>CM057227.1:63386851-64620066 GCA_029891385.1 Erythroxylum novogranatense
ATTTGTTTTTGTCTTTCCACTTCGTCTTATTTTTCCTTCTCCGCTTCGTCTTATTCTTTGCGGTGTTTTTGCACAAATCAGTCAACACATCAGTCGTGTTTCTTGTTTTTTCGCCAAGGTGTTGAAGATTTTTCGTTTGATTATCTGTCCACTATAACAACATTCTTCATTCTAATAAGAACTGAGGATAATTTGTTAAGTCAAAATGACTTTACATAAATGATTTTGATGAAGTATAAATAATGGAACAAAAACAGACGGATGTTGAAAAGCACACGAAAGAAGAAAAACAGACGGAGGTTGAAAAGCAGACGAAAGAAAAAGCAGATAGAAGCTGAAAAGCAGAAAAAAAAAAGAAAAAAGAAAAACAACGGAAGTTGAAAAGTAGACGAAAGCAAAAGCAGACGGAAGCAAAAGCAGACGATAGCAAAAGCAGATGATAGCGAAAGCAGACAGTGAATGACGAAGTGAAGTGAAACGATCATAGTAACATCAAAAGTGAAGACGGAGTGCAAGTAAGACGATAAAACTGAGATGATCAAAATAAGATGATCAAAGTAAGACGAACTCAAAGTTATCAAAGTCAAAGTAAGACAAAGTGAAAGTATGGCTATAAAAGTAAGACGAACGGTTAAAGGAAATCAGACGGAACCTCAACATGGTGATGTTAAATAATCAACCGTCTGATATCTCACAGACAAGTTAAAAGGTCGTCAAAATTAACGGCGCACAAGAACATCGAAGTTACAATTGTAACTTCTCTCCCAAAAAATTCTTGGAGGGAAATTTTGGAAGCCTTGAGAACTTCACCTATTCTAGAAAATGCCTCATAAGACCTTTCCAGTAGTCTCAAATTAGAAACCGTTCCAATACTCTCAAATCACAAACTTTTCAACTCTCTCAAATTCTCTGAAATCAACTTTACTTTTGAAAATCAATTCATCAACTCAGCTTATCACTTATCAAAGCTTCAGATGGAGCAAACAATGGTCTTCGACAGACATGTCGATTTTAAATCCTTGAGGGAGAACAACATGGATATCGAACCAGAGATAGTACAAGCTAGTTGAAGGAACTTCTTCCACATACGGGAGATCGTATATCCAAATGAGGTGTTTGATTTCTGGAAGAATGTCCAGCTGGTAGACAAAACTATTGTTTTTACGGTAGAAGATAGAATATCTGTTATTGTCACAACCGATTTGATAGAGAAGGTAACGGAATCCCCATCGGTTGGAGAGAAGCTTACAAGTAAAGCTAGATGGATGACTAAAGTTAGCCTAAACCAAGACGAAGTCACTAGACAGTTGTATGGAGATAATGGCCCAAAGGAGACGAAAACCTCCAGTCTGGTGCCAAAAGCTACGGTCTTACATGCAATTTTGTTTAATTGCGTCTTACCTAGAGCAGGATCAAGGCATTTGGTAACGACGTTGGATGAACAATGCCTTTTCTACCTACTGAATTGCCAACCCATAGACTTCCCATTTCTGATTTTTCAGTATATGGTTAAGGCCATGAAGGATACAAACAGTTATCCTTATGGAATGCTGCTCACAAGGATATTCAGGGAGTCTGGAGTCCTTCTTGACAGAGGAAACAGAATGAGGAGGCCTGTCAAAAGTTTTATCAACTCGGCTACAATAGCCAAAATGGGCTTGAAGAATCTCGGTACAGGAGAAGCAGATTCTCAAGATAGTGGAAGCATGCCCATAGTTGAAAGAAGGGAATCGTGTCAAGAAATTGTGAAGAAAAAGATGATTTCTAGAAAAGATATTAGCCAAGTTCGGACTACAGATGAAGCTGTGTTGAAGAGAAAAGGGGAGATGAGTGAAATTTGAAAGAAGGCAAAGAGAACGCCCAGGATTCAAACCTTGAGACAACAGCAAGAAAGCAGCTCCAGAAAACAAAGTCAGACAGAAGTCTCTGAGGCTAGCGCACCAAAGGATACGAGATCTATAGTCTCCATCTTAAGTGAAGATTCAGCCAAATAGGCCAAGGAGACTGAGAGGAAAAGAAAGTTGGGATCTAAGAAGCAGAAACCCCAATCTCACAAAACTCCGAGACTGACTGAAGCAGTGAAGAAGATTAATATAGTTAGTCAAAAGAAGAGTGTGACTAATGCTAAGGAAGTTAGTCAGTGGAAATAAACTCCCATTGCTATTCAACAGCAGGAGCCAGTAGAGCTTAGCCAAGTTCAAACTGCTGCTATCATTGTTCAACGGGAAGAGCCAGTGGAGCTTAGCCTGGTTCAGACTACTCCTATCATTATTCAAGACGAGCCAATAGCAGAGCTTAGTTTAGTGCAGGTCGAACAGGAGGAATTTGAAGAACGCAGTTTGGTTCCATTTGAGCTAGTAGAGTTTAGCTAGGTTCAAACTGCTGCTATCATTGTTCAATAGGAAGAGCCAGTGGAGCTTAGCCTGGTTCAGACTACTCCTATCATTATTTAAGACGAGCCAACAGCAGAGCTCAGTTTAGTGCAGGTCGAACAGGAGGAATCTGAAGAACGCAGTTTCGTTCCATTCAACCATTCTGAATTTTTTAGGAAAGACAAATTGGAAATCAGATTGATTCAAGTAGTTGAGCCTGTGACTAAGAGGAGTAGTTCAATTGTCATCAGGGATACACCAACGAGGTTAGTAAAGACTTACTTACAACCTATTCCTGTAAATAGTGAGACATGGCGTCTATTGAATGAAGATGAGAGGAATTTCTATGAAGCCTTGCGGTATGCTGCCACAAAGCCATACCCTTCAAAGATGACCAGTCATCCTCACACTATTTATCCAATTACAAAAGAAACGGTGATAAAGGTTGTACCAGACCTGCAACTAAGATATCCCTTGGATGTTAATAAGGGGAAGATGAAGTTATACCTAGAAGGGGTAATTGATGATCTGTCCTTGGATGTTAATAAGGAGAAGATGAAGTTATACCCAGAAGGGGTAATTGATGATCTGTTCGCAGATCAGATTGCTGAAGAAGTGCGACAAATAGATGTTGCATGCGCTTCAAAGAAGATGTTTCCAGAAGCCAGCTGTAGTTTGACAGAGAAGGATGAACATTGTCCAGTGGGGGGAAAGCTAACTACTGTGGACGCCATCAATTCCTCAGGCGTATAATACAAGTGCTAATGTTACCGCCCATCTTCAGACGCATATGTTACTACAATTGGATTTGTAGAACTGCCAGAAGATGATGATCAACTGACCTCGCCTCTTGACTTGCAAGCTGAGGTGATGCAGCTACGAAGAGAAGTCAAAGAGTTGAAGGGGATGGTGAAAGACTCTTATGACAAACTTGACAAGCTATACGAAAAATATCATGGGACCGAAACAGAGAGGGGATAATCACAAATCTTCTTGAAGGTCTAGCACAAATAAAGACAATTCCATGACAGAGGCACCCAAACAGAGACAAGATAATTACAAATTCTTTCATTAAATTTATATGTTCCTATCATTCTTTCTTTTTTTATTAAGTAAGAATGTTGGCTAATCAATGTGAAAAATCTTGCTTTAGCAATTGTGTAATTTACGCAAGATCTGTGAAATGCTTCGATGGCTTCTCGTTTGTTAGACTAAGATAACTCTACATAATTCGCAAAATAATCTTCTCTCAAGTATGGCTCATCTTCTGCTTTTACTTGCCTCACCTTTTGCTTCCGTCTGCTTTTGCTTTCGTCTTATTTTCCTTCCGTCTCCTTTTTAACTTTCGTCTTTTTTTCTTCTTTCGTCAGCCTTTCAGCTTCCGTCTGCTTTCTTCACTTCGTCTAATTTTTCCTTCTCTGGTTCGTCTTATTCTTTCCCACATTTTTGCGCAGATCACTCAACAGATGAGCCTTGTTTGTCATTTTTTCGCCAAGGTGTTGAAGATTTTCCATTAGATTATCTGTCCAGTATAATAACATTCTTCATTCTAATATGGACTAAGTATTCAGCTTCCGTGTTTTCGTTGTATCGAATAATCTTCTAACTACTATAATAATGTCAAATACTGCCAATAACGAATTGACCCTTTCTTTATCTTTACGCACCATTTTTATAGCTTCCCTCCTTATTCTCTACTGCATTCTTCCACTCCAACCTTCGTCTTATTCTTGCTTCTCAGTAAATTTTTGAAATAATTATGGCATTTATAGACTAATTATTTTATTTTAATGGCAGATATGAATTCCATCTATTTGACGTTTGAATTGATAGGTATAATCTTCTACCTGCTATAATAATGTCAAACACTCCCAATAACGTATTGCAGAAGAAACCAAACATGATGAGAATTAGAAAACAAGAGAATCAGAATGGAGATTGACGTTTTAATGACCAACAAAATTTTTTATTCAGATGTCTTCCTCCTCTCTACACATGTCACCTATTTTTTACACATCTCTAGGAAAATCATTTATGCTTCTCTTTATCATCTTCGAGTGCCGACCCTCATTTAATACCCTACAACTCATCAAATCTTAGCTATCGCACGGTCCCCTAACACCTCTATATTGAAACTTTATAACCTTTCTCCTCTAACTTCAATCAAAGAATTCCTGTCGTCTTCTTTTCCCTTCTTCTTGTTTAATCTAAATACATCACATTCTCCATTCCAGAAACATAAGAACAGTCAAGGTTACCTCTTCAACTCTTCTATTTCAACAAACAGAGAACAACCGTTCATGTCAGTAACCGATTCTTTTGTCCATCACTTTTTTTATCCCAAGCTTTTCAATTTATAATGTCAACAAAACCGTTTCTTTATCTATACACGCCATTTCTTATAGGTTTCCTCCTTATTCTCTGCTACATTAAATAATTATGACACTTGTGGACTAATTTGATTATTTTAATGGAAGATATGAATTCCAGCTATTTCGAGCGAAAAGATATCTGAAAAGTGTCATAAAGCAGACATATGATCTTCAAAATGAGCTAGATGAATTACTTATCAGATTCCATGCACGGAATAAAAAGGCATATAATAGTTCACATGAACTTCGCTATATCGAGATGTATCAAACTAGTCGAATGATAGAGATGGCCAACGATCTCAAAAAAGTAAACTTCGAGACAAGGAAATTTTATGAAAGACAAATTCATAAACTTATAGATTAAGTTTTCTTCATACTGCAAATGTAAATAGTAGACATGTAAACTATTTTAAATGTATCTCAATTCTCAAGGAAAGTTTTCATCTTATTTCTTCTCCCAACCAATGCTTATTTCATTACATTTTGATATTATTTTTTATTTAACTATGACGTTAAAATTTCCCCTCCATACTCTCGTCTTACTTTCGCCTCTCCAACCCCAGCTATATCCTCTACTAGGATATGAAACCAACCCACCTCTTAGTTCGACTTATGATCATCTATCAATGCCCAATATAAATATATATAATGAAATATAAGGAACCCTTGCATATTAAATGCCTTGTACATCTGCTCCTCTTTAACCTTTTTAATGTAGTAGTCATCGTTTAATACAGTACTGCCCCTCATTTAATACAGTCCAACTCTTCAACTTCAAGTACTATACAGCTATATTTCTTCCCTGCCAGACGGTCCACTAACACGTCTATATTTAAACTTTGAAACCTTTCTCCTCTTAACTTCAACCAAAAAATTCGTACCCTCTTCTTTTGCCTTCTTTTTGTTTAACCAATATTCATCACATCCTCCATTCCAAGAAGATAACGACTATCAAAGTTACGTCTCCTATTTCAACAAGCAAAGAGCAACCTTTCACTTCAGTAAGGAATTCTTTTCTTCGTTACTTTTTTTACCCCAAATTTTTATATTTATAATTTTAACAAAATCGCTTTCTTTATCTTTACGCTCCATGTTTTAACTGTTAACCACCATTCACCTTACTATTCTCTCCAACATCACATTGCCAAGCTATAATTACTTTTTATAATAAGCAATCACAGAATAACCATCTAGAGTTCGTTAGATTAATTTCACTGATTTTATTATACGTACTCATCTCAAATTTATCTTTCAAAGAAATATGAATTCCCCAGAATAACAAAGTTATGCGGATCCCAGAGAAACAATCAAACAGATTTAAGAGTGTTACGAGAAACTTGACAAGCTATACGAAAAAAATCATGGCACCCAAACACAGAGGAGATAATCAGAAATCTTCCTCAAGCTCTGGAATAAATAAAGACGTTCCCAAGGCAAAGGCACCCAAACAGAGAGGAGATAATCAGAAATCTTCCTCAAGCTAAAGCTCTGATAACTAGTTTGACTTTATTGTCATCTTATTTTGACTCTGCTTCGTCTTAGTTTCTATCGTTTCATGTTTTACTTTCCGTAGTTGAAGTTTTTATAGTGTGTGGTGAACTATGTATTTCTAGGATTTTAATATATGTTGTACTCAGTGTTTGTGTCTTGCTAGTTTGTATTCTTTCTTTGAACTTATGTGTTCCTATCATTCTTTATGTTTTTATTAAGTAAGAATGTTGGCTGATGAATGCGAAAAATGTTGTTTTAGGAATTGTGTAATTTACACAAGATTTATCATCTGAATGGGTCGGATGAATATAAGCTTAGGTTAGGAAAGAAGTTTTCCAATAACCTAGTGACGATAATTGTATATTAGGAAACTATAATAGTAATCGGAAAAAGGTTAGTATGTTGTTTAATCAAAAAATAACTCACCTATTAACACATTGTTACAGTATGATAGCTCTACATAATTCGAAAAATAATATTCTCTCAAGTATGGCTCATCGTCTACTTTTGCTTGCGTCTCCTTTTACTTGCGTCACCTTTTGCTTATGTCTGCTTTTATGTTCATCTATTTTTGCTTCCGTCTGCTTTTGCTTCCGTCTGCTTTTCAACTTCCCTCTGTTTTTCTTCTTTCTTCTACTTTTTAGCTTCCGTCTGCTTTCTTCACTTCGTCTTATTTTTGCTTCTCTGCTTCGTCTTATTCTTTCCCGCATTTTTGCATAGATCAATTAACAGATCAGCCTTGTTTGTCAATTTTTTCGCCAAGCTTTTGAAGATTTTCCATTAGATTATCTGTCCAGTATAAGAACATTCTTCATTCTAATATCGACAAAGTATTCAGCTTCCGTCTACTTCTCGCGTCTGTTTTTCTTCTTTCGTCTGCTTTTCAACTTCTTACTTTCATCGTCTCACTTTTATCGTCTGACTTCTATCCTCTTACTTCGACATCGTTTTACTTTCGCTTCCTCTAACTTTAATCATCCTGCATTATCTGTGCACGATAACAATATTCTTCATTCTAATATGCACTAAGGATTATTCGCCGGGTCGGTCCTTTCCTCGAAGATTCAAGTCGAATTGCCTAACCTTTCCCAGTGCAACTTCTCCTTAATTTCTCCTTCATGTTACCGCCGCTTCGTCTTACTTTTGTCTCTCCGCTTCGTCTTATTTTTCTCTCAGGACTTCGCCTTATCTTTGCTTCTCCGCTTCCTCTTACTTTTCTCTCCGTGCTTCGTCTTACTTCTATATTTCCACTTCAACTTATTTTTGCTTTTTTGAGCTTCGTCTTGTTCTTCTTTATTTAAAGTAGTTGAGTTGATGTCATTTCCAACTCGCATTATATTTCACTTACCAATTCTATAATCCTTCTTGGAATATACGAATTGACTAATTCTTCTTGGAAAACATTAACCTCTTCTATTTCAATAAACAAAAAACAACCGTTCAGGTCACTAACCGATTCTTTTCTCCATGAGTTTTTTAATCCCAATTTTCCAATTTATAATGTCTCCATAAAATTGTGAAATAATTATGACATTTATAGACTAATTTCATTATTTTAATGGCAGATATGAATTCCAGCTATTTCAACCGCTAAAGATATTTGAAAAAAAAACCATAAACGAGACATATGATCGTCAAATTCATTAAAGAAGTTAACTTCGAGACTAGGAAATTTTATGAAGCACAAATTAAAAAACTTATAGATTAAGGTATCTTTATACTGCTATTTTAATCTCAAAGAAAGTCATTTCATCTTATTTCTTCTCCCAACTAATGATTATTTCATTACATTTGCATATTATTTTTTATTTAACTATGACCTTAATATTTCTCCGACGTATAAATTCAGTGGGCACTTTCACTGCGCATTTGCGCAGAGTTATCCTGCTAGTAACTTATTAGACTTTATGCCTTGTGAGTGCCAAAAGTAACAAGAAGAAATGCACCACATAGAGAGTAGACTATATGTTTTCTGTATAAAGCAATTAAATTTAACTTTTCCCTCATATCTCACTAGGATAAAACCAAAGACAATTACTATTTAATTATCTTTTTTAAATTAAATTTTAAATTTTTAGATAATTCAATCAATTTTTTAATTAAGGATATTTTTATTCAATCATTTTTATATTCTTGAATTTTGTCCAATTTTTAACCGTTCGCTTTTAAAACATTGACTTATTTACGAAAATGAAATTGACTAATTTAAAGATCAAATAAAAAAGAAATTAACGTTTGGAATTTGTTCAATTCCTCTCAAAATCTCACACCATAATTTAAGTATAAAATCATAACAAAACACAATCTATGAAAAAGGATAATACATTTAATTAACAACCAAATATGCCAAAATTTCAAACTATTAGTTCTTCCACACACAAGTTTTAAACGTGAAGGCCACGCACAGAAACACTAGTTTCGTGGAACCTCAAACCAGCGTACCTCGTGCTTTCATAGTTTTCATGCCTTCAACGCGTTGAGACTTGAAACTAACCAATATTAGAGATGATTCGGTACTCATTTTCATGTCTTCCATCTTCTTCTTCCTTCTTTCTCTCTATGACAATCCTAGAAACACATAGTTAACAATCCTGACATAAGCTCTGTCCTGTTTCTCTGTCTCTTCTCGGCTTCTGGTGTATACATACATAAGTCTCCGTTTTCTCACGAACTCTCTGCGTATAATCAGCTTTCCAAACGCCGGAAGAAGGTGACTTTCAGTTTTTTCTTTCTATTTTCATTTCATTCTTTCGTTTATATGAGCTTTTCATTGTTTGTTTTGGTTGAGTTTATTTGAACACCCAGGAAAATTCAAGAAAAAGTATGTCTTGATAAAGAGTTCTGATATAAAAAAAAAATGCTTCCTTTTGAGTGCCAAAAGTAACAAGAAGAAATGCACCACATAGAGAGTAGACTATATGTTTTCTGTACAAAGCAATTAAATTTAACTTTTCCCTTATATCTCACTGGGATAAAACCAAAGACAATTATTATTTAATATACTCTTTTTAATTAATGCATAAAAATTAGGGTTATAAACTCTTTTTATGTGTAAAATTTTAAATTTGAATTAGCTTTACTTTGTTAAGAGTCTTTAACGTTAATTTTGAATATATTCATCTTTTACATCATTTATAAGTAATACGTTGTATTCTAATTGTATATAGTTTATAATATTTAACTGCGTGCATCTTTAAATATCAAAGGAGCATTATTTTGTGAGTTTAAGTCTTATGGAGTAAAAAAGTTTGCAATGACATTCTCTTCTACCTGTCAAGGATTTACTCCTACTATATTCATGGTAGTGTCTCTTTTAAAGAAAATTGAAATCTTACATCACTACAAGAAAAGTAAGAATTAGTGACGAAACGTACTGACAAAAATAATATTTCTGTCGAAAAAATTGTCGGCAAAAATTTTGTTTAACGGCAGTAGAAATATTCATTGCTAAATACGGAGGGAAATCAATTTGTGACAGAATTTAGCGACGGAATCAAATTACCATCGGCAAATAAGTTTTGAGTTTGCTGATGGAAAATTTCCATCGGTAAACTTCGTAGGTAAATTTTACTTCTTTGATTTTAGCGGCGGTAGAAACATTAGCCGTTAAATATGGAGAGAAATCAATTAGTGATTGAATGAAATTACCGTTGGTAAATAAGGCAAAAATTGTTGGCGGGATGATAAAGTTTTTGGTTTATCGACAGAAATTTTCTATCGGTAAAATCAGTCAGTAAATTCGTTTTGTTTTTGTTATAACTCACTCGAAGCAACCCCCCTTCTTGCCACCTATGAAGAATTTCTTTCTTCTTCCTGTAAAAAACTCCGACATTCTCTCGTGCTACGTCTCCGGTTAGTCTGTCATCGGCATTCTCTGTTTTGCTTCTTCTCCTTCTTGTTCTTCCCTTATGAAGAGAGTCTATCTCTCTCCCTTTGGTAAATGACTAAGTAATGATTTGTTCCTTACTTTTTGTGTCTTTGTTTATTTTGTAATACTGTTTCTAGGTAACCTAACATAGAGTGAAGATGCAAACCAAGTACATTGAGAGATTGAATAACATGTCGTTGTTGTTTTGAACATATCAATGAGTTTAGTGGCTTAATTGTTAACGGCAAGACTACTTAGTCAATTCTTTCCGACAAGAAAAGGTAGCTAATCGTCCATTCCAGTATTTGTTAAAAGTTATTGTGTTCACCAGTTCCTTTATCTGAAATTCTTGTTGCATTCCATGCTTCTTTGAAAGAATTTTTGGTTTATACCTAGTCTTAAAATCAAGGTTGATAATATTAAATGCATCAAAAAGGTATTTTAAGGAAACCCAACAAATTCCTGTTGAAGATATCTATGCTCTTTAGAGAAAAATAATACATTCCAAAATCTTACCTTATAACTCGTTACCATGCGACTTTAAAAAATATACAAGGATGGAGGTTCAGAAATTGCAAATGCTTCATCTCTTTCAGGTCTATGTGGACAGCTTAATGAAACAGGCATATGAAAATTGAGCTTGTGTTGTAGAGTTTATCAATGGAACATAAAAATTGTCGGTAAAATGTAAGATATTTATCGATGGAACAAAGAATATCATCGGTAATTTTAATAGCCATCGCCAACTTTACCTCAGGTTTACCGATGGAATAACCAATACCACAAGAATATTCGATGAAAGGAAAACTCAGAGGTTAATTTCATCGACAAGATTAGTTATTCTCATCGATTTGTATTGATTATTCTGTCGGTAAATTTTATTCACGTCCTTTTTACGACACTTTTTTCCATCGGTATATTCTATCACTAATGTTTATTATCGACAGAATCTAATCATTTTACATCTGTATTTTTTGTCGCTAAATAATATTTTTCTTGTAATGCATTAGTTAACTTGCGTAAAGTTAATATTCTTTCGAAGTTGCTTCATAAAGGTTCTGATCCTTAACTTACATTTCACCAGGACGCAAAATGTAAGTCATCAGTGAGAAAATCTCAACATAGGAATATCATATGCCCTTGTATTTTCATACATAGTTGCTGTCATAAAAAATCTAGATAATAAGTTTAAAGATTTGAATAAGCTGAATATGTCTAGATAGTATTTGACTGTCTAATTAAAAGAAAATTTGTATAAAAGTAGGTCTCTATGAGTTCTTTATTTTATAACATCAATTTTAACATTTCATGTTGCTGCATCATATGCAAGAGCAATCCAATTATTCAATACAAATGAATCACAGGAAACAAGTCGGAACATTCCAAAAAAAATGTTTAACTATATCCCTTATGGATGCGTATGTACCCACCACTCCAACCACTAAACCAAAATATATTATAAACCAAATCATCACGACTTGAATGTCCATTTAAGGTAAGTCCCAAAGATTTTCTTAAATCAGTAATAGGAGACCTAACATGAAATAAATGTTTGTACGATTCAGTTATTGCAAAGCCATACACTTGTAATTAATTGCAGTCACTCGCTTGCAATTTCCAAGTTGTTTGGCTGAGTTGTGCATGATTTGCTTAAAACATATGCATGTTAGGTCTCCTATTACTGATTTAAGTTGGCAGAAATCTTCAGATGCGTACTCTTTTTAACCCGTTAATTTAGTATAAAGAATGAAAAAGGTTATTGTTTCAAGGCACAATTACAATACACTTTTCTTGGCCTAGTTTTAACGCAAGAAAGAAAGCCTTTCTTGGCTTAGTTTTAACGGAATAGAAAAATTCCTTGGCCTAATCTTCTTAATTGTATCTTTGTTAGGTAGGTATAATTATATTTCTTCCTTATCTCTCCATAAAACTTGGAACACACATAAAACGTGGAACATGACTCCTCATACGTATCATGTAGAACAGGTTTGCTAATACTTTCCAACTCATAAGTTGTTGAGTTATCAGTGACTAGAAAAAGTTCATGCTCGACTTAGTTGACTTATAAATATAAATATCTCCTGTTTAAGATAGTTATTATTAAGAAAACTTGTCGAATTGATAGTTAATGGCCAAAGAAGTGTCACGCCGCCCTCAGAGAATAACTTTGATGGAGTTGAACTTCATCAAGACCTTTATTGAAAAGTTGAAGGACCTAGTTTCTTCAAACACTGAAGAAGGAATGAGCTTCTTCAAGACTTGCTTCAATGGACTCAATGCTTTGACAACTTACTTTTCTAATCTGTATATCAATGAATATGGTTTTGTATTTGAATATGGTTTTGTAGTTTCCTTAATTCGTTTTGTAACTTCAAGCTTTTATGGTGACATGGGATTGTACGGTTTTACAGGAATTGTACTAATAACCATTCCATACATTCTCGCACAAGTCGGATGGTTGCTTTTGCTTTTCTCGATAATAATGGCAATGGTATTTTGCTATACTGGGTTGTTATTACAACGATGTGTGGACTCTAACCCATTAATCAAAACCTATTCTGACATAGGTTCTTACAGATTTGGTCGAAGGGGTAGGATTCTCATATCAATTTTCCAATTTGTGGAAGTCTACCTAGTGCCAACAGGATTTCTAATACTGGAAGGTGATAACTTGCACAAGCTATTTCCTCATGTGGGCTTCAAGGCTCATGGGCACACGGTTGAGGGAAAAAAGTTTTTCACCATAATTTCAAGTATTGTAATCTTACCTACCATGTGGTTGAAAGACTTCATCAAGTTGTCCTATGTCGCAACCATGGGGGTTTTGTCGTCTAAGATTATCATTTTTTCCATTCTCTGGGTTGGTGCGGTAGACGGTGTAGGATTTTCTAACAAAGGGCAGCTATTTGACATTGGTGGAGTGCCAATTGCACTTAGCTTGTATGCCTTCTGCTTTGGTGCTCATCCAATTTTTCCAAAAGTATACTCATCCGTGAAAGACAAGAATCGATTTTCTCAGGTGATTGATCATCAGTGCTTACAAATATATAACTGTTTGTCTGTTTTTGTAACTAGCCAGTTAGTTGATTATTGTTAGTTTTGAAATGAAATATATATATAGAATTAATTATTAGTTACACTTATGTACATACATGCGTATATGCTTAAGTTGATGCTCTGAAATATATGTAAAAATTCAAGTTTAGAATTGGGACATGACGGCGGATGATGTTGGTTGGCTACAATACTATATCACAATCTGTAATGTGGCATTAATCAACTTAACCTAATTTGTTGTCCTGATTAACTTTTTCTTTATAGGTCTTGATACTTTGCTTTGCTCTGGCTGCTTCAAACTACATTTCCATGGCAGTCATTGGCTACTTAATTCTCGGGGAAAATGTACAGTCACAAGTGACATCAAGCTTACCAACAAAGAATGTAGCTCCCAAATTGCAACATACACAATATTAGTTGCTCCCATAACAAAATTTGCTCTAATATTGTCAACTATACCTGCTACCATTGAAAATCGACTGCCTCGAAAATATAAAAGCAAGTTCATTAGCATTCTCTTAAGGACTGGACTCTTGGTTGGCACATTAGTGGTGGCCTTAGGATTTCCTTTCTTCACATTGCTGGTGGCTCTCATTGGATCAATTCTCGTTGTTACTGTCTGCATTCTGTTGCCATGTTCATGTTACTTGAAAATCTCTAAGGCTTACCGAAAATGGACATTCGAAGCTGTGATGATTTGGTTTATAATATTTTTTGGTTTAGTGATCGGAGTGGTGGGTACATACGCATCCATAAAGGATATAATCAAACATTTATGAGGAATGTTTTGGCCGTTGCCTGTAATTCATTTGTACTAAATAATTGGACTACTCTTGCATATGTTGCAGCAATATAAAATGTTCAAATTGATGTTATAAAGTAATTAAAGAACTCATAGACCCTACTTTTTAAAAGTTTTCTTTTGATTAGACAGTCAAATACTATCTAGACATATTCAACTGATTCAGATCTTCAAACTTATTATCTACATTTTTTATGACAACAGCTATGCATGAAAATACAAGGGCATATATGATATTCCCATGTTGCAATTTTGTCGTTGATACCTTGTACTTGCAAGCAAAGCTTAATGTTGCTTGTGATTTTATCAGAACCTTTATGAAGCAACTTTACAAGAATATTAACCTTAGGCAAGTGAACTAATGTATGATTTCAATTTTCTTTAAAAGAGACATTACCATGAATATGGTAGGAGTAAATCCTTGACAGGTAGAAAAGGAATGTCATTGCAATCTTTTTTACTCCATGAGACTTAAACTCACAAAATAATGCTCCTTTGATATTTAAAGATGCAAGCACTTAAATATTATAAACTATATATCAACTTTTTTTTTGGTAAATCAGTACAAAATTTTTATAAAAAATAAAAAGAAAATATGAGGTTAAGTACAAAACTAAGGGGACCTATAAACAATCCTTGGCTACCAAAAGCCACACAGTGCCTAGTGACCTAAGTCATGTTCACTGAACAATCCATCAAAAGCTATTATAGCTGCCTTCAAGTGATCTTACTCATCTATAATAACAATCTCAATCTCTTAAGCCCGATATCAACACCAACTCCTAACTAATTAGCGGTATACAACTAGAATACTCCGTATTACTTATAAATGATGTAAAAAAATGAATATATTCAAAATTTAATGTTAAAGACCCTTAACAAAGTAAAGTTAATTCAAATTTAAAAATTTTACACATAAAAAAGAGTTTATAACCCTAATTTTGGGCATTAAAAGCTTATTTTGATCAATAAACCCTAATTTATATTTATTACATAACATTTAATAATTATTCCATATCTCAAATAAATTAGGTCTTTGTTTCTTATTATCAAAGAAAATAATGTAGTTTGAGTAAAAGTAGTTAAACTCTATTTTCTTATATAACTTGAAATTAACATCGAATTTGCAAACAAATTGTATCAATTTTTAAATATAATCTTATATTTTGTTAATAATAACTTTGTCTTTTTACATTAAAATATTTAAACTCTTTTGTAAAGATTAAATCATATGTTGAAGATATCAATTAAAATTATGAGAATTATATTCAAAATTTGAATAACTATGTCAATATTTCAATACTTCTAATTGTTAACGTGCGAAAAAAATTTATATTTTAATATTAGATACAACTTTTTACATTTATATTTTTTATTAGAGATTATTTTATCACTCAATTTATGTTATAAACGTCATTCACTAATCTTCACTTAGTGAAAATAAATTTATAAACTAAGGTCTCTATTTAATCATGTAAAGAGATTATTTTAAATATATTGTTTAGAAAATTGAATTTCTTTTCTATTTTTTTGTGGATGAAAATAAGTTTATAACAAACATTTGACATTTTATGCAATCATCATAAGAATGTTCAATTTATTAATTTAGTGGATAGTTAGATCTCAAAAATCCAAAATAATTGGACACGTTTTGTCCTGACAAATTTCCTCTTAAATGTATATTGAAGTTAGGTGGAATCGGATCCTCTCTTCTAGTTAACTAGTTCCAACCCTATTCTATTAAATCTCATTCACTAGTATATGTAGGGTGTTGGGACCCGATCTCGGGACCGGACCCCAATCGAAAAACAAAGAATGAAAAACGGAGAACAAAGCAGAAAACACATCGGATAGGAAGTCATAAGCAGAAGTGTCGAAAGCGAATCGACAGAATCGAATTCAAATTGAATCGAACAAATCGGATAACAAAATGCGGAACAAAGGAATCGAAAGTGATATCCCTCTCATGTCCAATTTTGACCTCTCCAGGCTATCGCAAATTTCGTTTTCTTTCAACCGATTTATACACTTTAAGTCTCATTGATCAATTTGATATCACTTCTTTCCTAAATCAGCCCATGCCAAGGTCTTCACGCTCATAATCCATTCGAGGGTTTGTATTCATAGTACACTACAAATGTCATTATTCATTTTTTTATTTGTAGGACATCGACCTCTCGGGCCTCACGTCCGCAGGACCTCAGCCTCTCGGGCCTCTCGTCCTCCAAAGGGCCTCGGCCCCTCGAGCCTCGTACCCTCACGGTTGTACTTTTCCCATTCCCAATTGCCCAATATCTATATAGGCTCATATACTGACATATCAGTTCTTTTCTCACACTTAAACTCTTAACCCACGTTCACGCGTAGGACTTATACCCATGCGACTCAGACTAGGAATCAGTTGCCACGATCTGCTATGACATGATTTTAATGTACGCGATTTGATCTATGTTTCAGAAAGTGCTCATGTAAGTTCGTACTTCTGGGCTCTGATACCACCTAAATGTAACACTCTACTCCCGTAAGACCCGAACCTGACATCGATAGTGATATCCGAGTCCGTGCACTACGAGGGTGGCGTGCTACATCACTCATTCAAACCTCAATATACAAAAAAAAATTCACTCTAACGCAGACGCAACTGATCCCGACATCTTCTATCACTCACCAGCGGTCGCTATACGCCCGTTGACTTACAGGGTATTCTTCTGAGTCCTAAAAATTAAGTGCAAATTTTGGGTGAGTTTTGCGAACTCAATGAGTGACCATCATCGATGGTCCTCTCAATCTTTGAAACAACATCAATTTACCATTATATAATCGCATTGTTGCATATTGGATAACATTTCACAATTTGCATACATTTAGCTTTATTTCATAATGTACTTTTACAAAATTTCACATTTTCACATTCTCAGAAGTTCACATTCATACATTTCATATCGATACATGCATATGAGACTCACTTCCCATTTGTTATTCATTGGTCAGGACCGAAAGCCTAATCGTCCCTTTATAAGGCTCATTAATATCTGTCCCTTACCCGATGATGGATATAGGGCTCCTTATACGTTGAGCCTGAGGCTCTAAATCACTTATGAGCTCAAATATCATTTTCACACGTTGAGCTAAAAGCTCTGATCGGTCATACAACAGTCAGGCATATAACAATTTTTTCATAATTTCACATTTATGCTTATTGTCACATCAATATAAGGCATTTTGCCTTTCATGCAATCAAAAGCATTTCAAATCAAATGCATAAGACGTGTGCATGTAACATTTTCCCAATTTATTTTAGTATTGTGACCAAGTGCCTGAAACTGTCCCAATAAGGGCTCATTAATTGTTGAGCCAGAGGCTCTGAAACTGTCCCAATAAGGGCTCATTAATCGTTGAGCCTGAGGCTCTGAAACTGTCCCAATAAGGGCTCAATAATCGTTGAGCCAAAGGCTCTGAATCACTATGGGCTCGAGGCCCAAATATATACGTTGAGCTAAAAGCTCTAATCGGTGGCTGCTCTAGTCACAGCTGTTATTTTCTGTTCATGTGTTAATGTATGAACTGCCTATGCCACAATTTATCACATCATTTATGCACGTATGCATATAACACAATCAATTTGCCTATCGTTGGCATAATTTACGTTTATGTATCACAATCAATCACATGATTATAATTATCAAATGCATATGACCCTTGCATGTAACACTTTTCCAATTATTTCGTTGTTGTGACCGAGCGCCTAAAATCGTCCCAATCAAGATTAATCGCCGAGCCCGAGGCTCTGAATCACTGTGGGCTCGAGGCCCAAATACGTTGAGCTTTAAGCTCTCGGTGGCTGCTATGGTCACAACTATTATTAACTAATCATGCATTCATGCATATGCCACAATGAAACAATGTTAACAATTTAAAGTGCATTAAGGTATGCTAACAAAGAAGCACTTTAAGTTTTTGAGACTTGAGATTGTTCATTGAGATAATACCCTTGTTGGAAGGATATTTGGGCCTAATTTCTTTTCTTCAATCTTTGTGTGCATCCGTTATTTCATACTTCTCTAGAACTTGTTTCAATTCTTACTAGAAGCTTGATGGACTAGATTTTTGTTGATGTGATAGAGGTGTTCCTTTTTCAGCCCTTTTTCCCAAACATAGTCCCTTAAACACTTATCCCTTGCTAGCCCATTGAGCCTTATTATGTATGAGCACTTGCAAACATTTCATATGATGTCATTAGTTTAATTTGCATTTCCTTTTCCAAAACAGAAAAAAGGAAAAAAAAGAGAAAAAAAAGCAGCAACAGAAAAAGTGTGTTCCAAAAAGGAACAGGAAAAAAGAAGGAGAAGGAGAAAGAATAAAAAAAAGAAAAAAAAAGAGTCGTTATTAGTTCAACTGTTGACATCCATTCATAATTTTAGTGCACATGTTCATATCTTTTCTTTCGTTCATTCCATCCATTCATCTAGCCCTCCGCACATTACAACCCTAAAAAGTCCTCTTGATCTTTAAAATCATAGTTCTTGGAGTGGAGAAATAGAGCTGATACAAGCTTATGGTAGAGTATGGATTAAGCATATTGAGAGTTACAATATCCCTAACACAAGGGAGGTGAGAGCAAACACTTATCTTGAGTGACATCTCTTTTGTCCAATCTCTTGGATTAAATTCTTTTAGTGGTTGTTTTATTAGCACTCTTTCAATCTGCTTTGATTGAATTATGAGAAAGTGTTTTGTGTCAATTTCCTATTATTGTTTTGAGCATGGGTGGATTTTTTTTTTACACTTGTATCTTTTTTACTCTTATAAACTTTGTCCAGGAGTACAAAGGTTTAAGTGTAGGAGAATTTGATTGGGCCCAAGTTTAATATATAATTGGCTACACTTTCATGGTTGTTAATGCACTTTTTGACTCTTAATTCATGATTTTTGTGTTTAAATTAGTCTCTTATGATGAGTTTATGTTTTATGCAATTTGCTAGTTAAATTGTACAAATTGACATTAATTGCATTATAATTTTTCTAAGAACAATTGATACTGCAAATTGTTATTTTATATTGCAGGAGAAAAGGAGTAAAAAAGGATCTGAAGAGTTAGCATGAAGTCCTTAAGGCACATCGCGGCGTGAACTAATCACCTCGTCGTGGCATCGTCGCGGCGAAATGTAACTCCCACGTCACGGCGCATCAACACATGATCGTACGTCGCGACGTCAACAATTCAACATGTCGCAGCGAGGAAATCATTTCCACACATCGCGACGAATATTAATTTATACGTCGCGACGAGCAAGCAATTCCATACGTCATGATTTAATATTAATTAAGACGCCGCGACGCCCGCATTTAGTATTCAGACTTTAAATGGAAAAATCACTCCCTGTACTGACCCGGCCCGTGAACCATCCCTTAAATATTGCTGAATTAGGTTAGAACGGGCATCATCTTCTGGGGGATCGACATTCGACAGAGAGAAGAGAGACGAGTGAAGAGAGAACAAAGAAGAAAGAGGAGAGATTCTCGGCCTCACCATCCAGGGTTCCCTGGGTGAAAACTTTATATAGGCTTTCTTTTCATTTTCGCCGCCGACTCCATCATGAATAGCTTGGATTCATCACGAGTTATGAAGGTTCCGGTTAAAATGCATGGTTAGGCATTTGTTTTCTCCTGAAGATGCAGTGATGGTTGGAGTTCACCGAGCTTTCAAGGGGAGTGGCTTAATCTATAGTTTAGCTATGATTTATAAATGCCTAGGTCTAGGGTTTGTAATTTATAGTGAAGCTATTTGATTATAGTTAAATGTTGGACATTTAATGCGTTGTTTGGATTGGTAGTTTACATTGTCAAATTTAACTACATTGTTATGAACAAATTGAGTTGGGTTTATTGCTTTATAGCTAGATTTGCTTAATTAGAGTTTAATTAAGCGTTGAACAATATAAGGTGTTGTGGGTTTGTTTATGTAGAATTCTGTGCTTAAATATATGAAGTCTCATATATGTCAACTTGTGATCTTGCTGATTCTCTTTTATCTGCCTAGTTGTGTTTGATATTGAGTTGATGCTAGATTTCATTTGACCATTTGCATTGGCAAATCCACCGCACACACTATGATGCTTTTAACAAGGTTTTAAGCAATGGAGTTCATTGATTAAAGCCTTGGACTTAAAGAATCCTTTAAGGTTCTGAGGCTCAAGAGCACTCAATGGGGTCTTGAGAAATGGAGTCGAGAGTGACAGGAGTCCATTAATTACGACCCTAGACTTAAAGTGAGTTCTTTAAGGTTTACCATTCACACTTAGTTTTGAACTATGATAGTCAAAGCTCGTTTTCAAGAGGATTTTATCACTTGTTTTAGTATTTTCTTTTTCTATTCTCAAAATTCCAAAAATACTTTTTACATGCATTTTAGTGTAGTTAATGTTTTCAAACAAAACCCCCTTTTCCTCACTGATTTCACTTGCATTTTATGACATATAGGCTAGTTTAGGTCCATTTCATTAGGTTCCGATTAAGTGAGACGACCCGAGGTTGCATCCTATACTGCAATCCTTGGTATAAATTATTTTTGACCAGTTTCCAAGGATCGATCGTAAGGACGAATCAACAATGCCGCGATCAGGAATCCACAGTTAGACACAATCCCACCGTAATTCTCCAAAGAATTATAAATAAGGAATTATAAGCAATTAATAATGGAGAAACCAACTAGGTCACTCACAATAGTTTCAGCGCTAACGCTTGAAGTCCCGGCAACGCTCGGTGGGCTGACGTTCCAAATGCGCCTCTATCATAATTCAAACACTCGTATTATTACACTTTGCCTAATCAGAGCTATTTAATAATGCACATGTAGCAATTTAAAGATATGTACTATGCACTTTCCTGACATTCCCGACACTATCCCACAACCTCCCGTCACAGCGTTTCCTAAAATTCAGAAACTTAAATAGACACTAAAATCATTTAATCTGTTTCAGAAATCTGAAAGTTACTCTCTAAACATACATGAACTAAAACTTCTTTTCTTCAATAAACTTGTAGCCCCGTGACTCCAGTTTACACCAAATCACAAATCACCTTTATAGAATATCTGTACAAAGAGTTATGGTTTAAAAACCAAAACAAATATGTCAAGGAAAAGTAGCTCGCTGCGGCGAAGTCCACTAGCTTCACATGGGCATGAGGGCTTTCGACACATCGCATCATAGCGCATGCTGCCATGATCGGCACTTCGCTACTTGACGCCATGACGCAGTAAGTCAAGCTTGCATCACAGGCGTGATGAGTACGTCATGACGCATGAGCCCAAATTCCTCCCGACACCTGATTTTTCAACACTTTTCAATCAAATTCTTCCCATGTTTCAAAACATAATTCATCTAAACACTAAATCATCACTCACATAACATTTTCCAACTCATTTCAAACCAATATCAATCACAAACATCAAAATTTATGCTTGATCATAAACCTAAAAACCACACATTTCTGTTAACCCATTTTACCACTTCTAACACATAATCCTCTCTTAACTAACATCAAAACATGTTTTATTCAATTGATCAAGAGGGAAGACATTTATACTTACTTGATTGGCTTCAAAAACTTCAAAGATCTCTCAAAAACCCAATTTTTTTCTTCTCTTCTTCCTCTCCCACGGTTTCCTCCTCTTTTCTCATTCACAAACCCTAATTTCTCCTTTTTATACCCTTAAAAAGGGTGAAAACCCCATCCTACCCCTTTCTTTAAACCTCAAGTCTTAAAACCTTAAGTATCATGCCCAATTTGCCCGTATACCAATTCTTATAACCTTACTACTTCAATTCAGAAATTTAAACTCTTAGGGATTGAATTGAGATTCAAATCCTGCAGATTCGCACACTTTCATTGTTTCTTTCTTGCCTATCAATTCTCATTTCAATCAATTAGTATTCTTTGACTTTCATAAATCTCTCCAAATTTCAATGGATCCAGATAGAAAAATTCCCAAATCATGTCGTTAATCTATGGTGTCAATTTAACAGTCATTTCTAGTACTGAAAATCTCATCAGTACTCACTTAACAAATTTTATGAAGGAAAACACATAACTCACTCCAATTAAATTTTTCCAAACCCAAAATTCCCATTTTTCACAAACATTACACTGATAGACACATATGCCAGGAAAGGTCACGAGTGCATGTACAATCATATACATTTGCAAAAATTACTGTTCATATCAATATAGAAGCCATTTTATGCATAAGTATGCCGAGACACGTGCACACTCACAATTCGACCCAAATTTGATTTTATCCTTCTCATCGGTGATGGGATGTTACAATTCTCCCCTCGTAATAAAAATTTTATCCTCGAAATTCAATTTAATACTGAATACGGTAGGGGTACAGTTATCTCATACACTCTTTTATTTCTCACCACCTCATTCTATTCTGTGTTCCTCAATAACATAACAATTGATGTTATCAATAGGTTTCTCAATTCTCTGTTTAGAAATCATACTTCTTCACTTATACCCTAGGGAGTTTTAAGAAATTCAATTCATTAGTTCCAGTTACAACAACACATATATCGAATTAAAACAATCTTAGCCCTAAAATCACTTATAATGCCATAGTCCCATTCTTGCCATCATTTAATTTGGCCCACTTTAGGTCACATTTAGATTCCCTTTTTACCCTGTATCTTATCAAACTCTGCATTGGTATTAGTACTCTGAACTTTCACATCTTTTTCCATATAGTCACAAAAGCCACTTGATTCAGATTTTAAACAATCTTGCACTTACTACTTCACTCGTTTAAGATATCCCAACTTTGCTCTGACTTTCACTCAGGGTGACCAACTCTTTTTGTTGTCTCCAAGAAAAATGAAGATTTTTCCTGTAGTCATTTTGCACTATACATTATATGCTGAAATATTCCAGGCTTATCTGCTTTATATCTTTTTCCAATAGTCCAGGTTACAAGGAACTCTAACATATAATCACTCAAGTCGACAATTATTTTTTGCCTCCAATTTTTCTTCTGAGGTCCACATACTAGGACCTCTTTATTTGGTAAAGACACATATCTTAGGATATCAAAATCCTCAAATCCACTATCTGAGCTTCCCTTATTCCATTTTGCAAAAATGACATTACTATTCCATAATTGGTAAATTTTCCTTTTTTGCTCCACTCTAACTCATCACTATACCCACTTATGACACTGGATTTAGTAATCTTATATCCACATATCCACATATGGGGGGTTCTCTGCTATGCCATGCTTTATTTGATATTGTTAATTTGAGCACTAACTTTATTAGGATAAGTCCCTTTACATAATCCTTCAATCTTTTTCAATTCCCATCATTCATTAATCTTTACTAATCTGTCTATTAATAGGTAAATCGAAATTCCAATCCTCCAAACCCATAACTGGAACAGCATCTTTCAAAACTTATATCCAAATTCAGCTCATAAGACTACAATTGTCCTTAAGTACATAAAATCAATTTACTATGTACACAAAATCAATTTACTATCCTCATTCATGCAGCTTACATACATTTCGCACACTTTTTCAACTTAATCATAATCTCTCATTGATGTTATGTTGCTTGTGAACACCAAGAGCTATAACCTCAAATTCATTGTGCTCGTATGTAGTTCTCGTAATATCTTGAGTAATTAAATCCTCAATACAGAACTATTATCACTTGCTATCCTCTCTTTAACATCGATATTCCTTTTTCTCGTCGGATTCTAGTAGTTCTTTCAATTTTTCCGTTGATTCTACATTGATTTATACCAATGTCTGTTCATTTTTATCTGTTGGTCCCCACATTTCAATCTATCTTCACAAATCATTTCCGGTATTGGAAAACCCACCATTAGAGGCACTTTTGCGGTTTCCAAAATATTTCCATAGCCTATGGTGTGGTCCCAATTCACTTTACCTTAACAAGAAAAATCTCCTCGAATCGCTAAAATCTTCTTAATCGGTCAGATACCTTACATCAACAAAACTATATATATATCCCCAATATCCTTTTCCAACTCTTATACTAGAGTCTTTTCTATGGATGTAGTTTCAAATATTCGCTTTTGACTCACTGGTTATTCATTTCAAATTCATTCCCTCATTGATTATACATTGAATTAACCAACTTATCCCTATCTCATTTATATCTTAGTACCAACCTCGATATTATTTCTAGCTCCTTTTCAATCACCTATAGCCCATAAATACTTATTGGTCATTCTTAATACTTCAAGTAAATCACTTTCAACATTTCATACTATCTTAATACGATCAAGTTGTATCATGACCCAAAATCCTTCCATCTTAATTAGAAATAAATATATATCACATTTTCAATCATTCACTTGAGTATATTTACACTTCTCCCTTGAGTTACCATCTTTTTCATAATACAATTCAAATCGAAGCGCATATTTAATTGTCTCATAATAACACATCATGTATCACGATTCATCACTTGCAAAATCATATTCCTATCAGTTCCTCATCCATGTATAAATTCTCAATCCATTCAAAATTATAAATGCAGAAGCATCAATAGAATGTAACCTCATTTTACAGACAAAAATATTACGCTATATCATATCTTTTATCACATTTCAAATCCACATCCAATTGCATTATTTCCCTTAACCGGCTGGTACCCTGTAATCTCACCTTTACTCCTTCTTGCTAACAGCATCTTCACTTACGATGCAATCTATTTCAAAATACTCACATCAACACAATTTCAGTGAATCTATATATCTGCCCTTTTTCTCATTTCCAATTATCCCATTTTATAGTGCATGCACATCAGAATCGTAATTGCCTAGTTCTCCCTGGGCTTTTTTTTTCAAACAAATACATGTTCTTATGTTAAATCATAACTCTTATCACTTTTTACCGATATCCCTCTCATGTCCAATTTTGACCTCTCTAGGCTATCACAAATTTCGTTTTCTTTCAACCGATTTATAAACTTTAAGTCTCATTGATCAATTTGATATCACTTCTTTCCTAAATCAGCCCATGCCAAGGTCTTCACGCTCATAATCCATTCGAGGGTTTGTATTCACAGTACACTATAACTATCATTATTCATTTTTCTATCTGTTGGACCTCGACCTCTCTGGTCTCGCGTCTGCAGGACCTCAGCCTCTCGGGCCTCTCGTCCTCCAAAGGGCCTTGGCCTCTCAGGCCTCGCACCCTCACGGTTGTACTTTTCCCATTCCCAATTGCCCAATATCTACATTGGCTCATATACTGACATATCAGTTCTTTTCTCACACTTAAACTCTTAACCCACGTTCACGCGTAGGACTCATACCCATGCGACTCAGACTAGGGATCAGTTGCCATGATCTGCTATGACATGATTTTAATGTACGCGATTTGATCTATGTTTCAGAAAGTGCTCATGTAAGTTCGTACTTCTGGGCTCTGATACCACCTAAATGTAACACTCCACTCCCGTAAGACCCGAACCTGACATCGATAGTGATATCCGAGTCCATGCTCTACGAGGGTGGTGTGCTACATCACTCAGTCAATCCTCAATATATAAAAAAATTTTCACTCTAACGCAGACGCAACTGATCCCGACATCTTCTATCACTCACCAGCGGTCGCTATAGGCCCGTTGACTTACGGGGTATTCTTCTGAGTCCTGAAAACTAAGTGCAAATTTTGGGTGAGTTTTGCGAACTCAATGAGTGACCATCATCGATGGTCCTCTCAATCTTTGCAACAACATCAATTTACCATTATATAATCGCATTGTTGCATATTGGATCACATTTCACAATTTGCATACATTTAGCTTTATTTCATAATGTACTTTTACAAAATTTCACATTTTCACATTCTCAGAAGTTCACATTCATACATTTCATATTGATACATGCATATGAGACTCACTTCCCATTTGTTATTCATTGGTTGTGACCGAGTGCCTAACTGTCCCTTTATAAGGCTCATTAATATCTGTCCCTTACCCGATGATGGATACAGGGCTCCTTATACGTTGAGCCTGAGACTCTAAATCACTTATAAGCTCAAAGCTCATTTTCACACGTTGAGCTAAAAGCTCTGATCGGTCATACAACAGTCAGGAATATAACAATTTTTTCATAATTTCACATTTATGCTTATTTTCACATCAATATAAGGCATTTTGTCTTTCATGCAATCAAAAGCATTTCAAATCAAATGCATAAGACGTGTGCATGTAACATTTTCCCAATTTATTTTAGTGTTGTGATCGAGCGCCTGAAACTGTCCCAATTAGGGCTCATTAATCATTGAGCCAGAGGCTCTAAAACTGTCCCAATAAGGACTCATTAATCGTTGAGCCTGAGACTCTGAAACTGTCCCAATAAGGGCTCATTAATCGTTGAGCCAGAGGCTCTGAATCACTGTGGGCTCGAGGCCAAAATATATGCGTTGAGCTAAAAGCTCTAATTGGTGGCTGCTCCGGTCATAACTGTTATTTTCTGTTCATGCGTTAACGTATGAACTGCCTATGCCACAATTTATCACATCATTTATGCACGTATGCATATAACACAATCAATTTGCCTATAGTTGGCACAATTTACGTTTATGTATCACAATCAATCATATGATTATAATTATCAAATGCATATGACCCCTTGCATGTAACACTTTTCCAATTATTTCTTTGTTGTGATCGAATGCCTAAAACTGTCCCAATCTGGGCGCATTAATCGTTGAGCCCGAGGCTCTGAATCACTGTGAGCTCGAGGCCCAAATACATTGAGCTTTAAGCTCTCGGTGGCTGCTCTGGTCACAACTGTTATTAACTAATCATGCATTCATGCATAGAATGCATATGCGACAATGAAACAATGTTAACAACACAATCAATCCCAAATAAGCACATTCGAACACATAGTTCACAATTAATCACACTGAAATCGCATATATCACTTCTATTCATATTTCAAACACGATAGTCAGACAATATTGCACTTCTATGTCATGTTTCTCCAATACACCGGACCTTCTGTTCAGAATCCACAGTCAGACACAATCCCACTGTTATTCTCCAAAGAATTATAAATAAGGAATTATAAGCAATTAATAATGGAGAAACCAACTAGGTCACTCACAATAGTTTCATCACTAATGCCTGGAAGTCCCGGCAACGTCAGTGGGCTGACGTTCCAAATGCGCCTCTATCACAATTCAAACACTCGTATTATTACACATTGCCCAATCAGAGCTATTTAATAATGCACATGTAGCAATTTAAAGATATGTACTATGCACTTTCCTGACATTCCCGGCACTATCCCACAACCTCCTGACACAGCGTTTCCTAAAATTCAGAAACTTAAATAGACACTAAAATCATTTAATCTATTTCAGAAATCTGAAAGTTACTCTCCAAACATACATGAACTAAAACTTCTTTTCTTCATAAAACTTGTAGCCCCGTGACTCCAGTTTACACCAAATCACAAATCACCTTTATAGAATATCTGTACAAAGAGTTATGGTTTAAAAACCAAAACATATCTGTCAGGGAACAGTAGCTCACTGCGGCGAAGTCCACTAGCTCGCTGCGGTGAGGGCTTTCACACACGTCGCGTCATGGGTGCATGCGGCGGCGCGCATGACGGCACCTCGCAGCATGTCATGACGCGCACGCTTGCGTGCCCAAGGCGTCTTGAGCCCAAATTCCTCCCGACACCTGATTTTTCAACACTTTTCAATCAAATTCTTCCCATGTTTCAAAACATAATTCATCTAAACACTAAATCATCACTCACATAACATTTTCCAACTCATTTCAAACTAATATCAATCACAAACATAAAAATTTATGTTTGATCATATACCTAAAAACCACACATTTCCGTTAACCCATTTTACCACTTCTAACACATAATCCTCTCTTAACTAACATCAAAACATGTTTTATTCAATTGATCAAGAGGGAAGATATTTATACTTACTTGATTGGCTTCAAAAACTTCAAAGATCTCTAAAAATCCCAATTTTTTTTCTTCTCTTCTTCCTCTCCCACAGTTTCCTCCTCTTTTCTCGTTCACAAACCCTAATTTCTCCTTTTTATACCCTTAAAAAGGGTGAAAAACCCATCCTACCCCTTTCTTTAAACCTCAAGTCTTAAAACCTTAAGTATCATGCCCAATTTACCTTATACCAATTCTTATAACCTTACTACTTCAATTCAGAAATTTGAACTCTTAGGGATTGAATTGAGATTCAAATCCTTCAGATTTGCACCCTTTCATTGTTTCTTTCTTGCCTATCAATTCTCATTTCAATCAATTCATATTCTTTGACTTTCATAAATCTCTCCAAATTTCAATGGATCCAGATAGAAAAATTCCCAAATCATGTCGTTAATCTATGGTGTCAATTTAATAGTCATTTCTTGTACCGGAAATCTCATCGGAACTCACTTAACAAATTTTATGAAGGAAAACACATAACTCACTCCAATTAAATTTTTCCAAACCCAAAATTCCCATTTTTCACAAACATTACACTGATAGACACATATGTCGGGAAAGGTCAAGAGTGCATGTACAATCATATGCATTTGCAAAAATTACTGTTCATATCAATATAGAAGCCATTTTATGCATGAGTATGCCAAGACACGTGCACACTCACAATTCGACCCAAATTTCAATTTTATCCTTCTCATCCGTGATGGGATGTTACAAACCTACACCTAAACACTTCAATATTCTCAACCATAATCAGTATCGTCGGACCTCCCGTTTGGAACCCAAAACACAATCATATTCAATCTCAATCACATTCACAATTTACTTACATAATCCAATTCCGTAATCATACACAACTTAATTCAATACATGAATACATCAATCATCTACATACCCATACTTCATACACAAACTCAATTCCAAACATAAATTCATAATTTCTTTACATTCCGAAATTTCACAAAGTACAAAACAAACAAAATCGAAGAACATCTCGACTTTCTTTCATCTGATCTACTGCTCGAATACCTGGACATGGGGATGAAAAGGGTGGTGAGCTGAAATAGCTCGTGGATAACATATTTATAAATTGATAATAAGCGAAAGCCATTTTGCAGAACAATTACCATTTAGTAAATTTTTCACAAACTTATTTCTTAAAACTTTCCACATTTTCAAATCATTTATGTTTAATTTCCAAAAATTTTCTCGATTTCAAAACTCAATTATTCATTTCTCAAAATTCTCACATTTTTCACAAATCATGCACAATTTCCAAAAACATGAATGCTTCACATAATAAATGCATCATAATGTAAACAAATCAAAAATCACATAACACTTCATAATGGTTTGGTTTTGGTCCAAACGGAACGTACTGCACAGTCCCGCATTGCAGTTCTGTGCAGCCGTGAACTTATGGGAGTCTGAAATCTGAATTCCAGTGCCACTACCGGGCAAGTGGGAGAAGCTTTTTAAAATGAGACAGTGCACTGACTCTAACTTATGGGAACTAACCAAACTCACTAACACATATCATACTCGAAAATCAAATTGCCCGAAGGCACATTTCGAAACTTTAGTTTTCATATTTTCATATCATGTCATACTATACACATGGACATTATAAACTCACATAAATTCATATAGTAATAAAAAGATTAGAATACATACAACAATTCTCATCAAGGACTTAGGAGCAAAAATCCATCTCTAACTAGATCAAAATCTCCCCATATTGTGGCTGCCTTGTTTAAGGGCGTTAAACCAACATATAACCTGAACCTTAACCATAACTTACAAATTCATAACTTTCAATCCCTACATCCAAAAGTAGCATATGATCCCTCATTACAAAGCTAAGACATGCCTATTCAACTTTCAAGAAGGATTTAAAACCTAATTCGGCCATTAAGGGGGACCAAAGTTGCTTCAAGTTTCTGTCCCATTTGGAAATTATCCTAAACAAGACCCAAAGTTTGAAAAATCATATCTTTTGATGAAATAGTCGAAAAATGTCACATTTTAGCTATATGGAAAGATAAAAAGATGATTTACAACTTTCATGAAGGAAGTAAAAATTAATTCAATCATTAAAAGGGGTAAAAACTTGTTCAAAGTTGCTGCCTAGAATGACCAATGGAACAATATCCTTGAACAGTAACAACAATGTTTCAAACTTCATAACTTCTTATTCCTAACTCCAAACAAGGCATATCATACCTCTATGGAAAGATATAAACATATGCTACAAACTTCCAGAAGACCCCTCAATCCAATTCAAGCTCTAAGAGGGTCTAAAACCTATGTGAAGTTTCTGTCAAATTTTGCAAAAATTTTGACAGCACCTCCTTTAAAAATTCAACTAGCCAATCTTCAATTTTATCATCCAAACTTCATATACCTGCACAAAACCAATTCAATCTCCATCATCCTCAATCTCCCAACTGCAAACCAATTTCAAATAATCCCTAAAACTATCTCAAAATGGCAGCAACCCCAAATTACTCATTCATCCTTTTCTACCTTCACTTTCCACGTTAATTAACCTCAAAATATCTCTAAATACATTCCTCAAATTCTACTTCATCACCAACAATCAACCAAACAAAAATACATACCCATATAATACCTTTCATACTTGAAAACAAAACGCCCGGAGGCACCTTTTAAAAAAAAAACTAAAATCTTATACTCATGTTCTATTCAAACACCAATTCATTCAAAAGTCACAACTTCAATCGAATTCACATAACATAACACATTCTCAAACATTCAAGAATGCAACATTTAGTAATTATTAAAAAATTCAAAAACAATGATTCAATTTTATCAAAACATTCAAAAATCAATGAATGTCACAATTATCAATTCATTCATAAACAAAGAATTTCAGATATTTTTTCCACTTTATCAAAAACATTTTAAAACAATAATTTTAATCATTCGGAAATCATAATTTCAAACATTTACATAAACGATAATTTATCAAAATCCCAAATTTTGCTTTCTTAAATTTTCGAAAATTCATATATAGCTTACAAATCGAAATATAAATATGCTACCCACCTCAATTCCATGCTAGAAACTTGATCCACATTTCAAATCTCAATTCCATGCTAGAAACTTGATCCACATTTCCTAAGCCATAAACATCCAAATTCAACATCATAAAAATCATAATCCTCAAAATTAACTTAAAAATTCACAAACTCATCATAATTTCAACCCTTCTAAATCAACAATTTCTAAAAACCCCAAATCATACAAATTGGGCATAAAACCTAATTTCCAATTATCGAAAATTGAACATCATCATAGCATAATCACTTAAATTAACCTTGTAAAACTCAATCCCATAACAATCTTAAGCCAAATAAACCAAGATCTCATCACAAATTAACAAAATCTCTTACCTTCTTCCTTCTCTCTCATTTTCAGATTTCTTGGTCAAAATGGAGCTTTCATCTTCTTCCTCCCTTTCCCTATTGAAGAAGCATCAAAAACCCCTTGGAATCCCATAAAAACCAAAAACCCTAGTAGCTCCTTCTTCTTCTTCCTTCTTCTCCATCACCGAATCTCTCCTTCTCTCTTCTCTCTATCGTTTTCTTCTTTCTTTTATTTCTCATTTTCGTAACTTTCTGCCTTCATACATGACAACCACATCATATTTTATCATTAAGGAAGCACAAAGACTTAATTTCCCCTCCATAATAGCCTTAAACCATAGGAACTTAAGTGAATTTCCATAATTGCCCTTCATTTAACCTTTAAACACTGACATCTTGCCTCCTAATTTTGAGCAGGAAAAAATGAAATAATTTGGCAAAACTTTCTTCTAGAAAAATGTTCCTCTATGTCTCATCTTTAAATTGACACCAAGAAAGCTCACATCAATTCAGAAACGAAGGAGTTATGGCCAAAATACTCGTTCAGATCTTACTAATCCGAGACTGAAAACCAAACTCAACTTCCATTCAGAAATTGAAAGTCTTAAGGGCTAAATTGAAATTCTATTCCTTCATATGATTTGTAGCCCCATGTCTAAATTTTATGTTTCAAAAAGAATCGGTTCAATTGGATCTCTACAGATCCCGAATTTCACTAAATACTGAATCATGTTCAGAAAATTATCTAACTCATAACCTTTAACCAATCCTCTGACTTCGATACAATCAATCTCTTTCCATTTAATCTCCTAAAAATCATAAATTCCAATAAAAATGTAGCTAATTGCCTTAGTAATCCAACGCTTCAAAAACCAAGTCAATCGGATGTCGGACGGAGAAATTATAAGCAAAGGATTGTAAAAGGGTTGGATTAAAAACAAAATAACAGAACTTCAATGTATTGATAAAACCGAATTTTTCAAAAATCATAATTCTTGATCTCGAACTCCAAATTTGACAAATTTGGTGTCGATGGAAATATAAAAGGAAGCTATACAACGTCCATGAAGAACTCAAAAATCAATTCTATCTCTAATGGGGTCAAAAACCTAGTCAAAGTTACTACCCTGTTAAACATCACCTAAACAAACTCCAAACTTTCAAATTTCATATCTTCCAATTACCACATCCAAAAATTGCATATTTTATAGCGTCAGAAGGATTGACAGACAAGCTACAAGTTTCATGAAGACCACTTACTCCAATTCAGACTAAATCCGTACGACAAGTGACCTCAAAGCCGAGTACACGCAAATATACACTTATGGTCATTTTTACAAAACAAACTTTGACTGATCATAACTTTTACTCCCGATATCAAAAAATATCAAACTTTATGGAGACGGAAAGCTCTTAACATAAGCTACAAGTTTCATGAAGATTGTTTTCTCAAATTTGGCCTAAATCAAAAAGTCAACTCTTTATGACCAAAAAGTCAAACTTTCCTTAATTATTCATATTCTCACTCTTTTCTCTTTATTTCTTAAATTTTAACTCTATTAAAGCAATTTATTCACTAAAAATTTCATTTAAACTTCAAACGCCATATTAGGCCATACCATAACATAAACCTCAATAACAAAAGCATTTTTTGCCTATCTTAATCTCGTCTAACTATTCACATTCAAAATTTTCTTTTTATTCATTCATTCTAATTTCCTCATTTTCATGTCACTTGACAATTCAAAATTTCAAGGAAAGTTCGAGGTCCAACATTTCTCCCCCTCTTGAAAAAATTTCGTCCTCTAAATTCTAACTTAAGAAAACACCAAATAACGCATTCTCTCAAATAATCTTTTTCATCAATCACTTTCTTATCTAATTTCTCACCATACATATCTCTCAATTTCTTCACAAATTTTCACTTCTTGTGCTTATAACTCCAATATCAAATCAAATCACTATTTCTTACAAGTCAATAGTCCAATTCTAAATGAACCTTAACATGGACCAAAACCATTCAATTCAATCCCTTTGATTTCTATACATATATCGTTGTCACTTATTCAATCTTTCAAGTATCCTTTAATTGCATCTCACATATGCATATTCAAAATTAATTCATCCAAATTCATTAAGAATTCTAATCTTAATTTCATTAACACATTCCTAAAATCAATCATAATTCTCGTCACTTTGATCAACAATCAATTTAATTCTTCAATTATTTCATGACATACCTTCATATCATTTAATCCTATCCTTCAAGTATTTCTTGTTTCATCTCACACATGTATAGATAAAATCAATTCATCCAATTTCATCATGAAATTCTCCTCTCAATTTCCATTAACAGTTTCTTATAATCAATCATCACTCATCACCTTAATCAAACAATCCATTAGGTTCTTCACATCATGCATGAAAATTCCATCTGCATGTTCATCACATTATCACAAATTCAATCTTATCAAACGTATAGCCTAAGTAAGATCCTAATATTGGGCTCTGATATCATCTATGTTGGGACTCGATCTCAGGACCAGACCCCAATCGAAAAACAAAGAACGGAAAATGGAGAACAAAGTGGAAAACACATCGGATCGGAAGTCATAAACGGAAGTGTCGAAAGCGAATCGACGGAATCGAATTCAAATTGAATCGAACAAATCGGATAACAAAATGCGAAACAAAGGAATCGAAAGCAAAACGAATATCCGACATTCGCGAAAAAAAGCTTTAGAAAAGAGCCGTGTTGCGCTAGAAACCCTAAGACTAATCCGAAATCGGTATATTTTTTTTTTCATTCTTTTCTTTCTCAGAATAATCATTCCTTTTTCTCTTCATTCAATCTTATTTTGGAAATTCATCCATTTTAATCTCAAGTTCCTTTGCCAAAATTTTCCATAACCTCAAATTACTTGACTTCTTGAAATCAAGTATATCTTAATCTTATATTCAATTCTAAGGCTCTGTTTGTTTCGAGGGTTAGGGATGGAATGGAATGGAACGTAATACACTTCCATCGTTTGTTTGAAGGTTTCATAATGGAATGGGATGGAAGCGGAGGGTTTCATGTTACGTTCCATTCCATCCTAAACAGTGAAAATAAGAAACCTCCGATTTGGGGGGTTTAGGATGGAACGTAACATAATAAATACATACTACCTAATATACCCTCAATAATTCTTCTTAATATCAACTCTGACCAAATCATAATATTAATATATCAAATAGAATATAGTAATATTAAATATAATAAATTTTATTAAATAATTAATAATAATATTTTCATATTATTAATAATAAATTATTTATATTTAATAATAAAATATAAAATTTATATTTAAAATTTATTTATTTATTTTATTTATATAGAAATATATAAAACAATTAAATAATAATTTTATATATTTTCGATTTTCATTAATAAAAATATATTAAAATTATTTTTGTTTGTATATATTATTATTTAATATAATAAATTTTATTAAATAAATAATAATAATATTTTTATATTATTAATAATAAATTATATATATTTTATAATAAAATATAAAATTATATATATAACATTTATTTATTTATTTTATTTATATAGAAATATATAAAATAATTAAATAATAATTTTATATATTTTCGATTTTCATTAATAAAAATATATTAAAATTATTCTTGTTTGTATATATTAATATTTAATATAATAAATTTTATTATATAATTAATAATAATATTTTATATTATTAATAATAAATTATATATATTTTATAATAAAATATAAACTTTTATATATAACATTTATTTATTTATTTTATTTATATAGAAATATATAAAATAATTAAATAATAATTTTATATATTTTGATTTTCATTAATAAAAATATATTAAAAATTATTCTTGTTTGTATATATTAATATTTAATATAATAAATTTTATTATATAATTAATAATAATATTTTATATTATTAATAATAAATTATATATTTTTATAATAAAATATAAAATTGTATATTTAACATTTATTTATTTATTTTATTTATATAGAAATATATATAAATAATTAAATAATAATTTTATATATTTTCTATTTTCATTAATAAAATATATTAAAATTATTCTTATTTGTATATATTTCTATATAAATAAAATAAATAAATAAATTTTTATATAAATAAAAATTTAATATAATAAAATTTATTAAATAATTAATAATAAAATTTTATATAATTAATAATATATTGTATATAATTAATAAATAAATAATTTTTTATTAATGAAAATAGAAAATATATTTAAAAGTTATTCTTTAATTGTTTGTATATATTTCTATATAAATGAAAATAAAATAAATTATTTTATATATAAATCACCGAATATAATAAAATAAATTAAATTAAATTAAATAATTAATAATAATATTTAAATAATTAATAATAAATTGTATACAGTTAATAATAAATTTAATAAAAAATTATTAATGAAAATAGAAAATATTTAAAAAATATTCTTTAATTGTTTGTATATATTTTATATAACTAAATTATTTTTAATATAAATCACATGAAATAAAATAAAATATATTAAATAATTAATACTAATATTTTATATAATTAATAATAAAATAATAAATCTATTGCACCAACCATTTTAATATAAAGGGTATAAAAGTCATTTATTATACATTCCATTCCATTCCATCCATCTTCCAAACAATGTTTCACTACATTACATTATGAACCCTTCCATCCTTGCCAAACAACTTTTTACTATAATCCATTCCATTATAAACCCTTCCATTCCCTTCCATTCCATTCCATTCCATTCCATTAATTAACATCCAACCAAACAGGCCCTAAAGGTTCTGATACACTTACATAAATCCTAAAATACATCTATATTTATTAAAACTAATTTGCACGTTAACAAAAATCGGGCAGCATAACGGCTGTAATTATAACAACCCAAAAATCTATAAATAGCAAAACAAACTTCTAATATTCCAAAACATAACACCAATTCCTCGGACCTCCCGTTCGAAATTCCAGCATACACAAACACAAACCTACACCTAAACACTTCAATATTCTCAACCATAATTAGTATCCTCAGACCTCCCGTCCGGAACCCAAAATACAATCATATTCAATCTCAATCACATTCACAATCATATATACTAACCACAATTTACTTACATAATTCAATTCCATAATCATACACAACTCAATTCAATACATGAATACATCAATCATCTACATACCCATACTTCATACACAAAATCAATTCCAAACAAAAATTCATAATTTCTTTACATTCCGAAAATTCACAAAGTGCAAAACAAACAAAATCGAAGAACATCTTGACTTTCTTTCATCCAATCTCCTGCTCGAATACCTGGAGATGGGGATGAAAAGGGGGTGAGCTAAAATAGCTCGTAGATAACATATTTATAAATTGACAATAAGCAAAATCCATTTCGTAAAACAATTACCATTTGGTAAATTTTTCACAAACTTATTTCTTAAAACTTTCCACATTTTCAAATCATTTATGTTTAATTTCCAAAAATTTTCTCGATTTCAAAACTCAATTGCTCATTTCTCAAAATTCTCACATTTTTCACGAATCATGCACAATTTCCAAAAACATGAATGCTTCACATAATAAATGCATCATAATTTAAACAAATCAAAAATCACATAACACTTCAGAATGGTTTGGTTTCGGTCCAACGGACGATTGCATAGTCCCAGATACGTCCTGCGGCAACAGAACTTATGGAGTCCAAATCGAACTCCAGTGCCACTAGCGGGTAGGCGGGCGAAGCCTTTTAAAATGAGATAGTGCACTGACTCTGAGTTATGGGACGTAACCAAACCCACATAACACATATCATACTCGAAAATCAAATTGCCCGAAGGCACATTTCGAAACTTTAGTTTTCATATTTTCATATCATGTCGTACTAGACACATGGACATTACAAACTCACATAAATTCATATAGTAATAAAAAGATTAGAATACATACAACAATTCTTATGAAGGACTTAGAAGCAAAAATCCATCTCTAACTAGATCAAAATCTCCCCATATTGTGGCTGCCCTATTTAAGGGCGTTAAACCAACATATAACCTGAACCTTAACCTTAACTTACAAATTCATAATTTTCAATCCCTACATTCAAAAGTTGCATATGATCCCTCATTACAAAGCTAAGACATGCCTCTTCAAATTTCAAGAAGGATTTTAAACCTAATTCGGCCATTAAGGGGTTCCAAAGTTGCGTCAAGTTTCTGTCCCATTTGGAAATTATCCTAAACAAGACCCAAAGTTTGAAAATTCATATTTTTGATGCAATAGTCGAAAAATGTCACATTTTACCTCTATGGAAAGATAAAAATATGATTTAAAACATTCATGCAGGAAGTAAAAATCAATTCAATCATTAAAAGGGGTAAAAACTTGTTCAAAGTTGCTGCCTAGAATGACCAATGGAACAGTATCCGTGAACAGTAATAACAATGTTTCAAACTTCCTAACTTCTTATTCCTAACTCCAAACAAGTCATATCATACCTTTATGGAAAGATATAAACATATTCTACAAACTTCCAGAAGACCCCCCAATCCAATTCAAGCTCTAAGAGGGTCTAAAACCTAAGCGAAGTTTCTGTCAAATTTTGCAAAAATTTTGATAACACCTCCTTTAAAAATTCAACTAGCCAATCTTCAATTTTCTCATCCAAACTTCATATACCTGCACAAAACCACTTCAATCTCCATCATCCTCAATCTCCCAACTCCAAACGAATTTCAAATAATCCCTAAAACTATCCCAAAATGGAAGCAACCCCAAATTACTCATTCATCCTTTTCTACCTTCACTTTCCGCATTAATTAACCTCAAAATATCTCTAGATACATTCCTCAAATTCTACTTCATCATCAACAATCAACCAAACAAAAATACATACCCATATAACACCTTTCATACTTGAAAACAAAACGCCCGGAGGCACCTTTTTAAAAAAACTAAAATCTTATGCTCATGTTCTAATTAAACACAAATTCATTCAAAAGTCACAACTTCAATCCAATTCACATAACATAACAAATTCTCAAACATTCAAGAATGCAACATTTAGAAATTATTAAAACAATCAAACACAATGATTCAATTTTATCAAAACATTCAAAAATCAATGAATGTCACAATTATCAATTCATTCATAAACAAAGAATTTCAGATAATTTTTTTCCACTTTATCAAAAGCATTTTAAAACAATAATTTTAATCATTCGGAAATCATAATTTAAAACATTAATCATCATTTTTCAAACATTTTCATAAACGATAATTCATCAAAAACTCAATTTTTGCTTTCTTAAATTTTCAAAAATTCATATATAGCTTACAAATCGAAATATAAATATGCTACCCACCTCAATTCCATGCTAGAAACTTGATCCACACTTCAATTCTCCAAAGCCTTTCTTCTTTCCTCCAATTTAAAATTTCCTAAGCCATAAACATCCAAGTACAACATCATAAAAATCATAATCCTCAAAATTAACTTAAGAATTCACAAACTCATCATAATTTCAAGTCTTCTAAATCAACAATTTCCAAAAACTCCAAATCATACAAATTGGGCATAAACCCTAATTTCTAATTATGCAAAATTGAACATCATCATAGCATAATCACTTAAATTAACCTTGAAAAACTCAATCCCATAACAATCTTAAGCCAAATAAACCAAGATCTCATCACAAATTAACATCTCTTACCTTCTTCCTTCTCTCTCATTTTCGAATTTCTTGGTCAAAATGGAGCTTTCATCTTCTTCCTCCCTTTCCCTCTTGAAGAAGCATCAAAAACCTTGGAATCCCATAAAAACCAAAAACCCTAGTAGCTCCTTCTTCTTCTTCCTTCTTCTCCATCACCGAATCTCTCCTTCTCTCTTCTCTCTATCGCTTTCTTCTTTCTTTTATTTCTCATTTTCGTAACTTTCTGCCTTCATACACGACAGCCACATCATCTTTTATCATTAAGGAAGCACAAAGACTTAATTGCCCCTCCATAATAGCCTTAAACCATAGGAACTTAAGTGAACTTCCATAATTGCCCTTCATTTAACCTTTAAACACTGACATCTTTCCTCCTGATTTTGAGCACGTAAATGAAATAATTTGGCAAACATTCCTTCTAGAAAAATGTTCCTCTATGTCAAATCTTTAAAATGACACCAAGAACGCTCAAATCAATTCAGACACGAAGGAGTTATGGCAAAATACTCGTTCAGCTCTTACTAATCCGAGACTGAAAACCAAACTCAACTTCCATTCAGAAATTGAAAGTCTTAAGGGCTAAATTGAAATTCGATTCCTTCATATGATTTGTATCACCATGTCTCAATTTTATTTTGGAAAAAGAATTGGTTCAATTGGATCTCTACAGATCCCGAATTTCGTGAAATACTGAACCATGTTCAGAAACTTATCTAACTCATAACCTTTAACCAATCCTCTGACTTTGCTTCAGTCAATATCTTTCCATTTAATCTCCTAAAAATCATAAATTCCAATGAAAATGTAGCTAATTGTCTTAGGAATCCAACGCTTTGAAAACCAAGTCAATCGGATGTCGGACGGAGAAATTATAAGTAAAGGATTGCAAATGGGTCGGATTAAAAACAAAAGAACAGAACTTCAATCTATTGATAAAACCGAATTTTTCAAAAATCATAACTCTTGATCCCGAACTCCAAATTTGAAAATTTTGGTGTCTATGGAAAAAAAAATGGAAGCTATACAACTTCCATGAAGAATCAAAAATCAATTCCATCTAAAAAAGGGTCAAAAACCTAGTCAAAGTTATTGCCCTGTTAATCATCACCTAAACAAACTCCAAACTTTCAAATTTCATATCTTCCAATTCCCACATCCAAAAATTGCATATTTTATGTTGGACCAATGGTGGTTGACAAATTAATTCCACTTATGTTTTGATAATAATAAAATGTATAGAATTGGTTAAGAAATTGTTTCAGGTACTTTGGGATTGATATTCAATGAAAGAATTGTACAAATCAAGATGGGCAAGTGTTTAATCATTGAAGAATCAAGATGGAAGTTTCCTATAAGTGAAAGAGGCTTAAATAATGAAGATTATAGAAGATTTGAGTGGATATTACCGTTGAAGCTTACATAAGTCGACTAAAACATCATATGTCAACTAATATATGAAGATATGTCAACACAAGTCGACTAACAGAATACAAGTCGACTTATCGTGGACCACAAGTCGACTTACACATCACAAGTCGACTTATAGAAGAGCGGAGATGCAAGTTTACGTAAAATGTTGTCACAAGTCGACTTATACAACTCGACAAGTCGACTTATGGGTACAAAGACATTAATTCTAACGGTCCAATTAGCCAAAAATGGAAGGAGATTATTATGAACGGTCATTTCAATCTAGCAACGGCTAGAATAAGTCCCAACAGCTATATTTCTTCTTATATAAAGGGTGGATGATTGATGAAGAGCATACACAAGTTCTACAAGCCAAAATACTCTTATCTTGCTCCAAATTGCTCATCATTATTCTTACTTTGTTTACATTTGTATTGAGCACTTGTTCTTAGATCTTTATCCTATTTCTTTTACAAATTGAGTGACTAGTGAAAGGTTACGTGTGAGGTAGCTTGAGCCGGAAATCAAGTATTGTTGGTAGGATTTGTGCGGAAGACAAATCATCTGAAGGTTGCTTGAGCCGTAAATCAAGCAAGATTGGTAAGATTTGTGCGGAAGACAAATCAAGTGTAAAGGTAGCTTGAGTCAAAATCAAGCGGGATTGTAAGAGTTCACACTGAACTACAAAGTGTGTAATAAAGTGGTTTGCAAAATCCTAAGTGGGAGCTTAGGTAGAGGACGAGGTCTTAGCACCGAACCTCTATAAAACAAGTGTTTGATCTTCTTCCTACTCTTTGTATTTAAATTGGTTTAAATTACTATTGTGTGAATTAACTTCTGATTTTATTGTAGAAATTTTAAAAGAATTTTAAAGATCTATTCAACCCCCCTTCTAGATCGCTTACAATTGGTATCAGAGCAGAAGTATCCGGGATGGCACACAACAACCTAGCGAAAGAAGATAATACTAATAATCGCCCTCCTTTATTTAATGGTACTAATTATTCTTCTTGAAAAAATCCTATGAAGTACCACATGATTAGCGAGGGAGTAGAATATTGGAAGATAATTATCTTCGGTCCACAACCACTGTTAAAAGAAAATGGTGAGTTAAAAATGGAGCTGGAATACGATGACAATGACTAGAGGCAAGCCTACATCAACGCTTAAAGCGATGAAGCTAATCTATTGCGCCTCACAGTTGAGGAAAGAAACCGAGTTAACTCGTGTACCAGCGCCTAAAGAAATGTGGGAAAGACTACGCATCACCCATGAAGGGACCAACCAAGTCCGGGAAACAAAGATTAACATGCTTCTCCATGACTATGAAATGTTTGTCATGAAAGAAGGTGAGTCTATTTCCAATATGCTTGATCGTTTTGCAGAAATTATCAATGAATTAGGAAATCTTGGAAAGCACATGACGGATAGCGAGAAGGTGAAGAAGATTCTTCGCTCTCTACCGAAAGAATGGGATTCACAAGTCACCGCTATTATGGAGTCCAAGGATCTTAATCACTTAGAATTCAACGCCTTGGTGGGATCACTCATCAACTATGAGATCATTCTCAAATTAAGAGGAGGTAGAGGTAAGTCACAAAAATCAATTGCTTTTAAAGCTAACACTTCTTTTGTTGATGGAAGTGATGAGGAAATAGATGAAGACGAGGAAGACGAAGAAATAGCTATGTACGCTAGAAATTTAAGGAAGTTCAAGGGACTTCTCAAAAAGTGAAGAAAAGAATTAAGTGGCGGAAGAAATGGAGAAACGAAGAAGTATACTGTAGAAAGAAGGTCTAAAGGCTATCAAGAAAAAAAAAATTCAAATCTCCAGAAAAATGACAAAGGGAAAAAGAAAGCTAACCTTATAGCCACGTGGAGTGATGATGAGGAAGCATATCAAAGCAATGATGAAAACAACCTAGCGCTTATGGCCAATAGCTCCTCAACAAGTGATGATGAAGATGAGGTAACTTTCTTTGATCAAGATCTTATAGAGTCTTTTAATGCTTTGCAAATTGATTTTGAAGAAGCTATTGAAATCAACAAGAAATTGAGAAAGAAAATAAGAGAATTGGTTGCTGAAAATAGTGTCTTACATGAGACTATTGATGATTTAGATAGTCCTAAGGAAGATCATTCTGCATGTCTTGTTGAAAAGGAAAATCTTATTTGTGAGCTTGATAGACTTAGAAAGGAGTTTTCTTATGTGGTTGAAAAATTTGCTGGTAGAAATGCAAAGTTTGAAGAGATGTTGTCTTTACAAAGATATTCTATTTCTAAACATGGTTTGGGATATGATCCTTATAATAGAGATTGTTCTTTAATTTCCAAATTTACCAAGGATGAAAAAGTTGCTCAATGTGCTAGATGCTTGAAAGATGGTCATATAGAAATTGCATGTAAAACTATTAGGAGATGTATCAAAGTTAAGAAAATTTGGGTGATTAAAGGTACAACACCACGTAATGTGGTTTATATGACTAATCAAAATGGACCCAAGATGGCTTGGGTACCAATGAAAAGAAAGGATGTTGCAGTTGTAGGTACAAGCAAGGAATGAAGATCCACCAAGCACATGGTACACTGATAGTAGAAGTTCAAGGCATATGAGTAGAGACAACAACAAAGTCGACTTATGTGGGTCAATAAGTCGACCTATGATATACACAACCTTTGGGAATGAAGAAATTTTAGGATAAGTTGACTTATGGAGGTAAACAAGTCGACTTATGTCTACACGGATTCTTATGCTATTTCAAGTGTGTGGTGCTTCTTATGACTTTCTGATATTTGTATTAATTATTGGATTGTTATGTTATGACTCTGCTTTTTCTTTGTGTTTGCTTATGAACACCAAATAAATATAAGTTATCTGGGTCTTCTTCAAAATTCTTTTTTCCTAAAATCTCCGAAAACATATTCTCTTCTACTTTGAGATTTATTCATGATGATGTTTCTCCACCATGATGATTTTGTATCTAGCTAAGACCAACATTTCATATCATTTGTATTTGCTTGCTACTTGAGACTATTTGTATTTGATGACTTGTTTCTCTATTTAATGTGATTGCCATATTTCATCTATTGTTGGTTTGTATTAGTTGTTTTGATTATGACAAAAGGGGAGAAAATGAGAAATTGGATATTCATTAGTTATTTGATTAAGGGGAGTTTGTTAAAATTTTAATTGATTTTCAAGGTTATTAAAATTCAATGATTTATATGATTGAGGGGAGACTTCTAACCAAAATGACAAGGTATAAAACCTTGATCAATGTTTCTTTGTTTTCATTTCTTAAACAATTTCTAAGTATTTTGTCATTATCAAAAGGGAGATTGTTGGACCAATGGTGGTTGACAAATTAATTCCACTTATGTTTTGATAATAATAAAATGTATAGAATTGGTTAAGAAATTGTTTCAGGTATTTTGGGATTGATATTCAATGAAAGAATTGTACAAATCAAGATGGGCAAGTGTTTAATCATCGAAGAATCAAGATGGAAGTTTCCTATAAGTGAAAGAGGCTTAAATAATGAAGATTATAGAAGATTTGAGTGGATATTACCGTTGAAGCTTACATAAGTCGACTAGAACATCATATGTCAACTAATATATGAAGATATGTCAACACAAGTCGACTAACATAATACAAGTCGACTTATCGTGGACTACAAGTCGACTTACACATCACAAGTCGACTTATAGAAGAGCGGAGATGCAAGTTTACGTAAAATGTTGTCACAAGTCGACTTATACAACTCGACAAGTCGACTTATGGGTACAGCACATTAATTCCAACGGTCCAATTAGCCAAAAATGGAAGGGAGATTATTAAGGAACGGTCATTTCAATCTAGCAACGGCTAGAATAAGTCTCAACAGCTATATTTCTTCTTATATAACGGGTGGATGATTGATGAAGAGCATACACAAGTTCTACAAGCCAAAATACTCTTATCTTGCTCCAAATTGCTCATCATTATTCTTACTTTGTTTACATTTGTATTGAGCACTCGTTCTTAGATCTTTATCCTATTTCTTTTACAAATTGAGTGACTAGTGAAAGGTCACGTGTGACGTAGCTTGAGCCGAAAATCAAGTATTGTTGGTAGGATTTGTGCCGAAAGACAAATCATCTGTAAAGGTTGCTTGAGTAGAAAATCAAGCGGTATTAGTAAGATTTGTGTCGGAAGACAAATCAAGTGTAAAGGTAGCTTGAGCCGTAAATCAAAGGGATTGTAAGAGTTCACACTGAACTACAAAGTGTGTAATAAAGTGGTTTGCAAAATCCTAAGTGGAAGCTTAGGTAGAGGACGTAGGTCTTAGCACCGAACCTCAATAAAAACAGTGTTTGATCTTCTTCCCTACTCTTTGTATTTAAATTGGTTTAAATTACTATTGTGTGAATTAACTTCTGATTTTATTGTAAAAATTTTAAAAGAATTTTAAAGATCTATTCAACCCCCCCTTCTAGATCGCTTACATTTTATAGCATCGAAAGTATTGACAGACAAACTACAACTTTCATGAAGACCACTTACTTCAATTCAGACTAAATCTGTACGAAGAGTGGCCTCAAAGCCGAGTACACGCAAATATACACTTATGGTCATTTTTACAAAACAAACTTTGACTGATCATAACTTTTATATAAAGGTTTTCAATTGCATTTATGTTTCCATTAATACTCCTGTCCACAAAATGCGGCATAATTTCTTTAATTTATGTTATCTACACTAACAATACAAAAATTATGAGCTTATTTTGGTTTAAAAAGATTGACCCCAATATATTAAATCTTTTCGTTGGATGATTTGTTTCATTTAAAAAATTAATGAAAATTAAATAATCAATCCAAGAAATCAACATGAGTACCTCCTTTACTATAATATTCATATTTTATAGTATTAAATATAATTCAATACTAATAATTTAAAACTAGAAGTTTTAAAAATGTAATTTTTGTTTTGAAGCTCATTCATCTTCTCAAATACAAAATGCATTCACATTAAGTAGTTTGTGAAGTGAAGAAAGAAAAGTCTTGCTTAATGAGAATACTTTATTAGGTTTATTTAAAATTTATGTAATTTGATTGATTTTCAAACATAATTAATACAAATATATATGGTAGAATTTTGAATTTCCTTTCAAGAATATTGTTATTATGGGAATATAAACTCTCACTCCAAATAACCGATCTAACCTAGATTGAACAAAATCATTCTTCAACGTTAAGGTCATCAACACCCAATAAGTCTGTTATTTATTGATATAAAATGTTGGTGTTCACTTTAATTTGACCGAATCTTAACATTTTTGAAATTGAAATTCAAATAGGAGGCAAAACTTCTCCTTTTATACATACATTTGTGAAACGAACTAAAATGGTATTTATATAAATTATAATGCTAAAGAAATAGAATATAATTATATCTCCCTATCAAAGAAACGATTAAGATTGAAGTGAATCACACGTTAGTATACGATATACAAAGTTTACAAGAAGGGGGGGTTGAATTGTGTATTCGGATTTTTAATAGAATCCCCTTTTAAAAAAATTTGCTTTCCCAAAACGATTGGCAAACACAATTATGAAGTTTTTATACCAGCAATACAAATAGGAGTTAAGAGTTGAGAGAGAATCGACACAACAATATTTTATTGGTTCACCCCAAACTGTGGGTTACGTCCAGTCCTCAAAATCCATTATGAGATTTCACTATACTTCACAACAATACAAGTATTCTTTTCACCAAGCCTCTTCAGGTCTTGTACAACAAGTATTCTTTTTCTCACTTAGCCTATTCAGGCTCTGAGCTATTCTTCTTTCTTATAGAAAGATATTGCGAGCTTTGTTACAGAAAATATAGCTCTCGTGTTTTTGCACAAATACAGTGCTTAACTTTTGAATATCACTAAGAAAAAATATAACTCTCGTGTTTTCGACTCATATTTATAGTCTTCGTCTTCAACTGCTTCTTTCTTCTTGATTCTTGATCTTTAAAGAAACACTTATTCAGTTAAGTTCTATAACTAACTCAAACTGATTTGATTCTTCGTCTTCGACTCCTTCGTCTCATTTTTGCTTCGCTTCCGTCTCATATTGCTTCCTTCTCATTTTCACTTTCGTCTCATTTTTAGCTTCCGTCTCATTTTTACCTCCATCTCATTTTCGTTTCCGCCTCATTTTGCTTTACCTTTCTTATTTTGCTTCCGTCTTTTTTTCGCTTCTGTCTCATTTTGCTTCCGTCTTTTTTTCGCTTCTGTCTCATTTTGCTTCCGTCTTATTTTGCTTTTTCTTTCATCTCACTTTTCTTTTGCTTCCGTCTCATTTTTCTTTTACTTTCGTCACACTTTGCTTTTGCTTCATCATTATTTGGTTTTCATCAAAATTAATTGTAAATTCATTTTGACTTAAGAATCTCCCCCTTTTTGATGATAACAAATAATCATAGAATTTTTTTTTATCTCCCATCTTCTTTTGTGTTCTCCTTTTCTTTTCTTCTTCTCCCCCTATCTTTGTCATTTCTTCTTCGTCTTCTTCTTTCTCCCCCTATTTGTTATTGATCAAAAAGAATCATGATCACAGATGCTTCATAACTTCATAAAATATTTTTCTCATCTCAATGCGAAGTGACTTGATATCTTGGCGAATATCTACTACTTCTTTATGCAAGTCACCCACAGAAGCACACATATAATCAACTTTCTCTTCAAGATCTTCATCTGGCTTCTGTTGTACGACTTTAACACCAATAGTCGTAGTATATGCATTTGAAGATGTAACATCTGGTTCAATTATTGTAATGGTAGGAGGTTGAACAGATAGGTTAGGTTCTGGAAGATCAAGATCATCAGGGCCAGTTAGTCTTGAAACTTGTCTTCCCAATAGGTGTAGACCATCACCAAATAAAGACACAATTGATAAAGGTTTAATGTGCATAATGAGATGCACAAAGAACTCTACTGAGTAGCTTCAATCTCCAACCTTAATGAATCTGTACAGCCCTTCTGAAAGTCTTCCACCTACTTGAAAAGAATCTTTAGTGGTTTGCTAATCACACTTGCTTCCTGACGCTGTTGAAATGAAATGGAAAACATACGTTCCAGTCTCCTGGACTGCATGACATGCTTCATCAATGTTTTTCACTTCTGCTTCAATATGTTCATCTGTCAGATCATTTATCCTTTTAGGATACATTTTCTTCTTCCCTTTATCCTCATTACGAACAATGAAAGGTCGAGGTTGAATATCAAGCACAACCTTGATCATAGTTTTCCTTGTGATTGGAAAAATAGTGTACTTCTTCTTTGTCATCTGTGTGGGGTATGTTCTGGTTCCTGCATCCTTCAGAACATTACACATACTTTTCTTGTCCTCACTCAACAGATGCATGGTACTACTATTTACCAGTATAGGTTGAAATTATACCTTCACTGACATTTTTGGGATTTCTCTGATTATTATTGAATTGCTACTCCTGACAAGTTGAATTTCTTTAATAATCTTGACTCTTAAGTCTTCTTTTCTTAACAGTCGAGATGTATTGACCTGTGCAGGACAGTGTTCCACTGTCTTCTTCTTCTTTTGAACAGCAGTAGGAGTGCTCTTTCTAGTACAGATTTTCTCCTTTGTGTTCTCCTTAATTAGTCTGGAAGTCTGCTGAGGTTGAGGTTTTACTTTCTCAAGCTCCAATTTCTTCCTTATTTCAGTCACTTCAGCCAATTTTGGTGATTCTTCTCTCAAAATTGAAACTAAGGACCTGTTTGCTTGAGATGTTGTCTTCTCAGAGTTTTCACCATGAATCAACTCTTTTCTTTTCTTTTCTTCTTGTTGACGCAAGGTTTGAACTCTAGGTAACCTTTTTGCTTGCTTTGGCTTCTCCAAAAGTAGCATATCCCCTTTTCTTTTCAGGGTTACTGTCTCCTTTTGTTACACTCGGCTTCCTTCTTTAAGAGATATCGTCCTTCCCATTAATTGTCCTGATGATTCCTTTTCTCCTTCTGGACGTATCCTCTCAACAGATCAAGATTTTTATTTTGTTGACTGACGATTTAGTAGATGAAATAGGCATTGTTCATCTAGTGTTGTTACCAAATGCCTTGACCCTGTTCTCAGTAGTACACAATGAAAAAGAAATGAGTGTAATACCCTAGCCTTTGGAACAAGATTGGACGCCTTCTTTTCCCTTGGATCATTGTCTCCATATAACTGCATATTGATTTAGGTTTCCTTTATGCTGACGTGTGTCATCCATCTAGCTTTGCTTATGAGCTTCTCTCCTTCAAATGGACACTCTGTGACCTTCTCAATCATCTTCACGGTCATAATAATTGACAAGTTATCCACCGAAGATACAAGCGTATAGGCTATCAATTCCATATTCTTCCAGAAATCATAAACTTCGTTCATGTAGATTGTCTCTCGAATTTGAAAGAAATTCCTCCATCTGGCTGCGACAATCTCTGGTTCTATTGGGCCCGGGTCCCGGATCCCTATTCCCGAGGTAGCCCCTTGGGCTACTCCAGTAACGAGCTTCCCAAAATTTGGACCCGATCTCAACATCTATACATAATTTCGATTCACACAAACATACATACACACATTCTACACATGCATTCCATCTATAAATTTAAACACCCCATAAACCAAGGGGCTTCATGCCACAACAATCCGAAGGAAATTCAACAAGCATTCTTAAAAATAGCTTAATACATGTCAAAGTTTGAATTCAAAATACATGAGAATTCTCAATGATGATGTGCCTGGAGGGCCAACCAAAATACTAACTTAAGACAAAAGATCCTAATTATCTTGGAGTTTTCGATGCCTTGCAAGATCAACGATCGTCTCGTTCTGCACTTGAGGAGTGAGAGATAATAGGGTGAGCTACGAAGCTCAGTGGCATATACATTTATAGCCATTGGAAACGAGCCACACATTCAAGCATATACACAAGCATAAACAAGTCAACACTTATCAATTTACAATCAACACAATAATATGTCATGTTGGACCCCGATCTTTGAGTGAAAATTTGAATTATGAAAATGAAATTTAAGGAGTGCTTTGTGTATGTCTTGTATAAGAGATGTCTTAAAATTTAAAGAATATTAAGAAGAAAAGAAATGATCTGTCTTAAAATTTAAAGAATATTGAGAAGAAAAGAAATGATCTGATTTTGATATCTTTGGAGTTTTGAGTGAATTGGTATGGTTTATAAAATTAAGTGGAAGAGTTGATTGAAATTAAGTTGAAAATCATGACTAAAAAAAGAGAAAGTGTGAAAATATGAAAAATTGTGAAATAGTTGACTTTTTGGCCTTTGAAAGTTGACTTTTGATTTAGGCATAATTTGAGAAAATAGTCTTCTGGAAACTTGTAGAGTACATTAAGAGCTTTCTGTAGCCATAAAGTTTGCAATTTTTCGATATCGGGAGTGGAAGTTATGATCAGTCAAAGTTTATGTTTGAAAGGTTTGACTTTTATTATGGTTGAAACTTTGACTGAGAAATTAACCTAGTTAGAGGTTAATTGAGCTTTGATGTTCTGCATGAAAATTGAAGGGTTTGTTTTGATCTTTCTTTCGATATAAAGTAGGCAATTTTTCGATCTCGGAATAATAAGTTATGATTTTTACAAGTTTATATTGTGGTTTTAGCATGATTATTAGAGGATAGTATCTTTGACCGGAAAATGGACTCCCTTAGGAGTCGAATTGATTTTTATGTCCTTCATGGAAGATGTAGATCTTCCTTTAGGCTTTCTATAGAGACTAAGTTTGTCAAAATTGGAGTTCGGGATTAAGAGTTATGAATTTTGGAAGTTTTGGATTTTTATGTTAAAAAAAAAAAGGAAAATGAAGTCCCCCGTCGCAAGGGCGACGCATCGCCCTGGCGATGGCGAGCGTTTAGCTCGTGTCGCTATGGCGACACATCGCCGTAGTGATGGCGAGCGTTCGGCTCGCGTCGCTAGGGCGACCGCGCCCTCTCCTCGCCCTAATACGACTCCGTTTTGCTCCTTTAGTTTTCTTGCTTCCTCCTCCAATCCGACCTTTGTTCACTATTTTGCTCATATCTTTTCCGTCCGACATCCGATTGAGTTGATTCTTAAGGCGTTGGATTCTTAAGACAATTCCCTACATCCTAATGGGAAAAGTTGTAATTTTATGAGATTAAATTAATGGTGATTAATTTAATCAAAGTGAGTCGGGAAATTTTCCAAACATAGTTCAGTATTTTGTGAAATTCAGGATCTGTAGAGATCCGATTGAAGTGATTCTTAAGGTGAAATAAAGATAATACAAGGGGATACAAATCATATGAAGAAATGAAATGTCAATTTTTCCCCTAAGACCTTTTAATTATGAATGGAAGTTCGGATTAGGGTGTAATTTTTGGATTAGGAACATCTGAGAGTATTTTGAGCATAACTTTTGATCTGGGAATCGAAATGAGGCGATTCTTGTTTTGAATTAAACTAGAGACATAAGGCTACAATGGTTATGAAGACATCGAGTTTCAAATCTAGGATTAAGAGTGTAAATTTCTGGAAGGAAATAATCATACATGGAAAATGTGTTAGAATATGGATATAACCGAACTGTTTTGCATATAACTTTTAGTGTAGTGATCCGAATTGAGCGCGGTCAGTGGCATTGGATTCGTATGATTGAGAGGAACATTTCTCAAGAAGGAAGTTTTGACAAATTCCTTCGAATTGATAGTGCGAATCAAACCGCAAGTAAGCATGACTTTAAGCTTTGAATGGAGGGGCAATATGGTCTTTTGACCTTCATTTAATGACACACAAAAGGAGATGTCGTTTTTGGCATAATAAAGCCATGAAAGTGGCTGGAAAATCAGAAGAAAGGAAGAAGAAAATAAGAGAAAGAAGTAGAAGTTTCGGTTATGGTGGAAAGATGAGGGAGAAATCTTAGTTCTAATTTTTCTACTTGATTCTTAAGGCATTTGGGATTTTTCCAAGAAGGAAAAGGATGGAGAATGAAAAGAGCTTCTTCATGAGCCAAGAAATTCAAAAATTGGAGGAGAAATGAGGTAAGAGAAAATTTTGAGCTTTAAGATTTTGATGAATTTTTGTTTTAGAAACATGGAAAAGGACTTGGGTTTGTGATTTATGAAATTGATTTTGATATATATGCCTTAGGTTGTGTTTAATTTTGGATGGAAATTTGATTAAGGTTTAGGCTTAATTTTGTGATTAAGAATTTTGTGAAATTTTGGTGTAGAATTATAGATAATGATATGGGTTTGTGGAATATGAAGTTAATTTTGAAGAAATTGTATTTTATGGTATTGAATTTGGATAAATTGGTTTAGGCCAATTTTAAGATTTGGGGATTTTTGAAATTGAGGAGTTAGATATTTTGGAATTAGTGTGAATTGATGAATTGTGACATTAATTTTGAAAATTAAGTTATTTATGAGATTGAATTTGAGTGTATTGGTTTAGGTCAAATTTTGAAATTGGGGATTTTAGAAATTCTGGTTTTAGAAAGCTTGGAAAAGTGATGAATTTGGGTTTCATATAGTTACTTTTGAAGATTATGATTTTTATGATGTTGAATTTGGGTATGTATGGCTTAGGTTATTTTAAATTGAAAGAATAAAGGAAGCGTTGGTCAAATTGATGATCGGGACGAGTTCCTAGCATTATTTCGAGGTGGGTAGTATATTTATTTATTGAATTGTAAGCTAAGAAAGTGATTTTGAAAATTAAAGAAAGCAAAATTTTGATTTTGATAAATTATTGTTGATAAAAGGGTTGAAAAGGTTGTAAATGTTTGATATTATGATTTTAAAAGGGTTAAAATGAGTTTTAGAAAATGCAAGATTTATGAAATTCATGGTTTTCAAATTATTTGATTTATGATATAAATGATTTAAAGAATTAGTGCATATATTGTGATGAATTTGATGAATATGTAATTTAAGTGATGATGTGAATTGCATTAGATTTGTTATGTGAATTCATGTGGATACGAGCTTGTGTCATTTATGACACAATATGATGATATGATTTGAAAAATGTGAAAAATCAAGATTTTTGAAAAGTGCCTTCGGGCAATCTGAAATTCCATTTTGCTTATGTGCTACGTGGGTTTGGTCAGGTCCTTTGTGAGTCAGTGCACTGTCTCTACTTATTTAAGCCTTCGCTCGGCTGCCCGCAAGAGGCAATGGAGTTTCGATCACGGACTCCCTTCACGGCTGCACATGACCGCTATGCGAAAATGTGCAGTACGTCCTGTTATGGTCCAAACCAAACCATTTAATGTGTTATTGTGATTTGTGTTGGATGCCGCGGTATAACCCGCAAACACACGGCGCAGTATAACCTGCAAACACCTACAGGTGGGGTGTGGGGTCTAACATCAAACCATTCTGTTATGTTATGTGGCTTTTGATTTTGTTTATGTGCTATGTGATGCATTCATGTTTAAAGATGTGCATGATTGGTAAAAAGTTTGAGAATTTGAGAAATGAGAAAGTGAATTTTCAATCATGAATTTCAGAAACTGTTTATGAATGTTTTGGAAAGTTTGAAAATGGGTTTTTGGATAAATTTCCGAATGGGAAATGTTTGAAAATTTTGAAAAGATAATTTTCGCTTATGTTTCAATTTATAAATATATTATCCACGAGCTTCCGAGCTCACACCCCTTTCATCCCCATCTCTAGGTTTCGTGCAGGAGATCGGATGAAAGAGTATCAAGACGTTTGATTCGATTTTGTATTATTTGGATTTTTGTGCAAATTGAGATTTTGGTATTAAGATTGAATATGGCGAATTGTCATGTATGTATATGATTTATGAAGTTTGTATGAAATTGCATATATTAGGTTTATGTAAAAGAATGAAGAGGTCGATGTACGGATTTTGAATTCTGTGATTGTAAATGATTTTGGAAATTGTATATGAAATTGTGTATGATTTTGAGAAAATATATTGTTAATTGATATGGGAATTTGATTGAAGTGTTTAGATCTAAGATTGCGTTTGTTTGCTGGTGTTTGGATTCCGGACGGGAGAGTCCGATGATTCTGGATTTTGTGATATTAGAAGTGTATTTTGCCTTTGCAGGAATTTTTGGGATATGATAAATGCAGCCGCTTTGCTGCCGAATTTTCGTTAGAAAATAAATTGGAAAAGAAGAAAAATAAAATTTAGATGTATGAAAGATGGATTTATGAGATTGGTATTAATGTTAAGAAGTTTATTATGATTTGAGTGCGATTTGTTTCAATTTATAAATATATTATCCACGAGCTTCCGAGCTCACCCCCCCTTTCATCCCCATCTCCAGGTTTCGAGCAGGAGATCGGATACAAGAATGTGAAGACATTTGGTTCGTTTTTGCATCGTTTGCATTGTATTATGAATTGAGATTTGAAATATTTTGTAAATGGCTTGAATTGTCGTTAAGTGATTATGATGTATTTCAGAATGTATGAAGATTATGAATGAATGTATGAGAGTATGAAATTGTATATGGAATTGTGTATAAGTTTGGGAATGAGATTGAACTATGAGAATAGTAGATTGAATTACAATTATGAGAATGTTTTAGAATTAGGATTGCGTTTGTTTCTGCTGAGATCCCGGACGGAGGGTCCGGTTGATTTTAATGATTGTATGATTAATTGGGCTTTTAGAAGTGTATTTTTGAATACTTTGCAGATTTGGGATTAGGATAAATGTAGCCGTTATGCTGCTGAAATTTTGATAAAATGATAATAAAATGTAATTTAAGATTTGTATGGATAAATAAGAATATGATCAGATTTAGAGATTTGCATGAGAATGATTTTTCCAAAAGTGGAATTTGGTTGTGTGATTTGAATGAGGTTGACTAATGAGGTAAGAAATGAGAATAAGAAAAGAAAAAAAAATTTATACAGGATTTCGGAATGGTACGTCTTAGGGTTTCCAACGTGATTATGTTCATTCGATTGTTTTCTTTGATTATTGTTCTCGGATGTCGGATATGTTTCAGTTTAATTGATTATTTCGTTTATCCCCACCTTATGATTCGATTCTATTGATTTCTGTCGATTTGGTATTCGATTCCGATTTGCATTTGCTTCGAGTATGCGCTTCGCTTTCGATTCTTATGCTTTGTTTTCTGATTCGAATTTTCAATGCGAAATTTCTGTTTCCATTCGATTCCGTTTTCCGTTCTGCTTTTCCGGTTGGGATCCGGTTTTCGGATCGGGTCTCAACATAGATGGTATCAGAGCCCAGTATTATGATCATACTTGGGCAATATGGTTGTGAAGAATGAATTTAGTGATTGTCTGAGTGAGGTTAAGAACTTTGATTGATTTTAGGTGTGTGCTAATGAACTTAAGATTTGAATTTCGTGATGAATTGGGAGAAATTGATATAGACTATACTTCCGTAAAGATGAAAGAATGACTAGTTGCTAAATGATGATTGAACCGTATCAGGGTTCCTTATGAAATGGACCATTGACTTGTGTCCATATCTGAAGAAATAATGAATTATGAATATAGTGATTTGATATGATATGGTTGGTGTGAGATACAAGATGTGAAATAGTGTAAAGAGATTGAGATACATATATGATGAGGAAATTAGATAAGAGAAAGTGATTGATTATGAGTTTTGGAAAGAAATTAGTAAGAAAGTACTTAATGATCTTTGTTTAAAAAGAAATTTATGCAAGAATGAGTTACTTAAAGTTTAAGTAAGTATGAATTTCGAGGACGAAATTCCTTTAAGAGGGGGAGAAATGTTGGACCCCGATCTTTGAGTGAAAATTTGAATTATGAAAATGAAATTTAAGGAGTGCTTTGTGTATGTCTTGTATAAGAGATGTCTTAAAATTTAAAGAATATTGAGAAGAAAAGAAATGATCTGTCTTAAAATTTAAAGAATATTGAGAAGAAAAGAAATGATCTGATTTTGATATCTTTGAAGTTTTGAGTGAATTGTTATGGTTTATGAAATTAAGTGGATGAGTTAATTGAAATTAAGTTGAAAATCATGACTAAAAAAAGAGAAAGTGTGAAAATATGAAAAATTGTGAAATAGTTGACTTTTTGGCCTTTGAAAGTTGACTTTTGATTTAGGCATAATTTGAGAAAATGGTCTTCTGGAAACTTGTAGAGTACGTTAAGAGCTTTCTGTAGCCATAAAGTTTGCAATTTTTCGATATCGGGAGTGGAAGTTATGATCAGTCAAAGTTTATGTTTAAAAGGTTTGACTTTTATTATGGTTGAAACTTTGACTGAGAAATTAACCTAGTTAGAGGTTAATTGAGCTTTGATGTTCTTCATGAAAATTGAAGGGTTTGTTTTGAACTTTCTTTCGATATAAAGTATGCAATTTTTCGATCTCGGAATAATAAGTTATGATTTTTACAAGTTTATATTGTGGTTTTAGCATGATTATTAGAGGATAGTATCTTTGACCGGAAAATGGACTCCCTTAGGAGTCGAATTGATTTTTATTTCCTGCATAGAAGATGTAGAGCTTCGTTTAAGCTTTCTATAGAGACTAAGTTTGTCAAAATTGGAGTTCGGGATTAAGAGTTATAAATTTTGGAAGTTTTGGATTTTTATGTTAAAAAAAATGGAAAATGAAGTCCCCCGTCCCCAGGGCGACGCATCGCCCTGGCGATGGCGAGCGTTTAGCTCGCGTCGCTACGGCGACGCATCGCCGTAGCGATGGCGAGCATTCGGCTCGCGTCGCTACGGCGACCGCGCCCTCTCCTCGCCCTAATACGACGTCGTTTTGCTCCTTTAGTTTTCTTGCTTCCTCCTCCAATCCGACCTTTGTTCACTATTTTGCTCATATCTTTTCCGTCCGACATTCGATTGAGTTGATTCTTGAGGCGTTGGATTCCTAAGACAATTCCCTACATCCTCATGAGAAAATTGTAATTTTATGAGATTAAATTAATGGTGATTAATTTAATCAAAGTGAGTCGGGAAATTTTCCAAACATAGTTCAGTATTTTGTAAAATTCGGGATCTGTAGAGATCCGATTGAAGTGATTCTTAAGGTGAAATAAAGATAAGACAAGGGGATACAAATCATATGAAGAAATGAAATGTCAATGTTTCCCCTAAGACCTTCTAATTATGAATGGAAGTTCGGATTAGGGTGTAATTTTTGGATTAGGAACATCTGAGAGTATTTTGAGTATAACTTTTGATCTGGGAATCAAAATGAGGCGATTCTTATTTTGAATTAAACTAGATACATAAGGCTACAATGGTTATGAAGACATCGAGTTTCAAATCTGGGATTAAGAGTGTAAATTTCTGGAAGGAAATAATCGTACATGGAAAATGTGTTAGAATATGGATATACCCGAACTGTTTTGCGCATAACTTTTGGTGTAGTGATCCGAATTGAGCGCGGTTGGTGGCATTGGATTCGTATGATTGAGAGGAACATTTTCAAGAAGGAAGTTTTGACAAATTCCTTCAAATTGATAGTGCAAATCAAACCGCAAGTAAGCATGACTTTAAGCTTTGAATGGAGGGGCAATATGGTCTTTTGACCTTCATTTAATGACACACAAAAGGAGATGTCATTTTTGGCATAATAAAGCCACGAAAGTGGCTGAAAAATCAGAAGAAAGGAAGAAGAAAATAAGAGAAAGAAGTAGAAGTTTCGGTTATGGTGGAAAGATGAGAGAGAAATCTTAGTTCCAATTTTTCTACTTGATTCTTAAGGCATTTGGGATTTTTCCAAGAAGGAAAAGGATGGAGAATGAAAAGAGCTTCTTCATGAGCCAAGAAATTCGAAAATTGGAGGAGAAATGAGGTAAGAGGAAATTTTGAGCTTTAAGATTTTGATGAATTTTTGGTTTAGAAACATGGAAAAGGACTTGAGTTTGTGATTTATGAAATTGATTTTGATATATATGCCTTAGGTTGTGTTTAATTTTGGATGGAAATTTGATTAAGGTTTAGGCTTAATTTTGTGATTAAGAATTTTGTAAAATTTTGGTGTAGAATTATAGATAATGATATGGGTTTGTGGAATATGAAGTTAATTTTGAAGAAATTGTATTTTATGGTATTGAATTTCGATAAATTGGTTTAGGCCAATTTTAAGATTTGGGAATTTTTGAAATTGAGGAGTTAGATATTTTGGAATTAGTGTGAATTGATGAATTGTGACATTAATTTTGAAAATTAAGTTATTTATGAGATTGAATTTGAGTGTATTGGTTTAGGTCAAATTTTGAAATTGGGGATTTTAGAAATTCTGGTTTTAGAAAGCTTGGAAAAGTGATGAATTTGGGTTTCATATAGTTACTTTTGAAGATTATGATTTTTATGATGTTGAATTTGGGTATGTATGGCTTAGGTTATTTTAAATTGGAAGAATAAAGGAAGCGTTGGTCAAATTGATGATCGGGACGAGTTCCTAGCATCATTTCGAGGTGGGTAGTATATTTATTTATTGAATTGTAAGCTAAGAATGTGATTTTGAAAATTAAAGAAAGCAAAATTTTGATTTTGATAAATTATTGTTGATAAAAGGGGTTGAAAAAGGTTGTAAATGTTTGATATTATGATTTTAAAAGGGTTAAAATGAGTTTTAGAAAATGCAAGATTTATGAAATTCATGGTTTTCAAATTATTTGATTTATGATATAAATGATTTAAAGAATTAGTGCATATATTGTGATGAATTTGATAAATATATAATTTAAGTGATGATGTGAATTGCATTAGATTTGTTATATGAATTCATGTGGATACGAGCTTGTGTCATTTATGACACAATATGATGATATGTTTGAAAAATGTGAAAAATCAAGATTTTTGAAAAGTGCCTTCGGGCAATCTGAAATTCCGTTTTGCTTATGTGCTACGTGGGTTTGGTCAGGTCCTTTGTGAGTCAGTGCACTGTCTCTACTTGTTTAAGCCTTCGCTCGGCTGCCCGCAAGAGGCAATGGAGTTCCGATCACGGACTCCCTTCACGGCTACACATGACCGCTATGCGGAAATGTGCAGTACGTCCTGTTATGGACCAAACCAAACCATTTAATGTGTTATTGTGATTTGTGTTGGATGCCGCAAGATAACCCATGAACACACCCGCAAGATAACTCGCAAACACCTACGGGTGGGGTGTGGGGTCCAACATCAAACCATTCTGTTATGTTATGTGGTTTTTGATTTTGTTTATGTGCTATGTGATGCATTCATGTTTAAAGATGTGCATGATTGGTAAAAAGTTTGAGAATTTGAGAAATGAGAAAGTGAATTTTCAATCATGAAATTTCGGAAACTGTTTATGAATGTTTTGGAAAGTTTGAAAATGGGTTTTTGGATAAATTTCCGAATGGGAAATGTTTGAAAATTTTGAAAAGATAATTTTCGCTTATGTTTCAATTTATAAATATATCATCCACGAGCTTCCGAGCTCACCCCCCCTTTCATCCCCATCTCTAGGTTTCGAGCAGGAGATCGGATGAAAGAATGTGAAGACATTTTGTTCGTTTTTGCATCGTTTGCATTGTATTATGAATTGAGATTTGAAATATTTTGTAAATGGCTTGAATTGCCGTTAAGTGATTATGATGCATTTCAGAATGTATAAAGATTATGAATGAATGTATGAGAGTATGAAATTGTATATGGAATTGTGTATAAGTTTGGGAATGAGATTGAACTATGAGAATGGTAGATTGAATTACAATTATGAGAATGTTTTAGAATTATGATTGCGTTTGTTTCTGCTGAGATCCCGGACGGAGGGTCCGGTTGATTTTAATGATTGTATGATTAATTGGGCTTTTAGAAGTGTATTTTTGAATACTTTGCAGATTTGGGGTTAGGATAAATGCAACCGTTATGCTGCCGAAATTTTGATAAAATTATAATAAAATGTAATTTAAGATTTGTATGGATAAATAAGAATATGATCAGATTTAGAGATTTGCATGAGAATGATTTTTCCAAAAGTGGAATTTGGTTGTGTGATTTGAATGAGGTTGACTAATGAGGTAAGAAATGAGAATAAGAAAAGAAAAAAAAATTTATACCAGATTTCGGAATGGTACGTCTTAGGGTTTCCAACGTGATTATGTTCATTCGATCGTTTTCTTTGATTATTGTTCTCGGATGTCGAATATGTTTCAGTTTAATTGATTATTTCGTTTATCCCCGCCTTATGATTCGATTCTATTGATTTCTGTCGATTTGGTATTCGATTTCGATTTGCATTTGCTTCGAGTAAGCGCTTCCCTTTTGATTCTTATGCTTTATTTTCTGATTCAAAATTTCGATGCGAAATTTCCGTTTCCATTCGATTCCGTTTTCTGTTCTGCTTTTTCGGTTGGGATCCGATTTTCGGATCGAGTCCCAACATGTCATGTGATTTCACGATATAAAAATTAATATGCGTCATGCCTAACAAATCAATAATATATGCACAACAAATGGCTCGAGAGTTCCGTGGAACGATTCAGATAAACCGAAGTTTATATCGTAAATAAAATGAGGCCGATTTCTCAAGGATCTCGTCGCCTCAAGCGGGCAGCCGGGAGAAGGCTATACATCAACGTGCACGTGACTAACTATCCGTTACTCTCTCGCCCATGCAAAGCACATAATCATTTATTTCATACTCAATTCATTTTATTTAAGCTTTCATACTTTTCATTATTGCAAAATGCCATAATATTTGCCAAGGCAATTCATAATCACAATCTCGATGCATTTGCAACAATGTCCATAAATCAAAACAAACAATGCCACATACACATGCAAGCAAGCATACACATTTTGCCCATACACACAACAACCATAAATATATTACCCACCTATTATTGCTTGAGAATCCAACTCACTGTTGTCCTTCCTCTTTTGATTGGATCAGGTCAGCTTGGTTTCCTATAACAAACCAAGTTCCCATTCAAACAATATCTAAAAGAAATATTCAAAAAGCTTGATAATCAAAAATACTAACATTAAAAGTCTACATTCGACTTCCAACCAAATTTTCAAATCTTTAGAGGCAACTCTCAACTTCCTTCCTTCATAAAACTTATAGCCCTCTATCTCTAGTCCACCACGAATCAGTAATCACCTCATTTGGACATCCGTAGCAAAAGATATGCCCAAAATACCAAAATTCATCTTTGCTGGAAACAGGGTGCTCGCCGCGACTAGGGCCACGCTCGCCACGGCGAACGACTCATGCTCGCCGCGGCGTGCACCATTTTCTCGTACGTCGCGGCGTGCTCTTTCTCGCACGATGTGACGTGCTACCTTCCTCTCACGTCGCGGCGAATACAAATTAGAACGACTCTGAACCCAATTTTTCCAGCTTTTTTCCACTTCAATCCTTCCCTTAAGCAAATGCAACACACCTCAACCTTGATTCAAGTCTTATACTACATTTCTAACCCATTAACACCTTAAAAAGAGTCACATAATCATCAACCCAAGAAATCTATCCATTTTTTGCCTTTAAACCCTAAACCACCGATTCTAACATATACAAAACAATTCTAGGGTTTAATCTAATCTCAACAAGGTTAAAAAGAAGCTAACTTACCAGAACTTGTCCCGAATCCGTCGAAAACTCCAAGTCCAATTTTTGTCTTCTCTTCTTCCTCACCTACGGCACCTCTCTTCCTCTCTTCTTCTTTTTCTTTTCTTTTCCTTTCTTCTCCTTCTAATTTCTTTTTTTTAAGTCTAGATGGGTAGGAAAAGACCAAAACACCCCTCCTTGTAAAGCCTTAAGCTCTCCCACCTAAGTGGTCTTCCTAAAATGCCCTCACACATTTTTTTATCCCTTAATTTTCATTAAAACCACATTAAACTCAACAAAACCTCAATTATCCATTAACACTCCCAATTTAATCAAACTAAGCCATAATCACACAATTAACACAATTCATGCTTAATGACATCATAAAAAAAAATCGGCGCCCAACATTTCTCCCCCTCTTAAAAGAAATTTCGTCCTCGAAATTATTACTTGAATCATCGAAGAGATACGGATACCTCTCCTTCATGGCTTCCAATGGATCCCATGTAGCCTCCTCTACCGAATGATTCCTCCACAGGACTTTGACTAGCTGAACCGTCTTATTCCAGAGGACTTTTTCCTTGGTATCCAAAATCTCCACTGGAAGTTCCTCATAACTCAAATCATCTCTCAACTGAACCTCACTAGCCTGAATAATATGAGAAGGATCTGATCTATACCTCCTCAGCATGGAAACATGGAAAACATCATGAATCTGAGACAATTCCGGAGGTAACGCCAACCTATAGGCGAGTGGTCCAATCCGCTCAAGAATTTCATAAGGACCCACATACCTCATACTCAACTTGCTTTTCTTGCCAAACCTCATTACTCCTTTCTAAGGAGATGTCTTAAGGAACACTTTCTCACCGACTTCAAACTCCATCTCCTTTCGATGCGCATCCATGTAGCTCTTCATCCTATCTTTTGCTACCTTAAGCCACTGCTTAACCAGATTGACTTTCTCAACTGTCGTCTGAATCAATTCTGGTCCTACCAGTTTCCTCTCTCCTTCTTCATCCCAACAAATCAGAGTTCTACATCTCCTCCCATACAATGCCTCATATGGAGCCATCTGAATACTTGAATGGTACGAATTATTATAAGCAAATTTGACCAATGGCAAATGCTCATCCCAAGCTCCTTTAAAGTCCATCACACATGCCCTGAGCATTCCCTCAAGTGTCTGAATGGTCCTCTCAGATTGACCATTCGTCTGAGGGTGAAAAGTCGTACTAAAATTCAGCTTAGTTCCCAAAGCTTCCTGCAAACTACCCCAAAACCTCGAAGTAAACCGAGGGTCCCTGTCTGAAACTATGGAATCTGGAATCCCATACAATCTCACTATCTCATTGATGTACTTCTTAGCTAGCACATGCAAAGAATCGGTCTGCTAAATAGCCAAAAAGTGAGCTGACTTCATCAACCAATCCACAATAACCCAAATGGCATCATGCTTCCTACTGGTCTTAGGCAAACCCATCTGAAAGTCCATGGTCACCCTTTGTCACTTCCATTCCGAGATGGACAATGGCCTTAACTTGCCTGAAGGTGCCTGGTGTTCAACTTTGACTTACTGACACACTAAACACTTACTTACAAACTCTGTTAATCCCTCTTCATTCCCTTCCACCAAAAATGCTCTCTCAAATCCCTGTACATCCTGGTACTACCTGGATGCATGGAATAAGGCGCATTGTGTGCCTCATCCAAAATCTCATCCTTAACCTCCTGGACATCTGGGATACACAACCTGTTCCCCACTGCCATAAGTCCATCATCTCTCACCTCTACTCCAGAACTCTTACCATTCTGAATTTCCTCTCTGAGCTTGGTTAAATCTGCATCTTGAGCCTGCAATTCCCTAACCTTCTCCCTGAGTATCGGTCTCACTCAGAAGTTAGCTAGAAGACAATCCGGCTCCTCCTGCTTCAAGCTTATCTTAAGCTTGGCCATTTCTTCCAACAAGGGCAAGTAAACTGTCCGAACATGAGCAATCGAAGACTTCCTACTCAAAGCATCCGCCACTACATTGGCCTTGCCCGGATGATACTCAATCAGCAAGTCATAATCCTTAAGTAATTCAATCCACCTTCTCTGTCTCAAATTCAGTTCCTTCTGGCTCAACAAGTACTTGAGACTCTTATGATCGGTAAAGATCCTCGTCCGAACTCCATACAAATAATGCCTCCAAATTTTCAAGGCAAAGATCACTGCTGCCAATTCCAAATCGTGTGTCGGATAGTTCAACTCATATGGCTTCAACTGCCTCGAAGCATAAGCTATCACCCTATCTCCCTGCATCAATACACAACCAAGACCCTTCCTTGAAGCATCACTATACACGGTATAACCCTCATCTCCGGAAGGCAAAATCAGAATCGGAGCACTTGTCAATCTGCGCTTGAGCTCCTCAAAGCTCTTTTAGCATTCATCACTCCAAATAAACTTCTGATTCTTCCTCAATAACTTAGTCATCGGAGCGGATATCATAGAGAATCCCTCCACAAACCTCCTGTAGTAACCTGCCAAACCCAGAAAAACTCCTCACCTCTGCTACATTCTTCGGTGCTTCCCAATTCACCACAACTTCTATTTTCTTTGGATCCACATGCACTCCTTATTTTGAGATCACATGTCCCAGAAATGTAACTTCCCTCAGCCAAAATTCGCATTTATCGAATTTGGCATACAACTTGTTTCTCCTCAATGTCTCCAAAGCAATCCTCAAATGCTCTTCATGCTCCTTATCACCCTTGGAATAGACCAATATATCATCAATAAAGACAATGATAAATTGGTTCAAGAAAGGCTTAAAGACTCAATTCATCAAATCCATAAAGGCTGCAGGAGCATTTGTCAATCCGAAAGGCATAACTAAAAACTCAAAATGCCCATACAGTATCCATACAGTAGTCTACACACATCCTCAACGATTCATCTTTCTTCTTTACAAAAAGGACCAGAGCTCCCCAAGGTGAAGAGCTCGGCCTTATGTACCCCTTCTCCAACAACTCCTCTAACTGCTCCTTAAGCTCCTTCAATTCCGCCGGAGCCATCCGGTAAGGCGGAATTGAAATCGGCGCCGTACCTGAAAAGAGCTCACTGGGAAACTCAATTTTCCTAGGCGATGGTAGTCCTGGCAATTCTTCGGGAAAAACATCCGAGAATTCCCTGACTACTAGAATATCCTCAAGCTTCCCTCTATCTGCCCTGGTGTCTACCACATATGTAACATCCCATCATCGATGAGAAGGGTAATTTGGTCATTTGGGACGAGTTAGGGTAATGTAAGTAGATCTTGGCATGAACATGCATCACGTAGCCTCTATAATTATGTAAATGGTAATTTTCGCACATGCACATGATTGTACATGCGTTCATGACATTTCCCGGCATGTGGGTCTAAATGTAATTTTGTGTGATTCATGTGAAAATTGTGATTGAAAAATTGATTTGGAGTGGTTTGTGTGTGTTTTATATTTTTAGGGAATTTCAGGAATTTTCCTGGAATTTCTCGAGAAAATTTCCAGACTGGAAAAATCGTCAAGTGGCGGACTGATGGGTTTCTGGTACCGAAAATTTCTGTCTAATGACACTAGATTTTTGGGTGCATTAGTTTGGGATTGTATGTGGAGCCATTGGAATTGGATGAGTTAAAGATTAATGTGGTTTTAGGGTTCTTTGATTAATTGGTTAATTGGTGTTTTTGTCTTTTTCTCCAATAAGGACAAGTGTCCTCATGCATTAAATATCCTTGTCTTTTTCCCTTCATTCATTCTCGGTTCTTCTCCTTAAGTGCATGAGAAAAGCACCTTGAAGGTTGAAAAAGATTACTTTGAAAGTGAAAAACATCCTCCATTCGTAGGTACCTTACTCTCTTCCTTCGATCGTTTCATTTCTATCCCATTTAAGAAGCTCACCTTACTACTTGCTTGCCACTCTTTATTCTCAACCAATACTAAATTTAAGCCTTGTGAAGATGATGAATTGTGTATGGATTGAAGTGAAGGTCGTAGGTGTTGGTGAGAGGTAGAGGATTTAAGTGGTTTGGAGAATTGAAGAACTTGAAGCTTGTTTAGGTAAGAACTTGTTTTGTGTTCTTTCCTTAGTAGATAGAAGCATTTATTGTGCTTATTGGTGCATTAATTTCATGAAACTTTTGTATTAATTGTATGGGTGTAGGTGTGTGCTTGTGTGAGGGAAAATGGTATGGAAGTGAAAGAATGTGATTTTAGTGCTTTCTATGAAGTTATAATGTTAGAGGAGTTGAAATGAAGTAAGAAAATTGTGTATGTTATGTGCTGCCCAAATTGTGTGTTATTACGCAAGTAATTGTTTTGATGAATTTGTGGCTGATCTCTTGGCTAAATGGGATGTGTATAGATGTGGTATTGATGTTTACATGAAAGGAGTAGGATTTAGCATGAAATCTGGAAAATGGAACTTGTATATGTTTCAGGGATTTGTTTATAACTTTTGATTGGTTATGCTATTGAGTTGAGGTTTACTTTAAATTAAACTTGAAAAGTAGGGATAGAATTCCTATGAAGGAAGTTCTGCCCAATTGTGGCTTTAAGAGCTTTGAATTTAGCTCGGAAGTTGAAGTGTATGTGCTGGATGAACAGTATCCAGATTTTGGTTTCATTTTGATGACCTGAAACTTTGAGGATTTTTCTAGAATAAAGGAGACCTATTTTGAGAAATTGGTATTACTAAAAGTTGAAGATTTATGTGTTAGCTTTCTAATGCCACTGAGTATGATATTTTTCGATGTGTAGTTTGCAAGTTATGGTTTGATAATGCTCAAGTGGTAATTCAGTCCAAAATATGTTTTGGTGAGCAATTGTTCTAAGGACCTAGGTTTTGTGCTTTTTGAGTTCTGATATTTATTTGGGACTGTTAAGAGTGAAATTGGCTCAAATGACATTCTGGAAAGTTGTATAGGATTGTTATAGCTTTCTAATGAGATATTTTAAGCGAATTTTGGATGTGAGGATTGCAAGATATAAATTTGGAAAGTTTTGTTGTAGTTGAGATTACATGCTGATTTCATAAGTTTTGACAGGACAATCACCTTCATGAGAGAATTCGACCTTGTTTGAATCGGAATTTGTTGTGAAGTCCTTCCTGAGAATTGTAGTTTATTGTCTGAGCTTTTTATCCCTATATGGTATGGAAATTTTTGCCAAGGGGATTTGAAGTTATGAATTTTGAAAGATTGGGTTTCTGTTGAGAATAAATTGAGTAGGCTGAATCTTTGTGTGCGAATTTGATTTGATTAGAGATGGAATTGGCTTCAAAGTTATTACTGAAAGATGTAGCATTTGTTTTGATCTTTTTATTGATATAAATTTTGGAATTTTTGGTTAAGGTGATGAAAAGTTATGAATTTTTGTGATAGTGTTGCATTGTGGTAGTAAGGGTATGACTGGGCAGTGCCTTTGAGTGAATTTTTGACACCCTTAGAGGTGTTATTAAATTTCAAGTTCTTCATGAAACTTGTAGAATTTTCCGAGATCTTTCCAACGAGACCAAATTTGTATTGGTTGGACATTTGTGTGAAAAGATCGACTTGGTGAAAGAAGAGGTGGTTTTGGAAAAGAGTTTTGAAAAAAAAGACACGTGTAGCATCGCTCGCCCGCATTTGCTCGCTCGTGGGCGAGCGAGGTGCTCGCCCATGCTAGCGAGGCGTCCGCATCACTCGTCCATATGGGCGAGCGAGCTGCTCGCTCGCTATGTCGAGCTCGCCTGGCGAGCGAGGTGCCCGGCTCGCCCTCAGACCTCTGTCCAATCTTTTGAGTATAACTTTTTCATCAACCTCCGATCGACCTGATTTTCGAAGCGATGGATTCCTAAGATATTTTTCTATCTTTCCTTGCTAGACTTAGGATTTTTTAGATCAAACTAATTAAGGACGGTCGGATCTAAGTGAGCGGATCGGTTGGAATAGTCTGAACATGCTTCAGTAATTTGGGGATATCTTGAGCTAGAGAGCTCCAATTGATCTAATTCTTTTTTCTAAGTAAACTAGAGACATAGATATAAAAATGTCATGAAGAGGTCGGATTTCAATTTAACCCCTAAGATGTTCATTTTCTTAAGTGAAGTTTCATATAGTGTGTTGATCTGAACATGTTTTGGGAATAACTTTTCCGTCCGACGTCCAATTGACCTGATTCCGGAGGCGTCGGATTCGTAAAATATTTAATTTCATTTATTTGTGAAATTGGGAAATTTTAGAGTGGAAATTTATGAGAATTGGTTAGGTCGAAGTGAGGGGACCGGGAAATGATTTTTCCGATCCTTGTTTTATTAATAATAGGACCTATGGAGGTCCGAATTGAGTGATTTTAGTGTCAATGAGTTTTAAATGTTTAAAGGAAATTGTTGTGTCAGGAAATTATGCAATAGTGCCGGGAATGTCACGAATATGCATTGTACATATCTAAATTGCTACATGTGCATTATTTAACATTTCTGATTGTGCAATTGGTAATGTGTGATTATTGTGATTGTTATAAAGGCACAGTTGGAACGTCATCCCACGGACATTGCTGAGACTTCCCGGCATTAGCTCAGAAGTTACTTGGTGAGTAACGTAGATGGTTTCTCGATTATTAATTGTTTATATTTTGCACTTATAACACTGTGGAGAATAATGGTGGGCTTTGCGTTGTTTATGCCTGGTTCCGGATCAAAGGTGTCCGATGTATTGGGAGTTTTTGACATAGAAGTGTTAGATGTGATTTGTAATGTGATAAATGGTGACTATGTGTGTGAATGTGGTAAATTTGGAACCGAATATGATGTGAGCTTTGCTTTGTATTGCCATGTGCATTTAATGCATAATGCATAATCAGTAATTGGCAGTTGTGACCGGAGCAGCCACCGAGAGCTTAAAGCTCAACGTAATTGGGCCTCGAGCTCACAATGATTCAGAGCCTCAGGCTTAACGAATAATGTGCCCTTATCGGGACAGTTTAGGTGCACGGTCACAACAACGTAATAAATTGGAAAAAGGAGTCACATACGCATTATATGTGCATTGGAGTGAATGTTTTGATTATGTAAAAGGCAAATCGCCTTGGTATCATATGAATGATTCTGTGATATTTCTGAATGAACTATTAGGTTATAATTGTGTTATACTTGACAATGCATGAATTGGGTGAACCATCGATGATGGTTCCTCACTGAGTTCGCAAACTCACCCAAAATTGCAAATTATTTTTCAAGACCGAGGGAGTAGACTCCTAGCTCCAGACGGACTTTTCCTGCCGTGTAGATCGCGTTGGCAAGAGAAGTCATAGCACACAGGTCGGTCAGCTGGTACCTTTTGGTGATGACCTAGTTAGACATTTTGTACTAGATTTCCTTTAGATTATTGTACAGACAATAAAGAAAGATAGATGTGTAATTACTATTTTGATGATATGAAATGAGAAAGTCTTTGGTTTAAAAAAAAATAGTGATTTTCAGTATTGATGCTTTATGATTTGATGCCATGTAAGGTACAGTAGTGATTGATTGTAGCGCACCCTTTTCATAGGATATGTATCGGGGTGACCTACGGGCGTCCCAATGTATACCCTATGGTAAGGGGGTGTGACAACATAGGCCAAAAATGCCTCACATCCCTTCCTCAACATCTTCTCTGCTGTCATGACTGAAACAATTCTGGGCGGACTTGCTTTTCTGTCCCTAGCAAACACCACTCTTCTGTCGTCATCCAATTCAAATTCAACTGTCTTCAGCTTACAATCCAGCTGGGCATTGTACTTCTCTAACGTGTCCATACCTAAAATCACATCCAATCCTCCCATCTTCAGTGGCATTAAATCCACCACAAGAAGTTCCCCGCCAATACACAGCTCACAACCTCTATACACTTGACTGATAATAATATACTGGCCGATTGGAGTACTCACCATTAGCGGAGTATCCAAAGGGCTCAAATCTCTACCACACATAGGTCTACTCGAGGAAACAAACGAATGAGTAGAACCCGAATCGATCAAGGCAAGCACATCATCAGAAAAGAGTCTAACCATACCAGTGACAACATCTGGAGCGGTCTCTACATCCTCCCAAGTCATTTCTAAACATCCTAGCCGGTTCCTGCCCCCTCGGTCTATCTAGAAGACTCACCCTATTGGCTGCATCAGAACTGCCCACTTCTGTAGAAATCTTATGCCCCACAGTCTCAGATCTCTTGGAAGCTTGCATCTGGCTTCTCTCTTGTCGCGGAGGCTGAGGACACTCTCTAACAATATGCCTCTTCTCCCCACAGTTAAAGCAAGCTCCTGTCAATATGTAGCACTCTCCTCTGTGGGGTCTCCCATAGTGCTCACACTCCGGAATAAATGACCTATCCCCATCTCCCCTTCTACTGCCGCCCACCGTTGAGGCTTGGCGAGAAACAGTAGAAGTCTTCATAGGTCGAGATCGGCTTGCACCACTGTTCCTCTCCTCAGACTGCACAGGAAAGGTTCTGCCACTCCTCTCAGGCATAGAAGTACCCCCTCCCCTCTTGAACTGCTCTCTCCCCTTTCTTTTTCTGTTCACTGCACTCTTGATGTTCTCAATATTCTCAAAAATGCTGCCTCAACCAACTGTTGAAAATCACCAAAGTTCTGCACTACCACTTTCTCTTTGATGGCCAAGTGCAGTCCTGACTCAAACCGGCAACATCTAGCAGCCTCACTCAGCATCAGATCCGAAACATATCTCACCAACTGAGTGAACCGACGCTCATACTCACTAACTGTCATCTCCCTTTGGGTGAGACTGAGTAACTCCCTCTACTTCTGCTAAATGTATACCTCAGACAGATATTTCTTCCTGTAAGCTGCAAGGAAGTCCTGCCATGCCAACCCTACTGGCCTCATCTGACTCCCTGGCACAGTCTCCCACCAATGCAGAGCATCCCCCTGAAGCAGACTTGCAGCATAAATGACTCTCTCGTCATCCTCACACTCCATCTGATCCAAGACTCTCTCGATCTTTCGCAACCAGGTCTCAGCTTCCTCAGGATCAGTGGTCCCGTAGAAGTCCACTGCTCCGTACTTCCTCAACTTGTCAAACCGTCTCCCCTTCTTCGCTGGGGCTGAATAGAAGGCTGTGGCATCTGACCCATAGCCTGAACAAACGCCTGAGTAAATGCCTAGAACAGTCTCGGACCAGTGGAGGCACTTGCTTCTGCATAACTGGCGACTCTTGGGTCTGCAATGGAAGGGGCTCACTACCTAGCCCTACAGAAGCCTCAGCATTTCCTGGGGCTACCGACTCATCAGTCCTCTCCTCTCTAGTTGGAGAGTCAGGTGCAACAGATCCTTGCAGAACTCCTCATGTCCTTCTACGAGGTGGCATCGTACTCCTTCAAATCCAACACTAAGGATTAGCTGCATGTCAATCTTAATTCCTACATGTATGCATGATATTCATGTCACTTAATGAAATCAATCAATGCAACAATTAATCGTATACCAAACAATTCATCCTACTTTGCATTCTAAGTCGAGGACTCAAAACCTAAAGCTCTGATACTAAACATGTTGGGCTCGGGTCCCAGATCCCTATTCCCGAGGTGGCCCCTCGGGCTGCGCCAACGACGAGCTCCCTAAAATTCAGACCCGATCCCAACATCTATACATAATTTTGATTCACACAAACATACATACACACATTATACACATGCATTCCATCTATGAATTTAAACACCCCATAAACCAAGGGGCTTCATGCCACAACAATCCGAAGGAAATTCAACAAGAATTCTTAAAAATAGCTTAATACATGTCAAAGTTTGAATTCAAAATACATGAGAATGCCCAATGATGATGTGCCTAGAGGGCCAACCAAAATACTAACTTAAGACAAAAGCTCCTAATTATCTTGGAGTTTTCGATGCCTTGCAAGATCAACGATCGTCTCGTTCTTTACCTGAGGAGTGGGAGATAATAGGGTGAGCTGTGAAGCTCAGTGGCATATACATTTATAGCCATTGGCAATGATCCACACATTCAAGCATATACACAAGCACAAACAAGTCAACACTTATCAATTTACAATCATCACAATAATTTGTCATGTGATTTCACAATATAACAATTAATATGCGTCATGCCCAACAAATTAATAATGTATGCACAACAAATGGCTCGAGAGTTCCGTGGAACGATCTGGATAAACCGAAGTTTATACCGTAAACAAAATGAGTCCGATTTCTCAAGGATCTCGTGGCATCAAGCGGGCAGCCGGGAGAAGGCTATACGTCGACGTGCACGTGACTAACTATCCGTTACTCTCTCGCCTATACAAAGCACATAATCATTTATTTCATACTCAATTCATTTTATCAAAGCTTTCATACTTTTCATTCTTGCAAAATGCCATAATATTTGCCAAGGCAATTCATAATCACAATCTCGATGTATTTGCAACGATGTCTATAAATCAAAACAAGAAATGCCACATACACATGCAAGCAAGCATACACATTTTGCCCATACACACAACAACCATAAATATATTACCCACCTAATATCGCTTGAGAATCCAACTCACTGTTGTCCTTCCTCTTGCGATTGGATCAGGTCGGCTTGGTTTCCTATAACAAACCAAGTTCCCATTCAAACAATATCTAAAAGAAATATTCAGAAAGCTTGATAATCAAAAGTACTAGCATTAAAAGTCTACGTTCGACTTCCAACCAAATTTCCGAATCTTTTGAGGCAACTCTCAACTTCCTTCCTTCATAAAACTTATAGCCCTCTATCTCTAGTCCACCACGAATCAGAAATCACCTCATTTTGACATCCAAAGCAAAAGATATGCCTAAAATACCAAAATTCATCTTTGCTGGAAACAGGGCACTCGCCGCGACGAGGGCCACACTCGCCGCTGCGAACGGCTCGTGGTCGCCGCGACGTGCACGCAAATGTGTGCCGCGGTGTGCACCGTTTTCTCGCACATTGCGGCGTGCTCTTTTTCGCACGTCGCGGCGTGCTACCTTCCTCTCACGTCGCGGCGAATACAAATTCGTACGTCGCGACGTGCGAGTCTGGAGAACGACTCCGAACCTGATTTTTCCAGTATTTTCCCACTTCAATCCTTCCCTTAAGAAAATGCAACAAACCTAAACCTTGATTCAAGTCTTATACTACATTTCTAACCCATTAATACCTTAAAAAGAGTCACATAATCATCAACCCAAGAAGTCTATCCATTTTTTGCCTTTAAACCCTAAACCACCGATTCTAACATATGCAAAACAATTCTAGGGTTTAATCTAATCTCAACAAGGTTAAAAAGAAGCTAACTTACCAGAACTTGTCCCGAATCCGTCGAAAACTCCAAGGATCGAAATACAAATAGAGTAATGAAAGGCTTTTGGTTAAGGGTTATCCAAAGGTTGGTTGTCAGAATATATCATGAGTGTTCTAGAATAGGTGGTGTTCTCAAGGCTATGAAAAACCTTCCCTCCAAAACTTTCTTCTAACGGACGTTATCAGCTGTAACTCACTGTTACGGTTACCGTTAACTCTTTCAACCTTTTCATCTGGGTCATGACTTGTCAGACAGTTGATTACTTAACATCACCATGTTAAGGTTTCGTATGATTTATCTGAATCTTTCTTCACTTAATGGCTTAGTGAAGATGTCCACCCACTGATGATTCGTCTCAACAAACTGAAGACTCACGATCTTCTTCTGAACATAGTCTCGTAGAAAATGGTATCTGACTATGAGATGTTTAACTCTCAAATGTTGTATGGGATTCTTCGATAGATTGATGGAACTTGTGTTGTCACATTAGATTGGGATTTCTTCTTTTTGAACTGCGTAGTCCTCTAGTAGGTACTTAATCCATAATGTTTGTGAACAGAAACTTGCAGCTGACATATACTCGGCTTCCGCTGTTGATAGAGCAATTGAGCTTTGCCTCTTTCTTGACCACGAAACTAGGTTATTGCTAAGAAAATGACATCCTCCACTCGTACTTTTTCTATCAATCCTATCTCCGGCATAATCCGCATCACAGTAGCCAATCAACCTGAAATCTTTACCTTTCTCATACATTAAGAAAAGATCAGTAGTACCTGATAGATATCTCAAAATTCTTTTAACAGCAATATAATAAGGTTCTCTAGGATCTGCCTGAAATCTTGAACACAAACAAACACTAAACAAAATGTCAGGTCTGCTTGATGTAAGGTATAGTAAAGGACCAATGATCCCTCTACACAGAGTTTGATCAACCTTCTTGCTAGTTTCATCCTTGGACAAATGGTTTTAAGGATGCATCGGAGTTGACATTGGTTTTACTTTTCCCATGTCATACTTTATCAATAGTTCCTTCACATACTTCTATTGATGAATAAAAATCTTTTTTCAGTTTGCTTAATTTGCAACCCAAAAAAGAATTTTAATTCACCCATCATGCTCATCTCAAATTCATTTTTCATCAAATTTTCAAAATTAGCAGATAGCACTTCAAAGGTAGCACCAAAAATAATATCGTCAACATAAATTTGAACAATAATAAAATCATTCTTCATGCACTTTCTAAATAAGTTTTTATCCACCTGACCTCTAGTGAACTTATTCTCAATAAGAAAAGAACTCAGACGATCATACCAAGCTCGAGGAGCTTATTTCAAGCCATACAAAGCCTTATGAAGTCTACAGACATGATCTGGTTTCTTGACATCTTTGAAACCTAGAGGTTGCTTCACATAAACTTCTTCATCTATAAAGCCATTTAAAAAGGCACTCTTCACGTCCATTTGAAATAGCTTTATATCGTGACAGACAACATATGCAAGCAATATCATAATAGCTTCTAGCCTTGAAACAGGAGCATAAGTCTCATTGTAGTCTATTCCTTCCTGTTGATTATAGCTTTTTGCTACTAATCTTGCTTTGGTACGACTCACTCTACCTGATTCGTCCAGCTTATTCTTAAAAACCCATCTAGTTCTAATGATGGACTTCAGTGGTCTGGGAACTAAGGACCAAACTTTATTCCTAGTAAACTGATTCAGCTCCTCTTGTATGGCTAAAATCTAAGCTTCATCTTGAAGAGCTTCATCAATTTTCTTAGGTTCTATTTCAGAAATAAATGCACTATTTGCTTCTCTTTTGAATTTGGACCTAGTTCGCACACCTTCTGAGGTCTCTCCTATAATCAACTCTTCTATATGAGAACTCTTATATTTCCAATCTCTCTTCAAATCAAAAGTCTTAGGAATATCTTCAACTTTATCTAAGGAAGTTTTTGATGGTGATACTTCTTCATTATCAACCAAGGGTACTGAAAGGGTTTCATTATCAGGATCATCTCTCCTACTTGGTTGAGAACTATCATCAAACTTGACATGAATGGTTTTCTTAACATTCTTAGAGGTAAGTTTGTAAACCCTATAGGCTTTTGATGATAGAGAATAGCCCAGAAAAATTCCAGAATAACTCTTAGAGTCGAATTTATCCAGACTTTCCTTTGTATTCAATATAGAGCACTTGCAACTAAAAGGATGGAAGTAGGGTATATTGGGTTTCTTGTCATTCCATAACTCATATGGAGTTTTCTTTAACAAAGGTCGCAGAAGTATTCTAATTTGAATATAACATGTTGTATTCACAGCTTCTTCCCAGAAGTACTTAGGAAGATTCATCTCACACAGCATAGTCCTAGCCATTTCCTGAATCGTCCTATTCTTCCTTTCAACAACTCCATTCTGTTGTAGGGTTCTAGGGGCAGAGAAATTCTGAAAAATTCCATTCTCTTCACAGTACATTCTGAACTTCTCATTTTCAAACTCACCACCATGATCACTTCTAATACTTGCTATAGACATTCCTTTCTCAATCTGTAACTTTTTGGATAGGACCTTAAAACACTTAAAAGACTCATCTTTATGTGATAAAAACAATATCCAACAAAATCTAGTTAAATCATCAACAATAACAAGAGTTAAGAGCTGAGAGAGAATCGACATAGAAATTTTATACTGATTCACCCCAAACCGTGGGCTATGTCCAGTCCTCATAATCCCTTCTGAGATTTCACTATACTTCACAACAGTACAAGTATTCTTTTCACCGAGCCTCTTTAGGTCTCGTACAACAAGTATTCTTTTTCTCACTTAGCCTCTTCAGGCTCTCAGCTATTCTTCTTTCTTACAAAAAGATATTGCGAGCTTTGTTACAAAAAATATAGCTCTCGTGTTTTCGCACAAATACAGTGTTTAGCTTTTGAATATCACTAAGAAAAATCACTAACTCTTTCATTCTTTGACTTCGACTCATATTTATAGTCTTCGTCTTCAACTGCTTCTTGATAACTGCTTCTTTCTTCTTAATTGTTGATCTTTAAAGAAACGGTTATTCAGTTGAATTCTGTAACTAACTCAAACTTATTTGATTATTCATCTTCGACTCCTTCATCTCATTTTCGCTTCGCTTCGGTCTCATATTGCTTCTGTCTCATTTTCACTTCCATCTCATTTTTAGCTTTCGTCTTATTTTTACTTCCATCTTATATTGCTTCCGTCTCATTTTTTCTTCCATCTTATTTTGCTATAGCTTCTGCCTCATTTTGCTTCCGTCTTATTTTCGCTTCCGTCTCATTTTGCTTTAGCTTCCTTCTCATTTTGCTTCTGTCTTATTTTGCTTTTGCTTCCGTCTCACTTTTCTTTTGCTTCCGTCTCACTTTGCTTTTGCTTCTGTCTCACTTTGCTTTTTCTTCATCATTATTTGGTTTTCATCAAAATTAATCGTAAAGTCATTTTGACTTAACAAAGATTAGGCTAAGGAATTTGTTTTTTGCGTTAAAACTAAGCCAAGAAAGGCTTTGTCTCTTGCGTTAAAACTAGGCCAAGAAAAGTGTAATGTAATTGTGCCTTCAAACAATAACCTATTTCATTCTTTCTATTACATTAAAGGGTTAAAAAGAGTCCGCATTTGAACATGTCAGGCAATTTAAATCAGTAATAGGAGACCTAACTTGACATAAATGTTTGTATCATTCAGTTATTGCAAAGCCATACACTTGTAATTAATGTAAGTGTATGGCTTTGCAATAACTGAATCATAAAAATATTTATGTTATGTTAAGTCTCCTATTACTGATTTAAGTAGGCAGCCATCTTTAGATGCATACTCTTTTTAACCCGTTAATGTAATATAAAGAATGAAAACTATTATTGTTTGAAGGCACAACTACATTACACTTTTCTTGGCCTAGTTTTAATGCAAGAAAGAAATCCTTTCTTGGCTTAGTTTTAACGGAATAAACAAATTCCTTGGCCGAATCTTAATTGTATCTTTGATAGGTAGGTATAATTATATTTTATTTCTTTAGCATCATAACTTATATAGATGCCATTTTGGTTTGTTTCGCAAATGTATGTAGAAGGAGAAGTTTTGCCTCCTATTTCAATTTCGATTTAAAAAACATTAAGATTCGGTCAAATTAAAGTGAACACCAACTTTTTCTATCAGTAAATAATAGACTTATTGGTTATTGATGAGGTTAACGTTGAATAATGATTTTGTTCAATCTAGGTTAGATCGGTTATTTGGAATGAGAGTTTATATTCCATGATAAAAATATTATTGAAAGGAAATTCAAAATTCTACCATACATATTTGTATTAATTATGTTTGAATAAGCAATCAAATTACATAATTTTAAATAAACTTAATAAAGTATTCTCATTAAGCAAAGCTTTTCTTTCTTCACTTCACAAACTACTTAATATGAATGCATTTTGTATTTGAGAAGATGAATGAGTTAAAAAAACTTTTAAAAAACTTACGGTTTGAAATTATTTGTGTTAGAATTATATTTAATACTAGAAAACATGAATATTATATTAAAGGAGGTACTCATGTTGATTTACTAGATTGATTATTTAATTTTCATTAAATTTTCAAATGAAATAAATCATCCAACGAAAAGACTTAATATGCTGGAGTCAATCTTTTTAAACCAAAATAAGCTCATAATTTTTGTATTGTTAGTGTATAAAACAAAAATTAAAGAAATTACGACACATTTTGTGGATAGAAGTATTAATGGAAACATAAATGCAATTGAAAACCTTTATAAAACTTTGACAAAGATTCACTTCCTTAAGTGATTTTCAAATTATGCATCTTTTCAAATATGTAAGCAAAGTAAAAATAACTCGAATTGTGTAAGCATATAGCTCAGATTGAAATTTAGCTAAGCATAACACCAAGCATGTGAACTAACACTCTAGCCTTTCATTACACAGACCAACCTTTCACAACATTTATAGTTAACCAATTCCAAATGGAAAGACAAAAAAATCACATAAACAAAACACAAAATCAACTAATCTATACAAATGAAAGTAGAGAGCATTATAGTCTCCAAATTTTAAGCCTCTAAATAAGCAATAAGTCGTAAATTTTGCATTATTACAAGCAATACTAATGTTTTGAAGCAACCAAAACATCGAAAACAAAGAAACAGAATCCAATAAATTGATAAAGAAGAAATCGAAAGACAAAACCATAAAGGAGTGAACAAATTGGGTTGAAAATTGTCGTTTGAAGCTTTAGACCACAATCATTAATTTGGGTTGACGAGCACAAAAGAACTGTTGACATGTTTTTCTCTCCAAACTTGTGAATATGTATAAATGTATTGTGTTTGATATCAACAGTTAAGTGGGGAGTGAGCAAGAGTTGTTATTGGGGTTTGGGACTTAGGACTTAATTGGGTTGGAGCACCTATTCCACTTATGGTGTTCCAACCCTATTTCGTTTAATCTGGACCACACATATATGTAGACCCTACATATCCGAGTGAATGAGATTTAATATAATGGGGTTGGAACTGGTTTGTTGGACCTCAAAATTTTTTTCAGTTATTATCAATTTATTTGTTTAATGATTCATTTATGTTTTGTTTGTTTGTTCGGTTGTTACTTTTTTATTGGGTCATTAAATCTAGTAAGCATGAAAAGAGATTAGAAATTAATGGAAAGATTATAATTAAGTTAGGACTAATATGTTGTTAAGTGGATTAAAGGAGTTAGAGGAGTAAAAGACAAAAGAAGGGGTAGAATTGGAATAGTCAAGTAAGTGAAGGGTAAGATGGAGAAAACAAGAATAGAAATGTGTCTTGGTTTATAAGAAGAAGAGAAATGTCATGAGTGTGAGGAGAGAAGAGAAGAAAACCGAAGCAGGAGAAGAAGAGAGGAAAAATCGTGGGAAGCTTGTAAGGAGGAAGAAAGAAGAAGAGAAAGAAGAGAAATCAACTTGTTAAAGGTAAGTCTTCATCTTTTTTCTTGGTTAGATACAAAAAGGGGATTAAATAAAGATTAGGGTTTTTGGAAATCTTTAGACTTTGGAGAATTTGAAACTTCAACAAGTAAGTTATGCTTTAAATTTCATGGGTTTGGTTAAATGAAACTCAAATAGAGCTGAATATGTGTGGGAAGTTGTGGATGAATGATATAAGCAAATGTTCTATTTTATCAAAGATAGATCATGATATATTTATAAATGATATTGGGTTCAAATGAAGTTGGAAATGAAGTAGAAGAGATGGTTTAGGTTTAAGATGGGTTATAGGTAAAGTGTGGGAAGTAAAAAGATGGGAAATGTGGCAAAATATGTCCTCGGAGTGGGTTTCTAGACAAGTTCGCCGCAGTGAACTTTCTGGCTTCACCGCAATGAACTCGAACTTTCTAGCACCAAACATGCTTCGGTATTTTGAGCATAACTATTTTTGTAGTTATCCAAATGGAGTAATTTTTAATTTGAAGTAAAATAGAGACATAGGACTACAAATTTTCTGAAGCAATCAAATTTTAATTCAGTCTCTAACAAATTGAATATTTGGATGGAAGTTGGGAATAGAATATTGTTTCAACATAAGAATAGTTCAGAAATGTTTAGGGTATAACTTTCAAATTAATGAACAAAATTGAATGACTTTGGTGTCATTAGAAAATTAAGACATTGAGGAATATTTTTCTAGAAAGAAGTGTTAACAAATTGCTTCATTTATCTGATCTGAATGATCATGGAAAATTGACCCGAAGGTCTAGACTTTTGGAAGAGTTTGAGTGTTTTGAATTTATCTTAGTGAATATGCTATATATATGTGCTCAAATTGTATTCTTATTGAATGGGAAACTTTATTATTGATAAAAGGAATCAAGGAAAGCAAGAGGATCAAGAGGAGCGACATCTTTGAGCAAGGTTTAAGCAAGGATTTTAAGGTGGGTAATATATTTATGGTTATTGTGTAAAATGAGAAAGTTTGTCTTATTGGTAAATATATGCTAAATTGATTGAATTGAATGCATGTGTATTGTATGTTAACTTGCTTGATAGTGAATTATTGTGATTGTTGAGAATGCATTATGATCTATGAATTATGATCAAGTTATGCCATTGAAACATGTCATGACATTTTGTATGAATGAAAATATGAGAAAGCATCATGTGAAAAGTATGAATGTGTGTGAAATGAGTTAAGCAATTAAATTTTATTGTGTTTTGGCAAGAGAAGAACGTTTCGTTAGTCACGTGCATGTTGACCTATAGCCTTCTCCCGACTGCATGATTGAGGCCACGAGATTCTAAGAATTCAGACTCGTTTTGTTCACGGTGTAAATTTCAGTTTCTCCGTTTCGTTCCACAAAACTCTCGAGCCATTTGTTGTTCAGTTCATCATTGATTTGTTGAGTATGATGCATAATTGAGTGATATGATTTGATGGATGATTACATGATATGTTCTAGGTGATGACATTTTGTTAATTATGAGTTTGAATTGTTGAGTATTGAATTGTTAGACATACTTGTATATATGCTTGAATGTGTGGCTCATTGCCGATGGCTATAAATATATTAGCCACTGAGTTGTGTAGCTCAACCTATCATTTTCCCTCCTCAGGTGTAGATCGAGAAGATCAGTGATCCTTGCAAGACGTTTGGACAAACTCCGAGATAGTTAACTTTTGTACTAAGTTGGTGACTTTTTGGATAGCTTAATAGGCATGTCAACATTGAGCATACATTATATTTTGTATTAAGCTTTTGAACTATATGTTGATATATGATAAAGGCTTGTTGAACTCTTTTGATTCATCAATGAGAATTGAAGACGTTTCCACTATGTGTGTTCATTTGTATCTTGTGGTGAAGTTGTTAACTGTATGATGGAATTGGATTGTAAGAATGAGTGTATGTGTTTTGATAAGTGTATAAATTTGGTGTTGATGATGGGTTTCTGGTTTTTGTTCGAAAGGTTATACCGCAGCGAACCCCTACAGGAGGGTGTATTTGTTGGATCGGAAAAAGAAAGCATGCTTAGTTTGGAGAAACGATAGATTTCAAAACTTTTTAAGAAATCATCTTGCAGCGGAAGCAATATATCCAAATCAACATGCTAATCCATACATGATATGGTATAAGGATAATAAAACCAAGAACAAGATAAAAGGAATTACCGACTCCTTATTCTGACTTTAAATCCTCATTGCGCTATCCTCTCCTTCGGTATCCAAATCCTTTGCCTTTGAGTCTTTTCCTTTAGCAATCTATCTTCTTCCTTGTAGTAGTATCCTTTACCAATTAGATTTACCACTTGTCCTTCAAGGACAACTAGGTTAACAAAATCCTTTGGTGGGAAAGGAGAAGAAATATTTGGAGGAGATTTTCTTAGAAGAAGAAGAACCAAAATTGAAACTCTTTCAATTCTTTCACTTAGGAATTTCGGTTCTCCTTGCATGAAAAGAGAATGTCTAAAAAACATGCAAGAACTCTTTCTTACCTCTCAATTTCGAAATATGCATCAATGGAAAGAGTGAGAGGCATCCAATGCATCACTTCTTACATTAATCACTCATCAAATAGCCAATAAATGAGACTTACTTCATTTATCTTTAAAATGGCTATTTGAAAAGACCATAACCTATAATTGAATACCCATTTCGATTTTGGCAAGAAGAAAGAAGGAAGATGGTCCATCTAATGCACATCTTTCATCTTTAATCTAATGAATGCAAATAGGTTACATGTCAACATTAAAAGCCAACCATTAAACCATTTAATGGTAAGTTCATAACTCCATTTAATAATGATGAACCATAATAAAGACCATCTTTATTTAGTATTTTAATGTCAAATGTGTGGTTACACATCTAACCTAACACAATTTCGAAATTGCTTCTTCTCCATTTAAAAAATTGTTTTAATATAATTAATCTAATCAATTACATTAAACCAAAACAAGCCCATTTCTAAATGAACATATGGGCTTCCAATTAACCATTAATTAGTATAAGCCCATCATTCAATTATGGACTTCTAAAGCCTCCAAACTACTTCTTACTTAGCTTGATAACCTTCCTTAAAGCCAAGTGGGGAATCTTATTGGACTTTGATAATTCAAGCTCCAATAAGCCCAGAAATAATTTAATCTCATTGGAATTAATTCTAGCTTATTAACTAAATGTCATTCCACTAAAGACAATTAGTTGAACTCTTGAATTATTAAATATTATGATAATATGTCCAATTGCAAACCCTATTTAGAACCTTATTATAGCCATCCGCACAACAAAGGGTAAAATTACCGTTTTGCCCTTATGTTGGTTTTTCCTTCTAGATCTCTCATTTTACTTTATATGGTGATTAACACATAAGATCTCATCTTAGTGTTAAGACTTGATGGGTAGCTAGTCCATCAAACTCTGGCGCCAGATTTAATCACCAAATCTCGTAAAAGATCTGAAGAGATGATAACATTATAAACTCTTTATTTGAGTGAATGTTCACGATACATGTTTCAATTAATAATTCCAACATGCAGACCTTTGGATTAATACCTGTAAAATCCATTCCGATCATATCAAAATTATAATGAAACACGTATGAGTTCACCACTCATCAAGATTGTGGTTCATAATAAGCGAATGCTTTAGTTGTATGTTTTAAGATTAAAGTAACGGCCCACTTTATTCTTGAAAACATACTTGATTCAATTCATTTAATAGTGCCATTATCGATAGTCTACTACTATCATGATATGAAACTCATCATTCCCTTTAAGTAAACTCCTTTACTTGTATGGAGATAAATCGCAACACTACTGATCTAAACCATAATCAAACAACCAACTTGATTATTCAACTGTGAATCAATTAATTGATTCTAATAATATACATGTTTCCCATACATCTCTATGTATATGTATATTACTTACAAATGAATCTTGGTACCTTATGACCAGATATATAATGCTCATACAGATAAAACCAAACTCTTTTGTTTTATTAATAATAAATATTTTCATTACAAAGCTATGGCGAAGAAGATAAAGTTACATGTAAACACACTTGCTTTCTAGGGCACTATATTTACATAACTCCAACAATCTCCCACTTACCCTAAAGCAAGTTTGACATATCCTTCATTCCCATCCTTCTAGGTCACCCTCAAAACTCTTTTGAGTCGATGTCTTTAATGAATGGATCGTGAGGTTTTGCTCTGTAGGAATCTTTACCAAATCCACTTCTCCACGTTGTATTATCTCCTTATGAGATGATACTTTACGCTCAATGTGTTTGGCACTTTGTGATTCGAGGTTCTTTAGAATTAGCCACTTGCTTACTATTATCACAATAAAGTGTAATGGCTTTTACGCCTCTGGAACTACCTCCAAATCATTTAGGAACTTCCGGATCTAGGCGCTTCCTTTCTTTGCTTCCTGGCGACAACATACTCAACCTCCATAGTCGAATCGACAATACAAGATTGCTTGACACTCCTCAAACTATGGCTCCACCTCCTAAAGTAAATATAGAACTAGAAGTTGATTTCCTTGAATCAACATCGATTGAAATCGAATCCATATATCTGTCGGAATAAGATTACTTCCAGAGCAAACAAGCATTAAGTTCTTCGTCCTACGAAGATACTTAAATATACATAACAGCAGATCCAATGTTCCATTCTGGATTGGTGAAATCGCTACCGGTCCCATCACGTAATGATATATCCGATCTAGTGCACACATTGCATACATCAAACTACCAACTGCCAAGCATATGGAATATTACGCGTCGTTCAACCTCCTCTTGGGTTTTAGGTGCTTGTTCCTTTGAAAGTTTGATTCCATGTCTAGTAGGGTGAAACCCCTCTTGGAATCTTGCATGGTGAACTTATTGAGCATATTCTCAATGTAAGTTAGTTGAGAAAAACTATCTTCTTGTTCTTACGATCCCTTATAAGTTTGATCCCTAAAACATAGGTAGCCTCTCCCAAATCCTTCATTGAAAACTGTTCATTCAGCCATCCTTAACATGAGATAACATTCCCACATCATTCCCGATGAGCGAAATGTCATCAACATCTGAGATTAGGAAAGTAACCTTACCTTCTTGTATTCTTTTGTAAACACAAGGCTCATCTAGGTTTTGTATGAACCCATAGGTTTTGATAGCCTTATCAAACCTAATGTTCCAAGACCTAGATGTTTGCTTAAGTCCATAAATGGACCTTTGCAACTTGCAAACCTTATGCTCATTACCTAGCTCAATGAATCCTTCTGGTTGGGCCATATAAATGGTCTCCTCAAGATCTCCATTCAGAAATGCGGTCTTGACATCCATTTGCCATATTTCATAATCGAAATAGGCTGCTATGGCCAAAAGAATCCTGATGGACTTAAGCATGGCAACCGGAGAAAAAGTCTCCTCGTAGTCTATACCCTCCTTTTAAGTATAGCCTTTAGCTACCAATCTAGCTTTAAAGGTCTCTACCTTTCCATCCGATCCCCTTTTCCTTTTGTAGATCCATTTACACCCTATGGTTTTTAGACGTGGTGGTAGATCTACAAGACCCGAACTTCATTAGTATACATAGAATCTATTTCGATTCCATTGCCTTGAGCCATTTTCTGCATCAACATCATTAATAGCACGTGTATACGTAACGGGATCTGTTTCTTCTTGGTCTGAGATGGCAATTAAGCCTTCTCCTAAACCCAAATACCTATCTGGTTGTCTCACAACCCTCCCACTACGTCTAGGCACATCTTGATGTTCAGGTTGCACTTCTGATTCAACTCTTGAATCCATTTCGACATCTTGTTCTGTCATATCCAAAACAACTCTTGGTTTGGATAAAATTGCTAACTCCTTTAGTACTACTTCACTTCTTCCTTTGTGATTTCTCACAAACTCTTCCTCTAAGAAGTTTGCATTTGTCGACACAAATACCTTCCTATCATGAGGACTGTAAAAATAGTACCCTCGAGTTCCTGTAGGATATCCTACAAACAAACATACTTCTGACCTTGGTTCTACCTTTGTGGATTCAGGCTTTAGAACATGGGCTGGACAGCCCCAAGTCCTCAAGTGCCTCAATGAAGGCACTCGGCCAGTCCACAACTCCCTAGGTGTTTTAGGCACCGATTTGGATGGAGCAAAGTTAAGAAGATATGTTGTCGTTTGTATGGCATATCCCCATAACGATTCTGGAAGGCTAGCATAGGACATCATTGATCTTACCATTTCTAATAGAGTTCTATTTCTCCTCTCTGCTACACCATTCTATTGAGATGTACGAGGAGCTGACAAATTGGAAACAATTCCATTGTCAATTAAATATTGCTGGAACTCTCCAGATAAATACTCACCACCTCGATCTGATCGAAGCTGTTTTAATGGCTTGCCAAGTTGCTTCTCAGCTTCAGCTTTGAATTCTTTGAACTTTTCAAAAGATTCACTCTTTTTATGCATCAAATACAAATAGCCATGTCTTGAGTAATCATCTATAAAAGTTATGAAATATTCATAACCTCCTCTAGCTTGTACATTCATGGGCCCACACACATCAGTATGTACCATGTCCAATGTGGATTCAAATCTGTTTCCTTTAGAAGGAAATGAGGCTTTTGTCATTTTCCTTCAATACAAGATTCACAGTGGGTAATGGATCACTATTCAAGCCCATAAGGATCCCATCCTTTACTAGCTTTCAAGTCTTTTCTGATTGATATGACCCATCCTTAGATGCCACAGATACTTTGAATTAATGCTAGAGATATTGGATTGTCTTGGTTTTATCAATTCTGTGGTGTTTAGTGAGCCTTTCATATGTTCTATAAAAAACAATCCCTGTTTAATTATCGCTTCACAAATAAAATCCTTATTCTCATATATTGAAACAACCTTTTCAAAATATAAGGAATAGCCAGATTTTATTAGACAAAAAACAGAAATCATGTTCCTTACAATCATTGGCATGTAATAAACATCTTCCAAATATAACCTATGACCACTAGGAAAGTCCAAGATAACTACTCCCACTGATTCTGCTGAAACATAGGAACCATCTGCTATCTTAACTTGAAACTGGCCTTTAGGAAGTCTTTTCCTTTGCTGGAACCCCTGCAAAGAATTACAAACATGGTTAGTGGCTCCTGAATCTAATATCCAAGAAGTAGATAAATCTGCCACATTTCTAGTTCTAACAAACTTAGGAAGCCCATACCTTGTTTGCTTTTGAGGGACTCTAGTAGGCTGGACAGTTTCTTTTCCAAAGGCCCATCTCATCACAGTGGAAATACTTTCCTTTGATGTTCTCTTTGGCCTTCTTTTTCATGGGTTTGGCCTTGACCCCTATTTGGGCCTTCTTTTTCATTAGACCCTTCTTCTTTTCCTTGCCCTTACACTTGGGCTTAGAAGAAGAAGCTACATTAGCTTCTAGCCCATGAGCCTTAATATTCAATATTTCCTCCGTGCTCTAGAGGGTATTCATCAACTCACTCAAGGTGTAATCCTTGCTGTTGAGCTCATAGTCCAACTTAAACTGCTGAAAAGAAGAGTTTAAGCTATTGATGATCATAATCATCTGCGTGTCCGCATCCATATCCGCCCCAAGCATCTCAGCCTCAGTGACCGTAGAGATTACCTTCATCATGTAATCCCGCACCGGTTCACCAGGTTTCTGTCTGAGATTATGAAAAGTTTGGATAGCTTTAACTCTTGCAGACCTAGTCCTCACACCAAACATCTCATGTAGGTGATGGACCATTACACTAGCAGTTTTCATACAAGCAATTTGCTTTTGCAACATGCCGCTGATAGAAGCCAGAATATAACACTTAGTAGTCTTGTCAGCATTCTGCCAACGCTCATGTTGTTGGACTTGCATCTCCACTTAGAGGTGTGGGCTCATTTTCAGTTAACACCCATGAAATACGTTCATATTGAAGAACAATGTCAAGGTTACGTCTCCATTCATTAAACTTGTCTCCATTTTCCAATTTGTTATTAGTCAAGAGCAGGGTGAGTGGATTCATTTTGTGGTTGATTATGTCTGAAAATATAAATTATTAAAACATGAGCATACTAGTCAACAATTTATGGAACTTTGTATAAAATCATGATGCATGTATGCATGATGATAGATTTAATAAAACTTAAAAATTAAAACATTATCTGACGGTTATTTTCTTATCTATAACTGCACTAAGTGACGGTGGGCCATCTTATCTATTAAAAGAAAAAGCGGGACCCTCCCACTCAAAAACTACCAAGCATCTCATGCTTAATTTTTTAAGCGTCTTAATTTGGTCCATACTTTTACCAACAGAGCTACGGTGGGCGGTTTATTGATAAAAATGTTGAGTGTATAACCATTTGATTCATTCACTAAAGATACCTACAAATCATGCCTCGGTGGGAGGTCATATTTGCTATCATTAAGTGGACTTATCCTTAAGGAAATCCAAACCATGCAAGATCTAGGATCCATGCCCTCCGATGGGGAGTAACACTTCACCACATGCAAATGGGCCATCATTTGGAGACCGTGGACTCTCACAGGAGCATCCTCTCCCACTCAATCTTTTTGGGCTTTAAGTTTTAAATACCATCTTGTCTAGATGCAATTTATTATCCATCCTATATTGTTTCATTATATATCTCATACATAATGAATGCATGGCAAGGCCTAGGGTTGGCAATTTTCTAAATGACATGCAATCACATAATATCACATATTACAAGCATTCATTTCTCCATTCATCACATGAACTAATAAAGCCACTTTTGATTGTCCATCCTAGAAACATAAAATAATTACAAGCCTTTTAGGCCCAAAATATGCTTCTTCATCTTGGATCTTCCGCTTCGAACTCTTCGCTAACATGATCCGGCCCATTCGGTAAACAAAATGTAATGGCATTTATGAAATTAGAATTTTGTCATTTGAAAAATAAAATTCCAGCACTAGATTTTAGAAAACCAAATCTTTGTTTTGACAAAAATTCCAGCACTTGTTTTATTAAAACTGAAACTCATTTCATGAAAATTAAACACAGCACTTAGTATTTTAGCAAAACCGAAATTGGATTCTTTGAAACAAAAAACCAGCACTTGTTTTCCAATCATAACTGAAATATGATTCATTGAAACAAAAATTCCAGCAACTTAGTTTTCACAAAACTTATGCCAAAACACAAAAAGACACACCGAAAATTTTACCTTTCCATTTCTTCAATCCATGGCTGCTCCTTCTTCATCATTACATCAAATTGTACATTACAAAATCAAATAAAATAGAAAAAAGAAACCAAGGAGGAAACATGGTGATGATAGACCACCCTCCTTTTTACAACCAAAAGAAGAAATCTTACAAGATAAAATTTAACTTCTATAGACAACCAAAAGAGCAACATACACCATATATATTTCTATCACATAAAAATATGCAGTATACATAAAAATATTGCCAACCCATGCATCCACCATATAGGAACTAAAATCATGCATGAAAAACCGGCTTTGATACCAATTGTTGGATCGGAAAAAGAAAGCATGCTTAGTTTAGAGAAACGATAGATTTCTAAACTTTTTAAGAAATCATCTTGCAGCGGAAGCAATATATCCAAATCAACATGCTAATCCATACATGATATGGTATAAGGATAATAAAACTAAGAACAAGATAAAAGGAATTACCGACTCCTTATTTCTGACTTTAAATCCTCATTGCGCTATCCTCTCCTTCTGGTATCCAAATCCTTTGCCTTTGAGTCTTTTCCTTTAGCAATCTATCTTCTTCCTTGTAGTAGTATCCTCTACCAATTAGATTTACCACTTGTCCTTCAAGGACAACTAGGTTAACAAAATCCTTTGGTGGGAAAGGAGAAGAAATATTTGGAGGAGATTTTCTTAGAAGAAGAAGAACCAAAATTGAAACTCTTTCAATTCTTTCACTTAAGAATTTCGGTTCTCCCTTGCATGAAAAGAGAGAATGTCTAAAAAACATGCAAGAACCCTTTCTTACCTCTCAATTTCGAAATATGCATCAATGGAAAGAGTGAGAGGCATCCAATGCATCACTTCTTACATTAATCACTCATCAAATAGCCAATAAATGAGACTTCATTTATCTTTAAAATGGCTATTTGAAAAGACCATAACCTATAATTGAATACCCATTTCGGTTTTGGCAAGAAGAAAGAAGGAAGATGGTCCATCTAATGCACATCTTTCATCTTTAATCTAATGAATGCAAATAGGTTACATGCCAACATTAAAAGCCAACCATTAAACCATTTAATGGTAAGTTCATAACTCCATTTAATAATGATGAACCATAATAAAGACCATCTTTATTTAGTATTTTAATCTCAAATGTGTGGTTACACATCTAACCTAACACAATTTCGAAATTGCTTCTTCTCCATTTAAAAAATTGTTTTAATATAATTAATCTAATCAATTACATTAAACGAAAACAAGCCCATTTCTAAATGAACATATGGGCTTCCAATTAACCATTAATTAGTATAAGCCCATCATTCAATTATGAACTTCTAAAGCCTCCAAACTACTTCTTACTTAGCTTGATAACCTTCCTTAAAGCCAAGTGGGGAATCTTATTAGACTTTGATAATTCAAGCTCCAATAAGCCCAGAAATAATTCAATCTCATTGGAATTAATTCTAGCTTGTTAACTAAATGTCATTCCACTAAAGACAATTAGTTGAACTCTTGAATTATTAAATATTATGAGAATATGTCCAATTGCAAACCCTATTTAGAACCTTATTATAGCCATCCGCACAACAAAGGGTAAAATTACCGTTTTGCCCTTATGTTGGTTTTTCCTTCTAGATCTCTCATTTTACTTTATATGGTGATTAACACATAAGATCTCATCTTAGTGTTAAGACTTGATGGGTAGCTAGTCCATCAAACTATCTGGCGCCAGCTTAATCACCAAATCTCCGTAAAAGATCTGAAGAGATGATAACACTATAAACTCTTTATTTGAGTGAATGTTCCACGATACATGTTTCAATTAATAATTCCAACATGCGAACCTTTGGATTAATACCTGTAAAAATCCATTCCGATCATATCAAAATTATAATGAAACACATATGAGTTCACCACTCATCAAGATTGTGGTTCATAATAGCGAATGCTTAAGTTGTATGTTTTAAGATTAAAGTAACGCCCACTTTATTCTTGAAAACATACTTGATTCAATTCATTTAATAGTGCCATTATCGATAGTCTACTACTATCATGATATGAAACTCATCATTCCCTTTAAGTAAACTCCTTTACTTGTATGGAGATAAATCGCAACACTACGCCTAAACCATAATCAAACGACCAACTTGATTATTCAACTGTGAATCAATTAATTGATTCTAATAATATACATGTTTCCCATACATCTCTATGTATATGTATATTACTTACAAATGAATCTTGGTACCTTATGACCAGATATATAATGCTCATACAGATAAAACCAAACTCTTTTGTTTTATTAATAATAAATATTTTCATTACAAAGCATGGCGAAAGAAGATAAAGTTACATGTAAACACACTTGCTTTCCAGGGCACTATATTTACATAACTCCAACAGTATTTATGTCGGATTTTGTGACTTCGCCACGGCAAGGCCCTATTATTGCCATGGTGTTATTTTCCTAAAGGGTTTCTCACTAAACCTCGGGAGTTTGCTGCTGCAAACATCTCCCACGAGGCATTCATCACGGCAACAAAATTTCCACATTGTCAACCCTTTGAATTTGAATGCTTTCGACCTCCTATTCACATGATCCTTACTTGACGGCCTCGAGGGGTCACCTTGGGATAGGAAATGGGACCCGAGCCCAACATGGTTAACTGGAACACAGTATCTGATCCCACTTAACTTCAATATACATTTAAGAGGAAATTTGTCAACACAAAACGTGTCCAATTATTTTGGATTTTTGAGATCTAACTATCCAGTACATTAATAAATTGAACATTCTTATGATGATTGCATAAAATGTCAAATGTTTGTTATAAGCTTATTTTCATCCACAAAAGAAATAGAAAAGAAATTCAATTTTCTAAACAACATGTTTAAAATAATCTCTTTTCATAATTCAAGAGAGAGACCTTAATTTATAAATTTATTTTCACTAAATTAAGATAAGTGAATGATGTCTATAACATAAATTGATTGATAACATAATCTCAAATAAAAGTATAAAGGTAGAAAATTGTATCTAATATTAAAATAGAAATAATTTTTCTTGCGTTAACAATTAGAATAATTGAAACATTGACTTAGTTATTAAATTTTGAATATAATTCTCATAATTTTAATTGATATCTTCAACATATGACTTAATCTTTACAAAAGAGTTGAAATATTTTAATGTAAAAAGAAATAAAGTTATTATTAACAAAATATAAGATTATATTTAAAAAGGGCACAATTTGTTTTCAAATTCGATGCTAATTTCAAGTTGTATAAGAAAATAGAGTTCAACTACTTTTAACTCAAACTACTTCATTATTTGCTTTGATAATAAGAATCAAAGACCTAATTTATGTGAGATATGAAATAATTATTAAATGTTATGTAATATATGTAAATTAGGGTTTCTTGATCACGAATAAGCTTTCCAATGCACAAAATTAGGGTTATAAACTCTTTTTATGTGTAAAAATTTTAAATTTGAATTAAATTTACTTCGTTAAGCGTCTTTAACCTTAACTTTTGAATATATTCACTTTTTACATTATTTATAAGTAACACGGAGTATTCTAATTGTATATCGCTAATTAGTTGATATATAGTTTATAATATTTAAGTGTGTGTGTCACAAAGGTTTTCTTCGGACTCGAACTTCTACCACAAGCTGCGCCCACCTTCTTGTGGCAATCCCGCTTAGGTCCGCTTAAGCAAGATTTAGCCTTCTCAAGTGAATATCGCCGAACAATTCCATTAGCCCTCGAACACCTCATGTGCACACAAGTGTTTAAGTGTTTCCCTAACACACAAAAAGAAGACAAGTTTAATAGAGTAAAGAAAGCAATAAGAGATTTTTAAATGTAGCCTAAGCTACCTCTTTCATTAACTCTCAACAAAATGTTAGCAAAAGACCTGAGTACCTCCTTCTTGAAGCACTCAAGGAACTCCCTACTCGAAGCCCCTACAATAAGAACTCTTCCCTAAAAGCTATCAACTCTCAAAACTCTCTCCTCTGAGTGATTTCTGTCAATAATGAGTGAATACTAAATAGGTCTCAACATAAATGAGCTATTTATAGGCTCTTCCATATTACTAAAAGTCCTAGTAGAACTCTACTAGCAAATATCACAATCTTATCCTATCTTATCTCATAGGATTAAGTTACATCACATTTAAAAAATTGCACCCTATATAGGAAAGATTATCCTTATCCACGAAGATCTCCTCTATCTTCAGATGATCCTTCCACATAATCTTCATCTCTTAAAGATTATGTTCATCCACTGTGATATTTCCCTCCACGTCATCATATGCCACATCATCCATAGTTACCACGTCACTACTGATGTGTCTTCACCACAGCCTATCCGCACATAATTCCAATAATGCACGTCCATAGACAAGTCCATCTTCCATGATCAAGCTCACTCATAGTGCAGTCTCCTTCCTTCATGACTAAGGACACATCACAAACCGAGTTAACATAAAACCTCGCACAGTTCATATACCTTCAACCTGCCTCACTGAAGTCAAGTGCTTAAGCCCCTCGCCACACTTGTATGCCTTCGTGCATCCTCGCGGGGTCTTACATGACTTTTCACCTTCTCACGCCCCCTCGAGTCTCGCATGAATTAGTTTTCCAACTGTACGTGGCCTCGTATTCAAATCTTATGTGTTGTCAAAATTTTCTGCTAATGCGTGCCTACGCATGCCCATGCATATTGAATCTCTCCTACTCTCAAGATCTACGCTGATACTTCCCGCATCCCTCGTCTTCTTTGCAAGTTTCTCAGGTTTTGCTCTCCAACTCGCAAGACTTTGCCTTGTTCCCTCGTCAACACCCCTTCCTCATGCCCACTTACGTGCTAAGCATTGGCCAAGGCTCGTCAACACTTGTACGATCTCGCAATCTAGACTTAGGGGTATAACAAACCACCCCTACTAGAGAATTTGATGCCCTCGTCAAAATAATCTGTGGGCACTCCTCCATGAGTGGTTCCCTAAAAGACTCCTTGCCAATTGTCGAAGACTGGAGCAGGCCTTCTCTTTCAATGACACCTTTTTCTCGTGCCATCTCCTCTTTTCGTTGAATTTATCTTTGCATGGGCGCTCCTCCACGTGGCCTATACAATTTATATAGGCATTATTGTTGATGGCTCCTTCTCCCAAGTCATCTTCATCTCTCCCTCCTTTGTCCTTCGTGATTACGGAGTTCATTTGCTCCTCGCCTTTCTTCCTTTTCGGGCATTCTAGAGAAAAATGCCCTAGACAGATGAAGGATGCAACTTTTCGCTTCAATTGCTTCTTCTTATGTTGAGAAGATTCTCCCACCTTCTCTTTGCCTTTTTCCTTGCCATCCCATGTTTCACCGCTTTTCTTGCCCTCTCTGCAAGTTAGAATTGGTGGTGGCAATTGGAAATCTACCAAGGCATTTGTCGCTGCTATTACGCTAGGGAGGTCTTTCACGTTCTGCCTTCGAAGCTCCATTTGTGCCCAACCTTGTAAGCCACTAATGAAGTTTAACAACTTGTCCTCCTCCGACATATTCCACACGTTCAACATCACCGATGTGGACTCCCTCACATACTCCCTCACCGAGCCGTCTTGCTTCAAACCCTTCAAAACTTATGAAATGTTGTTGGGTAGGAACTGATCCATTAGCTCCGTCTTCATCTTCTACCAAGTGTCAATGGGAGGTCTACCCGCATTGATGTCATTGGAGGTTCTCATTCTCCACTGCAGCTTCGCATCACCCGCCAGGTACATTACTGTGATTGACACCTTCTCCGGGTCTACCACCTTTGCCGCTGCAAAGTATTGCTCTATATCCCACAGAAAATTTTCAAGCTCCTTGTGTAACATCCCATTACTTGTGGGAGGGTTAAAATAGTAAATGTGAGTAATCTATGAGAGGCTTTAAAATGCTTCTTTATGCTCATGTATAGTATGTCATACACATATATATGACTAGTGAATTTATCTGCACATGAAAATAATTGTACATGCATTCATGAATAATTCCAGGTATAATTGGATGGATTTGTGAATTTTTTAGAATTATGAATGTTTGATATGGGAAATATTAGTGATTAGTGAAAGTATTGTATTTGTGTATTTTGGGGGAAAATAGGAATAAATTTTAGGAATTGTAGAAAATAGGAAAAAGAAATTAAAAAGGGAGCTTTGGAGATAGTTGGATTGTAAAGATGATAGTTAAGGGAGTTAGTTTCAAAAGAAACTAAGTTAGAACTTAGATATAGGGAAAGTGACAAGTGTCAGTTAGGCTTTTGTACTCTTGCTAGAAGTAGCTTACTATTCTTTGAGAGTTGATAGGTTAAGTCATGTCCAAGTCCCTTCTTTATTATCATTTTTTCAAACTTCCATTTGAAACACAGAGTTTTCCATCAAATATTTTCTAAGTGACTTCTGTGTTTTTCCTTTCCTTCACCAAACCTACTTTCCCATTTGTATTCTCTACCTTAAGAAAAACAAGAAGTTGATCATTGTACTCAGTGAAGTATATAAAACGTGTGGAGTTTAGGGCTTGAATATTTTGGAGTTTTCAGCAGGTTTGTGGTGAAGAAACCCTTTAGAGTTGGGGATTTGTGAAATAAAGTTGATAAGTTACTATCATCTGCATGAAAATGGCATTTTCGTGTTTGTTCTTAAATATTGTGTTGTTGGGGATGAAAAATCCGGTTATAGTGTTAATTTATTGTTTTGAAAGACTATGAGCGATTAGGTGTTGTAAAATATTGAAAGGCTAAAAATCTGGAAAATGTTCACTGAGTGTGCTTCAGTTTGTTAGCCATAACTTATCCTCTAGTTGTCTAAAAGAAATGATTCTTGATTTGGATTAAATTAAAGATATATGTCTACATTTCTTATGAAGACATCAAATTTCAGTTCTATCTCTAGAAGTCTCAAAATTTCATGAAGTTATGAAGTTGGTCCAGCACGTTAGTGTGTGTATAGAAAATTAGTCTTCAGAATATAAGGCTAAATTTGGGATTGATATAAATATATTTTAGCCAAGATGCCTTTGAAAAGTTGTAGATCTTTCTTTTATCTTTCTAACGGTATATATTATGAGAATTTTAGACATCGGAGTCAAAAGTTATGATCCTTATAAATGGAGACGTTCTGGGGAAGAAAATGAGACGGAAGAAATGAGACGGAAGAAAATGAGACAGAAGAAATGAGACAGAAGAAATGAGACAGAAGAAATGAGACAGAAGAAATGAGACAAAAGAAATGAGACGGAAGAAAATGAGACGGAAGAAATGAGACGGAAGAAATGAGATGGAAGAAAAAGAAACGGAAGAAATGAGATGGAAGAAATGAGACCGAAGAAAATAGATGGAAGAAATGAGAACGAAGAAATGAGATGGAAGAAAATGAGATAGAAGAAGTGAGATGGAAGAAAATGAGACAGAAGAAAATGAGACGATAGAAATGAGACGATGAAAATGAGACGATAGAACTAAGACAAAAGGAAAGTGAGACGATACAGAAGTCAGACAATAGAATTGGCCTTCTAGGTATTCACAAAAGTAGTAGATCTTGAAGTCCTTTTTCCAATAGTCCAAAAATTAAGTCATTCCAACACTTGTAGTGAGAGTTATGGTAATTGGACCGAGGCATGTACCATATGTATAAGGACATGAACATGTTAGATTCTTTTGGCCATAACTTCTTCTCTAGACATCCAAATGATTTGATTATTGAACCATTAGATTCGTAAGATATTGATATACATCTTCACAAAGAATCAAAGCTATCTGGAATGAATGGGGAAAGACTGAGTGAAAAGAGCGGGACAGATGCAGTGAGTGTGGTCTTAAAGGAGTATGAACTGGTATTATTCTACTGAGCATACTTTAGTATTTTGATGATGTTTTGACTTATAGGGTTCCAATTGAGGTGAGTTTTGATTTGGAGTAAACTATAAAAATAGGATAAAAATTTCATGAAGAAGCTGAATCTTGATTCAGTTTATAAGGTGTTCAATGTCTAAATGGAAGTTGTATATAGAAAACTGTTTTTGATTAAGAACAGTCCGAAAATGTTTAAGGTATATCTTCCATATTACTGAACCAAATTGGGTAATTTTGGTGTCAATGAAAAGATAATACATAGAGGAACACTTTTCTAAAAGAGAGTATGATCAAATTACCTCAGTTTCACCTTCTGATTGTATGTGAACAGTAGACCTGAAAGGGTGTTTTGGAAAGTCTGAAAGTAAGCCAGTGAGTAATGAAATGAGTTTTCAATGGTTCTAGTGAGGCACGAACCTAAGTGTTAATTATACTTAGATGAGTTTTGGTATGGGGATAGTGTTAAGAAGAATTTATGGAGTGATACCTGAGATTATCATAAACATGCATTGTATATAATTCATTTCATACATGTACATTATTGAACACCCTTAATGGTGCAAATTGTGATATCGTGTATGCTATTTGTTATAGAGGAGCAACTGGAACGTCAACTTCTAGAAGTTTCCAGATCTTCCAGGCATTAGCTTCAGGAGCAACCTGTGAGGAAGCTAGATGGTTTCACTTAATTACTTATTTTCCTAGTTCATGTTTTGAATGATAAATGAATGTATTTGATTGTGGATTCCGGACAGAAGGTCCAATGATTGTGTAAGGTAGATTGAGATATTGAAGTGTTGAATGTATGTGAATGTGAAGACCTATGTGCTTATAATATGGTTGATTGTGGTACATGCATTCCATACATGAATGCATAACCAGATAATGGTAGTTGTGACCAGAATAGCCACCGATTAGAGCTTAAGCTCAACGAGTGAAATTGAGCCTCGAGCTCACAATTGATTTAGAGCCTTAGGCTCAATATTTAATGAGTCCTATATGGGATAGTTCAGGAACTTGGTCATAACAACGTAATAATTAGAAAAGTGTCTCATAAGCATTTCATATGCATCTTGTTAAGTATGTTTGATTGATCGAAATGTAGAATTGTTTATGCTTAAGTGAAAATGTGTTACTCATATGAAATGCCAATTTGTGAAATAGTTGTGATATGGATTGATGTTTTGCATGAATTGAGTGAACCATCGATAATGGTTACCTCATTGAGTTCGTAAAACTCACCAAAATTGCAACGTTGTCTTTTTAGGACAGAGAGACAACTTTATCTACTGAGGGGCTTTACTGCTGTGTAGATTGTGAGTTGGCAAGAGAAGTCATAGCTCAAAGGTCAGTCAATTGGCATTTTTGAATGGCTTAGATAGATTTGTTATATTTCCCTCTTTCATGTAGTACTTTTGTACTACACTTTGTTCACGTACATGTAGTAAAGGTTGAAAGACTCAATGTAGACTTTCAATTTTGAGAAATTAAATAAGTAATAGTTGGTAAAAAAAAGAATTGTGATTTCTTATGATGCTTTTTAACTGAATAATGATATGATGCCTTATGAAGTGAATGTAGTGATTGATCGTAACTCGCCCTTATCGTAGGATATGTACCAGAATGACCTCTGGGCATCCCGGTGTGTACCCTATAATAAGGGGGTGCTACACCTTGACATTTCATTTTCCATTGAAAACTTGTAGCTCTCGCACCTTCACCATAGTGCTTTCTACTCGGACATCCATCTTATGCTTTGCCATCGTATGCTTGAGCATCAACAGATCATAACTCATCTCCTCACAAGCTCTCGTTTGTTCCACTAGCTCTCTCATAGTAGCTTGAAGTTCCCTCTCCAAGGCTGCAATACATTCCAACAAAGGAATAACACCCTCATTTGTTGGGGCTAGAGACTTAAGAATCGCCTCTATTCTGGTAACCCGTTTCGTTAGACTACTTCCACCAGCCATCACTCTAAATTAGCTCTGATACCAATTGTCACAAAGGTTTTCTTTGGACCTGAACTTCTACTACAAGTCGCACCTACCTTCGTGTGGCAATCTCGCTTAGGTCCGCTTAAGCAAGATTAAGCCTTCTCACGTGAATGTCACCGAATAATTCTGTTAGCTCTCGAACACCTCATGCGCACACAAGTATTTAAGTGTTTCCCTCACACACAAAAAGAACATAAGTGTAATAGAGTAAAGAAAGCAACAAGAGATTTTTAAATGCAGCTGAAGCTACCTTTTTCATTAACTCTCAACAAAATGTTAACAAAAGACACGAGTACCTCCTTTTTGAAGCACTCAAGGTACTCCCTACTCGAAGCCCTTACAATGAGAACTCTCCCCCAAAAGCTCTCAACTCTCAAAGCTCTCTCCCCTGAGTGATTTCTCTCAATAATGAGTGAATATTGAATAGGTCTCAACACAAATGAGCTACTTATAGGCTCTTTTAGATGACTAAGAGTCCTAGTAGAACTCTACTAGCAAAGATCACAATCTTATCATATCTTATCTCATAGGATTAAGTTGCATCACATTTCAAAAGATTACACCCTATCTAGGAAAGATTATCCTTATCCACAAACATCTCCTCTATTTTTAGATGATCCTTTCACTTGATCTTCATCTTTTAAAGATTATGTTCATCCACTGTGATCTTTCCTACCACGTCATCATGTGCCACATCATCCATAGTTGCCAAGTCACTACTGACATGTCTTCACCATAGCCTATCTGTGCTTAAGTCCAACAATGCATGTCTATGGATAAGTCGATCTTCCATGATCAAGCTCACTTATGGTGCAGTCTTATTCCTCCATGACTAAGTACACGTCACAAACTGAGTTAGTATAAAACCTCACATAGTTCACATACCTTCGACCTGCCTCGCTGAAGTCAAGTGTTTAAACGCCTCATCGCGCTTGTATGCCTTCGCGCATCCTTGCAGGGTCTTACATGCCCTTGCGCCTTCTCACCTACCTTTGAGTCTCGCATGACTTAGTTTTCCAACTCCTCCTGGCCTCGTATTCAAATCATTGGCTATAAGAATAAGCAATTGAGGAACCGATTGATCCCAATGGTGAAAGTCCTTTGGAAGAATCATTCGAGTGAAGAAGCCACATGGGAAACGGAGGAGCACATGAGGAGTCAGTACCCCTACCTATTTGATCATTTAGGTAAGAATTTCGAGGACGAAATTTTTGTTAGGAGGGGAGAGTTGTAACATCCCGTTACCCATGCTAGGACTAGAATTGTGATTTTTGATTATTTGATGAGAAATTAGGAAAATGCACATCATGCATTATTAATTATGACATGCACATTTTTGCACGTTTATATGATTGTACATGCATTCCTTGACATTTTCGGGTGCAATTGAATTATTAATTGTGATTAAAATGTGTTTTGGTGATTTTGGTATTAATTAGGACATTTTGGGATTTTTAGTGAATTTAGTGAAAATATTGATTTTTGGGCCAATTATATTGTGACATGTGGCATCATATAAGTGAGACAAGTGGCTTCGTTAAAGAGGGTGTGTAAGGCATGCATAGTACCGAGTGTGAGTATGAGTTGGGCAAATGTATTGCATGTGTTCTCGGTGAAGAAACACTTGATTTCCGAATGAGAACCTTGGGACTTTAGCTGTTTTAATCTGTTCTCTTTGCTGGAGTTCATAGCCGATTCAGGTAAGTTATGTTTTAGTTGAGTGTTGTTGTTGTTAAATGATGTTTTATAGTGGAGTTGAAAGCATGCATGTGAGGTTATGGAAGCTAAGTTTCGGTGATGAATGAACTAGATGGTCGAATCTGTGAAATAGGAATGTGTTCAGCAAGGTAGGAAATGAGATCTGTTTAATTTGAGATGAGTTACAGAAGAGTGCCTGAAAATCTATGAATGGTTACACTCTGTTCGGGTTTTGGGATAGTCGAAATGAACATGCAAACACTTTTGTCCGATGTTTATCAGTAGAAGTGGAACTGCATGTGTGAGGATCAGATTTTGATGTTTAAGAATGAATCTTGAGTTTGATCATATGTAAATGTTTCGAACTGGTTTAGGAGTTTATTGGAGTGAAGTTTTAGAGATTGTTTTGGGTATAGAAGTGAGAAGTCTGGAAAATGAAATCGGGGAAGACGAGTTGCAGAACCAGACGTCGCGACGTGCTTTTAATTTATTCGTCGCGACGTGTAGTTTATTTTGTTTATTCGTCGCGATGTCCATTTTTTTCCTCGCCGCGACGTTCATTTTCTTCCTCGCCGCAACTTAGGTGACCCCCCCCCTTGAACTCGTCGTGGCGTACGCTGTAAAAATCCCGAGAAAATCAATTTTTTAGGCTGTTCGTCGCGACCTCATATTTTCCCCACGTCGCGACGAGCATCCATCTTTTGACAGCTCAAACATGCTTTAGTATTTTGACCATAACTTTCTCTATACTGATCAAATTTGGGTGATTCTTGATTCCCTGTAAACTAGAGACATAGGGATACAACTTTTATCAAGAAATGGAGTTTTAATTATGTCTCTAAGAGTTTCATATTTTGGTTACAAGTTGAGGTATAAATTTTTCTGGAACTTATGAACCGTCGGTAATATTTTGAGGATATCTCTCGGTATACTGATTCAAATTAAACGATTTTGGTGTCCTTAGAAAGCTAAGAAATGGGGGAACAACTTTACAGAAGGAATTTTTGTCTAATCTGGTCATTTACCTGATGTAATTTAGTATGGAAAGTTGATCAAAATATGTTCTATAGGAAAAATCTGAAGTGGTCAATGAAGCTATGAGATTATTTGACATTGTTTGGTCCAATTCAATTGTAAGAATACATGGTATCAATGAGGGATTTGATTCCTAAATGATTTTTGATAAGGATCGCATTATTGCACCCCGGAATTGTCATTGAACATGCATTGTGCATACATTCTATACATTGATATTTTTATGAAAGAACATTTGTGCAATTGTGCAAATTGTGATATTTGTGAATGTGTTTTGCCTATTTTAGAGGAGCATATCGAACGCCAATCGGACATTGCCGGACCATCCAGGCAATAGCTTATTGGAGCGTACTGTGAGTCAACCTAGATGTTTTCCTAAGATTGATTTAATTTGATTTGTTTAAGCTTTCAATATTGTTTTATTGCTTGCGATCTAATTATGAATTCCGGACTTCAATTGTCCGAGGAAATCAATATTTGGGAATGTATTAGAAGTGCTCTGATTATGACTTTGTTTACTATGAAATTCTGAACGTGATTATAAATGTTATGTGAATCCTCAACGAAGTTGAATGCGGATTTAGATCCGATGAATATGAGTTCATTGGATATGTGATTGTGATACATGCGATATTCAGATAGATGCATGTCATAAAATGCATGCTCAGATAAAGGCCTTGTGACTTGAATTGCCGTATGAAGCGCTTTCACGTAGAGCTTTGCTCCGTGATATATGTGTGTACACGTAGAGCTATGCTCCGTGATTCTGTTCTGATTGAGCCCTACGGGCCAGCAATTGTATAAGTATGTGATAGGCATTCAGTCACAACAATAAGAACGAATGTGAGTCTCATATGCATATGTTTATATATATATATATATGATCTGTTTGGCAATGATTAAATGTTACACTTGATTGTGTGAGTTTTGAATTATAAATGTATCTGCTTATGAATGTTTGTGAATTATGTAATGTGTGCTTATGATCCGGTGAATTCATCAATGATGGTTCACTCATGGAGTTTGCAAAACTCATAAAATTTGCAATGTGGCTTTTCAGGGTACGAGTCGGAGACCTAGTTCCTTAGTCAGGACTTAAGGAATCTTTTGGTTAGAGATATGGCTCAGAGGTCTGTCAGCTGACACCAGAAGTGTTCTAGCCTTATTTTTGTCTTTTTGTTGGGCATTGTATAAGCTTTTATGCTTAGTCTTTTGGTGGTATCGATGTAAACTTTATAAATGAAAGGATTTAAATGGTTTTAAAATTTAGTTCTTGGAGTCGTTAGATGATGCCATGTGTTTATTGGATTGCCATGTGTAAGTCGGTTATGTTTTTGCTCCAACATACCATTGTCATAAGGTATGTACTTGAATATCCTTCGGGTGTTCGGGTATTTGCCTTATGGTAGTGGGATGTTGCATTTTTGGTATCAGAGCCAGGTTTGGCATCCTTAGGGAAGTAATATGATTCATAGTGGAGGATTCAGACAGTAATTGTAGCTTTTGTTTGTTATAGGTCATCTTCCATAAGGGATCAGATTGGTGAGTCAGCTGACATAGAGTCTATAAGAGCCAACTTAGGGTCTCATGTACCTGAATTTTCTGAAATTCCTCTGAGAATTCCAGTGAATCGGGAAAGGAGATATGATAAGTTGAGAAAGCAAGGGGCTGTGGACTTCTACTAAGTAGATCCACCGAAGCGAAGGATGGCTTGAGAGAACTGGAAGAGTGTTTGATCAGATGAACTGTATAGCAGAGGAGAAATATGATTATGCAGTCTCACTACTGCAGGGTCCCGCATACCAGTGGTGGAAGACCGTGCCGGGTAGTACCACCAGACCTTGTAGCTTGACTCAGGAGGATTTTCGATAGCATTTGAGAGAATTACATGCCAAAGATTTACATGGATCGGAAAATGAAGGAATTCTTATATTTGAAGCAAGGCAAGCTCTCAGTGGCAGACTATGAGATAAGGTTCAATGAGTTAATGGGGTATGCGACCGCACTGATTCCGACTGAGCAGGATAAATGTAGGCGGTTTGAGGATGGTCTGAATATGGAAATCAAGACGAGGCTTGCCATCTCTAACTTGAGCAGTTTTACAGAACTCCGGGTAGCCTCGATCAGAATAGAGCAATTATTGAAGGATAGTCAGAGAAAGCTCAGGCAGGAGGATAGAGGAAAGAGGCAGAATGAACCTCATGCTGATTCCGGCGAAGCTTCGAAGTGCGAATGACCGTCTCGATTCGAGTCTAGATCGAGACAATCTGGATTCCATGGAAGAGGTAGATTTGTTCAGTCTGGAGGAGGTAGAGGATAGATGCCGTCCAGTCAGTCGCAACAATTTCCTGAGTGTGAGCATTGTGGTAAAAGACATGGTGGTGAGTCTTTGGAGGATATCGAGAGCATGTTTTCGATGTGGCTCTTATGAGCATCGATTAGGGATTGCCACGAGTTGTTGGAATCACGATGCTGAGCTAGAGGAGGAACTATAATCGAGGTCTCGCCAAAGAGAGCAGAGTGGCGATCTGCATAAAGAGGCAGAGGTAGAGGTCGACTCAACGGCGGGCTCAAATGTCGGGGCCGAGGTGCGGAGCAATCAGCCGCAAACTCAGGCCAGGGTTTATGCCATCACCAGACAGGAAGCACAAGACTCCCCAGATGTGGTAGCAGGTGTGTTGAATGTTTTTAATTTTGAAGCTTATGCTCTGGTAGATCTAGGATCTACCCATTCATTCATCACCCTGCATCTGGCATCTACATTGCATTGTGAGCGAGAGGTACTGAAATGTGGGTTAGTAGTGAGCACTCCAGTGGGTAACACAACAGTGATCGGTGAGGTATGTAAGAGGTGTATAATTCGGATTGATCAGGCAGAGTTAGAAGCTGATGTGATCATATTACAGTTGAAAGAGATAGACCTCATCTTAGGCATGGATTGGCTCACTGCTCATAGGGCAGTGATGAATTGTTATACTAAAGAGGTAGTGCTTGAATCTCCAAATCAGCCGAGAGTGGTGTTTCGAGGAGTTAGTCAGGCAGTGCCAGCCCGACTAATTTCTTTTCTAAGTGCTTTGAGATTGATCCGAGGTGGATGTGAGGCTTATCTGGCCCACATAGTTGACACTCAGAATGAGCAAACCATTCGGGATATTCCAGTTGTCAGAGAATTTTCGGATGTGTTTCCGACTGAACTACTGGGATTACCCCCAGATAGGGAGACGGAGTTTGCTATTGACATTATCCTAGGTACCGCTCCTATATCAATTCCTCCATATAGGATGGCACCTGTAGAACTAAAGGAATTAAAAACTCAGCTACGAGAATTGTTAGATAAGGGGTTTATCAGGCCTAGTGTGTCACCTTGGGGAGCTCCGGTTTTATTTGTAAAGAAGAAGGATGGAACTCTGAGATTATGTATTGATTACCGACAGTTGAATCGGATAACAGTTAAGAACAAGTATCCATTGCCGAGGATTGATGATCTGTTTAATCAGTTACAAGGAGCTCAGGTGTTCACAAAGTTAGACTTGAGATCGGGATATTACCAACTGAAGATAGCTGAGGCGGATGTTCCTAAGAGTGCATTTAGAACCAGATATGGGCACTTCGAGTTTTTGGTGATGCCATTTGGTTTTACTAATGCTCCGGCAGCATTTATGGCTTTGATGAATAAGGTATTCCAACCTTATTTAGATCAGTTTGTAATTGTCTTTATTGATGACATTTTGGTGTACTCAAAGTGTAGAGAAGATCATATGGCACATCTGAGAATGGTTCTTCAGTTGATGAGGGAGAAACAGTTATATGCCAAGTTCACTAAGTGTGAATTTTGGCTTGATCAAGTAATATTTTTGGGTCACATAGTGTCTGGACAAGGCATTCAGGTAGACCAAAAGAAAATTGAAGCAGTAATGAAGTGGGAGGCTCCGAAGAATGTGTCTGAGATCTGGAGTTTTCTTGGATTAGCTGGGTATTACAGAAGGTTTGTCGAGGGGTTTTCACTGATTTCGTCCCCTTTGACAAAACTTCTGAGAAAGAATGTGTCGTTCAGATGGAGTGATGATTGTCAGAGGAGTTTTGAGGAGCTTAAGCATCGTTTGACTGCGGCACCAGTGTTACCTATTCCGTCTGGCTCGGGAGGTTATGTTGTATACAGCGATGCATCACATCAGGGTCTAGGATGTGTTCTAATGCAGCATAGTAAAGTAATAGCTTATGCATCGAGACAGTTGAGGTCTCATGAACTTAATTATCCAGTTCATGATCTAGAACTTGTTGCAGTTGTTTTTTCTTTGAAAATTTGGAGACACTATCTCTATGGAGAGACATTTCAGGTGTTCACTGATCACAAAAGTTTGAAGTATTTGTTGAGCCAGAAGGAGTTAAATATGAGACAGAGGAGATGGTTAGAATTGTTGAAAGATTATGACTGCACAATTGACTATCATCCTGGCAAAGCTAATGTTGTAGCTGATGCTTTGAGTAGGAAATCATATAACAGTGTGGCACAAGTGCAGGTATCGAGGTTATCTAGCCTAGTTCAGTTGAGGGCACTGAATGTTGATTTGAGTTTGGAGCAGAATGATACATTGATAGCTACGTTGAAGTTGAGACCTGTTTTGGTTGAACGTATCAAAGAGGCTCAGAGCAGAGATCCAGACTTAGTGAAGTTAATTGAGAAGCTGAAAGTGAAGCTGGATTCTGAGTTTGAAGTGAGAGATGATACCTTGAGGTTAAAGCAGAGATTATGTGTGCCAAATGTTGATAATCTGAGGAAAGAGATTTTAGAGGAAGCTCATTTAGCAGCTTATGCTATGCATCCTGGTGCTACCAAGATGTATAACACACTGAAACAGCATTACTGGTGGCCTGGTATGAAAAAGCAAGTAGCAGAATTTGTTTCTAAGTGTTTAACTTGTCAGCAGGTCAAGGCTGAGCATCAGGCTCCGGCAGGAAAATTGCATTCGTTACCCATTCCGGAGTGGAAATGGGAACACATCACGATGGATTTCATTATGGGTTTGCCTAGACTCGAGAAAGATGATGCCATTTGGGTCATTGTGGATAGACTGACCAAATCGGCTCATTTCTTACCAGTGAGGGAGAATTATTCTTTAGATCAGTTGGCTCAACGATATGTGGATGATGTTGTGAGGTTACACGGGTTCCAAAGTCCATAGTATCGATGTGGATCCTAGATTTACCTCGAGATTTTGGGGTAGTCTACGACGACTTTGGGTACCAGTGAGTTTCAATCTGACCTTTCATCCTCGATGGATGGTCGAGCAAGAGAACGATCAAGACTGTCGAGGATATGCTCAGAGCTTGTGTTTTGGAGTTTCAGGGAGCATAGGATAAGTATATAGCTTTGATTGAATTCGCCTACAATAATCAGTATCACAGCAGTATTGGTATGGCTCCATATGAGGCGTTGTACAGTAGAAAGTGTCGTTCGCCTACATATTGGGATGAAGAGGGTCTACAAATTATCGAGGGCCCATAATTGATTCAAGATACAGTTGATAAGGTAAAATTGATCCGTAGCAGAATTAAAATGGCACAAGATAGACAGAAAAGCTATGTGGATCAACACAGGCGAGATATGGAGTATCAGGTTGGTGACAAGGTATTTCTGAGAGTATCACCTTGGCGAGGTGTCTTGAGATTTGGCAAGAAGGGTAAGTTAAGTCCGAGGTATATTGGTCCATTTGAGATAATTGAGAGAATTGGACCATTGGCTTATAGGTTAACCTTACCTTCAGAAATGGTTCAGATTCATAATGTATTCCATGTGAGTATGCTTAGGCGATATCGGTCGGATCCAACTCATGTGATACCGACTCAGGAGATTGAAGTCTCTAGTAATCTGAGTTATGTTGAGGAACCTGTGAAGATCATTGGCTATCAGAATAAGCAATTGAGGAATCGATTGATCCCAATGGTGAAAGTCCTTTGGAAGAATCATTCGAGTGAAGAAGCCACATGGGAAACGGAGGAGCACATGAGGAGTCAGTACCCCTACCTATTTGATCATTTAGGTAAGAATTTCGAGGACGAAATTTTTGTTAGGAGGGGAGAGTTGTAACATCCCGTTACCCATGCTAGGGCTAGAATTGTGATTTTTGATTATTTGATGAGAAATTAGGAAAATGCACATCATGCATTATTAATTGTGACATGCACATTTTTGCACGTTTATATGATTGTACATGCATTCCTTGACATTTCCTGGTGCAATTGAATTATTAATTGTGATTAAAATGTGTTTTGGTGATTTTGGTATTAATTAGGACATTTTGGGATTTTTAGTGAATTTAGTGAAAATATTGATTTTTGGGCCAATTATATTGTGACATGTGGCATCATATAAGTGAGACAAATGGCTTCGTTAAAGAGGGTGTGTAAGGCATGCATAGTACCGAGTGTGAGTTTGAGTTGGGCAAATGTATTGCATGTGTTCTCGGTGAAGAAACACTTGATTTTCGAATGAGAACCTTGGGACTTTAGCTATTTTAATATGTTCTCTTTGCTGGAGTTCATAGCCGATTCAGGTAAGTTATGTTTTAGTTGAGTGTTGTTGTTGTTAAATGATGTTTTATAGTGGAGTTGAATGCATGCATGTGAGGTTATGGAAGCTAAGTTTCGGTGATGAATGAACTAGATGGTCGAATCTGTGAAATAGAAATGTGTTCAGCAAGGTAGGAAATGAGATCTGTTTAATTTGAGATGAGTTACAAAAGAGTGCCTGAAAATCTATGAATGGTTACACTCTGTTCGGGTTTTGGGATAGTCGACATGAACATGCAAACACTTTTGTCCGATGTTTATCAGTAGAAGTGGAACTGCATGTGTGAGGATCAGATTTTGATGTTTAAGAATGAATCTTGAGTTTGATCATATGTAAATGTTTCGAACTGGGTTAGGAGTTTATTGGAGTGAAGTTTTAGAGATTGTTTTGGGTATAGAAGTGAGAAGTCTGGAAAATGAAATCGGAGAAAACGAGTTGCAGAACCAGACGTCGCGACGTGCTTTTAATTTATTCGTCGCGACGTGTAGCTTATTTTGTTTATTCGTCGCGATGTCCATTTTTTTTCCTCTCCGCGACGTTCATTTTCTTCCTTGCCGCGACTTAGGTGACCCCCCCTTGAACTCGTCGTGGCGTACGCTGTAAAAATCCCGAGAAAATCAATTTTTTAGGCTGTTCGTCGCGACCTCATATTTTCCCCACGTCGCGACGAGCATCCATCTTTTGACAGCTCGAACATGCTTTAGTATTTTGACCATAACTTTCTCTATACTGATCCAATTTGGGTGATTCTTGATTCCCTGTAAACTAGAGACATAGTGCTACAACTTTTATCAAGAAATGGAGTTTTAATTCTGTCTATAAGAGTTTCATATTTTGGTTACAAGTTGAGGTATAAATTTTTCTGGAACTTATGAACCGTCGGTAATATTTTGAGGATATCTCTCGGTATACTGATTCAAATTAAACGATTTTGGTGTCCTTAGAAATCTAAGAAATGGGGGAACAACTTTACAGAAGGAAGTTTTGTCTAATATGGTCATTTACCTGATCTAATTTAGTATGGAAAGTTGATCAAAATATGTTCTATAGGAAAAATCTGAATTGGTCAATGAAGCTATGAGATTATTTGACATTGTTTGGTCCAATTCAATTGTAAGAATACATGGTATCAATGAGGGATTTGATTCCTAAATGATTTTTGATAAGGATCGCATTATTGCACCCCATAATTGTCATTTAACATGCATTGTGCATACATTCTATACATTGATATTTTTATGAAAGAACATTTGTGCAATTGTGCAAAGTGTGATATTTGTGAATATGTTTTGCCTATTTTAGAGGAGCATATCGAACACCAATCGGACATTGCCGGACCATCCAGGCAATAGCTTATTGGAGCGTACTGTGAGTCAACCTAGATGTTTTCCTAAGATTGATTTAATTTGATTTGTTTAAGCTTTCAATATTGTTTTATTGCTTGCGATCTAATTATGAATTCCGGACTTCAATTGTCCGAGGAAATCAATATTTGGGAATGTATTAGAAGTGCTCTGATTGTGACTTTGTTTACTATGAAATTCTGAACGTGATTATAAATGTTATGTGAATCCTCAACGAAAGTTGAATGCCGGATTTAGATCCGATGAATATGAGTTCTGTTGGATATGTGATTGTGATACATGCGATATTCAGATAGATGCATGTCATAAAATGCATGCTCAGATAAAGGCGTTGTGACTTGAATTGCCGTATGAAGCGCTTTCACGTAGAGCTTTGCTCCGTGATATATGTGTGTACACGTAGAGCTATGCTCCGTGATTCTGTTCTGATTGAGCCCTACGAGCCAGCAATTGTATAAGTATGTAATAGGCATTCAGTCACAACAATAAGAACGAATGTGAGTCTCATATGCATATGTTTTTATATATATATATATATGATCTGTTTGGCAATGATTAAATGTTACACTTGATTGTGTGAGTTTTGAATTATAAATGTATCTGCTTATGAATGTTTGTGAATTATGTAATGTGTGCTTATGATCCGGTGAATTCAGCAATGATGGTTCACTCATGGAGTTTGCAAAACTCATCAAAATTTGCAATGTGGCTTTTCAGGTACGAGTCAGGAGACCTAGTTCCTTAGTCAGGACTTAAGGAATCTTTTGGTTAGAGATATGGCTCAGAGGTCTGTCAGCTGACACCAGAAGTGTTCTAGCCTTATTTTTGTCTTTTTGTTGGGCATTGTATAAGCTTTTATGCTTAGTCTTTTGGTGGTATCAGTGTAAACTTTATAAATGAAAGGATTTAAATGGTTTTAAAATTTAGTTACTGGAGTGCGTTAGATGATGCCATGTGTTTATTGGATTCCCATGTGTAAGTCGGTTATGTTTTTGCTCCAACATACCATTGTCATAAGGTATGTACTTGAATATCCTTCGGGTGTTCGGGTATTTGCCTTATGGTAGTGGGATGTTGCAGTCAAAGTCTAGGAGGAAAATGGATCCCGATTAGTATAGATCGAACCTATATCGGGCTTGTGATAGGAAAGCCCGATATGGAAGCTATATATTAAAGTCAAGGTCTCCTATCGTTGTTCATATCATTGATAATCGTACAGATCCTCTGACTCATTAAGAGCGCTTACATCTTGAGAAAACTGTAGAAAGGCATTAACCATGTGTCAGTGAACATTTTCCGTGGAGGTCCCTGGGAGATCAGAACTCGTTTTGGCCACAAAAATAGCTTCGGAAGTAAAGACAGAACCGAAATTAGGTATTTCTCATTTACTTCATTTTTAACCCTTTCATGAACGATCCGGAATACATAATAAGATCTATGCTACGTGTAACATCCCATTACCCATCTTAGGCCTAAAATTGTAAATGTGAGAGATCACGAAGAAATTTGGAAACACTTTTCATGCTCATGCATTTCATGATATGCACATATATATGAATAGTAAATTTTTGCACACATCAAAATAATTGTACATGCATTCATGAATAATTCCAGGTATAATTGGATTGATTTGTGAATTTTTTAGAATTATGAATGTTAGACATGGGAAATATTAGTGATTAGTGGGGGTATGGTATTTGTGAAGTTTGGGGAAATTAGGAAAAAAATTTAGGAATTGTAGAAAATAAGAAAAAGAAATTGAAAGAAGCTTTGGAGATAGTTGGATTGTAAAGATGAAAGTTAAAGGAGTTAGTTTCAAAAGAAACTAAGTTAGAGTTTTGGGAGTGGGAAAGTGACAAGTGTCACTTAGGCTTTTGTACTCTTACTAGAAGTAGGTTACTATTCTTGGAGAGGTGACATGTTAAGTCTTGTCTAAGTTCCTCCTTCATTATGATCTTCTTCAAATTTTTCTTCCCATACACAGAGTTTTCCATCAAATACCTTCTAAGAGACTTCTATGCTTTTCCTTTCCTTCACCAAACCCACTTTGACATTTGTGTCCTCTACCCTAAGCAAAAACCAGAGCTGGTCATTGTACTTAGTGGACTACATAAAATGTGTGGAATTTAGGGCTTGAAGGTTTTGGAGTTTTCAATAGGTAAGTGGTGAAGAAATTCTTTAGAGTTGGGGATTTGTGAAATAAAGTTAATAAGTTACTATCATTTTCATGAAAAATGACATTTTATGTGTTTTTTCATAAATACTGTGTTGTTGGGGGATGAAAAATCTGGTTATAGTGTTAATTTAGTGTTTGAACGATCATGAGCGATTGGGTGTTGTAAAATATTGAAAGGTTGAAAATTTGGAAAATGTTCACTGAGTGTGCTTCAGTCTGTTAGCCATAACATTTCCTCTAGTTGCCCAAACGAGAAGATTCTTTATTTGGATTAAACTAGAGATATATGGCTACATTTCTTATGAAGACATTCAGTTTTAGTTCTGTCTCTAAAAGTCTCAAAATTTCATGAATTTATGAAGTTGGTAGAGTACGTCGATGTGTGAATGGAAAATTCATCTTTGGACTCTAAGGGCATATTTGGGATTGATATAAAGAGATTTTAACCAAGATGCCTTCTAAAAAGTTGTAGATCTTTCTTGTATCTTTCCAACGGTATATAGTATGAAAATTTTGGACATCGGAGTCAAAAGTTATGATCCTTATAAGTGGAGATATTTTGGGGAAGAAAGGAGACGGAAGAAAATAAGACGGAAGAAATGAGACGGAAGAAATGAGACGGAAGAAAATGAGATGGAAGAAATGAGACGGAAGAAATGAGACGGAAGAAAATGAGATGGAAGAAAATGAGACGGAAGAAATGAGACGGAAAAAAGTAAGACGATAAAAGTAAGACGATAGAAGTAAGATGATAAAAGTAAGACGATAGAAGTAAGACAATAAAAGTAAGACGATAGAAGTAAGACGATATAAATAAGACGATACAAAAGTAAGACTATTGAGGACAAAAACAGGTTGGAGTCTTTTGGTCATAACTTCTTCTCTAGACATCCAAATGATCTGATTCTTTAACCATTGAATTCGTAAGACATTGATATACATCTCCGCTCAAGAATCATAGCCCTCCAAAATGAATGAAGAAAGATTAAGTGAAAAAGTAGAATGGGTACAGTGAGGGTACTCCTAAATAGTATGAACTGGTGTTATTCTATTGAACATAATTCAGTATTTTGATGATATTTTGATCTGTAGGATTCCAATTGAGGTGGTTTTTTATTTGGAGTAAACTAAAGAAATAGGGTACAAATCTCATGAAGAAACTTAATCTTGATTCAGTTTCTAAGGTGTTAAATTTCTAGATGGAAGTTGTATATAGTAAATTGTTTTTGATTAAGAACAGTCCGAAAATGTTTGAGGTATATCTTCCATATTACTGAACCAAATTAAGTGATTTTAGTGTCAATGGAAAGATAAGACATAGAGGAACACATTTATAAAAGAGAGTATGACAAAATTTGATCAACTTCACTTTCTAATTGAATGCAAATAGTAGACCGAAAGTGTGTCATAGAAAATTCTGAAAGGGTTCAATGAGAAATGAAATGCAATTTTAAAGGTTTTAAAGAGACATACACATAAGTATAAATAGTACTTAGATGAGTTTTGATATAAGACTGATATTGTGATGAGAATAAGGGAAAGATACTCGAGATTGTCATGAACATGCATTGTACATATTGTATTTACACACTTGTGCATAAGGGAATGCTTATAATTGTGCAATTATTAATATGTGTGCATCGTGTGTTTGGCATATTGATGTGCAGGATGAACTTCTGCATTCAAACATTTCCAGATCATTGATGCTAGTGCTAATCTGGAGCATACTATGAGTAGACAGAGATGGTCTCATTTTATTGTTTGTTTTGTTTAAATTTTGTATTAATTGACTATTTAATGATGTTATGAATGTGATTGATTGTGTTGGTCTCCAGATAGAAGGTCTGATGAATGTGATGTATGAATGAAATATTGAAGTGCTCCTTGTTTGTGAATTGGATGAAATAAGTGATACATGACTTGGTTGTTAAATGTCGGACTAAGGCTCGATGATATGGGAATGCGAGTGAATAGGAATATGCAAATGTAATTGATGCATTCTATGTCATGAATGCATAAAACATAATGGCTGTTGTGACCAGAGTAGCCACTAATCAGAGCTTAAAGCTCAACGAGTGGAAATGAGCCTCGAGCTTAAAAATGATTCAGAGCCTCAGGCTCAACGTTTAATGAGCCCTATATGGGACAGTTATCAATGAGCCCTTTAAGGGACAGTATAGGCACTCGGTCACAACAAAATAACAAATGAAAAGTGGGTCTCATGTGCACTGCATATGCATAATTGATTGATTAAATTGTATTGAATGTGAAGTGTGAAATGTGTAATGATGTGAATTCTGTGTTACGTGATTGGGTGAGCCATCGATGATGGTTACTCATTGAATTCGCAAAACTCACCCAAATTTTGCAAATATTTTTTTGAATCGGAAGAATACCCCGTTAGGAAAACGGGAGTATACTTACTGCATACAATGGAAAAGATAGAGGTCAGAATCAGTTCGTGTCTGCATTGTACTTCTTTATTTTCGTATTGAATTGTGTTTATTATAGAATTTTTGTATCGAATAATGTATTCAGAAATTTTTGCACAATGTGTATACAAATGTATTTACGTTGTAATTTGAAGACATTATGATCAAAGTGTTTTGTTTTTGTAATGGGCCCCAATTGGCTATTGAAATCTTTTGGATTGTACTGTGTTGATTGAAACGGACCAGAATTGATTATTGATTTTTCACAAAAGTGTGCATTGTTCAAAAAAGAAAAGAAAAAAGAGACTTTGTAATGACATTTGACTGATTGAGTGTTCTAGCACGTCACCCTCGCAGGGCACGGACTTGGATATCACCCATCAATGTCAGGTTTGGGTCTTGCAAGAGTGGGGTGTTACACTACGTGTTACATGTGATATCAGACTGGTTACGTGATCAGGTTGCTGGAAACAAATGTTTTTCGGTTTTCATCCATTATGGTTTTCGTGCGTGTTTTTGATTTTTTTTCGATTTTTTTGCATATATGATTATGTAAAAGTGGTATGCATAAGGCTAGTTATGAAAAATGGGTCAAAAATGGGACAAAAAGTGCAAAAAAGGGTCCTAAGATCACCAGAAATCACCTGCCCTTCAAAGCGCGATTACATCATTAGGTGCATGCACCACACACACCCGACGGTGCTATCGTAACCGCCATAAGGTCATTTGGTTAGCGCTGATCCACGCGTTAGTCTTTAAGTTACTCCCTTGGATACCGAATCAAAAATTTAATTCCAAGGATTGCAATATAGAGTGCAACCTCGGGTTGTCTCACTTAATTGGAACCAAGCGCAAATGATCTAAGCTAGCCTAATTGTCAATGAATGCAACTAAATTGGTAAAAGGGGTGTTTTGGATCATTGGTAAAATCTTAACTAAATTGACTCATTGAAAGAAAAGTGTATAAAAGATATTTTTGGATTTTTTTGGGAAAGAAAGTTTAAAACTCAAACGATAATCAAATTGATAAAATCCTCTTGAAAACGAACTTTGGCTATCATAATTCAAAGCAAATCTTTTTGGGAGAAAAAATCACTAAGTTTCCAAATGATGAACCTTAAAGAACTCTTTAAGTCCAAGATTTTAATCAATGAACTCCATTTATCAAAACCTTGTTAAATGCATCTTTGTTGGATCTTGAATTTTTCTAAATTTCTTATAAATTGCTTAAATAGTTATTTATGTTCATTTGTTGGTTTAAAATTTTTTTATTTTATTTTAGAATTGGGTCATTAATTAGAAATTTCAGGAAAGGAGTATAAATTGAAATTAGAATGAAGTGTTAGGATTAAGTTAGAATTTAGTTAGATTAAGTAGTTAGCATGCTTGTTAAATGAAAGAGGGGTAGTTTTGGAAAGGCCAAGTGAAGGAGGAGCATAATTGGAAGAAAAGGAGTAAGTTATGTCTTAAAATTTGAAGAAGAGAAGAATAGAATCGTGGAAGCCTTAGAGAGGGAGGGAAAAACGTGAGGGAGAAGAGAAGAAGAAGAAAAATCGAAAAAGCTAGGGGAAAAGGAAGGAAAAATCATGGGAAGAAGAAGAAATCAAGGTTTTCAAGGTAAGCTCATCATCTTCTTCATGCTCTAGTAAAGAAATAGGTTGTGGTATTGCGAATGAGAAGTTGTAGAGAGAGAAAGGGGTTTTGTGTTGGGAATGCTTGGGGGAAGAAGAAGGTGGAGAGATTCATTAGGTTTTTGGGTTTCTAAGCTAGGTTTTGAGTTTTCTAACCTAGATGGAATCAAGGACAACCAATCCAAGAGCAAGAGGAAAGACACAATTGAATTTGGATTTCAAGAATTATAAGGTGGGTAAAATATTTATAGTTATTATGTAAATGGGCAATGTGCATATGTGTGTATGTATAAGCTTAAATTGATAAATTGTGAATTGTCATGATATGTTTTATGTTATGTTATGCATATTGATGTATGACATTGTGATAAAAGAATTGAATTATGAGCATGATTATGCTATGCCTTGTATTATGGCATTTTGATTAAATGGAAAGAAAAAAAATCATGAGAATATGAACTTATGAATGATTGAATGAAGCATGAGACTTGATTGTGTTTGGGCAAGAGAGGAACCACTTCACATTCACGTGCACGTCGACATAAAGCCTTCTCCTTACTGCCCGCTTGTGGCCCACGAGATCTGAAAAGTGGACTCGTTTCGTTCACGGTGTAAACTTCAGTTTCTTTGTTTTGTTCCACAGAACCCTCGAGCCAATTATTTGTGCATTTTCATTTTGATGAGCTTAGTTATGATGACATTTTGAGTGTTATGCTTCGATGTCAATTACATCCAATATGTCCTATGTGATGATATTTTGAATTATGAAATATGAATTGAAATTGTAAATGTTGAACTTTCATTGCGAAGTATATGCCTATATGAATGTTTATTGTGTGGCTCATCGCCAATGGCTATAAATATATTAGCCACTGAGCTGTGTAGCTCAACCCAATATTTTTTCTACTCCTTAGGTGCAGATCGAGAAGATCAGCAATCCTTGCAAGGCATTTGGAAAAATTTCGAGAGAGTTAGCATTTGTACTAAGTTAGTAGCTAGGTGTTTGGATAGCTTTATAAGCATATTGAACATTGAGCATCAAATGTATTTTGTAACTTGTGTTAAGACATTGATGAAATGTCAATACGTAATTAAAGCTATGTATGAACTTCATTTTTATTGAGAAATGAATTGAGGAATGAAGAAGTTCCCTTGTGTATGTGCTTATTTTATCTTGTAGTGTACAATTCATATTTTAAGTTTTCATGGGGGTGAAAATTGCGTACTGACTTCAGGGGGAAAACTAGGTTAATTTAGGCTATATTACACAAAGTGGTCTTATTGAAAGTTGTAGTTTATCTTCTTAGCTTTCCAACGGTATCAAGTTTGTAAAATTTAGGTATCGGAGTTGAGAGATATGAGCATTATAAGTGATGATGCTGTATGGGAGGCATGAACATGACAGCTATGGTGAATGATGAGAGTTTGTGTATTCTATGAGTTAATTTAGTTGAGATTTAGGAGTTTAATGCATTCAAATTGGTAATTGAATGTTTGAGGAGTGCTATTGGACTAGAAGGGTTGAATTTGGGGAGATCATGATTGTATATGGTGTTAGAATGGATGTGGGAAGCATTGGAGAGGCTTTGGAAGGAGTTTTGGGTCACCAATGTTTGTTTAACAGACATTAGGTCCATTTAACAGACCTTCTCGGGTGAAAAAGGACCCCCTGCCTCGTCAATGTCCATTTAACGGACATTTGTTCCTTTAAATAGACCTTCTCGGGTGAAAAATGGCTTTTAAGCCAGTTTATGTCCGTTAAACGGACATTCACGGGACAGCTACAATAAATTACAATTTTGACCACTTTACATGCAGAATCTCGCTTTAAGGTCTGCATGGAAGTTGTAGATCTAGATGTCTTCTTTCGATTCGTCTAAAAACGAAATCAATCCAACAATTTGAGCAAAGGTTATGGCAATTGCACCATGATATGTACGGTATGAGTAAGGACATAAACATATTGGATTCTTTTGGCCATAACTTCTTCGTCTGACCTCCAAATTTAGTGATTCTTAAAGCATTGGATTCCTAACACATTTTTCTACCTTTCAAAAAAAAGTTATAGATTTTGGTGTTGAATTCGATAATAAATTTTTAAAGCAAGTGAGGGTTTGTTGAAATAACCCTACAAGGAAACCCGCTCATGATTTTTGACCCCGGTTTAGATAGTTGGGCTCCAGGAACAGGGTCCAACACCTTGGTTAGGCTTCAGGAACGAGGCTTAGCATCTTGTGGTATCAGAGCTTAGGTTTTTCCTAGGCTTAGAGTGCATGGTAGGATGATTTGTTATGCTATGTGCTTAATTATTTGTATTGATAAATTGATTGATTGCATTAAAAGACATGCATATCACGCATATGTGTAGGAAATAGGATTAAGATAAAATGTCAGCTAATCGTTAGTGGATCTATTGAAGGAGTGAAACGTCACCTCGTAGAAGGAGACGAGGAGTTATGCAAGGATCGGTTGCACCTGACCCTCCACCAAGCGAGGAGGGCACAGATGAGTCTAGAGCCCTAGGAGATGCTGAGGCTTCTGTAGGACATAGTATTGGGCCCTCTCGATCACAGACTTAAGAGTTGCCTGTTCCGCAGGAGCAAACGCTTACCTTAGATCCAAGATTGTTCCAAGCCTTTACTCAGGCGTTTGTCCAGGCTATGGGATAGATGTCGCAGACTTCTGCCCCGGCTCCAGCTAAGAAGGGGAAACAGTTCGATAAACTAAGGAAGTATGGAGTGGATTTTTATGGGACCAATGATCCTGAGGAAGCTGAGACGTGGCTGAGAAAGATAGAAAGGATACTGGATCAGATGGATTGTGAGGATGATGAGAAGGTGGAATATGTTGCGAGTTTGCTACAAGGGGATGCTCTACATTGGTTGGAGAATGTCCCGGGGAGTCAGTTGAAACCGCCAGTTTTGACATGGGAGGACTTCCTCACTACTTATAAGAAGAAGTATCTATCTGAGGTATATATTTAGCAGAAGCAGAGGGAATTCCTGAGTCTCACCTAGAGAGAGATGACGGTTAGTGAGTATAAGCGCTACTTTACACAGTTGTTATGGTATGCAGTAGAGATGATGCTGAGTGAGGTAGCTAAGTGCCATCGGTTTGAATCAGGATTGCACCTAGTCATCAGGAAAAAAGTGAGGGTGTAGAACTTCTATGACTTTCAACAGCCAGTTGAAGCAGCACTGAGGGTTGAAAATATTGAAAACATAAAAAGTGTTGTCAACAAAAAGAGGAAAGGCAGAGAACAGTCTAAGAGGGAAGGCGGTGCTCCTATATCAGAGAGAAGTGCCAGGAGTTTTCTTGCATAGTCTAAGGAGAAGAACAGTGGAGCGAGTAGACCTAGACAGATAAAAACTATCTCACGTCAAGTCTCAATAGCTGGACGTAGCAGGAGGGGAGATGGGGATAAGCCGCCCATTTCCAAATGTGAACACCACGGAAGGTTTCACAAAGGAGAATGTTATCGACTGACTGGAGCATTCTTCAATTGTGAGGAGAAAGGACACAAGGAAAAAGAGTGCCCGCAGAATCCAAGACATGAGAGAAGTTAGATGCAAGCATCAAAGAGGGCCGAGATAGTGGGACACAGGACAGTAACGGGAGTGGGAAGTAGAAGTTCTTATGCAGCCAGGAAAGTGAACCCTCTAGGGAGACGGAGAGGACAAGCACCAGCTAGAGTGTTTTCTATGACAAGGGAGGATGCAGAGACAGCTCCAGAAGTCGTAACTGGTATGATTAAATTATTTGATGAAGATTTTATTGTTTTGATTGATCCGAGTTCTACTCATTCGTTTGTGTCATTGAGTAGAACTATGCATGGTAGACAATTGAGCCCATTAGATATTCCTTTGCTGGTGAGTACTCCAATCAACCAAGGTATTATTATTAATCAAGTCTTCAGAGACTGTGAGATACTTATTAGAGAGGAACAATTAGTGGTGGACTTAATGCCATTGAGGATGGGAGGATTAGATGTGATTTTGGGGATGGACACCTTGGAAAAATATAATGCCAACTTGGATTGCAAACAGAAGATCTTGGCGTTCGAAATTGGCAATGGTAGAAAGGTAGTATTTATAGGGGATAGAAAGGCGAGTCCAACTAGAATGGTTTCAGCTCTGATAGCAGAAAAACTGATGAGGAAAGGATGTGAAGCATTTTTGGCCTGTGTGGTAGACACAAAGGAAAATGGAGGGAAGTTAGAAGAAATACCTATGGTCATAGAATTCACGGGTGTCTTTCCCGAGGAATTACTAGGACTACTGCCACCTAGGGAAATTGAATGTCCCATTGAGCTTCTTCCTGGCACAATGCCAATCTCGATTCTACCTTATAGAATGGCTTCGGTGGAATTGAAAGAGCTTAAGAAGCAGTTGGAAGAATTACTAGAGAAAGGTTACAATAGGCCGAGCTCTTCACCATGGGGAGCTCCGGTCCTCTTTGTAAAGAAGAAAGATGGATTGTTGAGGATGTGTGTGGACTACCAGAAGCTCAACCATATCACTATCAAGAATAGATACCCGCTCCCTTGCATAGATGATTTGTTTGATCAGTTGCAAGAGGCAAGAGTCTTTTCTAAGATAGACTTGAGATCGGGTTATCACCAATTGAGATGATTTGTTTATGCTTCTATACAATTGAAACCTTATGAGATGAATTATCCGACGCATAACTTGGAATTGGCTGCCATAATTTTTGCATTAAAATTTGGAGACATTACCTGTATGGAGTCACCACCAGGGTGTTTACTGACCACAAGAGTGGTTTGTTGGACTGAATTTAGTGAAAACAAGATGATCAGGCCTAAGAGATACTAAAGGGAAAGTTCAAATTATCCAATAAACATTGAAAACTGCCAGTGATAGGCAGATATCCTATACTGATTTAAAAAGGAAAGATATTGAGTATCAAGTAGGAGATAAGGTATTTTTAAAAGTATCACCATGGAAAAATATACTTCAATTTGGGAAGAAAGGTAAGCTTAACCTGCGATACATCGGTCACTATGATATTCTTAAGAAAGTTGAATTAGTTGCTTATAAATTAGCTCTTCCTGAAGAATTGGCCAAGTTGCATGATGTGTTTCATGTTTCTATGTTAAGAAGATATTGGTCTAAAGATACACATAAGGTTCTTATCCAAGAAATTCAAACACAACCAGATTTTTCTTATAAGAAAAAGCCTATGTCTATCTTAGCCAGAGAAGTCTGACAATTCAGAAATAAACAAATACCTTTGGTGAAAGTACTCTGGCGACACCATGAACTCGAGGAAGCATATTGGGAACCAGAATCGACCATAAGAGCTCAGTATCCTCAGCTATTCTTATCAGGTATGAATTTTGAGGAAGAAATTCATTTAAGGGGGAGAGAAATGAAAGGCCCCAAATTACACCTTAGTAGGATTTCATGGAAGTATAGGTGATAGGAGTTAATGATTATGATTTGACTGTGTTGCTTATGTTTTGAATTTTGGTTTTTTGTATTATAACTAGTAACTTGGAATTTATTTGTTACAATTGGGGAAATTTTGATGAATTAAAATGTACATTGGACTAGGAAAAAAGTCAAGTGGTAAGACAAGTTGACACTTGAAAAAATAGGATGAATAAGCTTATGAATTGGTGATATTTGGTATGGAAAATTAAGTGAAAATGGCATAGCTAATTAATTGACAAGTGGCAGTAATGACTAACAAATGGCCTAGGCTAATGGTGACATTTTTTAGCTTATAAAGTGGACAAATGGGATACATATTTAGTGAAAAATTTCAATAGAAGGAAGAGACATCTTGCACCTAATTGAACTAAGCTTGTGCAGAACATGTTTCTGCTGTGTTTTCTGTTCTTTCTTCATCTCTCACCACCAAAAACCTATTCTTATCTTACAACCTTGTGTTTTGTTTAAATTTTTTGTTTCTAAATTATCACATTAAAATACTGCATTAAGGAAGTTAGATCTTGCTATCTTCTATGTTGTTGTCTTTTTGGTGCTAAGATCATCCTAATTTCACCTTGATCTTGGAATTGTGTTTGTTTCCTTCGAAGGCTAGATTGGCTTGTTCATTGAAGTAGGAATTTGAATTAAACATGTAAGTGGAATTCTAAACTTGATGGCATATAGTAACACAAATTCTATGATGATTGAATTGGGGTAGAATATGTGTTGTGATGAAGATATAATGATTTCTGGAAAATGATGTTTGTTTGATAAATTATGTTTTAGTTTTTGATGCATGGAAGACAATGGTTTGTGAGCTGCTAAATGAATGATTTTGAATTGGAATTGGACATGAAATTGATAAGGAATTGGACATGAAATTGATGAGAAATTGAAGTATAAATAAGGTGTAATTGAGGTGTAATTAATGGATTGTATGAAGGTATTCTAAATTTGATATAAAGATGTAAAAATCTAGAAAATTGATGAAAGTTGGACAATGCACCTTTGGATTACCTATCCCACGATTGTGGCAACTACATAAGCTCCTTCCCACAATCATGGGCAATGCCTTGAAGTGAGAAAAGTTCAGTTTTGTGTAATATTTGAACTAGCTAAGGATAAGTTACATTACTTAGATGCATTTGGATTTGATTGGGGCTTGAAATGAACCAAGTTTGAGGTTGGATTAATTGGTTAAAGGCTAGATAAGTTTTTGATTGTTAATTGAGGTGGCAACTTAAGGAATGGATTGTTTAATACTAATGTATCTAATTATGTTGTTTAATACCAATGTATCTAATTATGGAATTTTTGAGTTGTTCAAGAGATGAAGGTGTTCTTATGAACACAAATGTGAGCCAAAGGATATAAGAATGTCAATTGGATATGAATGTTTGAGAATTAGGAATTTGTGTGAACATATATAATATGTAATTACTTAATGTTATCATTGATGTATTGATGCAAATGCTTAAATTCATAAGGCATAATGACTTTATTTAAATATGAATGAATGTATTCAATTTGAGCATAAGGAAATAAATTCATACGTTATGCATTATTTCTCTGTTATATGATTATGTAATATGACATGTTTTGTTTTAAACTTATTAAGTTCTAGTTGTGGGTAAATGGGCATGACTAAAAGGGTCTATAGGTGCTTCTATACTTAAAAACTATAGTGTCTTCTCTTTTAGAGACCTAAGTGTCTTCCGTTTTTGTTGATACCAATCATGGGTATCTTCTGTTATGTTCCTGTTGCCCACTTCTGAAATAGGATTAGTAGGCAATTTTGTATGTGTTTTGATATTTGTTCTATTCTAATGCAGTATATCCTGTTCTAATACAATTATGTTTTGTTTTGATATAATAATGTTCTATTCTGATACAATTATTCTTTTTAATAAGTTCATGCAAAGTTGCAGCAATGGAACTAAAGTCTTTAACAAACCTTCTATTGAAACTTGCTAGATTATGAAAACTTCTCACCTATTGTCTTTCTTAGGTGTATGCTAGTCCCTTATTGCCTTTACCTTCTCATCATCAACACTAACAACCTGCAAAGTAATATCAAATCTAATAAATACAATAGATTATAAGAAAAATGTACACTTTTTAATATTAGTCTCTTAATACACTAAAAATAGGATGCAAATGTTCCATACGATCATTTAAATTCTTGCTATAAACTAAAATATCATCAAAGTAAACTTTCACAAATTTTCCTATGAAGACGCACAAGATATGGTTTATAAGCCTTATGAAAGTACTGGGTGCATTAGTTAAACTAAAGGGCATTACTAACCACTCATACAATCCATATTTAGTTTTAAATGTTGATTTCCATTCTATCTCCTTCTTTCTTGCGAATTTGATAGTGGCCATTCTTTAAATTAATCTTTCAAAACAAGCATAACCTATAAAATTTCATCTAATCAAGGGATAGGATGGCTATACTTAACTATTATTTTGTTTATGACGTGGTAATCTACACACTTATGCCATGTTCCATCTTCCTGTGGAACTAAGATTACAAGAACGAAACATGGGCTAAAACTTTCTTATATAAATCCCTTTTGCACCAAGTCATCAACTTATCATTGTATCTCCTTTGTTCCTCGAAATTGACTTTGTAGGCATGTTGGTTAGGAATAACAGCCCCAAGTATGAAATCTATTTGATATTCAATGCCTCTTAAAAAGGGTATTCCATGTGGTAACTCTTCTAGAAAAAGGTCGTCCAACTCTTATAACAAAGAAACAACCACACTAGGTAAAGTAGGGTTAAGGTCATTAGTAGAAAAATAAACATCCTTATACATAAGTACAAGCAGTGGCTGCCTTATGAACATAGCACTCTTAACGTCACTTTTTCCAGCAATTAAATTTAATTTCTTTTTTTATGTCTTTCTTGAACACCTCTCTCTTGATTTTTCCTCTTGGCCTCACTCTCTTTCTTTTCTCTCATTTTCTATTTTTCTATTTTTATTTTCCTCTTGCTTAGTAATCCAATTTCCTCTCATTTTTTTATTCACTTGCTTTCCTAATCTGATCCTTGTGAGGTTACAAAGCTTTAAGAGGGGTTAGTACAATGGTTTTGTTTATTAAGTACAAAAGATTAATACTTTTTGTACCCATCATGTCTAACCTTCCTATCATATTTTAAAACAAAAATTATAGATAACAATAACAAATGTGAATCATTTCAATCAAATTGAAACTTTAATTTGAAATGTCTCTAAACTTGTCAAATATAGGCCATTATTCTTTCTCCCTATGACATTTTCCTCCCTTTCCTTTATGCTTCTCTTCTTCCCACCAACCTATCCTTACTAGTTCACTTCCTAGCCCTCCTATACCTCATTCCACACCTTCTTCTTTGGTTTAAACACTACCTAAGAAAAAATGGGCAGCTAACTTGCCTTCCTCGTAAACTCCTTCCTCCCCTATTAGGGCATTTGTTACTAAGCCTTAAGAGAGTGTTCTAAGATTTATCTCCACGGTTACCCTCCTTTATGGTTTGATGGTCAATCTATTGTTTCCCCTCCACTAGAGATCCTCACAGAAGGAGCCAAAAGGTGATCCTATACCTCAGTAGACTTCTTTATTGGAAAATACCCAATGCTTCATTTAATCAACTCTTAGGCCATTAAAAAATGAAAGGGAAAAGGACTAAGCAAATTTCTTATAAATAAAGATAACATATTTTTATTTAGCTTCTCCTCTAACATAAATCCTCAATAAGTTTTATATATTAGCCTCTTGCACATCAATAGCATGCTTTTCTCATTTTAACTCTAGAATCCTATTATTAATTTAGAAAATGTTATAAAAAAAGTTTCCATTTAGATTAATATAGATAACGTTCCTTTAAAATAATGGTCTATCTAGTGAAATTTATTTTCTAACAAGCATCCACGCATTTGTATAAGTATTTCCATCCTTTCTTTAATAAAATTGACTATTTTTTATAAAGAAGAAATATAATGTGTTAATTCTTCTATTCAATTAATTTTCAATCTTAATAAAGCAATAAACAAAAGCAATTTTGACATAATACCTAATAGCAATATGAATCTTATAATTATAATATCATAATTATTTTTATTTTAAAGCATATTTATCTCAAAAGTTAGTTAAGTAAACAAATATGTAAAGATGATGATGTCTTTAATTAATTATGTCATAAGCATACAACCAACCGATTAATTGTAGTGTATAAACCAATAATTAGTACTGAAGATCCTCACTCTTTTAGTATGATCACTTGATTTTATTAAAAGAGATCATTACCTCATTTGAAGGCGGTATAAAGTACCTAGATAAGAGTGTCATCTCACTTCAAAGATACATTAAAGATCATTTTTTGAGAAGTTAAATTGTATAACTATAAAACATAATGTATCTTACAAGGAATGTGACCTAGAATTACAACACTAGCTTAACCAATACTACATCAAATTGTGAAACTAGCTTCCTAAGCCCTAGGTGAGGGAATGCCACTAACATTAAGGCAACTCATAGCTAGATGTTCACCATCTTCATTACATGCTACAAGTTTCTTGTGAGTTGTCTTCATCTCCTTCTAAAAGCTCATTTCTTTTTGAAATCCCTACTACATGCATGTCACACTAGACACATTCTAATATTATATTACTAAATTATGTGTTCTTCTTCTCTTGTTGCTCAAGTTATGACAAAGATCCACTTGCTTCAAAAGGACTATCTAAGCTTATATTGTGATGAGAATGTATACTCTTATAGGTATATCTCTATTCTTACTTTTCCTACCATCAAATAGAATCTTCTTTGCACGTAATTAGCACATGTATGATGCTAGGCTTGTAATACAGTTAGCAGATCTGTTATGGAATGACTTTTTCACCATTTAGCCATATTGGTTGGAGTTTAAAGTAGGGAGTTTCCTTTATCTAGCTAGCCAATTCTTAAACTCCCTCTTGTTCCACATACTACTCTGAAGTGATGAAATTAATTATCCAAACATTAACAATTCTCATATTACAACCCTTTACAACCTTGCTAATTAACATTTGTTCTTTAATCCACTGCTCCAATTTAGCTAAGACATGTTTAGTGTCTTTATGTAGTCCTTTAAAAAATCTATCATTTCTTTGGTTATATGTTATTGACACAGAAACCAAAGACTATAGTATTATACACTACTTTGTCCACTTTAAATGATTCCTCAAGGAACATACACAGTCTATAAATCTAAAATAGTTTAGTTGGTCCTTGTTAAGTTGGCAATATTATAGGACCTATCTCTATATCACCTTATAATAACTACAGTCAAAGAATATGTAGATTATAAATTTAGAGTCCCGTTGTAAAGGTAGCATATATTGATCAAATTCAGGAATTTTATCTTATCTATCATACCAAGCCTATTCTTAGCAAGAATGTATGGTTTAATAATGATGAATACAATAGTGGATTGCTTGGTGTGTTAATAAATAAATGAGTTCCAAAAGCTTATGTATTATGAATTAGATGGATGTTTGCGAATTGAGAATTTCTACGATGATATTGTGTTAATTTCTGGACCATCAAGTGTCCAAGGAGTTTGAGATTTGGGATTTTGTTGGAAATGTTTTCTATTTGTGTGAATATACATAATTTGTGATAACTCAATACCTCTATTGATGCATGGTTGCATATACTTGTAATTGTATGACATGTTAGTTTGTTTGGAAATCAATGAATATGTCAAGTTGAACAAAATGGAATAAAGTGGTATATGTTGCAATGTGTTCCTCACATGAGAATTCTGAAATGACCATGTTTTGTTTTAAAAATGTTAAGTTCTAGTCATAGATAAATAGGCATGCCTAAAAGGGTCTGCAACTGCTCCTGTGACACTTTGATGCCTCCTGTTATTGACACTTTGGTGTCTCCTATTATTGAGACATAAGTCTCTCCTGTTTTGTGATACTGATGCGTGAATTCACAAAACCTTTGTGTGAATAGAAGTTAAAAAATAGATATCAAAGTTGTTTTGATGATTCAATAATCTTATTAATTGAATTCAGAGTGCGTAGTTGCTTCGACTAGAAGAAAATCTTGTCAATGGAATAGAATAATGAATTCATAATTTATTGGTTGATTTTATCATTAACCATTTCTTTATTTTGGTGTGAGGAACTTATCATGAATCCATTGATTTCTACTACTCTTGTATTAGTCCGGTTACCCATTTCTATATAAAGGATTAACAAGCTAACTTATTTTGTATTTTGCTATATGCTTATTTATGATATAAATAAGCTTTGATCTGAAACATCTGAGCTCTTTTTTGAAATAAGCAAATTATGTTTTGTTATAGACAAGTTTTGTTCTGATATTATAATATTCAGCTTTGAAATTGGTGAGTTTTGCTCGGAAGCAAATGTGTAACCTGTTTTGATATATTATATTTTGTTCTGAGATTCATGATATTTTGGCCCGTTTTGAAAATGGATAAGTAAACACTGCTTATAATCTAATGTGATTTTGAATATATGAATGTTTGGATGACTATTTGAAACAGTTGTCAGCTTATATCCTGTTTAGTTTATTAAAGCTTAGCACGATGGTTTTGCCTTGTGTAGGTTTAGATAGGAGGGTTTGAAAACTGGGACAATAACAACTGTAATGGTCAACGAAGAATGTGTTTTGTTTTGGGAATGTATGTTTGGGTTGTAAGTAATAATATGAGACATGATGTATTTTGTTAAAAGTATATGTATTGTTTTGTTTAAGGGTTTGTAATGTAATAATTTTAATTCAGGATGGTGTTATAATTGAAGCACGTATTCGGATAAATTCAGTGTGTTGGTTAATTTTGTTTAAAGTTGAATATGTATGGAAAAGTAATGATTGGTTGTTTAAATTTCTGGCAATGCTTTGTATTGTTTTAACATGTTTAAGTCCTATCTTAGGTAACATCCACATATCCTTCCAAAGGATATGTAGGTGTTATAGGCACTATCAGAACAAAACATATAGTTTTTACTAATGTTTAACCCCAAACTTGATAGTTGTTTGAATGCGAATAGGGATATAATTAGGTTATAAATGGACTTGTCATGAGCTTTGGAGAAGCGTAAAAGATCATTAACAAAGTATAAGTGAAACAGCTCCATCTTCATACACCTACTGTGAAATTTAAGGTTTTTATCGATTGAGACATTATATTTAAACAACCTTGTTAGAGCCTCTGTACTTAAAATAACTAAGGGATAGGGGGTCTCCTTATCTTGGACCTTTCCCTCCTTTAAGTGCTCTAATTGGCTTACCCTTAATAGGTACATTGTATGACGATTTGCGATATATGATTGGATCCATTTCCAAAAATTTTCAGGAAAATAAAATACTTTTAATAGCTTAAGAATGAATAACCAGCTGATTGTGCCATATGCCTTATAAAGGTCCACTTAATTATGCAATTTTCAAAGGCATTTGCTCTATTGTAACCTTTTGAAAAGTTCCTAACCTAATAACTAATTATCACCTAGCAATCTACTCTTTATAAATGCCCATTTTGTTAAGCTAATTGTTGCCTTGATAGAGGAAATTGCAAAAAGAGATAGATCTAAATTCATTAAAAGAACCTAGATTAGGGGTCATTGGGATAAGACAAATAAATGTCTTGTTGATCTCCTTAACCATCTTGTCCATTCTCAAAGAACTCAAGAACTCCATCACTACTTCAGTAAAATGATTCTTCATCCAAAGCCATGGCTATAGTAGAAACATCCATTAAACTCATCCAGACATAGAAACATCCATTAAACTCATCTAGACGTAGAGCCTTTTTAGTAGTCATCTTAAAAAATCACTTTCTCCTCCTCAGTGGCCTGAATAAGACCACTCCGCATCTGTCTTTCTTCCTTAATAAATTGATTTAAGATGAAAGTTCTTAACACTTGTCTTGTAAAGCTGGTTAGAGCAATTTTTCTTAGAGAACTTCTGAAGAATACGTAAGGTTCCTCCTATAGCTCCTCCTAAGTATCATTACTTAGGAACTAGTTACGTTTGTATTCTTCCTATCTATGAAAGCCTTTTGGAAATAGATCGCATTTTGGTCTCTATCCTTTATCCATAAGCCTCTAGAATTTTGTATGAACACCTCATTTTACTGTTATAATATCATGTTTAGAATCAAGATTTCTACTTGTGACTCTACCATCCAAGGATCTCTTTGACGCTATGTTCTAAAATTCGGACCGGTCATCGAACCGGTGGCCTTACTGGTTACTGGTTTGATTATACAATAATTATATTTAATTATATATAATATTAAAAAAAAATTATCGAACCGGTCGACCGGTCAGACTGGGTCAATTGGAGACCGGTTTTGAATCATCAATCGGACCGAACCACCGACCGGTCACCGGTCAGACTGGTCAGACCGGCCGGTCCGGTCCGAGTTTTAAAACCCAGCTTTGACGTATTTGATTTTATAAAACATTTTGTACTTCTTTTTACCCTTTTGATAAAGACAAAAATAGGAAAATTATATAGTTGTGATATTTTAGTTTTACTGTGGTGACTTTTATTTACATATGGATTTCAAAGATTACCTTTCGGAATTTACCTTATGAAATATTTATTACATAAATTTAATTTACGCATTTGGTATTTAGTGGATGATATCATGCATTATTTCTTCGGGACCTTATGGTTTTTCTTGCATCTTCGGAAAGTTTAGGTATGAAAGATAAATATTGGATTGCATATGAAATTTTCATAATTCAGATGCTCACTAAATGTACATGAAATGCAGCTCATGAATTATCATCCTTCATATAAATTTTCACTAACTAAATATAACATATCTAAACAAATATATGCTAAAATATCAATTGTGTCTTTCTGGCATTCTTTAAAAAATTGATTTGTTTATTGCATTAATTAATAATAATATATCAAATTAAAATAACCAATTTGTTGGTTAAAACACTAAAAAGTATTGTTGTTTCTATCTTTTAAAACTAAACTTAACGAGTAAAAATAAATTTTGCTTGAAATTTAATTAAAACATCTCCTTAAAATAACACACTAACATTTCCTTGAAATAGTTTTTAAATCTTTTCAAGAAAAGGTCAATTGGTTATATTATGTTTTTTATCATAAATGATATATGATATGTATACATAAACATGAAAACAATCTTTTAAAATATTTTCTTAAAATATAGCCATTGATCCCATTTTCTAGCTTAACTTATATTGTCAAATAAAAACACATTATATGTGAACTTCCCATATAATTTAAGAAATTATAGAAAAATCTCCTGATTTCAAATTTTAAAGAAAATCTCCTCTTAGATTTTAGTTAAAAATAACAATGAAACACATGTAGTATGAACATAAGACGTAGATAAATTAAATATTATTGACATGATGATTTAACTCATCTCTTAAACTTAAACCTAACTAACTAAATCCAACTCAAACTAATAAATTATTATAATTATCTTCAACTTTTAATTTAAGTCAAACTTAATTGATTCAAAATTTAAGAGTTGAGTTAGGTTATCATATTAGTGATATTTGATTAGTTCACATCTGCTGTTCATTGTTTATATTTCATCTTTATTTTTAGCTGATTTTTAGAGAGAGAATTTTCTGGAAAACAGAAAATTAGGAGTACATGTAAGAATTTTAAAGTAGAGAAAGTTTTTCTAAAACTTCTTAAACTATAAGGGACAACTATGTTTTTTACCCATAAACTAAAAAATACAAAATTCTTTTTTGAGAAATTAATGAGACAGATTAGTACTAAAAAAATTACAAGACATGCTCAAGGTATTTAATAGCTTAAGAGCTATTGGCCATTACAAATTTAAGAGCATACTAATTTGATGAGGACTCAATTGTTTGGTGCCAATTCAGGAATTAAGAAACTACTACTACGAAGACGAGAGATTCTTAATTGTTACTACCATTGTTGAATTGAGAGGATAGTTATATTACTCTAAGGTTGGAGTTTAGGAAAACTTGGTAGAGCTATAATTAAAACACTAAAGATACAAGTGTGAAAGCGTAATGGACCCTTTAATTTGGAAATTTAAAATGTTCTACATACAGTATAATTATTTAATGAGTTCTTATTTTCTGAAAATTTTATATATTAATTAGCTTAAATAGATTTAGATTATGTAATAATTATATCTTTTGAACAAGTTGTTAATATTATAGTAAATAGTAATAAATTAAAAGGTAAAGATTTGTTTCGAATCTCTTTAATCTTTGATATTATTACTTTTATCTCTTTTCGTGATTAAGACGTGTTTTTGTGTTTGATTATGTGATGCATTTGCCTCCGGAAGTTTTATACTTGTCTATATGATTTACATACTAATATAGCAGTTTATAATGGCATATCATAACGTCACCCATAACTTTAGAGCAAACAAAATATGAACATAACATAATCTTTTCTTTAGCCCAGAAGATTAAGATAGCAAAATTGCTGGCGGAAGAGCAAGTATAGATGATAAAAGAAAAGCAGAAAAGAGAGAACTCCACTGACTACATATTGTTTAGTTCTCAAAAAAACAAAAGTTAAAATGAAATCTCCATGTAATAAGAGTTCAAGAAAGCGCTTAATTTCATAATTATCTACATATTAAAAGTTTTGCACTTGATGGAATTGCTTAAAATGGTCTGCCCTCTTGACAAGGTCGAATCAACTCATGTAAAATTCGCTTGAATTTATGAAATCCCAGAGTATTCAAGTCCTTAGATACGTATTTTATTATCTGCAACCCAAAAGTTAAAATGGAAAGTTTAAGTTTGAGATTATGGAAGCCTATACAAGATTTCCATTCCCTTCTATCTATCTCTTTGCTCAGACAAAGAACTTCCTTCTGATAGAATGTATGTGCCAGCTACTCAATTCACACACACCATGTGGGGAAAACTGAAATGAGCTCAATTAAAAACAGTTTCAGAACTGTTAGTAACAAAATTAAACTGTTAATCCCAACATCCTCCCCTCATTCAAAGGGGAACAAGGAATAAAGGAGGAGCCATGCAGGCTCTTTAAAGAAAACTGAATAAGTTGTAGGATGAAAAATATCATATTATTCAATTTAGGGTAGAATTGCACACATTAAGACAGATTACCAAGCAAGACACAAGTAAAGTTCAAGCAAAAAAATGATTAGACAAATATAAGAACAATAGGTGGTAGAACACTTAGGCCATCTACTACTCCTTACGAAGATCAATGCCCGCCTTCTTTGCAACAGCATCCAGTCCATTCTTCTCTATAGTTTTCAATGCTTTAGTTGACAATCGAAGTTTCACGTAACGCTTACCAGCTTCCCACCAAATTTTCTTGTATTGCAAGTTGACAAACTGTAACTTTTTTGTCTTGTGGTTTGAGAAGGAAACTTTGTTTGCCTTATTAGCTCTCTTCCCAGTAAATGGGCAAACTCTACCTGGAAAAAATGGTTCATATTTGCAGAAATCATCGTATTACATGGTTGAAATTAAAGGCCAAGAGGGCAGTTGTCAAACACAGCGACTAGCAATAATCCCGAGATGAACAGAAAACTAAGGTCAACGGCAGTTAGTTAAAAGATTTAAGCAAGCGAGAATTTGAAGTTCAATATCATAAGACATAAATCACAATAAACAATGGGGATCAGAAGGAATATGCTACTAAGAAATGGTAAGAAATAACATAACGAAGTTCAATAGTAAGCTCTCCAGACAGCAGTTGGACTTGGTTATTGGATTTCCAAATTCAAACCCTTCATCAAGGAGGGTAATTAACTCCATGCAATCAGGAATGCACACAGAAATTTGATTGGTGGGCTAATTATAATTACATTTTGTTGGAGTATTTTTCAATGCAGCTGCAAGTTTCGAATGTGCAGCAACTAGCAACATGAGTAGGTATTATCAATAAACATCGAAGCTAAATTAACAAGAATTCTGGGACAGACATGAGGTACTGAACACATCAGAGATGGCTATTGCAATCCCGATGTTAGTTAACCTTTAATTAGTCTTAGAAATAAAGGCTTCAACAATAGAATTTCTCAACAGGTCTAACTGACTGCCTTTGCATAAACGCTTACAACTAACTCGTTTTGTGCAGGTAATCCCTTGTTAAAAATAATCGACGTGGAAAACAAGCTCTCGAATTTAGATACCAGAGAAGAATTGTAGTAAGGAGCAGAGAAACTCACGAGCAACAGGTTGAAGAGCAGGAGAGAGAGGAGAAAAAACCGGCATGGGAAGGAGAGGTTGTTGGTATGCAATTTTGATACCATTTAACTGTGATGATACAGAACTCAGATCCCAAATCCTACCACCACGAACGGCCATCTTCCTCTTCAGAGGCCATATCTGCTTTGAAAAACCCATGAACACCGTCGCCGTAGACGGAACGACTGCTGTTGCCATTGGCAAGTTGGAAGCAGAGGACAAGAGCGAGATAAGGTAGAGGAATCTGCAAGTGTTTTGGTGGTGAAATGTTTGGATAATGATTCACTGACTGTTATTTTATTTTTCGATGTTCGTAGTTACTAGAGTACCAATGGCAACCTCCCTGTACTTTGCCTTTTTACATTTCTTTTTTATTTTTCCTTATTCACTTTAATTCGAACAAATCATTACCTCCAACAAGCATTTTCCAAATCAAAATGTTGGTTAATGACAAAAATTTGCAGACACTCCCATCAAACGAACCTCCACCTCCATTCAAGTACTACAATAGTTTTGCGTGCTAACAAAGATCTCAAACAAATCTCTCTTCCACTGACCATCTAAAATTAATCTAAAATATTTGGGTCCACGAGGCAGTCATATAAGTGACTGGTCATGTATGACCAGCATAAGAAATACCAGCATGAATAGGTAACTGACGGATGAATCCTTTTACCAGCAATGAAGCTACCACGTACAAGTTTCATCTCGCTCTTATACTTCTCCAAATATGCAGATGGAAACCCCATGCTCTGTCAATGTAGTTCCAAATTTGCAAGCAGGTCAAGAACAAGTCTTTCTCTAATATGTCGTATCAAGTGATGGTTATATAGAGTGTTCCAAGAAAGCTCTACAATGTTAAAAGAGTACAACTTGATTGCCAATTGAAAACTCAGTTTCACCTAGATTAGTACTACCAGTTTAAGCAACATAAATCGTTGAAAGGTCTTTTGGAAAATCTAGCTTTGTAAGCATCAAGAGAAACATATTCCACTGTAAGAACACGATCGTCAAACAATCGTCCATGCAAACAATGTGCTGCGGTGCATGAAGCTTCAGTTCTTCCAAACTCCACAAGAACACAACCTGGTTCGAAAACATGTCCAGCATGGCAATCTTGTCCTTCGTGTTCTTCCTTTCTAACATTGTCCAACACTAACCCATGATTACAATCCTGTAAAGCTCCACAGTCATCCTTCCTGCCTTTATTATCAATAGGATCCAAGCCTATTCCAACCATATCATCCTGAAGAGTTTCTTTCAATTTTCCACTGCTTTCCACCATTGTCGGCCGTTCACCAACCATCATTTTGCTTTCCACACTGGCTTCAGCCATGTTAGTCTCATCAAGGGCCTCTTTATCATAGCATTCAATGTCATCTTTCTCCGGAGAATCCAATAAGGTTTTGCACTGCTTGTCTTCAACTATCATATTGCTGTTAAGCTTAATTGACTGAGATGGACAACTCTCCATATATGAACTCGTAATTTTATCATCACAGAAGCAGCTATCTTCCACAGTAACCTCTTGGACTGTATCTGTTTTGACATTTGTTTCATTCAACTCAAACCATTGTTGATTTTCGCAAGCATTTTGTGTTTCAGGTCTCAATATAGGACTCTCAGCATACTTGACAAAATTAATGGATTTAACAGCACCAAACCTGCAGATAGGGATGTCAAACGTCGACATTAATGACAATTAACATATCAAGGTAAAATCTAAATGAACTGTTATTTCCTCACACCTGCTACATTCTAGTCGTATATCTTCTAATGCTTCTTCAATCTGTCTGTCAGACAGCAACAACAGGATTTCTGGATCGAACTGGTTAATATCAAAAATGGAAACAACAAATATGTGATTAAATCGTGTTTAATGCAAGAAAGGTCGACATAACAAAGCATTAAACAATTGCCTGAACTGCATATACATAGTAACAAGGCATACCACATTTATGAGCTTTAAGACTTCTTTAGGATTTTGAAGAAGTGACTTTGCACTGTCAGGTATCCAGATCTCATTTCTACTACTTTCCTGGCACATATTTTTCATTGTCAGTACAAAGTAACTCAAACAATTCATGCCATGCAAAAACATAGGCAGAAAAATTGGTAAGGTATGTACCAAGAATGATACATCTGGTATGGCTTGAACTGCAGTTAATACTCGTCCTCCAAACTTCAGGCCATTAAGACCCGCACAAGCTTTTGGAGTTGCTGCATGATCTGCATACTGATAATGAGAGTATAAACAACTTTCTCTGAGTAACCAAATGGTAGGCATAAAGCATGTATGACTTTTCTTCAATAGTCAGTCTCAAAAGAAAATAAGTATTGATTACAAAGACAAAACATGTTGATTAAAAGGATACACATTTAACAAATATGCTTGGGAAAGCTTTCAGAGCATCACAGCACCAAAGGTAAGTCTGCCTCAAGTAATTGTAAAGTAACACATAGTAGAGCTCTATTACCTCAAGAAAAGCACAAGACTCGTTAGGATCTTTATTGTATTCAAACTGGTATGCCTTCAAAGGTCCAAATGCAGTAGCAATCTCCATGAACTACAATGGAAGTATACATATCTGTTCACTAAAAAATAAGTACAGTAACAATAAAAAATGCTAGGTAGGCATAGCATACATTCAAGGCCATAGAACTGAATGAATCGTTGACGCATATACATGTACATATATGTGTGTGTGAGAGAGAGGGAGAGAGTGATATAGAGAGAAGGGATACATAGGGGCGATGAGATTAAAACAACTTTTGAGGCATCTGAGAACGTAAAAAGAAAAAGATCACAACTTAATAGATTTTTACCATTTTGGAAGAAAGCAACTTTGAAATCCCACCAATGAAAATCTGCATCAACTCAAAAAGAAAAGAAGATAAGCACATGAACCTAATAGAAATTAGGTTCAGAGAAAAACAGTTTGGGAAAAGACAAAAGCACAGGTATTGCAGTTTCCATCATCTATTTCCTCTTTCTACACTTGCCATTCTGTCCACAACTTTTCCCAAAGGTGTACACAAAGTCCTAAATCAGTTTGCAATTGCAATACTATTAACTAAAACGTGCACTAATTCCCAAACAGAAAAAGTTCTCAATTCCTAAAACATTCATTGTATCAATATCACTACCCTAAATAACAACCTAACAGTGAATGTGGAATGATTTGACAATACCCAAATCAAACTGTCTTCATCAAAACCAGTACCTCAAAAACGGAATTGAGAATGCTAAAGATCATGTTAAATACCATAAAATTTTGCAATAATATTACTTTTCAAGTAAAAATGAAATATTTCAGTTGAAAATAGGCCTAATTCATGCTTCCAACAGGCAATTAAAAGGCCGAAAAATATATATAGAAGTTCGCTCTATGTTGCTAAATGTCCTCTAGATGATGATAATCCGGGTAAAATGATTTAACTGATGCAACTCTTGATAAAAAGATAGTGAGATATGCATGTTCAGAGCTCAACAACAAAAATCTTAAATGTGTGCTTATTTCAAGAAGCAATGTTTGAGGAAAACTGAAATATGATGGAGAAAAGGATGGAATAGACAAATAACTAAAACACGGGGGAACTTGATGCTTCTATGAATAATCCAAATAATAAATAAGAAGAATAATTCTAGTTACATTAACCATTCAAAAAACATTCTTAAAATGAAAGACCATGTCTAGAAGGAGAATTACATAGAAAGTCACAGCTGTTCATTCACAACATTCTAACAGACTTCTTATGGAACATTTTCAGGGTAAATGCTATAGTCTTTCCAAAAGTTTCATCTATTTTTTATAGTGGCATTTCAAATAGGGTAAAATTTTATCAAGCAAATCTTGTGAGATCTGAAATTTATGCTTCTCGTGGAGCTTAATCTCGCATTATCTATGTCTGTGTACATTATATGGCTCTTTAACCAATATCCATTGGAATCTAGGATAAGTAAGCTATATCAGAGAAGAAATTATTGACTGAAATTCCAGTTAATGGAAATATCAGAAAAGGATGATAATGGACAACATTAGAAAATTCTGAATCAAGCTTAAGCTATATCCAGTCAGAATATTGAAAACTATTTTTGAAAAATAAGACAGAAAAGGGGAGAAAATTTGTAATCAAGATTCACAAGAATTCTAATGGTAAAGCTATTTGTTATGTCACAACCTAAGGCAGCAGACTATCAGAAAAGAAGAGATAACTGATACCTTATGATGTGAATTGTTGACAACATCGCTTATTAAATCTGTTGCCATACCAGATTTTTCAGGTTCACCAGTCTGCATGAAAATAGCAACTGTCTGAAAACCTGCTACATTTATAGTAACCACACTGTACCTCAGAAACTACAAAAAGTAACAATTTTACTAGAAAGGAAAAAAGAAGTAGCTTATCTTCAGAAAGAGACAAATATGAAGGAGAAAACTAAAATCAACCTGATTTTATTGAAATAAAAGGAAACGAAAAAAGTAAAAGAGTAACTAGTTAAAAATAAGCAGATGTTTGAAGGTAATAATAATTCAAAAAGAAGCAAAATATCATGATATCCCACAACATCAAACAAGAGAAATTTCCTAATAAAGGTTGTGATTCCAACACATCAAGGAAGGACATTTAACGAGAAAATATGAAATATTTCAGTGAAGCACAACACACACCACAGATGTGAAATGATATTACTTAAAAACAATCTAAATGTTAAACAATTGATTACTTCAATGAATCACATCAGTCAAACTAGCATATGAGGATGATGACTAGTATTAACCTGCCATACCATTACCAACTTTGTACAGAAACATACCAAGGCAATCACAAAGTGATTAGAGAATTAGATGACCCAGTAGCACTTAGGATAAAAGCATGTCAATAACTATACCAAAGTACAAATATCATGTCCACACCCCTAAACAGTATCCTACTCAAGTTAAACGTGCCATAGATGTTGAAGGACTATCTAATATCTCCTGAAATGAACAGAAAAGGAATATCTTACTTACAACGCTATATTCAAGATCAGCATATCTAGATATTAAGGACCAGTGTAAGTGGAAAGGATAAGGCTTCAGTCAATTAATTAAAGAAAATCAATCTCACGTAAATATAAAGAGAGAAAGCGATTGTCATCCAGTGGAACTGTGAAGCTCAAAAAGCTTCTGCCACAATCTTTTCATAAGTGAACTCTTTACTTTCTCTATTATGTTAAAGTGGACAATAGCAATACACTATAGGATAATGTATACCATATACAAGTGAAATGCAGTTGACGTGAAAAGAAAATAATATTTAAGAGTATAAAAGGATTTTCATATAAGCAAAAAAAGAGGAAAGGATTGGACTTTTGAGGAACTGGTCAAAATGCTATTTTGGATCCACAAAAATATTAACATAGATGTCAGCATAGCCACACCAAAGATCAGACAACAAATCTTAGAAAATTATACCAAAATTTCTCAGAAATATATCAGAAAACATTTGAAAGTTAACGTAAATGAATAAAGAAATCAATGTTCTACACTTCATTAGCCAAAATATTACTGTTTGAGCAGCCTAGATCACAGGGCCCAAAACCAATGCCAGAAAAAGGAGCTCCATGCACATCAAACTTGTCAATGAATCTGGATTTCTTCTTATTTAGGAGACAGCTTCATCACCATCCAGTAAAGGAGACTTAAGAAACATCCAATATTAACACCCTATTTAAAAGATTCCAACATGACAGTCAGAACAAATCTCAAATAACCAGAAAAGAGCATTCCATGTGCAGTATAAATTTAGTAATTTACAGGAACAGTACCTATTGCCAAGTTTTGAACATTATAACTATCTGGATTTATTCCTAATCTACGAATAACTTACAAACCCTACTATAGCCAATAAAGAAATTGGAAAGTAAAAATTTTAAGCTGCTCCTTCAGCTCTTATAGCATAGGAAACTACAAGTTCAACCATGTCATGTACTTTGATGACAAATGTACAGGGGAACTCCAAATGAGAAAACTCACTAGGTAATAGACCTGTCAATAGGGGCTTCATTCATTTTGCCGAATCCTCTTCCAGTTATATGCCTACTTGAAATTTATGATCATAAATATAATGCTAATACATTAGATGACTAAATTAATACATTCCTATCCGATTGCCAGTAATGTTTGAACCAGCAAAACAATTACCACTCCACAAAAAAAAAATAAGGAAGTCATAGTAACATGCAGAATATTAAAACCCACATATTCTGCATGATATAGTTTCCCTTCAGAAGTCCCAACTTTGTGGTTTTAGACCATCTTCCAAATTGAAGGACTCATGAAGATCAAACTAATGATATAAATATAAAAATCAATAACTCCTTACGACTTGTGAAGCAGATAGTCTACTACTTACAATTAATTCACGCTCTAATTAAATAATCCTAATGAACTTAGCATCATCAATTAATTACATTTTCAAAAGAAGATAACAGCAACAGAATTACACAACTTTACCCGTACATTTCTAATTTATTATTTAATTTCTCAAACAAACAAAAAAAAACTTTAACCATACATTTCTAATTTATAAAAACCAAGACACCATTCCGTCAACAATATATAAGGGTTGAACCTTCAAAGCAAATCAAGGAAATGGAGATGATCATCATCATCCGAGACTATAAACTAGGCAACACTTAACCAAGAATTTCCATAAGTTTTGTTGCATTGTATACTTTATAAAGCGGAAAGTGGGTTATCTATAAGAAAAAGATTATTTCTAAGAAAATTGCTTTTTCCACCGTGCATGTGAGAGGAATACACACAATTTAATCATTTTCAATCACCTTTCGGAAAAGCATTTTATCATCAGTGACAAAAATTAGCTACTTACCTACAGGAAACCTAATCTTCTAGCCTTAAATTTACTCACTCGATATACAAAGGGGAAGAAAACACAAATTCAGCATTGATAAAAATTTCAAACCACTCCTACCTATTAACTCCAGAAGCACACCATATATCATCAATAGGGTGTAAAGTACAATTGATAAGAGTTATAGAAATACAATTGGGTCGTAGTTTCGAGTAGTGCGTATGTTAAGGTAGAGGTCATTTTTGGAAAAGGCTTTCATTTATTAGATGGATAATCAATACGAAATAATATTTTATCAAAAAAGTACTAAATTATGTCCAATTGGTTAATATATGTGGCATCCATATTATCCCTGAAAATCATATTCATGTAATCAATAACAAAATCTACTCATAGTCGACTAATTTAAAGAATGCCCAGTTAGACTTTGCTATCAATTATTGTAAAAGTACAAAACCAACATAATTGTATATAAGTTCTCATCAACTCAGCCTCAATACCAACAAATGAAAAGATTTCATTAGCGGGAGCCCATGCTCAACAGCAACAAATTAATTAATTTTATATTGTATTTAATTACAATAAAAAAGGTTCACATCTAGCGATCACTCTACCGTTTATGTAGCCAGTCGTTAACTTACAGCCATTGAAACTAGTAGAATTTCATCCACTTCCAACAACTCCATCAGTTGTAACAATCACCCTCTCAATCATTTAAAAGGTTCTCCAAATTTATTACATTGAACACACTTAGGCTTTTGTCTCAGCATGGCATGGCCCTATATTTCAAACTCTCGCCTAATATCCAATCTATTTTCATCATAACAGCAACCATCTCAATACTTGATATGGCCATCATGAGCATGATTATTTTAAAATCACTAGTAATCTTGACTTTTGATTCACATTTATGTGTAGTCATTGCCAACATTGTAGAAGTCATGCCAAGAATTACATTAGTTGAGTGGGATACAGAAGCATATTACAAATGCACATTCACTTATCAGATTCCAGGATACCCAAATGACAAATTATGAATACTAAAGCATCTATTCTTAACAATATAAGTTCATAAAGGAAGAATGCTCTATGGTTAACTATTCTTACTGCCACATCAACAAAGTCTTTGGGACGTCTAATCCTGACAACGGAACCTGAGAAGTAATTGCCATCAAAGGAAAGGGCAGCTGAAGCATCCTCAGGTGTTAGAAATTCTACAAGAGCTTGTCCCTTTTCCTTGTTTATCTGCAGTTACCATTTGGTACAACATCAAATCGCTGAATGCAAACAATGCAATCAGAAAGAATGACAAATTTTAATAAAAACTCACAATGCAGCTAATACATGGTTGGGTTCCTTGAATGTGATTAACACCAGAGGAAGTCAAAAAATTATTAAGACATCTCATCACAGCTTTCTCAGAGGATGAAGCGGGTAGATTTTCAACATAAAGCCTCCTCATAGGACGTGTAGCTTGCGTGAGTTGAACTGTGTCAAAGGTGATTTTACTGGTTGAAAATGTATTGGGTGAAACCCAGGAAAGAGGCTTCACTGCAGTAGAAGTGACAGGAGTAGCACTTACTATTTCACCTATATTTGAGGGGACAATCTGGTTTGAGGATAGGAAATTAGAAGGAAATGAAGCAGAAACAGTATTATCATTTGCTTTCGGTGCTATATCCCATTTAGCATTTCTCTTCTCAGGAGATCGTCTAATTGGAGGAGGTGTCTTAGCGGCACCCTCACTTCTTCTCTTCCTTGGTGAATAGCCACCAAGCCCACTTGTGGAGCCAACATACCTCCTATAGTGGCTATTTGACCCATTGTACATCTCTTTGCTCTTGTCTATATCAGAATATTGTCGGCCAGACCTGCCTTTATGAGAATATGAAGACATACCTACATGTTCTTTACCTTGATAAGATTCACGTTTGTGCAATCTTGGTGAGAGAGAAATATTCCTTCTATTCCTCTCCTCACAGTCATGACTTCTGGACCGTTTTTTTCTGGGCCGCAGTAGCTCGTGATGAGATTTGGACAAAAGCTTCCTTTCTTTTCTCTCTGAAGCTTCTAGATCATGCCCTTTCCCAATATCAAGTTTTTTTGTAGCATCCCTGTCTCTAATATTCTCATTAAGACCACTATGGTGCTTTGTCCTGTTTACTCTTTCTATTTTTCCTTTATTTCCCTCTAAATAACTCTCCCTTCCTTTTAAATCCCTTGAATGCTTCATTCTAGCTTCACTTTCAAGATTGAAACCTGGCCACTCATCACCTTTTCTCCTACCATGAAATCTTTCATCAGCTTTACTTTTATCTACTCTGTGCAGACCCCTGTCCTTGCCCCTCAATTTAGTTTCTGAATTTCTAATCTCCCTATCCCTGCCTTTAGCGACATAATCATTGTTTGCAGAAGAATACATTTCTTTCTTTTGGAGACTTGACTTCAAATTTTCCTCAGATGAGTGCTTTTGGACTGCATGATAAGACGCATTACCATGTCCATTACCATGTTCAGATTCCCAGTGATCAGACACTAAAACTTCATTAACAGCATCATTTCCTGCGAGTTCTTCCAAACGTCCCTCCTTTCCCCAATTAAGCAATATCTTGTTTTTCCTTCTAGACATAATCTCATCGAAGCTGCAAGGTCTAATTCGGGCAGCAGTTCCTTCATCATAGCGATCTTGGCAAACCACACTTTTGAGCTTATACTTATCCCTATGATGACTAGATCTGCTCATTTGTTTAACAATTTCTGACCACAAATGTCAATCCTGTAGGGCAATTAAGCCATGGAGTTTAACATGTACCTCCTAATGAAGAGTAAAATTCTGAATATCACAGCAGAAAAACTATTGTTAGTTTGTATGCATTTTGATAACAAAAATAAAGCCACAAATCAAGCAAACTTAGTCACCAAGCCAGGATCAGAAAAAAATACAACAGGATTCACCAACAATATCTTACTAGAACCTATGACACAATAATACATTGCCACTTCTGCAAATTTAAGCAAACTGAACATTTATTAATTCAGTTTTAAATTTCTGGAAATTTTACGATAAAACCTGCTGTAATTTGATAAGTTCAAGGAATCTCCAATCACAACAAATATCGAATTCTAGTACATTTTCGAAAAACAACCAGAATTTAATTCATGTTGAATCAAGAAATCCACTAATTGTTGTCAAGTAACAAGATACCTAGCCAAACTCAACTATCATTCCAAATTCTCCCAGAAAGTTGGCCGATTCATATGATTTAGAAAATTAGGAATTACTTGATACAACTCTTTACAAACCCTACCTGAACAAATTTAAAAGTTTCGTAATCCAACGGAGAACCTGAATTAAGAAAAGAAAAAAGAAAAAGAAGTTAAAAATCATCCTATTTTCCCACGCCTTTCCACAAAAACATAGATAAGCCAGTATTCACTACAACTATGCTTCCAAACACTGAAAGGAGAAGAGAAACGACAATCGAGATACATGATTATAAGCACACAGTACAGTGCAAGTATATGGGAGTTTTTACCTCAGAAAAGAAGAATGCAGCGACACTGTGTTGGGTGGAGTAGAAGAGTTACAACTATTTTGTAGAGAAATCTGTTGGCACAACGTAGGATGTGCCCTAATTCATCTTTACGCGCATTAAATTAGAAGCTGGGTCACTTTTGCCGAATAAATTTGACACATGGATATTCTCCCCATTTTATCCTTTCGATAATTTGAAAATCTATCCAAAGTTTCAGGTTTATTGGGTGAATTGATACAAAATTTTGTTACATACAACATGCTAGTTTAAATTATCATCTACCTTATAATTTCGATTGTTATATTAAAAGTTAATATAATAGTCATTCGATAGAATTTTTTTAAAATAAAATTTTTGTATTTACATATCTCATATAATGATTTAAGATAGTTTGAATTAAATTATGTTAAAATTCTTAGGTATTAAAACTTTGAAAATTTATTGCATTAGTATGTTTATTGATTTTGTTAAAAAATCCATCTTCAATTAATAAATTATTGACAATATCTTTAATGAGAGTAGAATATTTATTATCAAGTTGCTTTTGTTATGCAAATAAAATAAGAATTGAGATAAAGATTGAATGCAAAGACAAAAGAAACATGAGAATTCAAATGTTTAAGTAAAATTTCATTATTATAAATGATTTAATGTGAAAATTTTAAATCTTTACAAAGTCAAGATGAGATTGTTTAAAGAGTTAAAGCAATCAACAAAAAGTAGAGATAATATTTTTGGCTTGGTTAAAGTTAACAAGTCAAGTTTGAATTGACTAAATTTCAAGTCAAGCTTGAATCTAGAAGGTAATTTAATCTAGAAGGTAATTTAAGAGAAAAAAAAATGAAATTGAAAGGCATAACTAGCCTATACCTCCTCCGTTAAAGTGATGTTATTTTGGTTTAGTTGTCCAAAAATAGCATCATTTTGGTTTAAATTGTTTAACATGATATCATTTTAGTTTGAAAGTTTAAAAAACTCAAGACTAAAATAACGTTATTTTGTTCAGTTAGACAAAACAATGTCATTTCAAGGCAATTTAACTGGACTTTAGCCACTTATTAGGGATTTGATATGTGCAAACTAGTTGTCATCTGGTTCTGTCAGATTTTGGTGGGGCTGGGCGCTGCTACTTGGATCCATGAGATTGATTGATTCTGATTCAGAGATACCTGCAAAACAATAAAGACACGCCGGGGGTTGATTTCCGGTAGGCCCCTTCGACGCTCAAGTCAGTGTTTTTCTGAGAGTTTTGGTAGCTGGTGAATAATGAAAAATAGGGTTTTTGGGAATCGTACCTTTTCAATGATGAGGTAATGAATTTATATAGCTAATATCTGTAAGAATTAGGTCAATCCTCAAGAGATGGGCCGATCGGCCCATGCGCCGTTTTGAGTCTAGGCTTGGGCCTAGCACGACCAATCATAAGCCCCCTACTCCTCGAGTCTGACCAAGGAGAAGGGTCGAAGGAGTACATAAGGATCGTGCAGCTCCTCTGTAGGGCAGCTCGTGATAGGCCCGATCGGTCGGACATCAATGCTTAGTGCATAACAGCTCGTGATTTACTCGTTACTAACGGCGTGTGTCCTTTGACAGGTTTTCAAAATTTAAAACGAAACGTCTTTGTAACCGTTGTGCAGTTGTCATATACGTCCTTTCAACTGCTGTGCCGCTATGAGTAACTGATAACCCTAATTTGCACGACTCAGATTTTGCAGCGCGTCCCAGTTCAATCAGCACGCCCGCTCATTATCTTGTTATAAATGCTCAAAATTGACATACTTCTTCACTTTCTGCGTGTTCAATTCTTCAAGCTTTGCTTCCTCTCTCCTTCATCTCCTTGTTCGCAGTCATCGAAATTTCCTTTTTTACTGTCATCCAAATCCCCAATTTCAGTCTCTAAACTAGGTACGTCTTTCTTCCTTTCCTTGTTCTGTAAGTTTGATTTTCAGTAACCATGTCGTCGACTAGCCCTAGAGACGAGCTTAGGCTTAGGAACGAATCTGGCTCCCCCTCTCCTTCGTCACCTCCTCGCCAGCCTTTGTCACGGGCATCCCCGAGTCTTAGCGGGGAAGTAAGTACAGTTCTGAGGGAGCCTCATCAGGAACTGGCGGCCGAGAGAGCTCTACAAGTTGTTAGGTCGTTGGGGATAGCGGCAGAAACGGTGGAGGTGTCGGAAGCCGACAGAAATGAAGCGTTGGAGTCAAGGGGGAATAAGGAGATCGGAGTGAGTGTCCGAAAGGATGGGCAAGTTGTTGAGAAGCCACCGAGTGACCCTTCGACAATGACCGAAAGGGAGTTAAATCGGTTGATTATTAAGAATAATATCCCTTCGTCTTGTAGACCTAGGCTGGCTGGCAAGAGCGAAAGGATTCATAACAGTGGGGGCGGCTACTTCGCTGTTTGTGATAGCTTTTTCTCGGTCGGTGGAATGAAGCTTCCCTACGCCCCAATCATCGATGAGGTATGGCGCGCCTACCAGTTAGGGCCGAGCCAGATTCCGTCGAACGGTTGGAGGTTCATTAACAGCTTGGCTCTGTTGTGCCATCACTTCGGATGTCCCCCGTCGGTCGGCATTCTACGCTACTTTTTGAGGATGAACCAGAGCTCAAGCGTCGGGGTTGGGATCCCTCATCTCCAGTATAGGGATGCGAGGTATCGTCCTGCTGGAACAGTAGGATCAATCAAAGCGTGGAAGACGAAGTACTTCTTTGTGAGGTCCCCCAGGTTCCACCTTTGAATCCCAACCGTGGAGATATCCCCTGACCAAGCAGTGGAACGATATTGCCAATCTACACCTTTCTAGGGAGGAATGGGAAGTGATCGATCGGATCAAGGCGCTCGGTCGGTATTCTTTCGACCTTCTCGTTCTGGGGTATCGTGGGGGGCATCAGCCGATGCCTTTTTAATTGATCCCCCTCCCCAAATTAGAGGGCTGGAAGAGGAAACTGCCCCTCCTGGTTAATTCCTCGTAGTTATTCTATCTGTTGTATTCACAAGTACTTGTTTCGATTTCTAACCTGCTTCTATAATTGTGCATCCATGGTGAAGGTCAAGGATTTCGCCGGGTCTTCCAGTCTCCCTAAATCCAAAAGGCAACCCAAAGGGCCTAGATCTTCTTCGAAGGTGAGTCAGCGTCATTGCCGGTCCAACCGGTGAGTGAGGACCGAGCGAATTCGGAGGAAAAAATGGAGCCACCGCTCGGAGTGATGATCGATCGTCCTACCAATTGGACAAAGGAAAGCGGGTAAAGCAAGCGTCCCGATTAGATAAGGGCAAGGGGAAAGAGCAAGCCTCCAACGGGGGAAAGTGGGTGTCCACGATCAGTCTTGATAAGACTGCATCGATTAGGGACATCAATGTGGCTCTGCACATTGCCCAAAAGGTTGTTCCTCCTACGGACAAGAAGTTTTTGGATACGCTGAACGATAAAGAGCTGATGGCTAGTCTCGTCGGCGGTTGTGCCAGGGATCTGGCGTTCGCCTCTGCGATGCATCAACGTCTCGATCAGCTCGATAAAGTAAACCAAACAATGGACCGGGAGGTTCATGGTCTTCTTGAGCAGATTAATACTTTAAGAGCTGAACTTTCAGAGGCAAATGAGGGGTAGGATGTTTTACGAGCTCAACTCTCTTCACTAGAGGAGGAGAAGAGCGTTTTGGAGGAAGAGAAGAGCGTTTTGAGGGCTCAACTCGCTTCGGGGGAGGAGGAGAGGAGCAGAGTGATTGCTTCCAGGGGTGAGCTGGAAAGTGAATGCCGGGTGTTGTAGCTCCGTATTGAGGGCCTAAAGAAAAAGGTGCTCGATACCACTGCAAAGGTGAGAGTGGAGGAGGAGCTTCGTTCGAAAGCCCTCCATGACTGTCATGAGGTGGTGACAGATAAAATGAAGGCCGAGAAGAAACTGTTGGAGCTGCAAGACTCCGTCAAGGAGCAAAGGGTCGAAGCGATCAAGCGATGGAAAGAGCGATATTTGCACGAGGAGTGCCTGGAATTTGCTTACGACTTAGCTCTTTCCATCTTGAGGAGCTGCCACAGCGTTTGCCTCCCTGACGGGTCGGATGATCCTTCCTTCGAGGATTATGCCGAGCCGATGCTTCCCTCTGAGCTCGGCCTTTCACTTGAGGAGATGAGAGAGACAGTCGAAAAGGAAAAAGAGGTCTTACCGGATGAGATGCTAGACCTGAGTTCAGATGAGGAAATGGATGTCTCTCCACCGCCTTCTCCTGTCGATCCCGCTGCTGGCCCTTCTTCTCCCACCGAAGGATTAAAATGATTTCCCCTTCTCAAGGCTCATCTGGTCGGGCTTGTGACCAGAACATTAATTCAAGGAAATAGAATTCTTACTTTTATTTTTCATTACCTTCTTTATTTGTCGTGTTAAGATTGGACGATCTTTTCAAATAACAGGTAGTGAATGAGTGCACTCGATGTGCGTCGATCAGTTGTAGGGTTTGAGAGAGCCATGGTCGATCGAGACAAGAGAATTTGGCCGAGCAATGGTGAGGCCGAGTGATCCAAGATTTTGGCTCTTGACAACGCCTGGTTCTAAGATCCTGTCTTGGCAACCTGGCAAAGCGATCCAAGATTTTAGCTCTTAGCATCGCCTAGTTCCGAGATCCTGTCTTGGCAACCTAGCCGAGCGACGTAGGGGCCGAGCGATCCAAGATTTTGATTCTTAGCATCACCTGGTTCCAAGATCCTGTCTTGGCAACTTGGCCGAGCGATGTAGAGGCCGAGCGATCCAAGATTTTGGCTCTTGGCATCGCCTGGTTCCAAGATCTTGTCTTGGCAACCTGGCCGAGCGATGTGGAGGCTGAGCGGTTGGTAAAATTTTCTCCTCTTGCCCAATTTAGTGAGATTTTTCTTGCCAAGAAATTTGAAACTCCTTTATTGACGATGACAAGAGCGTGGGCCGTTAAAAAACCTGACTTGCAGGGCCAGAAAAAAGGTACCCACAAGTTGCGTGTATAAGAGTATAAACAATAATAAACAAAGAAATAAGTGAACTAAAATAAAGCTTATCTATTGGTAGAACGTCTTCAGGTTTTGAGAATTCCACGGCCGCGATAGAATCTTCCCGTTCGTATCTCGCAGGATGTAAGAGCCGTGTTCGGCTTGTTTGACCACTTGATATGGTCCTTCCCATGTCTGACCGAGCTTTCCAGGATGCTTTCCAGCCGCCTCGGCCTTTCGCAGAACGTACCCACTGACCTTTATGTCACTCGACCTAACCCTTTTATTGTAAAACTTCGTTGCTTTTTGTTTAACGGCTTCGGAACGAGCGGCTGCCCTATCTCTATCCTCACTAAGAAGCACCAGCTCTGCCTTGCGGGCTTCATCATTCCTTTCTTCTTCATAACTCGAGACCCGCTGGTTATACAGTACTACTTCTACTGGGACTAAGGCCTCTGCCCCGAAGGTCATTCTGAATGGTGTCTCACCCGTGGCCCCGTTTGGGGTTGTTCTGTACGCCCACAACATTTCATCTACTTCATCCACCCAAGTCTTGCGTCCATTTAAGCGCTTCTTGAGAGCACTCATTATCTTCTTGTTAGTATTCTCTGCTAGACCGTTATTTTGAGGATGGGCGACTGAAGTCAACTGGAGCCTTATCTTCATTCGTTCACAGAAATCTTTGAACTTGTCGTTATCAAACTGCCGACCATTGTCTGTAATCAAAACCATAGGCATCCCAAAATGGCTCAGTATATTTTTGCAGACGAAGTTTTCAATTTTCTGTTCAGTGATGGTGGCGACCGCTTCCGCTTCTACCCATTTAGTGAAGTATTCGACAGCCACTATAAAAAACTTCTTCTGTCCCGGACCAAGAGGAAAAGGACCCAATATGTCCATTCCCTATTGAGCAAAGGGAATGGGATGGCTCACAATTTTCAGCTGCTCGGTCGGCTGGTGAGATAAATTGCTATTCTTCTGGCAGGCCTCGCATAGGTTAACTCTCCCTTAACAATCCTTCTTCGTCGTTGGCCAATAATACCCCTGTTTGATCAATCTATGAGCCAACATTCTGCCTCCTAAATGATTTCCGCACATTCCTTCATGAACTTCAACCATTGCTAGTTCTGCCTCCTCTTCATTCAAGCAACGTAGTAGGGGCTAGTCATAAGAACGTTTGTATAGAATGTCATTGAGAATCACATATTCGGCCGCCTTTACCCTTAGTTTCCTGGCCTCCAAAGCTTCTGCCGGCTGTGTTCCCTTAAGAAGGTACTGCCTGATCGGCTCCATCCAACTTGACCATTCATCATCTGCTTGAAGGACTTCAGTAGCCTTCTGGATGCTAGGTTGGTCGAGTCGCTCGACCAAGATGTTGTTCCTGGCATTTTGATAGGAAGCCATCTTGGAGAGTGCGTCTACCTGAGCATTTTGTGTCCATTCTATCCTGCTGACCGAGTATTGCTCAAAATTACCCAACTCCTGTTTTACCAATTTCAGATACTTGATCATGTTGTTCCCCTTAGCTTCATACTGCCCGGTGACTTGACCAACCACTATTTGGCTATCACTGTACACCTTCAGATGCTTCACCCCCATCTCTCTTGCCAACTGGAGGCCGGCTATTAGAGCTTCGTATTCTGCCTCGTTATTGGATGCTCTAAATTCTAACTGGAGAGCATACTCCACCTTTTCTTCCCGATGTAGGCTGATCAATACCACTCCTGCTCCGCATCCCTCAGTGTTGGACGAGCCATCAACAAATAGGCTCCAAGCAGGGCGTTGTTCACCCTCCGAGTCAGGTTGACTTATTTCTGCAACGAAGTCTGCCAACACTTGGGCCTTGATCGTCATTCGTGGTTTATAGTGTATATCGAACTCTCCCAGCTCTACTGCCCATTTTATTAACCGCCCAGAGGTCTCGGGCTTTTGGAGGCATTGCTTGAGGGGTTGGTCGGTCCATACCTCGATGGTATGACTCTGGAAGTAGAGCCTTAGTTTCTGTGCCGCAGTTATCAAGGAAAGAGCCAACTTCTCAATGGGTGCATACCACGTTTCTGGCCATTCAGCACTTTACTGACATAGTAGATTAGGAATTGTTCACTACCATCCAATCGAACAAGAACTACGCTGATCGCCCCCTCTGTGACTGCCAAATAAAGAATCAGATTCTCCCCCTCAACTGGGCTCTGCAAGATGGGTGGACTGGTTAGATATTGCTTCAAGTTCTAGAATGCTTTTTCGCACTCATCCAGCCATTGGAACTGGGTCACCTCCGCCTTCCTCAAAACTTTGAAGAAAGGGAGGCACTTGTCCCCCATCCTGGAGATGAATATGCTCAAAGAAACTATCCGGCCGGTTAGTATCTATACATCCTTCAAACATCGCGGTGAGGGCATTTGAACAATAGCTTCGATCTTTTCTGGATTAGTTTCGATCCCCCGCTGAGTAATCATAAATCCCAAGAACTTTCCAGATGCTACACCAAAGACGCACTTTTCAGGATTCAACTTCATTTGAAATTTATTGAGGGTCAGGAAGACTTCTTTAAGGTTCTCCACATGTTCGGCAGCTGTCTTGCTTTTGACCACCATGTCGTCCACATACGCCTCGACTGTTTTGCCGATATGTCTCTTAAAAACTTCCATGACGAGCTGCTGGTAAGTAGCCCCTATATTTTTCAAACCGAATGGCATCACCTGGTAGCAATATGTGCCTTGGTCAGTTATGAAAGCCGTTTTTTCTTCGTCTTTGAGGCTCATTTTTATTTGATGATAACTAGAGAAGGAGTCTAAGAAGCTGAAGAGCTCATGCCCTGCGATGGAGTCTACTAGCTGATCAATCTTGGGCAGGAAAAAACTGTCCTTTAGGCATGCTTTGTTCAAGTCGGTGAAATCAATGCACATTCTCCACTTTCCGTTCTTCTTCTTCACCAATACCACGTTGGCTAGCCATTCGGGGTACTTGACTTCCCGAATGAACCCGGCTTTAAGCAGCTTCTCTATTTCTTTCTCGATCACCCCTGCTGCTCCTTGCTGTGTCATCGCTTCTTCTGTTTGACTAGCCTATAATTTTTCTGAATACCCAGGGAATGGGAGGTTACCGCTCGAGAGATTTCGGGCATATCGCTCGGTACCCAAGCAAAGACCAATCGGTTTTCTACCAAGCAATTTGTGATTACTGTGGCCAACCCTTGTTCGAGTTCGGCACCCAAATTTGTGAATTTCGATCGGTCTTCTTCATCCAGTATGACCCACTGAGTTTCTTCTGCGGGGTTCATCATCTCGGTTTCTTCATCTGCTCTTACATCAAGAGAGCTTGCCAACACTACCGCTCCCTCAAGGGTTCTTGTCTCTGCCAAGTAGCATTCCCTAGTGACCCTTTGCTGACCCCTGACAATACCGATGCCATGGGGGGTTGGGAACTTCATCGCCTGATAATAGGTCGAGACGACAGCCCTGAGTGTGTTTTGTGTGGCTCTTCCAATTATTGCATTATAGGCTCCCACAAATTTCACAACTAGGAATTCATCATTCTTCTCTACTTGGAATGGCTTTTGTCCAAACTTTACGTTTAACAGGACTCGAGCGAATGGATAGGCGGATGCTCCTGTTATCCCTTTGATTGACCCCTCTATCGGCAGTAGCCGTTCCTCCAGAATCTCCATCTGTTTAAAAGCATTGTAGTACAACAGGTCGACCGAGCTGCCTGTGTCAATCATTACGCGCTTCACCTCACTACCGTCCATATTCAAAGTAATGATGAGTGCGTCATCATGAGGACAACTGATGCCAGCCAGGTCAGACTCGTCAAACGAAATCACCTTATTAACTTGCGACTTTTTTGTTGCTGATTGACCCTCAACGATTTTCCTGGCATATCGCTTCCTTCCTCTGACGGTGGACCCCTCGGCTGCGCTACCGCCAAAAATCATATTTATGGCCTTGACCTATCGGTCATCCTGTTATCCGGTATTTCTGTCATCTCTAGCCCTGGACTGCCCCCTCGTATCACGTCGTTCGTCCATATTCCTAGTCTGCCTTGCTCCATCATTAATGTTGTGTTGTCTCCATGGTTTTCGCCAATTATCAGATCGACCGCTCCTGCCCTCATTACCTCGATCGGCATTTCTACCGTACTTCATAAATCTACCCAGCCTTCCCCTCTGGATGAGGAGTTCGATTTCTTTCTTTAAGTCCCAGCAATCCTCCGTGTCATGACCGACATCTCTGTGGAAACGACAATATAAAGAAGAATCCCTTTTTTTGAGAGGATTTTTCAATTTATTGGGTTCTCGGAGGGATTCCCCTTCTGCTCTCATGACCTCCAATACTTCTACATATCGCCTGTTGAGCGGAGTGAAGGATTCTCACCTCTGGTCCTTTCGATCGGTCGGCTTCCTCCAGCTAAACTGATCCTTCTGTCATTTATGTGAATCATCGGTTCTACTACTCGGCCAGTGGTCATCCGCCCTGCGTTTTATGTTTTTCAACACTTCCTCCAGTCGGATGTATTTATCTGCCCGATTTCTTATCTCTTGGATAGACTTGGGCTAATCAAGAGCTAACGACTTCTTAAACTCTTCATCCCTCGTATTGCTCATCAAGGCAGCCAACATGGACGAGCAAGTGAGGTCAGGGACTTCGATAGCTTCATTGTTAAACCGAGTGATGAACTCCCGCAAGCTCTCATTCCTTCCTTGGGTCAACTGCATTACTTCCAAGGCAGTCTTCTGTGGCCGTTTAATTGTAGCAAACTGGTTGAGGAATAGTAGCTTAAAATCCTCAAAATTGGTTATGCAACGCGGGGGCAAGCTATTGAACCATCTTCGGGCTCCTTCTTGAAAGGCTGTGCAGAAGGCCTTACACTGAATGGCATCTGGAACGCAATGCAGGTTCATCATCGATTGGAAGTGCTGCAGATATTCGAGAGGATCGGTCTTTTTAGTATATTTTTCTGGCGTCGGTATCTTAGTACCGACCGCTGGGAGGCTATCCAAGATCTCTGGGATGAAAGGAGAGCTGTATTGTATTGATGGTTGGCCAGGACGGGAATTCATGGCTATGTTGATCTGGTGGTCCACAATTTTTTTTAGGGCTTCCGCAGAGTGCCGGTCGACCATCACACCAACCTGCTGAGCAGGGGTTTGCTGCTGTTCTGGTTGAGATTGTAGGATTTGGCGAATCAATAGATCGGCCGCTTCTTCTATTTGTCATTGTGTGAGGAAGGCTGGTTGTGTTGCAAGAGGGTTCGTGTTGAGGGGGTATTGGATGTGAGGATGTGAACCAGTTCGAGTATCATCCTCTAGGGCCACGCTTTGTGCTTCTTGGTCTTGGTTTTGGGATTGTTGTGGTTGATCATGCTGATGTGAGTGTTGAGAGGGTAGCTCGTTTATGCTAGGGTTTTGGTGTAGGGGCGGAGGGTGTGTCTGGTGATCAGAATGCGGCCATGGAAGGGCGGCGGGTAATCGCAAGCCCATTTGCTGTAATGCAAGTGCCGCAACAGCGGCTACATTAGGATTTGTCGTCGCCGCCTGACTGATCTGAGTATTTCTAGACGTGGTGCCTTGATGCCCAACCCCACGGTGGGCGCCAATTGGTTCTGTCAGATTTTGGTGGGGCTAGGCGCTGCCACTTGGATCCATGAGATTGATTGATTCTGGTTCAGAGATATCTGCAAAATAATAAAGGCACGCCAGGGGTTGATTTCCGGTAGGCCCCTCCGACGCTCAAGTCAGTGTTTTTGTGAGAGTTTTGGTGGCTGGTGAATAATGAAAAATAGGGTTCTTGGGAATAATACCTTTTTAATGATGAGGTAATAAATTTATATGGCTAATACCTGTAGGAATTAGGTCAATCCTCAAGAGATAGGCCGATCGACCCATGCGCCGTTTTGAGTCTGGGCTTGGGCCTAGCACGACCGACCCAACCATCATCCTAATTAAAAGAAGAAAAGAACGAAGTCTAAGCTGGTCACAAGGTACCCAATTATTTACGTTGAGAATCAAGCATCCACTCGAATTATACGAGCTTTTACATAGAGAAGGCATTAAGAGTGGCTTAGATAGTTTATAAAAGGTTCAAGTCAAGTTCCAAAAGAAAGGAGCGAGTCTTCAAAAAAGTAGTTATAGAATGTTATAAGTTTTGGACTGAAAGTAAACTAGCATCATTATTTTCCTAAGTTTGCATATTGAAAGTTCTAGAAGCGAAATGGCTTTAAGGTTTAACTTGTAAATGGCATACTGACGGAGATCAAGCATCCTAAGTGGCTTCGGATAAGGCAAAAGAAACAAGGTGTTGCTAAGGCAAAATATCCATAGGAGAATCTTGAAGGACCAATGTCGCAATTGTGAGCTAAACATGCCAAAAAGGCTCGCATTAATCTAATGGCGGATCTATATGCAAGGGAAGAAGATAAAACACTTGGAGACATGTCAAATAAGTTTTTAATGATGATTTCAAGGCTTAGAGTAACGTGTTAGGCTTATTAAAGAAGGCTAACTATGTTGTTTAACTAAAAACAACTTGTTTGTTACAATAAGGTTATTTTGAGCATCTTTGGGCCATATTGTGTAATCTATTTGGGCTCACTTAGATTATGCTTTGGATATCTTAATTAAGTTACTTAAAAAATAACTAAGTGACTTCTAGCCTTAGATAGGCCCACTTAATCGTTTGGTTGGTTTTTTCAATCTTTTTAGAGTACGTTTATTTTAGGTTCTCTAACACTCTAATCTTATCTAGCTTGCTAGTGGGAATCAAAAACCTATGATGTTATTACTCCAAATTCTTTCTTTTCTAAAGTGTGGCAATTCATTTCCTTCTACTTTGCTTGTTTGTGTTTGATTTCATGGGTTAGACCTAATTTCCATATAATGGTCCTTATTCTTATTATATTAATATCGAATCTCATTAGTCCTATTTATGAGGGTTATATCAATTTAGCACAGTTAATTATGTTGAGAGGCAATATTAGTCAATCAGTTTGGCCTATTAACCAACTTGAAGCCTAAATTACAAACTACATAAGGTTGTTGATCAATTGACATAGGCAAAGGTCATGCTAACCACTATCATTTCTTGTTTAGGACTATCACACCCCTTACAACTAATTGAGCCTTTAGAAAAATAAATAAGACATAAGTGAAAAAACAATAGGAAGAAGGATGCATTAAAACAACTAAGTTTGAAAGTCTATGTCACTCCTTTAAGAGTTATAAAAGGATCGATGGTCTAAGACATAGTTGTGTCCCTGGATGTGTTTTAGCGAACAAAATATATTTAAAATATGAAAACCCTTATAAGTGTCTTAGATCATTATTAGATTATTCTTTTGTTAGAAAACTTAAGATTAAGCTATATGAAATACAATATATTCATAAATTTCCTCTACCACAATGTCTTTTATTTTGTCAACTATTTTATTAATTCAAACATGATTTATAGATAAATGTTCCATATGATAATATAAGGAAAAACTTAGTTATAATATTTGTATGGATTGTATATATACATATATACATATGTATGTATATATTTACATATCTATATAGATCTACATATATATCTATATATATACATATACATATGTATATATATATATATATATACATAGGTATCTACAAGATCTCGTACATTGGAACCCATGGTTATGGACCTGAATCCATTAGTATAGAACATTTTCTTTTCCAAATGAAATCCCCCAGTATAGGAAAGAATGAAAAAGTACTTTCGTTGCTGTGGAATAAGAAGCCTTTGTATCTTAATGCATGTATTTAATTTATGTGAAGCTATTAGAGTGGGATCCACTTTTGGGGAATATGAGTCGAAGCAAAAACAAGAATATTTATGGTGGAACATCTTTCACAATCCTTGGAGAGATAGTTCACTAATAGACTGAAGGATAAGTAATTTCACTCATTCACATCGAGATCATAAATGTTTGGAATCCATATTATGCAAGGAGACATTACTTTTGCTAATTCAAATTGAAGGGTGATATAAAATCGGTCTACTTTCGGCATATATCCATAGTTAGCGCATTCATCCCAGTTAGAAGCTCCAGCTCCATATCAAGGTCATGGTCGATATCATCACTCACATCCATACCATTGGGCGCAATTGCTAAATTAGCCCAATTCCCTCTTCATGTATGGTTACCGGATGCCATGGAAGGGCCTACTTCTATTTCAGCTTTGATACATGCCGCTACTATAGTAGTAGCGAGAATTTTTCTTATAGCTCGACTTCTCCTTCTTTTTGTAGTTATACCTTACATAATGAATTTAATAGCTTTAATAGGCATAATAACAGTACTATTAGGAGCTACTTTAGTTATTACTCAAAAAGATATTAAGAGAAGTTTAGCTTATTCTACAATGCCTCAATTGGGTTTCTAGTAGAAATAAGATAGACACGGTGGTTCTCCAACAAGATACTAGGTATACTCACAAAGTTTCTTGAACAAGTCACAAATTGCTCAAGTAATGCTTAGTTTAGTGTTTGTTTTATTAAGTTCAAATTTGGACTAGACTTTGTTGATTCATTTCATATCTTGATAAAGGAAAAAATCCACCGGAAAACCTAAGGGTTCCTCCATAAGATTCGTCCACAGAGAGTGAGTCAGGGCCTAAGATCAAGTCGAAAGAATAATGAATAATGTAAGAATAATGTAAAGAAAAAAAGAATCTTTTTTTCATTAAAAGATTGATTATCAATCAATTTTGATTTGAAATAATGAAAAACTGGCTCATAATCCGCGCGGTTATCGCTAAAGTGTATATCACACGTATGTGGGCATTGTAATTATTTCGACTTCTACGGTGGAAAAATCTTGTGTTATATATGATAATCTTTCTAAAATCCGAATTTGATATGGATTTCCTATTTTTGAAAAAAGATAGTTGTCGCCACTTCTAAAAGTCTTTTTATTCATCCACTAGATATTTTTAAAATGAGATAATTGAACTTGAAAATTCACCCCTTGAAAAAAATGAATTGAAAAGAAAAAGTAAGTAACCAATTGAATTGGATTCGTTGGATGGTACCAACGAAGCGGTTATGCACTCTTCAAATAGGAATCTATTTTTTGAAAGATCCTAGCTTTCATGCTTGGGTGAGTCTCTGAGATCCTTTCAATGACCTATGTTGTGTTGAAGGGATATTTATCTGATCCGATCGATTGCGTAAAGCATGCGGTAGTGGGATCTTTGTAAAGTTGATCATTATGAGTGTTACGAAAAATTTGATTGGAAAATCCAGTGGCAAAAAGAAGGCGATTTATTAGCTCATTATTTAGTCCAAATTGGTGAAATGACAGAATCAATTAAAATTATTCAACTGGCTCTGGAAAGAATTATGGGGGGGAGGGGGTAGGGGGCTATGAGAATTTAGAAAATAGGCATTTTAATTTACAAAGTGATGGAGAGTGGAATCATTACTGCAAGTATGAGAATTTAGAAAATAGGCATTTTAATTGACAAAGGGATGGAGAGTGGAATCATTACTGCAAGGCATAGAGGGGGAAACCACAGAATATGACCCTAATCGAAATGCATACATTTGTCTCATACACTATGGAGATGGTGAGAAAAAATATATTTTACATCCCAGAGGGGCTATAATTGGAGATACCATTATTTCTGGTACAGAAGTTCCTATAAAAAATGAGAAATGCCCTACCTTTGAATGCGGTTTGAACTATTGATTTACGTAATTGGAAGTAACCAATTAGGTTTACAACGAAACTTAGAAATTGATCACTGATCCAATTTGAGTACCTCTATAGGATAGACATCAACAGAAAACTGAAGAGTAAATTTTTTTCTTCTTTTTTTTACAAGCGTTACATATATATTTATATATTGGATTTTCCTATTATTCCTATTATATTATCAATTATTAATTATTAATATTATATATGTTCTATATAATATTAGAAATTATTAATATGATATATATATTAATATTTTATATATATATACACATTAGAATATATTCTAATGTGTGTGTGTGTGTGTGTGTGTGTGTGTGTGTGTGTGTATATATATATATATATATAAATTTATATAAATATAAATCTATAAATCAAAGTACAAAAATAAATTATTTTAGATAATTCCTAGTCAAGAATAGACAATAATGAAATGGAATACGATGTCTCCCGATTGTTTTGTTATACAACAAAACAATTGGGAGATAGCAAGGATTAGATCAAATGTAAAAAAAAAAACAGATATCTAAAAAAAATAGAGGTATCTAATATGTAATAGATAGTGATCCATCTTGATTCTATATTGTTTTGTTATTTTATACTTTTTGTTTTGACTTTAATGAAGTACATCAAAAGAACAACTAGGTCTCATTCTTCTTACATCTTAGTAAGATTTTATTGAAACTTCCAAAGGTATCACTGCATATTTTGTTTGTAGTTAATGTTTTCCAATTCTACTAGCAATCATATAATAACTTCTAATAATTAAGTAATTAATAATTAATTGGATTGTTTCATCAATGGTTTTAGACAGAATCCTTTTTTTTTGTCTCTGCATTCGTGATTCTACTATTATTATTTATATTATTTATTATTAGTAGTATATATTATTTATTATTATAAGTATATTAGTACTATTAGTATTAGTGAACAATAATCATTAATGAACAATAATGAAAACAATCGATCATATTCATAGAGATAGGGGACATAATTCAAACGGATATAGTAAGTCTTGCTTGGGCTGCTTTAATGGTAGTCTTTACATTTTCTCTTTCACTCATAGTATGGGGTAGAAGTGGGCTTTAGAAGGACTACTAAGTGAGTTAAGAAATTAAACTGTATCAATTTTTTATAGATCTTTCTGCAAAGACTTTTGAATTTAACCATTGAAATTGAATTGAATTAAATAAATGATATAGAACGACATACAGATTCTGTTACAGGAAATAGTAAAGATAATGATCCATATTTGTCTATTTTAGTGTCTGAAAATATAGCTTTTTATGTTTATTATTTTATCAGTTTTTATCAGTAAAGAATATACTTATAAAGTATGTAAAAGAAAAAAAATTGATTATGTTTCCTGTTCTTTTTTATTTGTTCACAATCTATCTCCTCTTGATCAAATAGAATGTTAATACTTCATATCAATTCAAAAGGTTCAATTAATTGGTCAAAATATTTAAAATTATAGTCTAGAGAAGTTGTAGGGTGCGGAAATATCCAAACAATTTTCTTTTATCAACGGTTCTACTAATTGATATGTTTCCACAAATAATTGAAATTCAATTTCTTGATCTGTATCTTCAATTTTTGGAAACTTATAAAGCTCTTCTGTTAAACCCCGATCAATAAATCTACAAAATCCTTCAAATTGTATATAATTAAATCCAGGTATTGTAGACATTCCCGCATTTCCATCCCCCATTATTTTTAATTTCCCATTTATTGACATTATTGGATTGTTCTTCATACAATTATATGGATTGATCTAACAATGATGGAATTTTTTTTATATTCTGTTTACGAGTTATAGAAACACATAAAATTGTATCTAACTCTATATGTGGATATGGAATGTATAAAATAGGTATGAACGACATAATAAAGATAATTTTATACTCAAATTTGAATTTACAATAGATACAATGAAAAGTAATTCGAAATTCCACTTAAATTTATTTTGGTCATATCTTTTAACCTGTTTTCACTTCTTGGGTTGAATATGTGAAGTATCCGGAAAAGATTTATACTAATTAAGAATATATAATTTCATGAAAATTGCATTTAAGTTTTGTATATTTTTCTTTGTTTTTATTTTTCTTTCCTATTCTTTTTTGAAAAAAAAAGTGGACGAATTAGAAACATGAAACAATTAATTAAAAAGTTCTGATAATGCCAAACATATCTTGTTCCAATTTGTTTTTTAACTTAAATTTAAAAAAAAGGAATGAAGAAGATTTGGCTCAACATGTTCTATTTGATACGAGGACTTTCTTTTTTTGTCACTTTAAAATCGTTTACTATCAACTAGATAAAACCATTTTTCCTTTTCTTTTATAAAGGTTAAGAAGATTTGCTCTTTGGAGAGCACAGTACAATGAAAGTTGTAAACTATGGTCAAAGGTGATTTATTGTCTATCGTTGGGGCTTTCTATTTGATTGTATCAAAAGGCCCAATGAATTGGGAATTCCCTGCATATATATATATACACACACAGATATATATACATACATATATATATACACACACACATATATATATACATATATATATGTGTGTATATATATATATATATATCTGTGTGTGTGTGTGTGTGTGTGTGTGTGTTTGTGTGTACATATTTACTCATTTCAACATCTAAATCTTATTATAATTCACTTATGAATGATCTGAGAGACCCTGCTTATGAGTGGATCATGGTTTAGATATTAAGGGTTAAGAGGATTGTTAGAGATAGACCCACATAATCTCTTACTTATTAGGGATATGCCTTTCATAAAAGTTCACATAATTTAATTAATGTAAATGGATGTTCTCTTGATATAGATACAAGTTAATCAACTGACGCATCGGTGGCTGTAGCTGTAAAAAGTGCAATTGTTATGTTATGAATTTCCTTTTGAAAATTAAAGAATTGTATTTGTAAGAAAGGTATGCAAAGACCTTATAAAAGTTTGATACAAGGTGTCCATATAGACCAAGACCAATCAGCTCAAAGAGTTACAAAAGTCCACTTGTTTGACTAATCCTACTAAGAGGGTAGATGTCCTTCCAACATTTTGCATGCTTTTATCTCCTTCTAATATTTTATGAACTTTGATTAGTCTAGATGATGAATCCATTGTAAGTTTATTGAATCATGACATTAAACATGATACTAGGTAAAATACTTATCTATGCATCAAATATCCTTTATTTGGTTATTATTTTTTTTAGCTATTTCTTTTTATGTTTTATTTTATATTTTATTACTGAATTAACATTCATCTTTATTAATTCTTTAAACTTGTTAATAGTGGATGAGTTTACTATATCCATTTAAGCTTCCTTATAGGATTTAAACTCTACTTACCATTATACTACTTATTGATATGTGTGTTTATATTAGTTTATGAGTAGTTAATTTGTAATAGAGGAAACTTTAGTAGTAGAAAATATCATTATAATACATCATATGTCAAGTTTAAATGGATAATTCCATGATGAAAATGATAATTATATAACTTCTTTAAAATACAAGGGATAAAAATGATTTGTAGAACTATAAGGAGACTTGAAAACATATAAACTATAAAGAGATACTATTAAACCGAGGGAGGTTCCAACAAATGTTTTGATGATAACAAAACTTAATTTGTTTATTGTTTTGATGAAAAGCAATATTAGAATAAAATGATGTCATAAACTTAAGAAGTTAGTGTATAAAGTTGATAAAGAGAACTTGAGGTTTATAATTGATGAAATGAAGGTCAAAACATGTTGGACCCCATTTTCGAAGCCCAACATTCGGAGTCATAAACCTTGAGCTTATAAACCTATAGGGTTATTCCAAAGAATACTCTTTGGTCGTCATCTCGCAAGGGTGGTGAGCCCACACTAGTCAATCACAAAAATAATAATTTGACTTCTTCACAATAATGGTAGCTCTAAGTCTCAAGTTTGTTTTGAAGAAAGAATCAGCTCAATCGGAGCTCTACCGCTCAAGATAGGCAAAAAAACAAAAGTGTGTTCATACCTCAATCATGCTCTCCCAACCGACCCCTCACTTTCTCTAACGCAAACTTTTTCAAATTAAGAATCACTTCATTCAGAGATTCGATTAGGGAGTTATGGCAAAAAGAATCCAACATGTTTATGTCCTTAATCATTTTGTACCTATCTTGGCGCAATTTCCATAACTTTTTCTACATATGTTGGATTGAGTTTATTCTTCTACTATTTGAAAGAATACTTCTAGATCTACAACTTTCATGAAGACCACAAAGTGAGATTTTTCCATTTAAGAGGCCAAAAATGGCAATTTACTGAAGTTGTCCTGTGAATGTTCCTTTAATGGATATCCATGTTCGTTTAACAGACATTGTCGGGGTTGGAAACCATTTTTGGCCGAGAAGATCCATTTAACGGACATCCATGTCCGTTAAACGGACATTGATGAGGCTGGGGGTCGTTTTTTTGACCCGAGAAGGTCTATTTAACAGACCTAAAGTCTGTTAAACGGACATGGGGGTTTCCCAAACCCCTCCCAAGCCCCTCCAATGCTTCCTACATCTATTCTAACATCCTATTCACTCATAAACTTCCCAAATCCAACTCTTCTAGTGCAAACTCACTTCATATCAATTCAAACACCAAATTTAAAGGATAAAACTCTCAATTTTCATCCCATTTGGTTCATCAAAACCACAATTAAACATCATTCTCCATAGTTGTCCTATACACACATCCTATACGACATCACAACTTGTAATGAACATAACTTTTCACTTCGATATTTAAAAATTAGAAACTTTATATCATTGGAAAGCTAGAAAGATCATCTTCAACTTCCATGAAGACAACTAAATTCATCCTAAATTATTCAAGAATTTCCCCTGAAGTCAGAACACAAATCCTACCCCCATGAAAAGCTTAAAAATGCAATATAAAGACTTTAGAAAGCCATAAACAAACATAATGTATATGTATTTCATTCGCATCAAATTAAGAGTGTTACAAAGCTTTAGTGGGAATTTTGAGCCACCTTACAACATAATTCAAAATACAAACTTTACAAAAACAACAATTTCTCAAAATGCAACTAAAGTATTGTTTTTACAAAATATAACTTCAAAAGAGCAAAATGTGTAAATTGGAGTGATGCCTTGACGCTCGACTCGATCACTCAATATCTTGCTCATCACCTATGGATGGGAAGGAGTGGGGTTGAGCTTAACGCTCATGGGTAACAATTTTATAATTGGTAAATAAGCAAAAATTATTAAAAACCTTCATGATCATAGCAATTTTTCACAAAAATCCATAAAAACATATATTTCTCAACTTGTCAAGCCAATTCACAATTTACATATTTCAAGCATTCATCAATTTGTCAACACATGTAAACACATAAGCACATTATAATGGTTTGGGTGGATCCGTAAAAAATTTATTAGATATTTCCCATACGGGTCCTATGTAGCCGTGAACAGAAGGTACTATCGCAATCCTACAAAATGATCTTGCGTAGCTGTGAACTTATAGGAATCTGCGAGGGAGCTCCATGCCACTAGCGGGCAAGCAGGAGAGGCCTTTTTAATCAAGTGCACTTGAATTAACTTAGGGGACCACCACAAACCCACATAACATGTAATTCATGACTTGAAATTTAATTGCCCAAATGGCACATTTCTAAAACTTGTTTGTCATGCACATGACATATTTCACATGCATTCCCATCAACATTCCTATACCAAGCATAAAGCCATTTCCCAAATCATTCAAAAGTGACAAATACAACTATTGTAAAACCATTTGAAAACATTTTCATATCAGCTCATAAGTCATTCACAGAAATTCACATACAAAATCACATGACACATTCTCAAGACATTTTTAAAGGACAATAAATGCACATTGTCAAGGTAGTTGGAAAATCATTAACTTCCATTTATGTTAAGAAACTTTAATAGCTTATTAACTCAACTATAAAAATGTCACCCACCTTGGTTTCCTTGCTTGAAACTTGCTCAAGGATGTCTCTTCTCTTGCTCCTCTTGCCTCTCTTGATTTTCTTCAACATTGGCAAAAACCCCAAATCAAAAGGAATTCAAATTGGACAACCCAAAGAAATATATTCATAAAATTGACCCTAGAATAACTAAACCCATACATTTCCTAAGCTCTTTGAACCAAAACCCTTCCAAAAATCCAAATATCAAAACATAAACTTACCTTAGATTTCTACCAATCAATGGATTTCTTGGCTCTAATGGAAGCTCTAATCTTCCTCTTCCTTTTTCCCTTCTTGCTCAACCCCAAAATCTCTCTTGAAGGTGAAGAAAAGTTAAAACCTAGCTTAGCCCTCTTTTCTTTCTCTTCTTTTCTCCTACACGACACTCTCTCTCCTCTCTTTTCTCCAATTTTTGTTTTCTCTCTCTTCCAATGCAAGACAAGTCTTTTCTTCTCCCTTTTATATCCTTAATGAATGCACAATGTCCATTTTGCCCCTCCTTCAAAGCCTTAAAGCCTTCCCACTTAAGTGATCTCCCCAAAATATCCCTTATGCAACTTATCACTTTAACTTTATTTCAATTCGCCTATGTAACATAATCTCATTAACATTAACATACTAATTAAATTCAACATATATTAATCTAGCAAGACCCCAAAATAAATCTAATCATGCTTAATCAAATAAATAAAAAAAATTCAGGGGCCAACAAAACAAGAACAAAAGGAGTTTAAGGTCATTTCATATATTGTATTATTATTTGTAAGCTCATTTTGTTAATTTGATGATCAAAAAGGCTCACCATGCATAATCATTTCATCTTACTTACATTACATGAGACTTTACATTCATCAAGAGGCACATAAACTTTTGATTTTAATATGAAAGCCTCTTGATCTTTCAAATAATCTTTAAGAAATATTTTGGGAAGTATTTTTGTATTATATTAGATTAAAATAATTGGATTTGAGTTTTGAAGTTGTTAAAATCATGTTTTTAAGGTGATTGGTTGACTTACATGTGTTAGTGGTCAACCAATATAGCTTAAAGTTGTTAAATTTCATGTAGTGAGAGTTTGTAGCAACATTGTTTAATGTATTAGTCAACTAATGTTCCATTAGGTCAATCAATAAGTGTATTAGCTGACCAATGTTCCAACAACTATTGAATTTGAAGCTATAAATACATAATGGTTAACTAATACTATATATAGTTAGTACAACAGCTACTTCTCGCTCAATTGGCTATTTTGGGTTCCAAAACACTATAACTACTATTTTCTCATTAGTTTTAGCATCAAGAAGGTTTTGAGTGTTGTATACACATATTTTAAAGAGTTTTTCAATCATTTGAGTATTATTGTCACATTTGTGTGAGTGAGTCATTTTGGAGTTATCAAATGAATAAGTGAGATAGTTTTAAATTGTAATATTTTGTTGTGGGTTGAATATATTACTTGGGGGTGATCTAAGCAGTATTGAGGTTCCTCTTCACCTTATAAGAAGATTGTAAGAAAGGTTCCTCTTTACCGTGAAAGATTGTATATAGGTTGTTATTTGCCTTGAAAGAAGAATTATAGTGGAATTCCAAGAAGAGTCTAGGGAGTGAAAGTAAGCAGGGGTTATTTATTGAACCACAATAAATTGGTTTGCACTCACTCTTCCTTATCCTCTTTATCAATTGTTATTAAGAAATTTTCTCATTATTATTTATATTGATTGTTATTAATTGAACATATTGATTAAAAAATTGTTAAATTTTATAAACACATCATAATGGCATATTTAGGAGCAACATCATCATCATTCGACCAAAAGGGACAAAACGTTAGTAGACCACCTTCCTTTGATGGAAATGATTAACTTTATTGGAAAACTAGGATGAGATTCTTTTTAATTTCTGAAAGTGTAGACTTATAGGAAATAGTTTCTAATGGTCCTTTTATTCCACAAAAATTGTAGATAACAAAAAGGTACCCAAATTAAAGGAAGAATGAGAACCTCAAGATATGAGATTAGTTTTCCTTGAATAGTTGGGCCATACATATCTTATTTTGTTCATCAAGGAGAATTGAATTTAATAGGCTCTCTATTTGTGAAATGGTTCACGAAATTAGGCATACTTTAGAAGCTACATATGACAAAACCAATTAAGTGAAGGCAAGCAAAGTAAGTATGCTAATACGCCAATATGAATTGGCTAAAATTAAGCATGATTAAAGCATATCTAGAATGTATTCAAGTTTTATTAATATTATTAACGCACTCAAAGCTTTAAAAAAGACCTATATTAATGTTAAAATGGTAAAAGTGTTGCTTAGGTAACTTCTAAAAACATGGGAAGCTAAAATGACAGCTATATATGAAGCTAAGGATCTAACAATATTACCATTAGAGGAACTTATTGGATCTCTCCTCTCATGTGAGATGAGGCTCCAAGAGACACAAGAAGAAGTGACACTTTTAAGGCAAAAGAATTTAACATTTAAAGCCTTGTAGGAAGAATCAAGCAAAGAGGAAAAGACATCAACTAGTGAAAAAAATAAAGAAGACATTGATTTAATTATAAGAAAATTCAAGTTCTTAAAGAAGAAATTATCTAAAAGAAAGGACTTTGAGGAAGGTAGAAATAGTTCAAACCATAAAGCTTGTAATATTACTTGCTTTGAGTGTAGAAAACCTGGTCACATAAATTAACAATGTCCTCGACTAAAAGATAATAAAAAGTAAAAGAGAAACTATAAAAGTAGACAAAGGAAAAGAAAAAGGCACTTACAACATCAACTTGTGATGACATAAGTGAATCCAAAAGTAAGCATTTAGAAGAAGAGATAGCTCATATATGCTTTACCACTATGGACAATGATAAGGTAAAATCAATTTTTATTTTTGTAATAAAGATGATGATTTGACATATGATGTCTTAGTAGAAAGTTTAGAAATCATGAGTAAGATAAGGAAGAAATTGCCTTCCAAACATAAGGAAGTTCAAAAAGAGTTGGATGTATATGTGAGTGAGAATGAAAAGATGAAAACTGAATTACATAACACTAAAGCATATAAAAATATGATTCTTGATGACAATCATGACGTAGATGCAATATGGTATAAGAAAGAAACATTGAAAAAGGAAATTGATGCTATTAAGGAATCTTTATTTAAATTTACAAAGGGAAGTGAGAAACATAAAAACATGTTAGGAGTTCAAAAACATTCTCATGATAGGCTTGGAATTGGATATAATTGTAAGAGTGATTATAACACTAAAACCACTTTTGTTAAATGTAAATATTTACATAGTGAAGAACCATTTCCTAAGATGACAAATGAGCATAGAGCATCCACATCTAATCATACATATGCACATGAATTCAATAACTCCCAACCTAAAAGAAAACATCATACTTTCATATATGGCTCACAACTTAGCCATAAATTCAATACTCTTAAAGGAAGTATTGGTATAATTTTTATGATAACAAATAAACCTATTCACGCCCATATAGAAGCATACATCACGCCTTCATTCATAATAAGCATCAAGTAAACCTATTCACACCCATATAGAAGCATACGTCACGTCTTCATTCATAATAAGCATCATACATATAATCATGGTAGGAATTTTCACCATCCTAGGACACCAGTCAATACATTTAATATCCAAAGAAAACTTCCTCATTATACATATGCACATGGAATTCCAAGCAATGCATTTATGCATCATCATAACTCATATAACATGGTACGCCATTTTGTGATAAGTTTGGACATATTGATAGATGTTTTATTAAACAAATAATCTTAAGCAAACCTTTGAAAGTATGGGTTGAAAAGAAGAAGGAATGAAATAGTCAAAGGAACTAAGCTTTTGTGGGTTCCTAAAACACATTGATTGGATTATTTGAAGGAGAAAATGGTAAGTAGAGATGGTAGGTATTGATTTTTAACTTTTTTTAATTTATATCTTTTTATCTTGATGAATCTAATATTCTTGCCTCCGATCTTGAAGATTTTTTTATGGATAGTTTAACTCCTAAAATTGACCATCAGGATTTCTCAAATTATTAAACCAAGTAAGCATGATGAGAAAGATGAGATGCCACTAATGATTTGAGAATTTAAGAAGAATCTCCATTCAAATCTCTCATAAGTATTGCTCCACATAAAGTAATTGTTAGTTTATAATTTTAAAATATGTGATTACTTACATTTATGTTTCAATTTGAGTATAAATCTTGGTGATAATTATTTAAGTTTGAATTATGAATAACGATTTTAAAATGTGAACCTTAGTACCTATAATTAGAGACTATAAAAATAATGTCACTAAGTTAGAATTTACATCAATTGAGTTATTATTTCTCTAAACTTTTGAATAAGGATAAATCTTTTGGGGTTATGTAAATATATTGCCCTGAAATGAAGTGTATTTACATATAACTTAATCTTCTTCTAGTTATTTTGTAATGAAAATATTTGTTATTAATAAAACAAAAGAGTTTAGTTTTATTTGTATAAGCATTATATAACTAGTCATAAGGTACCAAGATTCTTTTGTAAGTAATATACATATACATGGAGATGTATGGGAAACATGTATATTATTAAAATATAAATTAGTTAATTCACAATTCAATAATCAAGTTGGTCGCTTGATTATGATTTAGACTGTAGTGTTGCGATTTATCCTCATGTAAGTAAAGGAGTTTACTGCAAGGGAATGATGAGTTTTATATCATGATAGCTGTTGACTATCGATAACGACATTATTAAATTAATCTGAAATCATGTGTGTTTTTAAAGATTAAAGTAGGCCATTCTTTAATCTTAAAACATACACTTTAACATTCTTTTATTACGAACCACAATATTGATGAGTGATGAACTCATGTGTGTTTCATTATAATTCTCGATATGATTGGAATAGAATTTTATAGAGTATCAATCTAGTGTCTGCATGTTGGAATTATTAATTGAAACATATATCAGGGAACATTCACTCAAATAAAGAGTTTATAGTGATATCATCACTTCTAGATATTTTATAGAGATTAGTGATTAAACTGGTGCCGATAGTTTGATAGACTAGCTATCCATCAAGTCTTAATATCAAGATGAGATCTTATGTGTTAATCACCATATAGAGTGAAGCAGGAGATCTAGAAGGAAAACTCAATTAAGGGCAAAACAATAATTTTACACTTTATTATGCAAATGGCTATAATATGGTTCATAATAGAGTTTGCAATTGGACATCTAATTTGAAACATTTGTTCTCAAAATATTTAGTGATTCAAAAGTTCAGCTAATTGTCTTTAGTGGAATTGCATTTGGTTAATAAGTTGGAATTAATTCTAATAAGATTAAATTAATCTTGGGCTTATTAGAGCTTGAATTACATAAGTCCAATTAGATTCCCCACTTGGCTTCTACGAAAGGTTATCAAGCAAAGTAAAAATAAATAAATAGAGGTTACCAAAAAGAAAATAAAAAAGGAAAGGACCGAATTAGATTTGGAATAATAAGACCAGAATAATTTAATTAAGAGTTAATTAAATTAGGTTTTAAGCCTATGATTAAATGTTGGGCTTACACTGATTAATTGTTAATTTGAAGGCCAAAATGAACATTTATTAGTGGTCTGGATTTTGGTTTGATTTGATTAATTAGATTAATTAAAATGAAACAATATTTGTAAAGAAAAAAGGAGGGCAAAACTGAAATCTACAATGATGTAAATTTCGATTTTACTGCATATTTAGCATTGAATTGCTAAATATAAGGTGGATTTTTATCATGCTTAATCATCATTAAATGGTTTAATGGTGTCCTCATTAAATAGTTTAATGGTAGTCATTTAATGTTGGCATGTAGAAAAACATATAAACCTTTTAGCATTAATTTGATTAAAGAAGGAAGAAGTGAATTTGTTGCTCTCTCCCTTCTTTCATTTTTAACTGAAAATGAGAGTGTCTTATTTTTTTTTTTGTCTTTTCATCTAACCACATTAAACAAATGACATTTATCAGCCTCTCTTTCATTTTGATTAAAAGAAAGAAGTGGTGCATTGGTTGTTTGGTCTTCCCCTCCTTTCGTTCATGAGCTAGCCGAAATTAGGAATGAGAGTGTCTCATTTTGGTTCTTTCAACTAGTTGATCATAAAAGGAAAACCTCTACAATATTTCTTCTCCTTTCACACCAAAGGATCTTGTTGACCAAGTTATCCAAGGAGAACAAGTGGTAGATCAGATTGGATGGGGATACAATAGCAAGGAGTCAAAGTTGTAGCAAAGGAGTGGGTAAAATTTCGATTGTGTTCTTATGTTATTTATCTTTCTAATACCGTATTATGTATGGATTAAACATGTTGATTTGGTTATCATGCTTCCGCTGCATTTTGACTTCGGAAATTTTTTTTGAAATCTACTGTTTAGCCAAATCTAATATGATATTGTTTTCGATCCAACAAAGTCTTGCTTAATTAGAGGAAAATTAGTTTTGTTTAATAGGAATTCCTTTTTATAAGGCCCTTTATGTGATCAATTTGATTGATATTTAGTTGGTTAATTTGTGTTTTAATACTATTTTGTTGAAGTTTTGATACTTTGGTTCCTTAAGCTATCTGGTTAACTAGTTGACCAATATCTTATTTTGGTTGATTGGTATATTAATATCCACTCTTTTTCCTTTCCACAGAGTTTGTTAGTATTTTGGTTCCTTATCTAATTGCCTAAATAGTCACCTTGGTTGACTAATGTTCTTTAATGTTCGACAGATGTTCCAATATCTGACATTTTTACCAATGAGTTAGTTATTTATTTGTTCCAAGATTTGGTTGTCCAATTACTTACACTAGTCTACTAGTATAACTCTATGATCAACTAATATAGCAAGTTCAAAGCAAAATTTCATACTCCTTGTCTCGTCAAAACTACTCCACATATCCTATTCAAAACGAACTCAGGTTGATCAGTTCTCAAATCTAAGGGCTTTCTCCTTATTTTCCCCCATATTTCATATTTTATTTATATATCCCCCCAAAGCCCACACAATTAACTCTTTTCCTTGGAAAACATCAACCACCATTTCATAAAATTTTTATAAAATAGCATGAAATTGAAAATTTTGTTTTATTAACTTTAAATTTTGGGGATTTTCAATGTTTTCTTAATTAAAAGCTAACTTCTTAAGTTGATGCCTCCATAGTTAAATTGTCAAAAGGGTTAAGGTTGTTTCCCTTCCAATTATATTGATGCATTTTTAATTTTTCTTAATTTTTTATTTTGGGCACTTTTTCATGTTTCTACTTTTTAAATTTTTGTCTTTCAAAATTTTAAATTTTTTTATGAATTTGACTATTGGATGTTGTAATTATGTTTTATTTGTTACAATTATAGCCACTAAAATTTGAAAACTAACTTTTGGTGTTTTTAATTGAACTTTTCAACTTAGGCATCATACTAAAATTGGGGATTTTTGAATTAAACACAATTAGGGATATCTTTATAAAGATTGACCTTTTGTTTTAACTCTTCAAATATTTAGTAGTACTGTCTGATGAGAAAGTTTGGCAATCTTGATCAAATTCATCTTTTTAATAAAGTTAGCTTTATGTATAAAACTTTACATTGCGTATTTTTGGATTTCTTTTTAATGATTCCAAAAAGGGGGAGAAAGTTTGGTGATGTTAGATTTAGGGGGGGTGATAATACTAAGGGGGAGTGAAAATTTTATCATTTTTGTATTTTTTGCATCATGCCCTTTATGTGATAAGCTTCAGTAAACTTATGTTATCTTTATAGATATTTCTTTATCTTTTGTTCTTGATATTAAATTATGATTTATGCGTGAATTAAGGAGGGAGCTAACGATTATCTTGATAAAGGTTTGGGTGCTTAACTTCATTTGTTCTCTAATATCACAAATGTTTGGTCATCATTGAAAATGTGGAGATTACTAAACCAAGAGAGATTCTAATTGATGTTTTGATGATAACAAACATATTATTAATAATGTGTTTATTATTTTTGTAAAAAAGCAATATTAGAATAAAAAAGAAGTCATAAACTTAAGAGGATAGTGTATGAAGTTGATAAAGAGAAGTTGAACTTTTTAACAAATGAAATGAAGATAGGAATAAGAACGAAAGGAGATCAAGGCTCATCAAGGTTATTTCACATATTGTATTATTATTTGTAAGCCCACTTTGTTAATTTGATGATCCAAAAGGCTCACCATGTATAATTATTTCATTTTACTTCATCACATGAGTCTCTACATTCATCAAGAGGCATCAAATCTTTTAATTTTAATGTAAAAGCTTCTTTAATCTTTCAAATAATCTTTTATGGGAAGTGTTTTATTCATATTTGGATGAAAAAAATTGGTTTTGATCATTTGAATTTGTTAAGATCATGTTTTTAGGGTGGTTGGTTGACCTATATAGGTTAGTGGTCGATTAATATAGGTTAAAGCTGTTAAATTTGATATAGTAAGAGTTTATAACAAAATTAGTTGATGTATTGATTGACTAATATACCATATTGGTTGACCAATATATGTATTGGTTGCCAGTATTCCAACAGCTAGTGAATCTGGTGCTTTAAATGCATAATAGCATATAGGTTGAGTAGTGCACTGTATATAATTGTTGTACTGTCTAGTTCTTGGCTCCAACGACTATTTTAGGTCCGAAAACACTATAAATAGGTGTTTTGTCGTTAATTTTAGCATCAATAAGGTTTTGGGTGTTGTATACACACATTTTAAAGAGTTTTTCAATCATTTTCATATCATTATGCCATATTTGTGTGAGTGATCCATTTTGGAGTTTTTCAATGAGTGAGATATTTTTGAACTATAATACTTTGTTAGGGTGTTCAGTATTATATTGGGGGGTTCATCCAAGTGATATTGGGTTCCTCTTCACTTTGGAATAAAATTGTAAGAAAGGTTCCTTTTTACCATGAAAGATTGTACAAAGGTTGTTTTAGAACTTGGAAGAAGAATTATAGTGGAATTTCAAAATGAGTCCTGAAAGTGGATGTAGGCAAGGGTTGTTCGCTGAACCACTACAAATCAGTTTGCACTCTCTTCCCTGTCCTCTTTATTTTATTTCTCAATTGTTTGATTAATTTATATTAAGCAATTTTCTCATCTTTTTATATATTAATTGTTATTAATTGAGTACATTAGTCAGAAAAATTGTCAATTTTTTTAAAAATTCAACTCCCCCCTCTTTAGGTTCCATTAGGGAATAATAGATATAATACATAAGATTTAAATCATCATCATGACTAAATGAATATATGATGATAGGGAGGTTTTAATAATTTTTTCAATCATATAGGAGTAAATGTAAGGATTTTTTTACATTATTTTAATATTTTAGAATTAGTGTTAACTATTAAGAGAAGAACTAGACCTTAAAGAGACATCAAAAGACATTTTTCAAGAGAAGAGCTCAAAATTCATCCTATTTTGAGTGGATCTATCATGACCCGATACCATATCGAGCACATGACAACCGCCACATACTTAGGCTAAGGACACTTATGGTATCCTTAATCCGAATATGCAAGGCTAACTGAATATCTCTCCTTTTATTAAAAATATAGGCAGCATAACATTTGTATTTTAAAAATCCCAAAACTCAATCAAACACCTGCAAATAATTTTAAATGCACTCCTATATTCACATTAAAACTCTACCACAACTTCTGAACTTTTAAGTCCACTCAAAAGCAATCTCAACAACAGTACCAAAAGTTCATATATAAGGTCTTTTACAAACTACAAGACAATCAGGAGTTAATTTATAAAGTCATAAGGCATATCAACATAACCAATCTAATAAAAACAGTTCATGAGCCACTATACAACAAAAGTACAAAACAGAGACTACCCACCTGTAGTAATGCCCTAAAAATGTCAAAAAAACCACACAATCCACACAGAGTTTCAAGCTCACAAATTAACCTACATAGTTGGAAAGCGGAGGGGGTGAGTACACTATGTACTCAATGAGCAGGAAAAACATATATCGCAAATAGAACTCGATACACACTAAGATGGTATAGATAACCTATAAAGAGAACAAACATCACATAGAAACACATAGGCCTAGCCAATAACTCATTGTCTACTGGTTAGGAACCATACATGTTTAGCCTATTAATCACTCATCCGATGAACATAGGTTCCAGTTCCAGTACTTAAAAGTGGAAAAATATCACATGTATAAATCAAATCCCGTCAGAAAATAAATCTCAGAATAAGCTAAAACAATCATGTGTTTCACCACTAGTCGACCAAACTAGTGTGCACACCCACGATTCTCGATGTTGGCTCGACATTCATCCGTGGTGAGTCTAGACTACAGTTGACAAGAACGTCATGACCCGAGGTGACGACCTCGTTGGTGTCCAGACTCTAGATGTGGAATAACCTGCAAGGCACATAGAAAGGTGTTGATACAGGGATTGGACTTTTATGTACCAACGTTAAGGGCACGGGGGTCGGTTAATATGTTATGCCTAGTACATGATTAGCCAATCGTTACCTCACTAATCACAAAAATCATATAAAAATATTAAGTATAAAAATCAAGTAAGGCATAATGCCTTTATTTATCAGGCTAACCGATAAAATGGAACCTTGCCATGGCTCTAAGCCAAAAGAGAACACATACACGTAGCATACATGACTCAATTATGCATATATAAATTCCAAAATATTATTTCATGCGATAAAAGTCATCTTTTGCACTCTAAGTGCAAAGTTGTTCAAAAATGTTAGAAAATAAAACATTCTCCTTTGTACTTCAAATGTAGGTTTGTTGAAAAAAATATCATTTCTCAAAATACATAATGAAAACATCAATTGCACTCCAAATGCAAAGAGTTATTCAAAACATTGTTGTTTATTAAATACACAAGTATACTAGCATATATTTGGGATTTAATTTTACTATGCATTAACTAGGTTCAAAATTCACATTCAAGTCATCATGCTTGTCTTAGGATATACTAATCCCATTTGAGAGATATGGTTTCCCCAACTCACCTCAAAAGAAGGTGTACACTCCCTTAACTTCAACAATCCTTGGTACGAGCTCTATGATTCATAGCTTCCGAGCCTTTTTACATAAAAAATACAATGTATTTACTACTTAAACATATATATCATATTTATACATCATCACATAAGTTTATAAAACACAATATCACTATCTTTAAGCTATAAGATTTGGCCATTACTCACCAATTTGAGCAAGATTCAAATTTACTCTAAGTAAACATGAAAGCCTCTTTTCAATGCATATCATTACGAATCCTTAAATCCTAAGTCAAGTTCACTTAGGCATTTTATTAAACACCTAATGTGCATGACTTTCAAGTCACATTTTCAAGACTTTATCATAGCAATTAATGCTCCTATCTTATTATATAACAAACACTTCCAAACAACAACGCATTTCACCACTCCATTCAATCCAATTTCCTTCGTTTAAGCCATATTCATGATAATTATACAACTCATTACATTAATCCATTGGTTCTCCCATCATTTCGACCAAGCCTCATCCAATATACATCTTCTTCATTTTTTATCATCAATTCACATTATACAAATACAATTAGCACCATAGAATTCATTTAAATCATCAATCTCAAAAGATATTCAAAAATTCACAAACTTTCACCAAAAAGGGATCATTTTGATTTTGACTTAAGGGGACTTCTCCATGACTCATTTCATTCATCTAAACCATGTTTCATGTATATTCAAGCATGGAGAACAACATTTCTTAACACTAAACTCAAAATCATATTGTAGAGAAAGATGAGACAAAACTTACCTAAACCATCCTTTTGTGATATCTTAAAATTCTTTAAGAATTTCTTAAATATAATTATAGATTTGAGTTCCTTGATTCCAAATTAGCCTATAATACCTTGATCTGTGTTGGAGAATTAAAAAAAAAGATTAGGATTTAGTGATAGCCGAAAATGGTTCTTCTCCTCCTCTATTCTCCTTTCTTTTAATTAAAACAAAAATTTTCAAGTCTTTAATAATGGGATGCCCAGCCATACATGAAGAAGGGTCTAGAATATTGACTATTCTTTGACCAAAATATGGTGAAATTACCCTTTTTCCCTTAGGTTATGTGAAATTACCATTTTACCCTCCCAACTTTTCCTAAATTTGCAATTAAGCCCAAAATTTGGGAATCTCCAAAACTTTTATTTTTATTTTGTTCCTTGGACTTTTTAAAATAATAATGAAGCCCCTTAACTTATAAAATTATGTAGTGATTGTCCAAGAATTGAAAAATTACATTTAAGTCCTTTAACTTTTAATAATTGGCAAATAAGCCCTTATATACATCAACTTTTCTAACTACGCTTTCTAAGTGTCCAGTAAGTTTATAAATCATGTCTAATCACCTTTAGGGTATTAAAACACATTTAACTTAACCATCATGTCTTATCCATCCAATGGACTCAGTTTTATACACTTAGAAGCTTATATGTGCGAAATCTTTAAGATTTCGCATACTGATGAATAGTTTAAATACATCTTTGAACTCATATACAACTAGTTTAAATACATCTTTGAACTCATATACAACTATGTATATATCAATATACAGTAGCATCTCCAAGTACAGAACAATACAAAAGGGCTCAGAGAGTTCGGCATTACAGGATCATTGTGACAATTTAGATCATCTAGAATCTGTATCTAGTGTCAATTTATTTATTTATTTTATTAGTTGTGCTTGTTGGGTTAAACAATATGGTTATGACTGATTTTTTCATATATTTATATAAGAAGGAACCCATACAATTTATCTTTTTAAAGATTGATTATATTTTATTTATAAGTTAAAGTTTTATATATGATAATTATCTTTGATTGTTCTTAATGTTGGTTGACTTAAAGATAATAATGAGATCATATCTTAATTTATGTTTAGATCAATACTTTACCGATTATTATATTCAGTTGTGAGTAATATTTAGTAGTAAAGAAAACTTATGTAGATAAAGCTCACCAACTAGGAACAAGACTTAGTAATATGCTAAGCTCTAAGCTTGACAGCCAAGATGAAAATCAAAAGAGGATGGAAGCCAAATTTGATCAAATAATAAAGATCCACTCCTCTTCCATTCATAACATGGAGGTTTAAGTTAGGCTACTTTCCAATGCATTTTTAACATGGAAGGCACCAGATTATATGTGTGAGAATCCATATTTCATGCAAAGATAGCCTCAAAATACACCATATAAGCACACTTATGCTAAGTTGGATATAACATATTATTGGAGCCCACTAATGCCTCTGAGTGATAGGGAGAAAAATGTTGATGATATGAATGAAGTAGCAGTTTAAGAAGAGAAAGAAGAAAAGAGGATAGAGAAAATACAGGTTGAAGAAGAGAAGGAAGTCTTTGTTCAAGAAGTGGATGGAGGTGATTGAGGAAAAAAAACAACTCATCTTCATACAGGATAAACTGTTGGAGTTAACTGAAGATTCAAGGAGATTCATCATTCACTATTTTATTGATAGTTTGTTATAGAAAAGGGCATTATTATAATCATTTAGATTTTTAAATTTGTTCAGTTATGTTCTTATTGTTATTATCTTGTAACATGTGGCTTATTTATTGGTTACTAAACTACCATGGGGAGAAACAAGGGTGAGCAAGCTTAGGTTGATGTAGGTCAAGCTTATGATGATAAACAAGCACTACTTGAGATGCAACACAAGAATTATGATAGGTTTTTATAAAATTTTTCTATTTCATTTTGTTTGCATGTTGTAATAGATAGGGTTTTTTTTTGTAAATTCTTGCACGTAGGTTCATTATTTTCTCTTTTTGAAGTGCTTTTGATTATTGAATCTCATATTTGGAAAGTTGTTACAAGTTAGGGAACAAGTTCCAAGGGATATGTGAGGCAAATAATGCAAGAATGTGACAAATTAGGTGTGTTAAGAATGTCATGATTGTGACTCCATGAATGGCAAGGGCATGCATTCTCTGTCACAAAGGCGAGAATCAAGTTGCACTATCATGACCCACATGCACTATTGTGAAAGCCCTTTTGGCCTTTCTTTTACAAACCCTAACCCTTTAAATACTTGTTCTCTCTTTTTCCGCCTCTCATATTCTCTTTCTAGCTAGCAGCCACATCTATAGGTCCTTACTTTCTCTCAAATCTCTCTTCACTTTCACTTGATTTTCACTCTTTTCTTTCATCTTTCTTCTAGATTATCATTATTTCCACATATATCTAGTGATTCCCACTCAAAATCACATCTTTTTAGTGAGTTTTGAAAGATTTTCTCTACACTTTATTTCTCCAATGTTCTTGAGTTTTATTTTCTGTTTTTGATTTTTTTCTTAGTTGTTTTTATAGGTTCTACTTCAATCATGTCTCCAAGAATCAAGAAAATTGCAAAACACTTAAATTCAAAAGGAAAAGAAAAGGTGTCAGGAAATGGTGCACCTGACTTAGCCAAGGATTTTGGAGCTCTCTTTTCAATCTTCACTTAAGAAGAAGGTAACAAATTCTGAAATCTTTATTCTAGAATTATTACAACACCTTGTTATTTCAATGTTTCAATCTTAGAAAATCTAGATTTGAAAGGAAAAGTTGAGACTTTGAGTGTTAGAATTCAATGGGACAAATTTATAAGATCCTACGTATGAAGTTAACCATTGAATTTTATGCTACTTTACATTATAAGTCATGATAGTTAGATAATTTTTAGTTTAAATTGCGTGGAAAACCGTATAATGTTGATTATGATATTATGAAGGAAATATGAGGTTTTCCAAGATAAAAATTATTAAAAAACATGAAAACTTTCTTGCTGAAAAAATTAGAAAAATTAATAAGGTTGGTTGGTTTAATACAAAAAAATGCACCTAATATTATTTAGAATCCCGAACACTTGTTACTTCATAAATTCAAGTGTCAAACTTTTATTATTAAAGCTTAAAGTAACAAGTGTTCTAAAAATGATTTATTCATATTTCGGTGCATGGAACATAAGGTTCAAGTTTGTATGTCCACCAATATTTTTTAAACCATAATTACTTCACTTAGTAAGAAAAGTCGCTATTTAGGCATAGGTTTTTTCATCACTGCTCCAACTCATTTTCATGGTGTCCATGTTGATGAACTAACCCTGGTTGTTCATGAGTATTTAAATCATATGTGTAACATCCCGTCACCGATGGGAAGGTTACATTGGTAAATTGAGACGGGTTAGGATTTTTACCTCATATTATTGACTGAGCATTCATTTGGCCTCTAATTTTAGAGGAATGGGTCTTTTGCACATGCATATATAGGTACATGCATTCATGACATTTTCCCGGCATTCGATTTTGAATTTGATATGAATTATTGGGAATTTTGGGAATAATTGAGTTTGAATATTGAGTTGAAACTGCATTGAGTGATCGCCAGTTGACAGTGAACTTTAGGAAATTTTTATGGAAATTCGGGAGAAAAAGTCCGGACCGAAAATTTTCTAAGTGACGGACTGATTGACTGCATAGTGCTAGAATAACTGTTAAATGGCAATGGAAAATTTATATATATGATTTTAGAAATGAATATGTTGAGCTATTGAAATTTGGAGACAAATTGGACTGGAAATGAATTGAAAAGAGAAAGAGATTTAAATGTTTTGCGAGGAAAAAAGGATAAGAGGCTCGATTGTTAAACCTTTAAATGCCTTGGTTTTGAAAGCTTGGACAAGCTTCCTCCTCCCTTCCTAGGGCTTGCGATTCTCCACCACTGATTGAGCTTTGTTCTTCCTTCCTGTGAGATTTTCGTTTCTAGCCTGCTTCCTCCTTCTCTCTTTGCAAAGCTAAGCTTTAAATCCTAAGGAAGATGATCTTTGGTGTGGTTCTGGGAGGAAACCGTTGGTGTTAAAGGTTTGGAGGATTTTCGGAAGATTTGAGGATTAATGCTTAATTGGTAAGTTAATGGGTTTAATGTTATTGATTTGTTAGCTTAATGCATTCATGGGGTTATTTGTGAAAGATTGGGGTAGTTTTAGTTAAGTTATTACTTAATTTAGAGAAAGAAATGGCGAAAAAAAGGAACTGGTCGAGAAGGCGACTGCGACTACTTGCGTCGCGACGTCTTGTGAAGCCTCGCCGCAATAATCAACATTTAATTAAATCGCTGCGAGCTCCTCTCGACGTCATGGCGAGCTCGAGTTTTCCACTCCGCGACGAGTCCTCTCCCATGCATCGCGGCGAGCCCCAAGGAAAACGTTCGCCGTGGCAAGCGTCATTACACGTCGCGGCGAGCGCCTGCAAGATGCGGCGACGAATGGTTTAAGGGCGCGGCGAGGGATAATTTTCTGATTGGATTTAATTTGGTTTTTGAGGCATAACTAATGGTGTAGACCTCCAATTGAGGTGATGTTTAATTCGTTATGATCTAGAGAAAGGGGTCTACAATTGAGGAAAAGAATGAGAGTTTGAATTCAGGTTTTTGAGATCTCAATTATAGAAAGAAAGTTAAAAATGTGATTGTATTGCAACCTTAGGATTGTTCTTGATAATTGGGGTATAATGTGAGACTTTGAAAATAAATTCAATGCTATTGGGAATTTTAAGAACTGAGCATAAAGGATGAATGGTGATATTGATTTTGAGGTAATACCCTAGCGAGTATAACTTGATAAATTGACTGAATATTAGAAATGGAATTGATGGAGTTCCATAACATGTTATTGAATTGGAAGTGAGTTATTATTGAGCATTTGAGTGGAAAATTAGATTTGCGCAAAGAAAGTGGAAAATGGGAAATAGCACCGGGAAAGTCATGAATAGGCATCGTACATCTTTTATTTACGGCATGTGCATCATCAAATTGTTTTGATTGTGCATTTTGTAATGGAAATTATTTGACTGTTATAGAGGCTCAGATGGACCGATATTCCACGGATATTTCTGGGACTTCCAGGTTGTAGCTCGGAAGTACAGGTGAGTAACCTAGTTGGTTCCTCAATCTATGTGTGTTTAATATTATATGCATTGATGTCATGTGGAGATAATGGATGGATATGTGTGTTTGATTGTGATGGATTTCGGACCATGGGTGTCCGAAATATTGGAAACTTGATATTGAAGTGCTATTGTGTGTAAATGACTATGAATGCATCAATGAAATAAATTATAAATGTATATGATCGAATACGGACCGAAGGTCGAAGGAATGAAAATGGCATTGAAAGGTAAATGATCAAATGGAAATTGGAGCATATGCATTCATGCATAAGAGCATGATCGATAATGACAGTTGTGATCGGAGCGACCAACGTAAGAGTCACAGCTCATCAGATCAAGGCTTCAAGCCCACGAAACATCATTCTCGAACCGAGCCTCGAGCTCGAGGGGAGTTAGTGCATACCCTGAGGGTTGTCCTACTCCCTAGACGCGTCTACTAAATACTGATCACTGATAGGCGCTCGGTCACAACACCGTAATAAATTGGACAGTGTCACATGTGCATTGCATATATGGTGTGATTGAATGTGTATTGTGTGAAAGGCGAAACGCCTTACATTTGAGAAATGTGACCGTATATGATATATGGTAAATCGATTATATATGTATGAATTGAGTGAACCATCGATGATGGTTTCTCACTGAGTTCGCAAACTCACCCAACATTGCAATTATTTTTCAGGAATTGAAGAGTACCCCGTTAGACACACGGGAGTATGCTTACTGTAAGCAAGTCAGAGTTCGAAGTCGGGATCAGTTCACGTCTGTATTTGAGTCATTCTGATTTATATGTAAATTTTTATTTCCGCATATTAGTACTGTTATTGCAGAGGGCCCCAATTGATTAATGTTGTATTGTGATATGATTGCTAATATAGTATTTTGATTGAAAATGTTTTCGTATCACGGGCCCAAATTGTTTACTGATATACGCGCACTCGATTGTTTTCAAAAAGAAAAAGAAAAAGGTATTACCGAGTTTTTAAACTGTTTTGATTGCTCTAGCATACCACCCTCGTGAGGCACGGGCTCGGATATCACCCTCCATATCGGGTTTGAGTCTTGCGGGAGTGGGATGCTACATTTATGGTATTAGAACCCAGAAGTACAATCTTACATGGGCTTTCTGAAAATGTGTCAAGTTATATGCATTTAAGTCATGTCACGACAGACAGTGACAACTGATCCCCAGTCTAGTATATGAGTCACATGCATGAGCATGTATCAATCGTTTAAACGGTTAGAAATAGTGAGGAAAATGATAATATGTTAGAAGGTGATAAAAGGAAGTTGTGAATATCGAGGAATCGGAAAAAGTGTATGGTTCGATTTAACAGATGAAGATTCAGTATATTGGTATTGGCAGATATATTATGAAATACGACGTCCGAGTTAATACCCCGGTATACACTTGATTGTGGTATAAATATATATCGTTGTGGATTGATAGAGGAAAGTAGAGATATGATAGAAATGGAAAGATTTCAAGTGTATAAGTGGGCAAAAATAAAATGTTACAGTTGGGATTGATTTCTGTGCCGAGAGTTATGAATATTGATGTATGACTTTGAGTCAAATTATGTTAGGGGGAAATTAAGAATAATTGTACATTTATGAGATTGATTTAAGTATGAAAATACTTGGGTATAATGCAATAATGAAAAGATTGAAATGTAAGATAATGAAAATGGTAGATGAAAAAGTTGTCAAGGTTTAGTTGATTGCCTACGTAATACACACCTGATTATGGGAGCCCCAAGGCAAGTGGAACTATTAAGCTAAACTGTCTCATATGTGTGGAGATGATATCGGAATCAATTAGTGTGTTAGTGGATGACCGCCAGTTATAGTTCTTAAAGTTTAAAGCTCAATATGAGTTAGAATAAGAAATGAAAGTGTTTATAGTGATCAATTGGGAATGAATTGAAATTGTTATATGTTAAGGATATGATCATGGTAAAATCCTCACGATTGAGGACAGTTACAAAAAGGGAGAGTGTTGTTAAAAATCAAATGAGATTAAGGTTTCCTTAGCGTAAATGATTAATTGGTGAGTTGTCCTACATCTGTCTCTCGATATGATGTAATGATTTTGATGGTATTTAGTTCACTGAATTTTATTAAAAAGGATGTTCTGATTTATATGAATTGAGGCATAATTGATCTTTATGGGATATTATGAGTTATAGCTAAAATTGATTTTCTAAGGCATTGAGATTGACTGACAAGAAATGTGATGACTGTCGATAATTAGGAATTTCATGAGCGTTATTGACGATAGTAGTAAGAAATCTTCTTAAAGAAGAGATTCTCCGAATTGGGTCAAGCCGATGAGATGATTCAATTTAAACATGATCAATGAAAGGATAAATTGGAGATAAATCTCAAATGAACTAAAAGTCGTTTTGGGGAGTCCTAATCTTAGTGGAGACTCAAGTGTAAGAGATAGAATATGCTACTGAAAAAGTGTACATTATGTTGGTGAAATGACTCTGATTATGTAAGAGAATTACTGAATATCAAGGAAATATTAATTGCGAATATGAGGGGAATATAGGTTCGTGTATATATTTTGTGTAATTATGTCCTGAAAGTACGAGATTGATATAATGAATGTTTATTTAACCCAGGGAGTGATCTATCGCAAATAAATTTGGTTATGTGGAGAAAGTAGGGTAAAGGAACATGTGTCAGAATATGTTATGATGAAACTGAGAAAATTATAAGAAAATTGTTCCTCATTGGAGACATTCGATATCTAAAGAGTTATATGAAGTAATTAGGGGTATAAGGAGTTTATTGTATTACTGAAGAGTAAAGTGTTTCAATTGTATTTAAATCGGAAAGTGACTATGATCATCGATGATCGATCTAACGTATTTAAAAAGTGAAGAAGATAAATTGGCACCGTTGAGGAATTTTATATCATGCAAGTTTCATAAGAGTGAATCTTAACATGATCGAATGAATAGTGGATGAATTAGTATACGAACATGGTCTATTGGGAGACTTAATGAAGATATAGGTGTTGATGAAATGCGAAATTACAAGGGATATATGTACACGGGATTTGGAGTTAATTAAAACTAACTGAATGCTGGATGCGTCCAGAAATTATCAAAGATTTTCTGGTTTAACTTTGATAATAATGTTTGAGGAAAATCGTGTGAATGGTATGACTGATGATTATAAAAGAGACATTTGGAGAAATGTTCAGCTTAAGTATTGATCGTATAGCTGTAAATTGGAGATTTTGCAATATATATTGACGTGTCCCAGTAAAGGGTATGATGCAATCTGTTGAAATGGTGTAAAGTGATTTTATGTACCTAGCGACAAATATAACTTCATGGGCTGTATTATGATTGATGATTTGAAATTTGTTGTACTGAGTATTGCTTTAAAGGCTTGGAGACATTAATTGTACAGAAACATTTTGAAGATGTCCATGGATATGCAAATCGATAACAGTCAAGAGATTTCGGGCATTTGAATGTTTTGAAAAGGATTAAGCGATTGATTATTTCAAACTAAGCTAGTGATGCAATTTAATGGATTGAACAAAAATTTCAATGGCAGAAGATCACAATTTGGGCGATAAGCTTGTATTACTGAGTGCAATCTGACAAGCTAGCAGCAAGGGGCAAAAAGAATGTATCATTAGTTATTGGAATTTCAAAATCAGTTGTGCATATAAAAGATTGGCAAAGACCAAATTAAGGTGTTTGAAATTTGCGAACCTTATCGAGGAATTGAAAATAACTCCAATTGTTGAGGAAAGTGATATGTATAGTTTGATTAAGAAATATGTGTAGTACAGACTAAAGAAACCGTTAGAGAAATCGCGAAGAACGATCAGAGCCTTATGGTTTAGTAAGAGTACATTGAAAGAGTAATTGATGGTTTAGAGGGAAAAATCAAATGATTATATGTGTGATCAATCAACGGACTTGACTGTTGGAAACAAATGTCAAACTGGTATTGTGGGGTTCATAGGGACATGAAATTGATGTATAGTCCAGATTGATTGAGGACATAACAATTGTTGTATGGGTGACACCATTTGAACAGTGTATTAAGTTGATGAGTAAAATGAATCTATAATGGGGATTAGGAAATCCAAGTAAAGGGGCAATGATTTGAGTGGATCGAGGCTATTAGAATCTTATGAGATTAGTGTTTTATCTCTAAGGAGATGTAATCTGATAAGTGATAAATGAAATGCTTCGAAGTGTATCGCCTCGGCCAAGATACACTTAGATAGAGATAAAGGCTTATAGAGGTCATCTATGTGACTGTGGTGTGATAAGAATTTGCAATTCAGTTTAAAACCTAAAAGATGATTCGGATCCAAAGTGTTACATAGACAGGATTAGGAAATATTGTTAGGATCCGATATCTGTGTTATTGATATTGAAAGTGACGAATTGCGAGAAATCATGAGAAAACAGTAAGACAATGTAGAGTTTGAGAAAGGAGAGTGGTTCATTGATTGTTTTGATTTCAGTTAAGTGGTAGAAATTATTCGTGTAGCGAAATAAGTGGAAAAGAGAGAGTCAATGATAGAAAAGACTCCCCTGCCTTCTTGATCAATCGTATATGAAATTTCGATGACGAAATTTTTGTTAGGAGGGGAGAATTATAACATCCCATCACCGATGGGAAGGTTACATTGGTAAATTGAAACGGGTTAGGATTTTTACCGCATATTATTGACTGAGCATTCATTTGGCCTCTAATTTTAGAGGAATGGGTCTTTTGCACATGCACATATAGGTACATGCATTCATGACATTTTCCCGGCATTCAATTTTGAATTTGATATGAATTATTGGGAATTTTGTGAATAATTGAGTTTGAATATTGAGTTGGAACTGTATTGAGTGATCGCCAGTTGACAGTGAACTTTAGGAAATTTTTATGGAAATTCGGGAGAAAAAGTCGGACCGGAAATTTTTAGTGATTGATTGATTATTTGCGTAGTCTTTAGAATAAGCGGCAAATGGCAATGGAAAATTTATATATATGATTTTAGAAATGAATATGTTGAGCTATTGAAATTTGGAGAAAAATTGGACTGGAAATGAATTGAAAAGAGAAAGAGATTTAAATGTTTTGCGAGGAAAAAAGGATAAGAGGCTTGATTGTTAAACCTTTAAATGCCTTGGTTTTGAAAGCTTGGACAAGCTTCCTCCTCCCTTCCTAGGGCATGCGATTCTCCACCACCGATTGAGCTTTGTTCTTCCTTCCTGTGAGATTTGCGTTTCTAGCCTGCTTCCTCCTTCTCTCTTTGCAAAGCTAAGCTTTAAATCCTAAGGAAGATGATCTTTGGTGTGGTTCTGGGAGGAAACCGTTGGTGTTAAAGGTTTGGAGGATTTTCGAAAGATTTGAGGATTAATGCTTAATTGGTAAGTTAATGGGTTTAATGTTATTGATTTGTTAGCTTAATGCATTCATGGGGTTATTTGTGACAGATTGGGGTAGTTTTAGTTAAGTTATTACTTAATTTAGAGAGAGAAATGGCGAAAAAAGGAACTGGTCAGAGAAGACGACCTGCGACTCGCATGTCGCGACGTGAGCGAAGCCTTGCCACGGCGAATCAACATTTAATTCGTCACGGCGAGCTCCTCTCGACGTCACGGTGAGCTCGAGTTTTCCACGCCGCGACGAGTCCTCTCCCATGCGTCGCGGCGAGCCCCAAGGAAAACGTTCGCCGCGGTGAGCGTCATTACACGTCGCGGCGAGCGCCTGCAAGACGCCACGACGAATGGTTTGAGGTCGCGGCAAGGGATAATTTTCTGATTGGATTTCATTTCGTTTTTGAGGCATAACTAATGGTGTAGACCTCCAATTGAGGTGATGTTTGATTCGTTATGATCTAGAGAAAGGGGTCTACAATTGAGGAAAAGAATGAGAGTTTGAATTCAGGTTTTTGAGATCTCAATTATAGAAAGAAAGTTAAAAATGTGATTGTATTGCAACCTTAGGATTGTTCTTGATAATTGGGGTATAATGTGAGACTTTGAAAATAAATTCAATGCTACTGGGAATTTTAAGAACTGAGCATAAAGGATGAATGGTGATATTGATTTTGAGGTAATACCCTAGCGAGTATGACTTGATAAATTGACTGAATATTAGAAATGGAATTGATGGAGTTCCATAACATGTTATTGAATTGGAAGTGAGTTATTATTGAGCATTTGAGTGGAAAATTAGATTTGGGCAAAGAAAGTGGAAAATGGGAAATAGCACCGGGAAAGTCATGAATAGGCATCTTACATCTTTTATTTACGGCATGTGCATCATCAAATTGTTTTGACTGTGCATTTTGTAATGGAAATTATTTGACTGTTATAGAGGCTCCGATGGACCGATATTCCACAGATATTCTTTGGGACTTCCGTGTCAGTATTTCGAATATCTGGTGAGTAACCTAGTTGGTTCCTCAATCTATGTGTGTTTAATATTATATGCATTGATGCCATGTGGAGATAATGGATGGATATGTGTGTTTGATTGTGATGGATTTCGGACCATGGGTGTCCGAAATATTGGAAACTTGATATTGAAGTGCTAAAAATGACTATGAATGCATCAATAAAATAAATTGTAAATGTATATGACCGGAATACCGGACCGAAGGTTCGAAGGAATGAGAAATGGCATTGAAAGGTAAATAACTGTAAATGGAAATTGGAGCATATGCATTCATGCATAAGAGCATGAACAGATAATGACAGTTGTGACCGGAGCAGCCAACGTAAGAGCCACAGTCTCACTATATCAGGGCTTCAAGCCCACTGAAACACTGTTACTAAACCGAGCCTCGAACTCGAGGGGAGTTAGTGCATACCCTGAGGGCTCTCCTACTCCCTAGACGCATCTACTAAATACTGATCACTGATAGGCGCTCGGTCACAACACCGTAATAAATTGGACAGTGTCATATGTGCATTGCATATATGGTGTGATTGAATGTGTATTGTGTGAAAGGTGAAACGCCTTACATTTGAGAAATGTGATCGTATGTGATATATGGTAAATCAATTGTATATGCATGAATTGAGTGAACCATCGATGATGGTTTCTCACTGAGTTCGCAAACTCACCCAATATTGCAATTATTTTTCAGGAATTGAAGAGTACCCCGTTAGACACACGGGAGTATGCTTACTGTAAGCAAGTCAGAGTTCGAAGTTGGGATCAGTTCACGTCTGTATTTGAGTCATTCTGATTTATATGTAAATTTTTATTTCCGCAGATTAGTACTTTTATTGCAGAGGGCCCCAATTGATTAGTGTTGTATTGTGATATGATTGCTAATATAGTATTTTGATTGAAAATGTTTTCGTATCGCAGGCCCAAATTGTTTACTGATATACGCGCACTCGATTGTTTTCAAACAGAAAAAGAAAAAGGTATTACCGAGTTTTTAAACTGTTTTGACTGCTCTAGCATACCACCCTCGTGAGGCACGGGCTCGGATATCACCCTCGATATCGGGTTTGGGTCTTGCAGGAGTGGGATGCTACAATAAGCATTTTTGGTGAGCGGAGATCTTGAAGTGTCATGGTATTGAAATCTAAAATATTGGTTGGAAATCAAAGTTTAAACACAGGACAAGACAGGCAAGTTTTAGTTCAACACTACCACAACACCAATCAACAAGTGTTATTAAATGAGGAATCCTAGGAGGAAGAGGAAAGGCGGGAGAAGCTTCTTGAAAAAATAGAAGAGAATAACAAGCACCTAGAGGGTCATCTGTACACCATAGAGACACAATTGAAGGAGGTCGTGCACCATTAGCATCAATAGGAGTATCAAACGAAGAAATTGCTTAAATATTTTGATGTCCAAGGTGTCCATATTCCATCTCCTACACCTGCACCACATGAATCACTATGTAACACCTTATATTAGGGGTTAGAAAATTAAGAAATTCCAGTACATCGTTTGCTTTGCATAATTAAGTTTTCACTTATATGTATATGCAATTTTGGACACATACAAATATTTATACATGCATTTATTGACATTTTTCTGAGTATAAGTGATTTTTTTAATGTGATAAAGTGTAAATTTTGGATTAATTGCGTTACAAAATTTATTTTGTGATAATAGTTATTATTTCAAAATTTTGGTGAATTTTAGAAAAATTGATCAAAATTTTGAAGTATTTTAGACTAGGAAAAATATTGAAATAAGAGACAAATTATGTAGTGACAAATGGATCTATTAATGTGTGACATGTAGACAAAGAGTTAAGTGACAATTGGTAGCCTTACTTTGAGGACATATGTAACACATGCATTGGAGACATGTGTCAAGCCTTAAGAGAGACACCTAGGCATTAGGAAAAAGTTTCTGCAGCCCCTTTTCCTTGGTTTCACCGAAACCACCATCTCCCTTCTTGCTTTTCCATCCCCAAAACTCATTATTCGCTCTCCCCATTTCTGGAATTTTGCTAAAGTATAAACCAAGTAAGTAACGCTTTAAGTTTTATGATAATGTAAATGACTTCTGTTGAGGTTTAATGTTTGTAACTGAATGAATGCATGAAAGGTGTATATTTTCCTGCTTGTGTATTGTTGCATACATAAATGGTGTTGATGCATGTGTTGGTGGTGAAAGAAGAAGCAAATTCGGTGATATGATTAACAAGATGAAGAATTATAGTCATTGGAATATGATAGATGCAGTATTCTACTAAACATACATCTATATTTAGGGAATAACTTGATTTTTGAATATCCAAATTGGATGGAGTTTGATTTAGAGTAAACTAGAGACAGAGAACTACATTTTTCATGAAAGAATCAAATTCAAAATATGTCCTTAAGAGTCTAGAAATTTGGCTTGAAGTTGAAATTGATGTTCTGTCAAGGAATGAAAACAGTATGTGGATTTTTTATTATAACTTGCAGGATATTGAACTACAATGCATGATATTGGTGTCATTAGACTTTTAAAACATTTAGGAACATTTTATTAGTAGAGATGTTGCCTAAATACCCCATTTTCGAGGTCAAAATGGTCATGCAAATCAAACCTGAAATCTGCTTAAGAAAAATTTGGAAAATTGATAGGTTTATAATTGATTTTATGAAGATGAAGAGGTTTAAGAAAATTGATTAGAGTTTTATGATTTTATGAAAAACAAATTGGTTTGTGAATGAGTATAGAATGGTGATGTGTTCGTGCTTAAGTGATCTTGAAAAATTGAAATGAACTTGGTGTAAAAATGGAAGTGAGTTTCGGATGAAAGCCTAGAGGCTATTAAAAGGTTATTGTTTTTATTGAACATACTTCGGTATTTTGCTTATATTTTGATCTTTAGATTTTTAAATGAGTTAATTCTTGATTCTGATTAAACCTAATACATAGGTCTATAACTTTCTTGAAGAAGTCAAATTTTGACTTTGCCTCTAAGACTTTCAAAAGTGGCATGGAATTGAGTCTTGTCTTAGGCTGTAACACTACATGGGACAGAAATCATAGCCTGTGGTTATTGAATAAAATGTATCAATGTAGGCCGAATTAGACTGAGATTTCTTCACCAAAGTTGTAGCTTATTCTCTTACATTTAAATTGGTATAAATTTTGTAATTTTTTGATATTGTAATTGAGAGATATGGGTTGTACAACTTGAATGCATGATCATGCTCTAGCCAAAATTTCAATTGTACATAGTCTGTGGTATTTTAAGCATAACTCATTGAATAACGAACCAAAATAAATGATCTTGGTATCAATAGAGATTTAAGACAATTAGGAACAATTTTCTAGAAGAGAGTGTTACAAAAATACATCATTTTCTTGATCTTTTTGATTATGCAAAGTTGACCCGAATGAGGTGCTTCTAGCAAAAGCTAGAATAGTAATTGAATGTATGAATTTTGGAACTTTTAAAGTACAATTGATGTTTACATTAGTTTAGTAAGAAAATGTACCCGATAATTTGTCATGAACATGCATTATACATATTTAATATACATAAATGAATTCTTAATCATGCATAATAGTGATTTGTATATGTGTTAAATGTTATAGAGGAACGCATAAAGCAACCACTTCCAGATATTACCGGGACTTCAAGACAATAAGCAAACGGGAGCGATTATGAGGAACCTAAGATGGTCTCTCCTTGATTTGTTTTGTTTATTATTGAATTGAATTTGATATTGATGAATGTGTACTTAATTGTGTATTGATTCTGGACATGAAGGTCCGAGGTATTGATTGATGAATGTGATATTGAAGTGCTACTTGCATGTGAATATGATTGACTACTTGCTCTGCATGAAATGTCTGAAATGACTTTGATTTGTTTTAAAACTGTTGAGTCCTAGTTGTGGGTAAATAGGCATGCCTAGAAGGGTCTGCAGCTACTCTTGTGACACTTCGGTGTCGAGACTTCGGTCTCTCCTGTATAAGTCCCGTTAACTGCCTTTGTAAATGGATTTGTAGTCCTCTGATTTTGTAATCTGATATATGTTTGATTCTAACATAAACAAAATTTGTATTATGATTCTGAAGGGTTTATACTCTCTTGTGATATTCAGTTCTAATAAGTATAAAAATCTTTTCTGAAATGCATTATTTCTGATTAAATGTTTGGCAATCTTTTAATGCATGCTTATGTTGTTATATGATTCCGTATGATGAGTTGTCACTTCATGTATAGATTAGTTACTACTCACTAAACTATACGCTTAGCACGGTGGATTTGCCCCATGTAGGTTCAGAGTAAGGATTATAAAGACTAGGACAAGCCAACCGCAATGGCCAATGTAGTCTGAGTCTTATTTTGAGAAAAATATATTTTGAGTTTGTTTTAGGATTGTATCTTATGTGTATGACTTTTCAATTTGTTTGAAGGTTTGTAATAACCTTAATACATGTTGGTATTTGAATTTATGGTATGTAATATGATAGGCACAGTATGAATGATATGTTATGTATTGTATGGTTGCTTTGAGATTCTAAAATGCATGTATGAAATGTTCTGTCTCGCTTGGATTTGTCTCGGTTCTGTATATATGTTTTGTTGTCTGCATGATGCCCCGTATCCTCCCAGGGGGTATTAAGGTGTCATATCTTTTTAGTATCAAAGCATGGTTTAGGCAGTTCTGGTTTAACCAGCGCTTAACTATTGCTTTTATTTGAGTCTACAAGTTGTGTTTTGGCCTAATGCGATGTCCCATATTTTGTCTATAGAATGAACAATGGAAGGATATCGCGATGTTGTTGACGAAGTTGCTGAGAGCAATTAGCCGGAGCAAACTAGTCCAGTAATATCTAGACCCTCTGGGGTCCTCATCTAACACTCTCTTCACCTTCTCAATCCAGAACTCAGCCCTTTCAGATTCCTCCAGAGATGTCCCAGTAAATTCCTCCACTCCATACTTCCGCAACTGATCAATTGGAGTCTTAGGTGTTGTCATCCGATGCAATAACGTCATCATATCCTGGGACAACTTAATCAAAGCCTCTCCCTGAGTTGGAGGAGGAGGTGGCACCTCAGCTTCACCTCGATTGGGCTACCAGTGCCCCTGACTTAGGATTACTTTGCCCAAGAATTTAAAGCTAAGTATGTGACAGAGGCTTATAGAAAAGATAAATGGAAGCAATTTATGAACTTAAAGTAGAGAAACTTATTAGTTGCTGAGTATGATCGGGAGTTCAACCAAATCAGTAAGTATGCCCCTGAATCTGTGCTTACTGAGGAGTTTCGATGTCATCAGTTTGAGGATAGTTTGCATGACTCCATTAAAGAGCATCTAGCAGCATTTACTCTATTTCAACAAGTGACTTACCATCAATTAGTATAAGCTACTATGAAGATTGAGAGGCAAGAGACGATTAGAAGAGAAAGGAGCCAGCGAAGGGGAATTACTAGAGGAGGCCAGTCTTCAAGTAAACGAATTCAATAAGGTATTTCCTCTGCACCGGAAGTTGCTCAGAGATCTGTGACTCGGGGAAGGCGACAAAAATTTCCCACATCAGTTGTCTCTAGTAGGGTGTCCTCTGGGGGCCGAGGTTCTAGTGCCCCGAAGTGCCCTCATTGGTCTGTTCATCATTGGGGTGTCTGTTGAGAGCTACAAGTGCATGTTTCTGCTGTGGCAATACTGAGCATATGATAGCAAATTGTCCTCTGAGACAGTCTGAGTTACCACAAGCTAGTAGAAAGGTCTCCCATGCCTATGTTGGGAACAGAGGATGAGGTAGAGGTCGAGAAGGATATAATCAGAGCAAGACTAATCCGAGTTCCCATTTAGAAACTGTAAATCAACTAGCTGTGCCTTCTGCTTCGGCTCAAGCTTTTGTACTGAAAGCTCGTGAGGATCAGGATCCACCAGATGTCATTGCTGGTATTGTTTCTCTCTTTAATTTTGAAATGCATGCATTGATTGACCCTGGATTTACTCATTCGTATATCTGTGTTAGAGAAATGTTTGATATGGAGATGCCTATAGATCAGCTAGAATATAACTTGAATGTGACCAGTCCTCTGGGTAATAGTGTGTCGGTAAATCAGGTGTATAGGAACTATCCTATTATGATCCAAGGAAATGATTATATAGCAGATCCTATTAGATTACCTTTTCATGAGTTTGATTTGATTCTGGGTATGGATTGGTTGTCTAAGCATCGGGCAGTAATTGACTGTAATGCTAAGACAGTTATGCTTAGGAGGCCCGATCAGTCTGAAATAGTATTGTGTGGTGTTCGCACTAGTTCTTTAACTAATGTTGTATTTGTTATGTAAGCTTGGAAGCTTGGAAGCAAGGGATGTAAAGCATATCTAGCTTTTGTGTTTGATTCTAAAAAGGAGGTTGGTAAATTGCTAGATATTTCTTTGGTAAATGAGTTTCCAAATGTGTTTCCAAATGAATTGCCTAGACTCCCTCCTAAAAGGGATGTGGAGTTATCTATTGAAGTTATGCCTGACACTGTTCCTATATCCAGAGCACCGTACAAAATGGCTCCTACTGAACTGAAGGAGTTGAAGGTGCACTTACAAGAGCTTCTAGATAAAGGGTTTATTCGATCTAGTGTGTCATCGTGGGAAGCACCGGTGTTATTTGTTAAGAAGAAGGATGGCACACTATGGATGTGCATCGATTACAGGCAATTAAATAGAGTCACGGTAAAGAATAAGTATCCATTGCCAAGGATTGAAGACTTATTTGATCAGTTGAAAGACGTAGGAGTGTTTTCAAAGATAGATCTACGATCGGGGTACTATCAGCTTCGGGTAAAGGATGTGGATGTACCAAAGATTGCATTTAGGACCCGTTATAGACATTATGAATTCCTAGTAATGCCATTCAAGTTAACTAATGCTCCAGCAGCATTTATGGATCTGATGAATAAAGTGTTCAGGCCTTATTTGGACCAGTTTTTTGTGGTGTTTATTGATGATAGTCTGGTCTATTTTAAGAATGAACAAGACCATACTGAACATCTCTGAATTATATTACAGACCCTGCGAGAAAGACAGTTGTATGCTAAGCTGAGTAAGTGTGATTTCTGGCTTAAGGAGATATCATTTCTAGGGCGTGTTGTCTCTTCTGAAGGAATTAGAGTTGATCCCAGTAAGATAAAGGCAATTGTTAATTGGAAGCCACCACAGAATGTGATAGAAGTGAGAAGTTTTCTGGGTCTGGTTAGTTATTACCGACGATTTGTTAAGGGATTTTCGGTGATAGCATCCCTTTTAACTAAAATGTTACGGAAGGGAGTAAAGTACGAATGGTCTAATAGATTTCAGAGTAGCTTTGATCAGTTGAAAAGTATGCTTACTGAGGTTCCTGTATTAGTCCAACCTATTTCTGGTAAAGAGTATGTTTTGTTTAGTGATGCATCTGGAACTGGTTTGGGATGTGTTTTGATGTAAGAAGGAAAGGTAGTTGCTTATGCCTCTAGGCAACTGAAGACTAATGAACAGAACTACCCTACATATGATCTGGATCTTGGAGCAATAATGTTTGTCTTAAAAATTTGGCGGCACTACTTGCATGGTGAAAGGTATAAAATTTTCACAGATCATAAGAGTCTGAAGTATCTGCTTACCAAGAAAGAACTCAATCTGAGACAATGACGTTGGTTAGAATTATTTAAGGACTATGATTGTATTGTGGATTATCATCCAGGTAAGGCTAATTTTGTGGCATATGCCTTGAGTCGAAAGACAATTTTAGCATTATTAGTGAAGTGAGGTGAATGGGAACTTGAATCTGATGGTGCTTTAATAACTCAATTGAAAGCACGGACTAAATTGAGGCAAGAAATTTGTGATGCTAAGAGAGCTGATGATAAGTTACAACAACTTATCTTGGCTACTCAGGAAGGTAAACAGTCTGATTTTTCTGTGCAAGGAGATGGTGAATTGTATTATAAGGATCAGTTATGTGTGCCAGCTAATGATGAATTGAAGAAGAAGCTATTTCTTGAGGCTCATAATATAGTATTTACTATGCATCCGGGTGGGAACAAGATGTATTAGGATTTGAAGCAGTATTATTGGTGTTCAGGTATGAAACGGGATGTTGTGGATTATGTAGCAAAATGTCTTACATGCCAGTAGGTTAAAGTTGAGCACCAAGTTCCATCTGGTTTGTTACATAATATTTCTATTCCTCAATGGAAATGGGATAACATTACCATGGACTTTGTCACTAGACTTCCTCTCACTCAAAGGAAGCATGATGCGGTATGGATAATTGTGGATAAGTTTACCAAATCTGCTCATTTTTTGCCTATCTATCCTGACTATTCTTTGGATATGCTAGCAGATTTGTATGTAAATGACATAGTGAGACTACATGGAGTACCATTGTCGATTATTTCTGATCGTAATCCTCGATTTACTTTGAGATTCTGGAAAAGTTTACAGAAAGCATTGGGTACTCAGGTTAAGTTTAGTACTGCTGTCCATCCCTAGACAGATGGACAATTTGAACGAGTTATACAGATATTAGAAGATATATTGCGGGGTTATGTGTTGGAGTTTCCCGGGAGTTGGGATAATTATCTGATTTTGATAGAATTTGCTTACAATAACAGTTATCATACGAGCATTAGCATGACACCTTATGAAAAGTTGTATGGTAGGAAGTGTAGAACTCCGGTATGTTGGACTGAGTTGAGTGAAAACAAGATGATCGGGTTAGAAATTGTGAAAGATACTGAAGAGAAGATTCAGATTATTCAGTAAAGGTTGAAAGCTGCCAGTGATCGGCAGAAATCCTATATTGACCTAAAAAGAAGAGATATTGAGTATCAGGTAGGAGATAAGGTATTCTTGAAAGTATCACCATGGAAACACATACTTTGGTTTGGGAAGAAAGGTAAGCTTAGTCTGTGATACATTGGTCCTTATGAAATTCTGAAAAGAATTAGACCAGTAGCTTATCAACTAGCTCTTTCTAAAGAATTGGCCAGGTTACATGATGTATTTCATGTTTTTATGTTGAGAAGATATCGGTTTGATGTTACACATAAGATTCCTGTGCAAGAAATTCAAGTGCAATCAGATTTGTCGTATGAAGAAGGGCCAATTTCTATATTAGCTAGAGAAGTTAAACAACTTAGAAACAAGTCAGTGCCTTTAGTAAAAGTCCTCTGGCAACACCATGGACTTGAGAAAGCAACATGGGAACCAGAGGAAACCATGAAAGCTCAGTATCCGCAATTATTTGGATTAGGTATGAATTTTGAGGATAAAATTTCTTAAGGAGGGAAGAATTGTAACACCTAATGTTAGAGGTTAGAAAATTAAGAAATTCTAGTACATCGTTTGGTTTGCATAATTGAGTTTTCACTTATATGCATATGCAATTTTGCACATATACAAATATTTATACATGCATTCATTGACATTTTTCTGGGTATAAATGATTTTTTTAATGTGATTAAAGTGTAAATTTTGGATTAATTGTGTTACAAAATTTATTTAGTGATAATAGTTATTATTTCAGAATTTTGGTGAATTTTAGAAAAATTGATCGAAAATTTGAAGTATTTTAGACTAGGAAAAATATTGAAATAAGAGACAAATTATGTAGTGACAAATGGATCTATTAATATGTGATATGTAGACAAAGAGTTAAGTGACAATTAGTAGCCTTACTTGGAGGATACATGTAACACATGCATTGGAGACATATGTCAAGCCTTAAGAGAGACACCTAGGCATTAGGAAAAAGTTTCTACAGTATAGATAGTAATGTTTTAGAATCAATAAGGATAACTAAAGAGGTTAAAGACTATATTGAATGTGAAGGATGAAATTTTGTTTTATGTTGTATGATGTGGGTCTTTAAGAAATAACTTTAAAAGCCTTATCCATGACTAATGCCATTAGACACTTTTGTATGAATAGAAATGGTGTTGTTAAATTTGTAGCTGGAAATAAGGCTTATAGAATGTCTTTTAATAAGTTTAACTGAACTAACTTTCTATCATCTAATAAAATTAATGATGACCCATTTAGAGATGAACTAGGGGAATATGTTTTAAGTGAGGATTGTACCAGGAGATTTTATGTAACATCCCACCCTCAATTGGAAGGGTAGATTAGTAAATTGGCATATGATGTGCTAGATTGGGATTTCATATGACTGCTCATGCATAATAGGATTGCTACATAGTCACAATTTTGCACAGGAACTTACTGTACATGCATACATGACATTCCCGATTTTCGTGCCTAAGACAATTTTATTGGGATGAGTGTGATTTTTGGGTTTGGAAAATTATTCGGAGTGCGCCATCGAGTGTTTTACATTTTTAGGAATTTATGAAAATTTTTCTGAAATTTTTCGGGGTTCTTGCCCGGATCGAAAAATTCTAACTGACTAACTGAGTGAGCTTTTTTGTACTGAAAAGGACTGCCTAATGGCATTGGATTATTGAATAGATAATTGTGGGAATTGTTATGGAACCATTATGATAGATTAAATTGGATTAGAGTTATGATTAAATGTTGTTAATTAAGTTTTTGTCTTTTCCATTCATTAAAAGCCAAGTGTCTCTTTATAATTAATGACTTTGTCTTATATGATGCTTCACCTTCGACTTTTTCTCCTTGTCATACTTAAAAACTCATTTTGGAAAGCTTTGGAAAGCCAATCTTCCTTCTCATCCGAAACTTGCCATTTCCTTCAATTGTTTTCCTCCTCCTTCGACTTTTTCCTTTTTCCTCCCATATAAGTTCCACTTGTTCTTTTGCTTGTTCCCTCTTCCTTCTCATGTAAAGCTAGTTCACACCTTGGGTTGATGATGATCTTGGTTATGCTTATGAAAATCGTGGGTGAGGTGTGGAAAAAAAGAAGTTGGTGAGAACTTGAAGATTTGAGGAAAGTAGAGCTTGCAACTTGTTTGGTGAGTATTGATGGTTGCTTTCCTTCTTTTGGTAGTTAGAACCAGTCATGGGGATCCTTTGTGCATTTATTTGATCATGAAAGTGGTAGGTTTGAATGGGTTTAAATGCATGCTTGAGTGAGGGTGAGTGAATGAATATGGTTTTTATTGATTTTGGCTTGGTTTTAGATTGAGTTTAGAAAGGCTAGATGAATGGCAAATAGTTGTGTGGTTGCTGCCAAAGTTTGTTAATTATACAAATATATGTTGTGATGATTTTGTGGTTGAATTGGAGGTGTAAATGAATGTTTATTGATGTAGGTAAAGTGATAGAATGGAAGAGGAAGAGGTAAAGATGAAATCTGGAAAATTTGGTGTTTAACCTATTGAAATGTTTTGATCATAACTAATTGTGTAGGTGAGAAAATGAGGTGAGGTTTGTGGCCAATTAAACTTTGGGATGTTGGTTACATTTTTGTGTGAAATAGGTGTTGTCCAATTTAGCTTTAAGAGGTTGCAATATGGCTTGGAAAGTTACTGCTATTGACTGGAATGAATAGTACCCGAAACCATAACCTAGAGTTTTGCTAATTTTTCTAAATTAATTGAGAAGGAATTAGAACAAATGGACTAAATAAAAGTTGAAGCCTATTAAGTTATCTTTCCAATTCCACTGATTTTGCAATTTTTCGATATGTATAGTAGGAGTTATGGACTGATGATTGTTGGCTGTTTTTATGCATTGAATGAAACCTAGCTGGAATGTCAAATTTGGTGTACATTCAGATTAGAAGGAATTTTAGTAATTTTTGTGCATTGAATTGGTGTTGGAAATCTACTGAAGAGTTTTAGATGACACATTCATCTTGAAAATAGTGTATGGAATATAATTTTTGGAAATCAGATGTGGGAGTTATGGATTTTCACAATTTGAACCTACATTGTGATGTTAATTGCTGATTAGGTCAGAAACTTGCAAACAGATTTGACACTGTTAGAGGCTGAATTGGAGTCTGGTTATTTCATGAAGAATTGAAGTTTGAGATTTTATCTTTTCAGGGATATAAAGTGGTGATTAGTTTGACTTGTATACAGGGAGATATGATTGATAGAAAGTTACTGCTCAAATTGAGTGATTTCAGGGACAGCAACCTAGAGTGAATTATTTGACCTAGTTAGCAAGGGAATTGAAATTTGGGTTGTTTCATGAAAGTTGTAGATAACATTGTGATCTTGATGAGCATATTTATTGTATAATGTTTGACTGCATAGAATGAAAGATAGTGAATTTCCAATGACTGTTCTGTTTTAGGAAGTGAATGGGTGGGCAGTAGCTTACATTGGATGTTTGACACCCTTAGGGGTGAAATTGATTTTTCTGAACTAAAGGAAACTTGTAGAGGGTTTCATTACCTTTCCAATGAGATATGGTTTGCATTTTTCTGAATTGTGTAGAATAAGTTATGATTTATTGAACTTCGGTTAAAGGAAAGGGAAAAAAGAGTAGGAAATAAGGGCAATATATATTTATTAATTGTTGAATTTTGGTTTCCTTCGTGAATAACTTTTTCGTCCGACATCCGATTGACCTGATTCTTGAGGCATCGGATTCGTAGAATATTAAATTTCCTTTTCTGAGAGATTGGAGATTTTTTGGACGGAAAATTGACGTGGGTCCGGGTAAAAGTCTGTGTAATCACTGTTTTGTTTAATTGGGGACCTATAGAGGTCTGATTGCGCACCGTCAGCGCCAATAGGTTTCTAATTTTTGGATAGATTTCTCTGATGAAAAAAAAGAGATTAGGACCGGGAATTCATGAACATGCATATTTTTACCTACATGTGCATCAGTAATTCATTCGGATTGATTCGTTAGTGATAGTTACCTTCTCTGATGCTTAGGCACAACTGGAGCGTCGATCGACCGACGTGACAAAGACTTTCCGACAATAGCTTGAAAGTAAGATGTGAGTAACCTAGTTGGTTATCCCGATCTACGTGTTTACTGTGACTTGATTGCCCTACGGGGATTACGTGGATTATATATGGCTTTTATTGACTGTGAATTGGGCATTAGACAACTGTTTAATTGGACTGACCCATGGACTGTGATATATTATATTGACTTCTATTGGGCATGTGCATTCATGCACAAATGCATTAAACTGCTAAAAGGAAAATTGTGAACCGAGACGTCACTGATACTGAACCGAGCCTAGAGCTCGACATACTAAAACGAGCCTCGAGCTCGAAGGGAGATAATTCTCCCCAGACGCGTCTACACTGAATACTGTTTATGCTCTCGGTCACAATACTGTAATAAAATGGAAAAAAAAATGAGTCACATATGCATTGCATCATTACTGGACTGAATATCTGAAATGGATAATTATTGTGACTGCTTGACTTTGGTGACTGTATTGTAAATGGATGACTCTTGTCTTGTATTTAATTACCGTGGTATCGTCTTATTATTCTGTAATTAAATATTGCTGTGATAATTGACTGTGAAATATGAACTATGAATATTGACTGTATTAGTAGTACTAAGACTGTCTTATTACTGTAATTTGTTATGTGATGCATGAATTGGGAGAACCATCGATGATGGTTTCTCATTGAGTTCGCAAACTCATCCAAAATTGTAATATATTTTTCAGGATTTGAAGAGTACCTCGTTCAACGCGGGAGTATGTCTACTGTAGGCAAGTGAAGGATAGAGGTCGGGATCAGTTCGTGTCTGCATTAGTGTCTTACCAAATTGTGTTCCGCAATCATTGTATAACAAAGCTTTGTATTTAGACTAAGCCCATTGTGGTGTTATTGTTTTTACACATTGACAATTGCATTATTGTTGCCTGACCGTAATTAGTGTTGTCTGTTTGTAATAACTGGAAATAGTTTATTGTGCTCATGGGCTTAAATTACTTACTGTTTTTACCGTTGTTTTTACCGGGCCAATGTATGTTATAAAAAAAACTTGTATACCGAGTTTTACCGACTGATGTAGTACTCCACCCTCGCGGGGCACGGACTCGGATATCACCCATAATATCGGGTTCGGGTCACTCGGGAGTGGGGTGTTACCTTTAGGTGGTATCAGAGCCCAGTAGTACGTAATGTATCTGGGCACAGTCTGAAATATAATGTGTATGCATTTGAGTCGTGTCATTGCAAACCGTGGCAACTGATCCCTAGTTTGAGTCGCACGGGTAGAAATCCTACGTGTGCGTACGTGTCAAGTGATTAAGTGAGAGAAAAATGAGACTGTGTTAGAGGTAAACCCCTGGAAGTGTATAAGCAATTAGGAAAGAAAAAAGGAAAAATGGATAAGGAGATTGATATTGTACTGTGGTTAGAATGACTGTGTTGGCCTAGACTGATTAAGGAAAGAAGTTATATTAATGAATTCTTGGATTAAAATGGCAATATTACGGCGACAGAGAACGAATATGTCTAGAACTTGGAAAGGCCCACTGGAGATAGGAGAAGCATACTGGTTATAGTAGTCTTAAGTGAGATTAAAGGTCCGGGATGAGTAAGTAATTAGAGTTCTGACTGTATATGTGAGGACATGGGAAACATTGGAACTGAGTAAAGTGTAGATGGTCCGATTAGGTAGATATTGATTCACTGTATTGGTGTTAGATATTAGTAGCTATCATAGATAGATGATGATAGCGAGATTGTAAGAAGATCAATAGTGTACTGTAACGGTCTATCGAGAACTGAAAGAACTGAAAAAGCAAGATGCCTAGTGCCTAGTTGAGTAAGAAAAAGTAGACTTGGTGAGATAAAAGTATACAGATAAACTGAAATGAATTGGGGAAACGGTTATGATTATGAGCGCCTAAGCATGAGACTGGAATGGTTATGCGAATATTGTGCTTAGAGTTTGGAAACTAGTATCAAAGGATGGTAAGGGGAAAAAGACAGACTGACAATTTTCTACTGAATGTGTATCAGGAAATTCTAGATTTGGTTGAAAAGATGTATATAGACACAGAAATGGTAACTGGATGGGTAAATAGATAGAGATACAATGGAGTTGTATCAACGATTTTGTCGTGTTTTAGGGACTGTGAATGCCTATTATAGATTGTTTGAGGATATTAAAGAAATACGAAGCAATAAGAAGATGACATTGTATAATCCAAGTGGACATGACCTTAAAAAGGTCAAGTTGACACATGAATGCTATGGGAATGAAACTAGGGAAATGAAAAAAAAAATGAAACAATGATAGTGATATGAAAAGAGTTGTCACATTTAAGTCGATTTACCGTTGGGAGTACCTATTGGACAGTGAAGTTGACCATGATTAATGAAATGTATGTGAAAGATACATAGAAATCATGGAGGAGATGATCAGTGAATGATTAAATACGTGCTTCTATGAGTGGCTATAAAGTTTATATTAGGTTAAAGTAAGACATAGGAGGACTGAATGTACCTTTATGAGAGGAAATGAGAAATGATTATGGCATCAGTTATTTATTTAAGAATTAGCATAAACGGAAAGGAGTCTTATGGAAGTCTGAATTGTATAGGTTACTAATTGGTTTCCGGATAAAATGCCGAGGTATAGATTACAGAATAAGTGTGAAAGAAAGTGTTTATGTGACTGTCACAAGGAACCTTAGTGTAAGGAATGTTCTGATCTTTTAAATTATGGCATAAAATTGTTCTGATTGAGATAGTACATACAGTGAAGAATTTGAAAAGCAATTAGGGATAATAATTGGTTGATGAGACTTTCGTGAACAGTATAAAGATGGTAACAAGACTAATGGTCAAACGGAAAGAAGTATGGACAAAATTAAAAGTGAAATTGAGTCATATCTCATATTACTGAAGTTATCTGTATTGTGTGTACGGAAATGTAAAGTATCCAATAACAGGAGTGGAATTTTAATTTGAGATGATCCTATTGCAATGTGAAGTGAAATACTCAAATGACGTGGAAATTGATGGAAGTCCAAGTACAGATGATTAGGTACTAGTATATATATATCAATGTGGATGACAGAAAATCAATTGGAAAGAGAAAATGAATAGAGATAAGAAGTCCTAAAGGAAAACTGACAATGACGTGATGTAGTGTTATCTTCATAAAGGGATTGTAAATTCATTAATTGTGGACTTAATGAGAAGGTAGAATGTTGTTTAGTGATGTTTGGAAAAGTCATCAAGACCCTAATTGGGAAGTATGCGAGGTAAGCAAATGATAGTGATTATGATGATAGAAGGAATGTGTTTGAAAGTGTTGAACAGTGATAAATTGAATTGACTTTGATAAATGGTATTGGTGTTATCATAGCAATTGTTTAAAGTCTTGGAGATTTTAGATTCCTATAGGAATACATAGTGTTAATTCGAGGAAAGAGACAGGCATAAATACCGACAATGCTGAAATGAACGGACAATTCTGCCTACTAAACTCAACTAGTGAACAGATCATGCTGCAATGAACAGATCAATTACAGATATTTGGAGTTTCAAATAATGTCAAGTAGATTGTGGGTGATTGTGAAGTATTTCTGGAAAATTGAAGTTATAGATCTAGTGATAAGAAAGGTTAAAAGTGCAGGAGTTAAAGTGGTAAGTCTAGTCTTATGAGTCATAAGTTGGATACGCAGTGAAATCGAAAAATCGAAAAAGAAAAAAAAAAAAAACAACAACAATAACAATATTGAATGCTTCATAGAATAAGTTGTGTACCCGATAAAAAGTGATAGAACAAGAAAGTGAACAGTCGAAGCTAGACATTCTGGTAAGTATATGCAAAAAGTGAAATTGATGACTATGAGTATAGAATGAAGTGATGAGTGATTCAAGTGCTTAGAGGTTTGAATGGTCAACAGGCACAATGCTTTAGGTTTCATAGGATTATGACCGTGTTATAGAGTTCTGATTTACTATAGGGATATACTGCTACACTGCACAGTGTCTAACGGGAGGCAAAGACCAACATTGAGTCGAAATGCTTGTGATGAGTGAAACAAAGGAAAGTGACTCAGGAAAGCTGAATGGGTTAAGTACATATCCGAATAAAGTGCGTTAACACTTTAGAACAGTGAATTGTCTAAGGGAGTTGAATTTGAACAGAGAGTCAATGGGATATAAAGCATGACTGCATTAGGTAAAGTATAGCCGGTTATAGTGAAATGGAGCTAAATGTCATTGTATTGGTACCAAAGGAATGTAAATCGTCCCTGACGAGATAAAGGAGGTTATTGTAAGTATCACCTTGAAAAGATGTACTCCATGAAATACGACTTAGTCTGTATGTTATTGGGAGAAAAAGATATTGGACGGTATAGTGAGAAAAAGGTATTGGATGGATAAACGTGATGATTAGTGAACAGGTTCGAAAATAATGAACTGAGTCATAGCATTGGAACTAAAGGTAATGACTACTCTAAAAATGGCAAGTGAGATAGCTAAGAAAATGAGATCGCCAACTGATAGCCTTGTTGAGTCCGTCTACTGTACTGAGTGATAATGAGTTAGCCAAATTAGTAACTGAACAACTGACTGAATATGGTTACTGTGACCTTTTGGAAAATGAATTATTGAGTGAAAAAGTGTATGGAACATATAGGAACAGATGATTACGGTCATACTGAACTGTTGATTGAGAATTTCGAGGACGAAATTTTTATTAGGAGGGGGGAATTGTAACATCCCACCCTCAATTGGAAGGGTAGAATAGTAAATTGGCATATGATGTGCTAGATTGGGATTTCATAGGACTGCTCATGCATAATAGGATTGCTACATAGTCACAATTTTGCACAGGAACTTACTGTACATGCATACATGACATTCCCGATTTTCGTGCCTAAGATAATTTTATTGGGATGAGTGTGATTTTTGGGTTTAAAAAATTATTCGGAGTACGCCATCGAGTGTTTTACATTTTTAGGAATTTATGAAAATTTTTCTGAAATTTTTCGGGGTTCTTGCCCGGATCGGAAAATTCTAACTGACTGACTGAGTGAGCTTTTTTGTACTGAAAAGGACTGCCTAATGGCATTGAATTATTGAATAGATAATTGTGGGAATTGTTATGGAACCATTATGATAGATTAAGATTAAATTGGATTAGAGTTATGATTAAATGTTGTTAATTAAGTTTTTGTCTTTTCCATTCATTAAAAGCCAAGTGTCTCTTTATAATTAATGACTTTGTCTTATATGATGCTTCACCTTCGACTTTTTCTCCTTGTCATACTTAAAAACTCATTTTGGAAAGCTTTGGAAAAACAATCTTCCTTCTCATCCGAAACTTGCCATTTCCTTCAATTGTTTTGCTCCTCCTTCGACTTTTTCCTTTTTCCTCCCATATAAGTTCCACTTGTTCTTTTGCTTGTTCCCTCTTCCTTCTCATGTAAAGCTAGTTCACACCTTAGGTTGATGATGATCTTGGTTATGCTTATGAAAACCGTGGGTGAGGTGTGGAAAAAAAGAAGTTGGTGAGAACTTGAAGATTTGAGAAAAGTAGAGCTTGCAACTTGTTTGGTGAGTATTGATGATTGCTTTCCTTCTTTTGGTAGTTAGAACCAGCCATGGGGATCCTTTGTGCATTTATTTGATTATGAAAGTGGTAGGTTTGAATGGGTTTAAATGCATGCTTGAGTGAGGGTGAGTGAATGAATATGGTTTTTATTGATTTTGGCTTGGTTTTAGATTGAGTTTAGAAAGGCTAGATGAATGGCAAATAGTTGTGTGGTTGCTGCCAAAGTTTGTTAATTATACAAATATATGTTGTGATGATTTTGTGGTTGAATTGGAGGTGTAAATGAATGTTTATTGATGTAGGTAAAGTGATAGAATGGAAGAGGAAGAGGTAAAGATGAAATCTGGAAAATTTGGTGTTTAACCTATTGAAATGTTTTGATCATAACTAATTGTGTAGGTGAGAAAATGAGGTGAGGTTTGTGCCCAATTAAACTTTGGGATGTTGGTTACATTTTTGTGTGAAATAGGTGTTGTCCAATTTTAGCTTTAAGAGGTTGCAATATGGCTTGGAAAGTTACTGCTATTGACTGGAATGAATAGTACCCGAAACCATAACCTAGAGTTTTTCTAATTTTTTTAAATTAATTGAGAAGGAATTAGAACAAATGGAATAAATGAAAGTTGAAGCCTATTAAGTTATCTTTCCAATGCCACTGATTTTGCAATTTTTCGATATGTATAGTAGGAGTTATGGACTGATGATTGTTGGCTGTTTTTATGCATTGAATGAAACCTAGCTGGAATGTCAAATTTGGTGTACATTCAGATTAGAAGGAATTTTAGTACTTTTTGTGCATTGAATTGGTGTTGTAAATATACTGAAGAGTTTTAGATGACACATTCATCTTGAAAATGGTGTATGGAATATAATTTTTGGAAATCAGATGTGGGAGTTATGGATTTTCACAATTTAAACCTACATTGTGATGTTAATTGCTGATTAGGTCAGAAACTTGCATAACAGATTTGACACTGTTAGAGGCTGAATTGGAGTCTGGTTATTTCATGAAGAATTGAAGTTTGAGATTTTATCTTTTCAGGGATATAAAGTGGTGATTAGTTTGACTTGTATACAGGGAGATATGATTGATAGAAAGTTACTGCTCAAATTGAGTGATTTCAGGGACAGCAACCTAGAGTGAATTATTTGACCTAGTTAGCAAGGGAATTGAAATTTGGGTTGTTTCGTGAAAGTTGTAGATAACATTGTGATCTTGATGAGCATATTTATTGTATAATTTTTGACTGCATAGAATGAAAGATAGTGAATTTTCAATGACTGTTCTGTTTTAGGAAGTGAATGTGTGGGCAGTAGCTTACATTGGATGTTTGACACCCTTAGGGGTGAAATCGATTTTTCTGGACTAAAGGAAACTTGTAGAGGGTTTCATTACCTTTCCAATGAGATATGGTTTGCATTTTTCTGAATTGTGTAGAATAAGTTATGATTTATTGAACTTCGGTTAAAGGAAAGGAAAAAAAGAGTAGGAAATAAGGGCAATATATATTTATTAATTGTTGAATTTTGGTTTCCTTCGTGAATAACTTTTCCGTCCGACATCCGATTGACCTGATTCTTGAGGCATCGGATTCTTAGAATATTAAATTTCCTTTTCTGAGAGATTGGAGATTTTTTGGACGGAAAATTGACGTGGGTCCGGGTAAAAGTCTGTGTAATCACTGTTTTGTTTAATTGGGGACCTATAGAGGTCCGATTTGCACACCGTCAGCGCCAATAGGTTTCTAATTTTTGGATAGATTTTTCTGATGGAAAAAAAGGGATTAGGGCCGGGAATTCATGAACATGCATATTTTTAACTACATGTGCATCAGTAATTCATTCGGATTGAATCGTTAGTGATAGTTACCTTCTCTGATGCTTAGGCACAACTGGAGCGTCGATCGACCGACGTGACGAAGACTTTCCGACAATAGCTCAGAAGTAAGATGTGAGTAACCTAGTTAGTTATCCCGATCTACATGTTTACTGTGACTTGATTGCCCTACGGGGATTACGTGGATTATATATGGCTTTTATTGACCGTGAATTGGGCATTAGACAAGCTGTTTAATTGACCGTACATTTGGGTGACCCATGGACTGTGATATATTATATTGACTTCTATTGGGCATGTGCATTCATGCACAAATGCATTAAATCGCTAAAGGAAAATTGTGAACCGAGGCGCCATCGATCTCGAACCAGAGCCAGAGCTCGACATCTTTAAACGAGCCTCGAGCTCGAAGGAGATAATTCTCCCAGACGCGTCTACATGAACCTTTGTTTATCGCTCGGTCACAATCTGTAATAAAGCGGAAAAAAAAGTCACATATGCATTGCATCATTCTTGGACCAATATCTGAAATGGATAATTATTGTATTTGTTTGACTTGATGTTGATATTTGTAAATGGATGACTCTTGTCTTTGTATTTGCTTACTTGATCGTGATCGTCTTATTATTACGTAATTAAATATTGATCGTGACAATTGGTATGAAATATGAACTATGAATATTATTTGTATTAGTAGTACTAAGATTGTCTTATTATCGTAATTTCTTATGTGATGCATGAATTGGGAGAACCATCGATGATGGTTTCTCATTGAGTTCGCAAACTCATCCAAAATTGCAATCTATTTTTCAGATTTGAAGAGTACCCGTTCAACGCGGGAGTATGTCTCTTAGAGCAAGTGAAGGATAGAGGTCGGGATCGGTTCGTTATGCATTAGTGTCTTACCAAATTGTGTTCCGCAATCATTGTATAACAAAGCTTTGTATTTAGACTAAGCCCATTGTGGTGTTATTGTTTTACACATTGACAATTGCATTATTGTTGCTGACCGTAATTAGTGTTATCATTTGTAATAATCGGAAATAGTTTATTGTGCTCATGGGCTTAAATTACTTACTGTTTTTACCGTTGTTTTTATCGGGCCAATGTATGTTATAAAAAAAAACTTGTATACCGAGTTTTACCGACTGATGTAGTACTCCACCCTCGCGGGGCACGGACTCGGATATCACCCATAATATCGGGTTCGGGTCACTCGGGAGTGGGGTGTTACATTTTAGGAATGCATCTTAGGGGTTCAATCCAATTATTCCCCAACCATACTAAAAGTTAAGGACATCTTAAACCTTACCATCTAATATTCATTTTCAGGGATAACTAGATAACATGACTCAGTAACACTTCCAAATCTCTTTTACTTAAAGTATTATATGGAAAAGTGTTGGGACGCACTTCTGGAACCCAACTATCTTGCGAATATCAGAAAACTTAAACAAATCTTTATAACATCATACATCTTTAATACATTACTTACAACTATAATATTATCATCATATTTCATTACCCTCAAACAAAAGGGTGTTACAAGCCATAATACATCATAATCTGAAACTTTCAGAGTACAACAATTACAAGAACTACAAATTCTATAAAAACACAACTAAACTCTCCTGTTTACAAAATCTAGCTTAAAATACAAAAACAACAAATCTGAAGAATTTCGCCTTAGGCTCTTGCTTGCTTGACTTCTTAACTATCACCTAAGAAGGGGACAAAGAGGGGGTGAGCTTAAAAGCTCGTGGGTAACAAGTTTATAATGAAGAATAGGCAAAAATCATTGAAATGTTCATTTGTTATAGAAATTTCGTATTGAATTCATAAAACTCAGAGCTTTCAAATTCTCAACCAAATTCATAGTTAAAGAAACATCATCACATAAACATAACATATACATGTAACCATCAAAGCATAACACTCAATTATGCAACATTCTTGACAATTCAAAGATGCAATGTACAAACAAATGGCTCGAGGGTTCCATGGAAACAAAATAGTCAAACCGAAGTTTACACCATTAACAGAATGAGTCCATTTTGGAGCTCATATGCCACAAGTGGGCAGCTAGGAGAAGGCTCTTGTCAACGTGCACGTGACGAACAGAATGATTCCACTCTCGCCCAAACAGAAGCACATAATCATGCTCAAATCATTGTATCAAATGCTCATACTTTTTCTTCTTTTTCGAATATACAAAATGCCATGACATTTTTCAATGCATGACATAAAATGTTTCACTGCATTTCTATCTTTATTTTGAAATTCAACAACAAAATTCATATATCAAACATATAAAGATTCCTCAAATCATTTGAAAACAATAGATGCAACAATTTTGAAGCAATTTGAAATCATTTTACTCTTTTGATTTAATAGAAAACATTTAAGGCTCATTACTTCTATTATAAACATGAAACCCACCTTAGAAATCCATGCTTGTAAACTTGCTTAGAATATCTCTCCTTTTTACAAACAACCTGAGGTCTCTCCGATCCCTTTGGTCCTTCACCAAATGAAGAGATCCTTAGTTCAAATGGAAGCTCTTCTCTTCCTCTACCTTTTTCTCTTCTTAAACAACATCAAAATCTCCCTTATAGGCTAAGGAAATTGGAACCCTGGCTTGTTTTCTCTTCTCTCTCTCATTCTCTTTTTCTTGTTGTATTTCTCTCTCTTTTTCATCCATGCATCTAGCTTCTTCCAGAATATCCCCCAATTCACGTTCTCTCCTTCTTTAAAATGGCAAACAACACTTCTTCTTCCAATTATACCCTTAATGGGTGAGAAATGTCCCATTTTCCTTTCCATTTATGCCTTATATCTTTAACACTTAAGTATCTTGCCAAAAGCACCCTTGAATATTCTGACATAACACTTTATTCTGGAAGAATCTTCTCTATTGTCTTACATTTCCACTGACACCAAAAATCATGCTATTTGGGTCAGTGATTCGAATGATACACTTCAAACATTTTTGGACTGCTCTTATCCAAATCAGTATAGTTATGCACTGTTGGATCGAAAAAACAAAGCATGTTATATTTAAAGAAACGGTAGATTTCAAAACTTTTATGAAATCATTACTTGCAGCTGAAGCAACAAATCCAAATCATCATGCTAATCTATACATGATATGGTGTAAGGATAATAAAACATAAACTAGATCAGGAGTATTACTGAATCCCTTGCTACAGCTTTAAATCCTCGCTGCGCTATCCTCTCCTTCTTCTAATATCCAAATTCTTTTGCTTTGAATCTTTTCCTTTAGCAATCTACTTTCTCCTTGTTGTTGTATCCTCAACCAATTAGATTTACCACTTGTTCTTCAAGGACAATTAGGTTAACAAAATCCTTTGGTGCAAAAGGAGAAGAAATGTTTATAGGAGATTTTCTTAGAAGAAGAAGAACCAAAACTGAAACTCTTTATATTGGTATTTTCGATTCTACCTTTCATGAAAGGAGAGAATGTGTCAAGAACATGCAAGATGTCTTTCTTACACTCCAATTTCGGTTATGCATGAAGGAAAGAAGAGAGAGGCATCCAATGCATCACTTCTTTCATTAATCAATCATAAAATTGCCAATAAATAAGACTCTCTTCATTTATCTTTAAAATGGCTATATGAAAAGACTATAACCTAAAATTGAATAACCAATTTTGGTTTTGGCAAGAAGAAAGAAGAAAGATGGTCTATATAATGTACATCTTTCATCTTTAATCTAATGAATGCAAATAGGTTACATGCTAACATTAAAAGATAACCATTAAACCATTTAATGGTAAGTTCATAACTCCATTTAATGATGATAAACCATAATAAAGACCATCTTTATTTTAGCATTTTAATGTCAAATGTGTAGCTTCACATTTCACCTAACACAACCGAAATTTCTACTTCTCCTTTTTTTTAAAAAATTGTTTTAATATAATTAATCTAATTAATTACATTAAACCAAAATCTAACCCATTTCTAAATGTACATTTGGGCTTCTAATTAACCATTAATTAGACCAAGCCCAACATTCAATTATGGGCTTCTAAAACCTCCATTTATATTTCTTACTTAACTTGATAACCTTCCTTAAAGCCAAATGGAGAATCTTATTGGACTTTGATAATTCAAGCTTCAATAAGCCCAGAATTAATTCAATATCATTAGAATTAATTCTAGCTTATTAACTAAATGTCATTCCACTAAAGACAATTAGTTGAACTCTTGAATTATTAAATATTATGAGAATACATATTTTATGTCCAATTGCCAACCCTATTTAGAACCTTATTATAGCCATCCGCACAACAAAGGGTAAAATTACCGTTTTGCCCTTATGTTGGCTTTTCCTTCTAGATCTCCCGTTTTACATTATATGGTGATTAACACACAAGATCTCATCTTGGTGTCAAGTCTTGATGGGTAGCTAGTCCATCAAACTACTGACGCTAGTTTAATCACAAAATCTCCTTAAAACATCTAGAAGTGATGATAGCACTATAAACTCTTTATTTGAGTGAATGTTCCCTGATACATGTTTCAATTAACAATTCCAACGTGCAGACACTGGATAAATACTCTGTAAAAATCCATTCTGATCATATCAAGAATTATAATGAAACATATATGAGTTCACCACTCATCAAGATTATGATTCATAATAAGCGAATGCTTAAGTTGTATGTTTTAAGATTAAAGTAACGGCCCACTTTATTCTTGAAAACATACTTGATTATAGATTCATTTAATAGTGCCATTATCAATAGTCTACTACTATCATGATATGAAACTCATCATTCCCTTTAAGTAAACTCCTCTACTTATATGGAGATAAATCGCAACACTACAGTCTAAACCATAATCAAGTGACCAACTTGATTATTCAACTGTGAATCAATTAATTCAGATTCTAATAATATACATGTTTCCCATACATCTCTATGTATATGTATATTACTTACAAAAGAATCTTGGTACCTTTTGACCAGATATATAACGCTCACACAGATAAAACCAAACTCTTTTGTTTTATTAATAATAAATATTTCCATTACAAAACTGTAACTGAAGAAGATAAAGTTACATATAAATACACTTGCTTTCCAGGGTACTATATTTACATAACTCCAACATGCACAACTCCCATCCAAAATTTAAACATCTTAGCAACTGAATTAAATTTCACTGTTTCATACCATTTTTACCTCCACGTCTCTAGTTTATCTTGAAATAAGAATTATCTTATTTGGAGCTCTACTGATCCAGAAATCATCAAAATATTGAAGCATGTTCCATAAGATATCCAATTCCTACTCTTGCAATCGATACCCTTACTTAATTTAATATATATTTTTCACATCAATACCAAAATTCATAACCTTAAGTGGAGATGTAAAAAGAAAAGTATTAGCAAACTAAAGGTTCAAGAATCATTTCATTTGGGGGTCGGATAGTAAAATTATGGCCGAATGAAGCAAACAAGATTTGATCCTCACTCATATAGAACTTGTCTTAGGACCAGTAGTATAAATCTCACTAGATAGATTAGATTAAGGTTATCTTGGGACGATTTCAAATAGGACTTTGAGATAAACAAATGCGAAGAAGACCCTGAGGTCGGATTCTATTTTCTGAATCATCAAAAATAGAACAGAAGAAAGGCCAAAAAGATAGAAGATAACAAAATACAGAAGATAGCAAAAAGATAGAAGGAAAGGAAAAGTTGCTATAACTTTCCCTACAGATATCGGCTCAAGGTGTTCTTTATATGGTTGAGGACTTCAAGAACTACAACTTTTATGAAGGCCTCGAAGGCAATTTCTATCTTCTGAAGGATCAGAAATGGAATAGAAGATATAGATGAACAGTAACCCAGAAGATAGGTTCAGAAGAAGCGAAAAGACAGAAGAAGCAAAAGACATAGGAAAGCAAAACACAGAAGAAACAAAAATAAAAGGAGCAAAAATTAGAAACTCAAAAGAAGCCAAAAGTAGACGAAACAAAACTAAGAAGGAGCAAAAAGGCAGAAAAAGCGAAAAGGCAGAAGAAGTGAAAAAGACAGAAGAAGCAATGTCAGAAGAAGCAAAAGACAGAAGAAGCAAAACATAGAAGAAGTCCATGAACATTAATACAGAAGATGTTCATGAACAGTAACACAGAAGATAGCAAAACACAGAAGAAATGAAAAAAGAAGTAGCGAAAAGCAGAAATTTAGAAGAAGCAAAAGACAGATGAAGCAAAAGTCAGAAGAAGCAAAAGTCAGAAGAAGCAAAACTAAGAAGAAGCAAAAAGGCAGAAGAAGACGGGTCAGTAAAAGACAAAAGAAGACACGTCAACAAAACACTAAAGAAGTAAAACCCAGAAGGAACAAAACCCAGAAGAAGACACGTCAACAAAACATAAAAGAAGACGCGTTAGCAAAACACAGAAGAAGTAAAACTTAGACGAAGCAAAACACAGAGGAAGATGATGTCATCAATGACGTCATCACAGAAGAAGCAAAAACACAGAAGGAAACAAACGCTAAAAAGAAGCGAAAATTAGAAGGAGCAAAACACAAAAGGAGATGCCATCATCACAGAAGAAGTAACTCCTCTCTTGCACATCTCTCTTATAAGGACCCTGACTTTCAGCTCAGATGTCCAAATTCTTTACTATATATTGCTGGAAAGCTAAAAGAAATATCTACAACTTACTAGTAGACACACTTTCTCTCATCTAGCCTAAATCAATTCAGAATTGCTCTCGAATTCAAAACACAAATTTTCACTCATCCATAGTACTGCACCTCGTTCTCAACTTCATGACAACCTCTGAGATTCTTGAAGACCGAATTTCTAAATTCTATGTCTTCATAGCGAATACAATCACATGTTTTCTAGTTCAACCTAAACTAAACTAATTGTATAGACGATAAGCTATAATGTTACTTTTTCACTTATATTTGCTAACTCAGCCTTATAAAACTACATTTTGTTGCCTTTCTAGGCTTATCAATGAATTCTTCTATCTTTTAAAAAATTTGAAACTAAAATTGTACTTTTTGCTTATGTTTTTTATGCTTGATCTTTGGACTATTTTCGGTTATTTTTTAGTTCAGATTTATTCCATTTAGTTTTTTTAACATGTTATTGTTTTCTTTTATGTGTTTCAATAATGATTCAAGGTAAAATAAATTCTAGATGATGATTATAAATACTTTGGATAGAAAATGATAAATAATAAAAAGCGTTTCTTACACCTTTTATTTCCTCCCTTCAATTTACCCTTCTTTATTTTTATTTATTATATTTCATAGATTAAGATAGCGTATAACTCAAATATAAGGAAGGAATTATTGATTTTAATAATCTTTTTTTGCTTAACAATTTTATTGAACTTAGCTTAAAATAGAACATTTTGGAAAATTTTTGGTCAATGAAAGAAGACTAATCAAGATGAAACATTATAAATGATTGTTTTATGATTTAATTAGTCTAAGCTAATAATTATAATCATTAAGTACATTGTTTGACAATTCCATACCTATCTTAAGTGAGAGAATGAGGATAATTATGCTTCCCTATCTAGATTTTATATTATTTGGAACTCACTCTACTGTATGAAAGTCTTTTCCTGCTTCTAATTCCTTTAGCCAACTTTTGCTTCCACTCTATAATTATTGTTATTTACCCTTTAGCCAGTACCCTTTAGTTCCTATCCTCCTCCTTCGAAAAGGAAATTATAGTTTTCTTGGCCTTCATGATAACTTAATGGTTAAGGGTATTCCTATCCGTTTGTTAGGCCCCGAAAATTTTTTATTTTTATTTATTTATTGATTTATTTGACTTATTCTTTATTTTTGCTTTAATTGTTTTAATTATGTGTGTATATATATATATATTAATATAGTTGAGCCTTAGAATTAGTTAGTATGATTGGATTAATTGGAAGTGAGCTTGAAGTGTAGAGCCTTATGAGACAAATAAGGGCTTGTTGGATGAAATGGGCTTTGGGAAAGAATAGAATAAGTAGAAGGAGGAGAGCCCAAAAGAAAATGCAAGTGAGCTTTAAAGGAGTATCAAAACTACATAGTTTTGAGGTAGGCTTTTAGGTTGAGATATAAATGAATTAAAGGAAGAGAAGGAAGCAAGTTGTCGTAGAGCTAAAGGAAAGAAGAGAAAGCAAAATCGTGAGCTAAGAAGAAAGAAGGAGCTTTCAGCCAAGAGAAAGGAGAGTCGTAGGAGGTTTGAAAGAAAAAGAAAAAGAAGAGAAACTACTTGTGAGAGGTAAGTTCTATCTTTGTTTATGTTAGATTCAAAAATGGGATGAAATGGAAGTTAGGGTTTGTGTAGAGATTGAAGAAAGAAAGAAGAGAAGGTAAGATCTATGGATTTTGGGGACTTCCAAGCTAAGGTCTTGGTTATTCTAGCATAGATGGCTTATGGGTAGGTTAGATTTAAAGTTTATTTTACCTTTGCAAGATTTTATGAATGCTATGCCTTTCTTTTAGAATGTATTTATTGAATAGACTATGGTTTAATTGAAGGAAATCAAGAAAACTCCACTCAAGACAAGGAGGAAGGGCAATCTTGAATTCGGATTCCGACATTAGGTGGGTAACATTTTTATAGTTGTTGTGTAATGCGCAAATGCCCTATGTGTGCTATCTTTGTTAAATTGTGTGTATATTGAAAGTGTATTCCTTGATTTGAAAGAAAAGAATGAAACTATGATGATTCGATACAATGAAAGAAGCATAAAATGTTATTCTTGTGTTTGATTATGTAAGCATAAATTGGTTGTGAATGGGCGAGAGAGAACCTATTTCGTTAAGTCACGTGCACGTTGACCCACCTAGCCTTCTCCCGGCTGCCCGCTTGAGGCCTACGAGATCCGAAAATGGACTCGTCGTGTTTACGGTAAACTTCAGTTTCCGTCGTGTTTATGGAACTCTCGAGCCAATTGTGTGCATTTCATCATTTTGGTGTTATGATGCATAATATGTGTTTTAATTGATATAAGATTCCAACTTATGCTTTATGTGATGATTTTGGCTAATTTATGATTTATGTGATGAAGTTGAGTTATTTGTGCTTTATATGATAGACTGCAAATGTTTCAGATTCTTCATGTGTTGTATGGCTCATTACTCGATGGCTATAAAGGTGTTAGCCACTGAGCCGTGTTTGCTCACCCCATTCTCCCTCCTCAGGTGCAAATTATAGTTAAGCGCAGAACCTTGCAAGGCATCGGGCATAACTCCAAGAAACTTTAGACACTTTTGTATTACGTTAGTAACTAGCTTTCGGAATGGCTTTATAAGCATATTAAGCATTGAGAATCTCATATTTTGTATTTTGGTACTTGATTCATGATGGATATGATGAATATGTTGATATGTAATTAAAGCTATGATTGAACTCTTGAATGATTGATAAAGAGATGAGAGCTCTAGTACTCTCTTCTTCATGTGAATTTGTTGATTTACGATTTGTGCTTGACCTTGAAAAGGGTATATGTATGAGTCTTTTGATCATTGAGTTGTTGTTGGGTTTTGTCTTGGGATAGCTTGCTGGAATTTGCAAAGGTTTATGAGTTGTGATAAGGAAAGATTTAGAGATAAGATTGGTAGTGATCTGAAAAAAGTTCACTGAATATGCTTCAGTCTTTTAGCCACAACTTTTTCTTTAGTAATCCAAACGAGATGATTCTTGATTTTAATTAAACTAGAGATATATGGCTACATTTTTTAAGAAGACATCGAATTTCAATTCTGTGTCTAAGAGTCTCAAATATTGTCATGAAGTTAAGAATTGGGTGCAGTGTTGGTGCAGGAATGAAAGTCTTATCTTCCGACTTTAGGGGCAATTTTGGGATTGATAAAGATAGATTTTGGCACAATTCCCTTCTGGAAAGTTGTAGATATTTATTTTATCTTTCCAAAGGTATAAATTTTGTAAATTTTTTACATTGGAGTGATAAGTTATGCATCTTATAAGTGGAGACGTTCTGGAGATGAAGTCAGACGAAGTTACTGTTCATCTTCATCTTCGTCTATGATGACGTCATCTTCGTCTATGATGACTGTTAAGTCCAAATGACTTTACTTAGATATGATTTTGATGTATAACAAAAGAGCAAAATTAAAGAAAAACAAAAGCAGACGAAGTCAGATAGACGAAGTCATACAGACGAACAAACAAATAGTAAAGCAGACGCAGACACAGATACAAATAATAAAGCAGACGCAGACGCAGATACAAATAGTAAAGCAGACGCATATGCAAAATAATAAAAGCAGACGTAGACGCAGACGCAGAAGCACAGACGATAAAATACAGACGAAGAAAAATAGATGCGGAATTAGAAAAGAAGACAAAGGAGTCAGTTCGAGTTAGTTACAGAACTCAACTGAATAACCGTTTCTTTAAAGATTCAAGAAACAAGAATCAAGAAGCGATTCTGAGCATTTAAGGCTATAAATACAAGTCGAAGTCGAAGATTGCAAAGTTAGCCAAAGTTAGAAAAAGTGAGCGAAAATTAGCAAAAAAGCATTCTGTTCAATTTAGCTGAAGAGCTATTTTACTGTAACAAGTGTGCAAACACTTTTCTGAGAAAAAGTAGTGCAGATAGCCTGCAGAGGCTAAGTGTGAAAGAATACTGGTTGTAGAGACCTGAAGAGGCTCGAAAAGAATACTTGTAACGTTGAAAGAGATAGTGGAAATCTCATAAAGAAATCTGAAGACTGGACGTAGCCTACGGTTTGGGGTGAACCAGGATAAATCTCTGTGTCCATCACTCTCACTCTCTATCTCTATTTTTAGATTCAAGTTTTATCAATACTTAAAGAAAGTTTTCAAAAGTTTTGATTAATTAGAATCTATTGGAAGTTCAGTAAGGAATTTTATTTTTTAACAAACTGTTTTGAAAGATTTTTCAAAAAGGGGAATACACAATTCAACCCCCCTTCTCGTGCATTCTATATTGTTTTATAAGTATTATATTAACGTGTGATTCACTTCAATTGGTATCAGAGCCTGGTATCCAAGGATCACTTTAGCAAAGTGTGGATCAAAGATAATGGCAGAATCACATGTATACATCGCAGAAGGAGCCTCAGTCACTAGACCACCAGCATTCAATGGAGAAGATTATCATTACTGGAAAGATAGGATGCGGCTATTCATAGAATCTACTCATGTTGACCTTTGGGACGTAATAGAGAACGAACCTTATACACCAGTAGACGAAGATGGAAATTCCATTCCACGAGTCAGATGGACGGCTGACCAGAAGGCAAGAATACAACTGAACTCAAAAGCAAAGTTCTTCTTGACATGTGCCCTAAGCAAGAGCGAGTATGACAAAGTCCACGGATGCGATACCGCGAAGGAGATGTGGGACACATTGTCCATTGCTCATGAAGGCACAAGCCAAGTTAGAGAATCCAAGATAAGTATTCTTGTGCACCAGTATGAACTTTTCAGGATGAAAGATGAAGAATCTATTGATCATATGTTTGGAAGATTTCAAACAATTGTCAATGGATTGAAAGCTCTTGGAAGAACGTAAAACAATCAAGACCATGTTCGAAAGATTTTAAGAAGTCTTCCAAATAGGTGGAGACCTAAAGTTCTCAAGGTGCAAGCGAAAAGATTTGAGCGTGCTGAAACTTGACGAGTTGCTTGGATCCTTGAAGATTCATGAAGTTGAACTCGATGCTGAAGACAAGCCCAAACAGGACAAGTCGATAGCACTGAAGGCTGGACACAAGAATCACAAGACTCAAAGACAGAGGAAATCATCAAAAGCGCTAAAGATTGAAGATTCAAAGGATGACAACTCCAGCCAATCAGAACCGGAGTCAGGTGATGAAGACGATGAGTTATCTTTCATCTCTAGAAAGATAAGACGCATGTGGAAGAAGAAGTCTAGAGCAAACCAGACTTTCAAGAAGAATGTCAAAGATGAAGCTAAGCCAGAGAAGTCATCTGTCATCTGCTACGAGTGCAATCAGCCTGGACACTACAAGTCTGAATGTCCGAATCTAAAGAAGAAACCAAAGAAGAGTAGAGAAGGCAAGAAAAGCATGATGGCAACGTGGGAGGACCTAGATTCATCAGAATCAGATACAGGTTCTGAATCGTCTGAACATGCAAATATCTGCCTGGTAGCCGAGGAAGATAGTGATGAGGAGGTAAAATCTGACTACGATAATTTGCATGATGCCTACTCAGAACTGTTAGAAGATTCTCATGCTATTCTAAAATAGTACAAACTGTTAAAGAAAAAGTATGCAGAAAATATTTGACGTACTGAAGTAATAGAGAGAGAAAATGTCTGTCTAAAGAAACAATTAGAGGAGAAAAATAAAGTCATAGACAGATCAGAAGAGATTAATCAGCTTAAACTAAGAATTAAGAATCTGTCAGCTGATTTAGCTACCATCATAAAGAGCACTAAGAAAATGAATGAAATGCTTAGAAAATGTAGACATCCGAGTGATAAAACCGGATTAGGGTTTACTGCTAACAAAACTCAGTCTCATAGAAAACCCTTCTTTCAAAAGAGAAACCCTAATAAATCTCGTTTTGATCAACGTTCTAGTTATATGCATCAAAGAACTCATCAAATGCATACTACTAATCCTAAAGGACCCAAAAAAAATTGGGTACCAAAGAATAAAATAGTTTCTCCTGCAGATATCCTTCCTTGGAAGATAAGGCAAGCACCATTGGTATTTAGACAGTGGATGCTCGCGATATATGACGGGAAAAAGGTCTATGTTCCTAGACCTTCAGTATAAGAAGGGAGGATCGGTAACTTTCGGAGACAACCAGCAGGGCAAGATCATTGGAATCGGTAAAATAGGTAAAGATTCCTTTGCATGCATAAATAATGTCTTGCTTGTTGATGGTGCGAAGCATAACTTGATTAAGCGTCGATAAATTGTGTGATTCGGTTTCAACTGTCACATTCAATCAAAATCTTTGCGAAGTCGAAACAAAGATGGGTCTATACTTTTCTCGCCAAGAGAAAAACAATCTTTACAAATTGATTTAGAAGATTTTCAAAGCCAAAATATTTCATGTTTTCTATCTTCCGAAGGAGAAAGACTAATCTGGCATAAAAAGCTAGGTCATGTCTCTTTTAAACACATTTCAAAGTTGGCAAAATATGATTTGGTAAGAGGATTGCCAAAAATAAGTTTTGACAAAGAGTTTTTCTGTGAAAACTATTTGAAAGGAAAACAAGTTAAAACCTCTTTTTCTTCTAAAAATTTTGTAACATCATCTAGACCTTTAGAGTTGTTACATATGGATTTATTTGGTCCAACAAGGACAATAAGTCTTGGCGGAAAGAAATGTGGACTTGTTATTATTGATGACTTTACTCGATTTTGTTGGATATTATTTTTATCACACAAAGATGAATCTTTTAAGTGCTTTAGGACCTTATCTAGAAAGTTACATAATGAAAAAGGAATGTCTATAGCCAGTATCAGGAGTGACCATGGTGGAGAATTTGAGAATGAGAAGTTTAGGTCATTCTGTGAGGAGAATGGAATTTTCCACAATTTCTCTGCTCCCAGGAGTCCACAACAGAATGGAGTTGTTGAAAGGAAGAACAGGACGATTCAAGAGATGGAAAGGACCATGCTGTGTGAGATGAATCTTCCTAAATACTTCTAGGAAGAAGCAGTGAATACAGCTTGCTATATTCAGAATAGAATTCTGTTGCGACCCTTGTTGAAGAAGACTCCTTATGAGTTATGGAATGGAAGAAGACCAAATATATCCTACTTTCATCCATTCGGGTGCAAGTGCTCTATTTTGAATACAAAGGAGCTGTTGGATAAATTCGACTCAAAGACCTATCCAGGAATCTTTCTAGGCTACTCATCATCGTCTAAGGCATTTCGGGTGTACAACCTTACTTCAAAGACAGTTGAGGAGACCATCCATGTCAAGTTTGATGATAGTTCCCAACCCCATAAGGAAGATGACATGGAAACTGAAGGTCCTTTAAAGAACTTAGATGATAGTACAGAAACTCCAACATCAGGAACTCAAGTAGACAAAGCTAAAGATATTCCAGAAACTATCGAACTGAAAAGAGACTGGAAATACAAAAGTTCTCATCCATAAGAGTTGATTATCGGAGAGACCTCAGAAGGAGTTAGAACAAGGTCCAGATTCAGAAGAGAAGCTACTGTGGCTTTTATCTCTGAAATAGAACCTAAGAAGGTTGAGGAAGCTCTTCAAGACGAAGCTTGGGTGTTAGCCATGCAAGAGGAGCTGAATCAATTTACTAGGAATAATGTCTGGTCCTTAGTTCCGAAATGTAACATCCCATCACCGATGGGAAGGGTATTTTGGTAATTTTGGACGGGTTAGAAGTATTAAATTATATCTCGGCATGCACATACAGCATATAGCCTCTATGATTGATGATTTGTTGCACATGCACATGGTATACATGCATTCGTGACATTTCCCGACTTAGGTTTCAAATTGAGATTCTTTGTGAAATTTATGGGATAATTGTATTTGAAAAATTATTTGGAGTGCGCCATTAAATGTTTTACATTTTTGGAAATTTATGAGAATTTTTCTGAAATTTTTCGAGGTTCGTGCCCTGAACGGAAAATTCTGACGGGCTGACTGAGTGAGCTTTTCTGTGCTAAAAAGGGGTTGCCTAATGTCATGGGATTACTGAATAATTAATTATGGGACCATTAGCATAAATTGGATTAAGGTTAAATTAGATTAAAGTTTAGGATTAAATTATGTTAATTAAGTTAAGATTTTTGTCTTTTCTTATTTGCAAAAGCCAAGTGGCTCCACATTTAATGCCTTTGTCTCTTCTACTCAAGTACCTACGACTTTCTCATTGTGTTGTTAAACAAATATATCAATTGGAAGCTCATCCTTCATCCCATCCGAAACTTTGCTTGCTTCTTCCTTGGTGTGTTTGTTTTCTCCTCTTTCAAAAGCTTCTTATCCATCCTTTATAAGAGACTTTTCTTTGCTACTTGCCTTGCCTCTCTTTATTCTCTATCAAGATCAAGTGAAGCCTTGTGAAGATGATGATTTATGCTTGGTTGGTGTGGTAGCCGTAGGTTTTGGGAGAGGTGGAGAGGTGTAAGTGATTTGGAGATTTGAGAGCTTACAACTTGTTTAAGGTAAGAGTTGAGTTTGTATTTATTCTTTTGGTTATTAAAAGCATTCATGGGGATCATTAATGCATTTCTTTGATTATGGAAGTGGTAGGTTTGAATGGGTTTAAAGTATGCTTGTGTGAGGGAATTGGTTATGGTAGTTAAAGTATGTGATAAGTGATGTTATTAATGATGTTTATGATGCTTAATACATGGAAACAAAGTATGGAAATTTTGTAGGTATGTGCTGCCAAAGTTTGGTTAATTATATAAGTAAATGTTGTGCTTAGTTTGTGGTTGAATTAGTGGTAGAAATGGATGCTTAGTGATGTGTTATTGATGTTAGAAGTGATAGGAGTTAGGGTGTTGATGAAAGCTGGAAATTGAGTTTTGAACCTACTGTCATGTTTTGTTCATAACAAAATGTATAGGTGAGCAAATGAGGTGCGGTTTGTGCCCAAGTAAACTTTGGGATGTTGGCTTCAATTTAGTGTGAAATAGGTGTTGTTAAATTGTAATGCTAGAAGGTCGAAATTTTGCATGGAAAGTTTCTGTTTCATTGTCTGTGAACAGTAACCGCATTTATGACCTGATTAGTTTGGTGATTTTTCTAAATTAATTGATATGGAATTTGGGAAAATGGTCTTCAAGAAAGTTATATCATATTGAGTTAGCTTTCCATTTCCACTGATATTGCTATTTTTCGAGTTGTATATTAGGATATATGACCTGATTACTATTGACGGGTTTGATGCTTTGTGATGAAACCTAGCCTACTTGTCGATTTTGTGAGTTTTCGGATTGACAGCACTTTTAGTAATTTTTGTGAATTGAATTGGAGTTTTAATTGTACTGAAGAGTTCTAGATGACATATTTATATAGAAAATGATATAGGGCTTATAATTTTTGGAAATCAGATGTGGGAGATATGGAATTTCAAAAGCTGAACCTACATTGTGATGTTAAGTGCTGATTAGGTCAGAAACTTGCATAACATATTTGAAACTGTTAAAGGCTGAATTGGAGTTTGGTTATTTCAGGAAAAATTGAAGTTTGAGGATTTATCATTTTAGGGATATAAAGTTCTGATTTTTCTGACTTGTGTACAGGGAGTTATGCTTGTTATAAGTTTACTGCTCAAATTGAATGATTTCAGGGACAGCAACATTGAGTGAATTAATTGACTTGTTTCGCAATGGAATTTGATTTTGGGTTGTTCATAAAAGTTGTAGATGATATTGTGAACTTATTGAGCATATTTATGTGGTAAGTTTTGGCTGAATAATCAGTGAGTTCTTGAATTTGCAAGGTATTGTCCTGTGTTGATGGGTTTTGAGTAGGCAGTAGCTTTGATGGGATTTTTGACACCCTTAGAGGTGAAATTAATTTTTATGGTCTTCTTGAGAATTGTAGAGGTTTTTATGATCTTTCCAACAAGGTATAATTTGTATTTTTCTGATTTGTATGCTATGAATTATTGTTGTTGTAAATTTGGGTTGGAAGTAGGAAAGAGAGAGAAGGAATGGGAATCACGCCCGGTCACTAGGGCGACGCCTCGCCCTAGTGACGAGGCTTAAAGGGCGGCATCGCTAGGCGACGCCGCCTAGCCTAGCGACGGGCGGATAAGTCGGCCTCGCTAGGGCGACGTCTCGCCCCAGCGAGGCTGGTCCCTTATTTTTATTTGTTAATTGGTATTTTAGAATTTCTTGCTTCTTTTGTCAATTTCTTTTCCGTCCGACGTCCGATTGACCTGATTTTTTAGGCATCGGATTTGTGACATGTTGAATTTCATTTTGTAAGAAATTGGGAATTTTTAGACGGAAAATTGACGTGGCCCCAGGTACTTGTTCTGTGATCACTATTTTATTTATTTTTGAACCGATTGAGGTCCAAATTGAGTGCTGTCAGTGGCTATAGCTTTCGAATTTTAGTTGAAATTTTTATTATGGGAAAATTTGAATTTAGGGTCGGAAATTTCATGAACAAGCATTATACACTTACATGTGCATTATTACTAGTTCGGATTGGATAATTAGTGATCGGATTCCTCTCTGCTCGTTATAGAGGCACAGTTGGAGCGTCGACCTACCGACGTTGCAGAGACTTCCCGGCAATAGCTCGGAAGTAATAGGTGAGTAACTTAGTTGGTTCCTCAACCTTTATGTGTTTAAGATTTTGCAATTATGCCATGTGGAGATAATGGGGGGTTTATGTGTGTTTGATTTTGATTGATTTCGGACCATAGGTGTCTGAAATATTTGAAAACTTGTTATTGAAGTGCTATTTGTGTGTCACTGTTTGTGAATAAGTACATTGGAGATCTCGGACCAAAGGTCCGAGGGAATGGGAAATTAATATTGAAGTGTTCATTGTCTGTTTTGATACATTGGATGTGACTTTTAAGATGATATGGTAGGATGCAATAAATTGTAAATGTATATGACTGAAACACCGGACCGAAGGTCCGAAGAAATGGAAATTGGTCACCGAACTATAATCGATGTAAATGGAATTGGAACATATGCATCCATGCATGATGGCATGATCGATATAAAGCGATTGTGACCGAGCAAAGACTGTGTCGGGCATATCACGCCTGACATATATGAGCTTTCACCAACGCACGAGACCTCGTGTCCAACGATTTCGATCCTCGTGCTCAATGTATCAGGGCTTCAAGCCCAATGTTTTCAGAGCCACTGGCTCAACGCAATGTGCCCGTCACTGGGACAGTTTCAGGCGCACGGTCACAACAACGTAATGAAAATGAAAAGGGTCTCATGTGCATTGCATATATAGTATGAGTAAATGTGGATGGTATGAAAGGCGTTACGCCTTACATTTGTGAATTGTGATTGTATGTGATAATTGGTAAATTGTGTGTTTATGCATGAATTGAGTGAACCATCGATGATGGTTTCTCATTGAGTTCGCAAACTCACCCAAAATTGCAAATATTTTTCAGGGATTGAAGAGTACCCCGTTGGGCACGGGAGTATGATTACCAATTACAAGTCAGAGTTAAGGTCGGGATCAGTTCACGTCTGCATTTGTGTTATTTTGACTTATGTGTAAATTTATATTCCACAAAAATAGTACTGAATTGGTTGAGGGGCCTAATTGATAAATATTGTTTGAAAAGTGATCTTTGATAAAGTGTATGACTGAAATGGGTTTTCGTATCACGGGCCCGAATCGTTTATTCTTAATTCCGCGCACTCGACTGTTTTAAAAAACAAATATAACATAATGAGTTTTTTACACTGCATGGACTGCCCTAGCATACCACCCTCGCGGGTCGCGGGCTCGGATATCATCGTCGATGTCGGGTTCGGGTCTCGCGGGAGTGGGGTGCTACACGAAACCCCCTAAGAAATCCATCATAGGAACTAGATGGGTCTTTAAGAATAAGTTAGACAAATCAGGAAGAGTGAGTCTAAATAAGGCTAGATTAGTAGCACAAGGCTATAATCAGCAAGAAGGAATAGACTATAATGAGACGTATGCTCCAGTAGCAAGACTTGAAGCCATAAGGATATTGTTGGCATATGTTGTTTGTCATGATATAAAGCTATTTCAGATGGATGTGAAGAGTGTCTTTCTGAACTATTTTATAGACAAAGAGGTGTATGTTAAGCAACCACCTGGTTTCGAGGATGTTAAGAATCCAGACCATGTCTATAGACTTCATAAAGCCTTATACGGACTGAAGCAAGCTCCTAGAGCTTGGTATAATCGTTTGAGTACTTTTCTCTTAGAGAATGGTTTTAGTAGAGGTTAAGTTGATAAGACGCTCTTTAGGAAGAATTTTCAGAATGATTTTATTATAGTTCAGATTTACGTTGATGATATTATTTTTGGAGCTACTTCAAACAAGCTATGCATGAAGTTTGAGAGTCTAATGAAGAAAGAGTTTGAAATGAGCATGATGGGTGAATTAAAGTTCTTTCTTAGGTTGCAAGTTAAGCTGACCGAAGAGAAGATCTTTATTCATCAACAAAAGTACTTGAAAGAATTGTTGCTTAAATTTGATATGCATAATGTGAAGCCTATGGCGACTCCGATGCATCCTTCAAACCTTTTGTCGAAAGATGAACTTGGTAAGAAGGTGGATCAAACCCTGTATAGAGGGATGATCGGTTCTTTCTCGTATCTTCTGACAAGTAGACCGATATTTTATTCGGTGTTTGCTTGTGTGCAAGGTTTTAGGCCGATCCTAGAGAGTCTCATTTTATTGCTGTTAAAAGAATTATGAGATATCTTGCAGGTACTACTGATCTTTGCTTAATGTTTGAGAAAGGTAGAGATTTCAGGTTAATCGGATATTGCGATGCAGACTATGCCGGAGATAGAATTGAAAGGAAGAGCACAAGTGGAGGATGTCACTTTCTTGGCGCAAACCTAGTTTCCTGGTCAAGCAAGAGACAAAGCTCGATAGTTCTATCAACCGCCGAAGCAGAATATATGGCAGCCGCAAGTTGTTGTTCACAGACGTTGTAGATCAAATATCAACTTGAAGACTATTCAATTCGAGAAGAGGAGATTTCAATCTACTACGACAACACCAGTGCAATCAACCTGTCAAAGAATCCAATTCAGCATTCTAGAGTGAAGCACATCGAAGTTAGACATCACTTCCTGAGAGACTATGTTCAGAGGAAGGTGGTGCGTCTACAGTTCATCAAAACAGAGTCTCAGTGGGCAGACATCTTCACTAAACCATTGAGTGAAGAACGGTTCCGAAAGATCGAGCCTTAATCTTAACATGGTGTGTTAAGTGAGCAGTCGAGCTAAAGGGATGTCAAAACTAACGGCGTCGAGAGCGGTGAGTTACAACCGTAACTTCTCCGACAAGAAAGTTTTGGAGGAAGCGCCTCACGATTTTCAGAATCCTATGATTCTAGAATACGCGTGATAAGACCCTTCAAGTTGTGCGAAGTCGATATCATTGTGGTTACTCTCATCTCCGCACGGTTCATCTTGCTTTCAAAATTCTCTCAATCATCCTACCTTGATTTAAAAGCTAACCGTAGATAGCTTTGTTCTAAAACAATGGAAGCAGCTATGATATTCGGAAGACATGTGGATTTCGAGTCATTGAGAAATGATGGTATGGACATAGAACCAGAGATTGTAAGAGCTGGTTGGAGGAATTTCTTCTAGGTGCGAGAACCAGTCTATACTGACGAGGTGTATGAGTGTTGGAAGAATGCTCAGCTTGTAGACAACATTGTGGTATCTTCAGTAGATGGCATATCTGTTGTTGTGACTAAGGAGCTGATTAAGAAGGTAACTGATTGTCCATCGGTTGGTGAGACTCTGTCTACCAAGGCCGGTTGGATGTCTCAGGTGAGTATAAGAGAAGAAGATGTCAGAAGACAACTATATGGAGCCAATAATCCTTCGGAGAGGAAGACGTCGAATCTGGTCCCAAAAGCTAGGGTTCTCCATGCAATTTTGTTTAATTCCATTCTACCCAGTGCAGGCTCAAGGCATTTGGTGACTACCCTGGATGAACAATGCCTGTTCTACCTACTGAATCGCAATCCCATCGATTTACCCTTCTTAATATTTCACTATATGATTAAGGGGATGAAGGATACAAATAGTTATCCTTACGGTATGCTTCTCACAAGGATTTTTTAGGAATCCGAAATCCTTCTCCACAGAGGAAATAGAAAGATTGTACCAGTAAAGAGTAAGATTGATTCAATCACTATACGGCGAATGAGGAAAGTGAATAAAGAAGAAACAAACTCTTCAAGGAGAACAAGAACTGAGGGGGAGTGTGTCTCGAAGAAGACTCCCGCTACAAGTTCTCCAACTCAAGTGAGAATAAGATCGCCTACAGAAGAAATAAGAAGACTGACGGGAAGACCGCTGATGAAACGGACGAGTCCTCAAATCGAAGTAAGTTTACCTCGAAGGAAAGAAGAAGGTGCGCCAAAAACACAAGGAGAAAGTCTTTTAAGTGAAATTACGAAGAAGGCGAAGAGATCACCGAGGATTCGGACTCTAAGGCAACAAGAAGAGAAGATTGCCAGAAAGAAGAGTCAAGAACAATCCTCTCAATCTCGTGCACCTAAAGGGACAAGGTCGTTAGTTTCTATTCTGGAAGAGGATACAGCCAGAAAAGCCAAAGAGACTAACAAGAAGAGAAAATCAGAATCTGAAAGAGAAAAATCTCAAGTTCAGAAATCTTCAAGACTGACTGAAGCAGAAGACAAGACTAAGAAGATTAGTCGGAAGAAGATCGTCTCAACTGCTGAGGAGGTTAGTCGAAAGAAAGAAATCTTTGAAACTGCTCAAAGAGAAAAAGAAAAAGAAACTGAGCAGAGCACAGTTCAGGAAACCCCCGTTGCTCAACAGGAGGAACCAGTGGAGGAAAGCCTGGTTCAGAATAATCCTATTGAAGCACAACCAGAGGTCACAGCAGAATCAGACTCGGATAATGATAAACCTTGTCTGATGGTATACAACTATCATAAGTTTTTAAGAAAGCAAAAGCTGAATATCAAAGTGGTTCATTATGTTACCAGGACAACTGCTATCACCATTAGTAGTCAACCAATAAGGAAGACAGTAGTTCTTGTACAATCTATGTCAATAAATAGTGACACATGGAATTTACTGAAAGAAGATGAAAAGATGTTCTACTATACTTTGAGGGATGCTGCTACGAAGTCATACCCTGCAAAAATTCCCTGTAAGCCGTGTACTATTTTTCCAATCACAGAAAAAACGGAAATAAAGATTGTACCAGATATCCAGCCACGATATCCATTGGACTTGACTAAGGGGAAGTCAAAGCTATTTCCTGAGGAAGAAGTTCGTGATGATCTGTCCGCAGATCAAATTGAAGAAGAAGTGCGTAGAATTGATGATGCATGCGCTTCGAATAAGAATGAAGATGGAGCTAGTTGCAGCCATACTCAAGAAGACTGTCCAGTAGGGGGAAGAATAATAGCAAGGACGTTTATTGAGTTCCTTGTTCGATACGCTTTGCATATCGTGTCGTTATCCGTACATCGCCTATTGAAGCTGAAGGCATACCCCTGCAAGGAAGACAGTTGCTGATGTTGCCTGCTCCATTTGACTTAGATCTTCCTGAAGCTGATACATTTATTCGTCCACCAACTATTGAGATCAATGATGAATACATTCCTACCTCTGGTGCTTCTACTACGACAACTCCGTTCACTCCTCCTTCAGAAAATGTTGATCAAGCCTCCTCTTCAATTGACTCACAAGAAGAAATCAACAGATTATGTGATGAAGTCAATGACATCAAGGAGACGATGAATGACCTGAAGAAGATGATGACAGAACTGCTGAAGAGCCATCATCGTTAATCATTTTTTATTATAAAAAATAGGGGGAGAAGAGAATGAGCAGAAGAGAAGAGGATGTTCAGAATGTTCAGTATAGAAGGTGTGACTGAAGCAAACGAAGAAAGGAAGAAGTTAAAGAAGAAGATTTTGCAGATAAGTTTTTTTTGTTGTTCTTTTGTATATAATTTGTTATCATCAAAAAGGGGGAGATTGTTAAGTCCAAATGACTTTACTTAGATATGATTTTTATGTATAACAAAAGAGCAAAATTAAAGAAAACAAAAGCGAAAGTCGAACGAGCGAAGTCATCTGACGAAGTCGATGAGGCGAAGTCATATAGACAAAGGAACACAGACGAACAGACAAATAGTAAAGCAGACGCAGACGCAGATACAAATAGTAAAGCAGACGCAGACGCAGATACAAATAGTAAAGCAGACGCAGACATAAAATAATAAAAGCAGACGCAGACGTAGAAGCCTGAGTATTTATAAAATATGATTTAAGAAAAATAGATGCGAATTTGAAAAGAAGACGAAGGAGTCAGGTTCGAGTTAGTTCTGAAACTCAATGAATAACCGTTTCTTTAAAGATTCAAGAAACAAGAATCAAGAAAGCGATTCTGGGCATTTAAGGCTATAAATACAAGTCGAAGTCGAAGATTGCAAAGTTAGCCAAAGTTAGAAAAAGTGAGCAAAAATTAGCAAAAAAGCATTATGTTCAATTTAGCTGAAGAGCTATTTTACTGTAACAAGTGTGCAAACACTTTTCTGAGAAAAAGTAGTGCAGATAGCTTGCAGAGGCTAAGTGTGAAAGAATACTGGTTGTAGAGACCTGAAGAGGCTCGAAAAGAATACTTGTAACGTTGAAAGAGATAGTGGAAATCTCAGAAAGAACTCTGAGGACTAGACGTAGCCCACGGTTTGGGGTGAACCAGGATAAATCTCTATGTCCAACACTCTCACTCTCACTCTCTATCTCTATTTTTAGATTCAAGTTTTATCAATACTTAAACAAATTTTTCAAAAGTTTTGATTAATTAGAATCTATTGGAAGTTCAGTAAGGAATTTTATTTTTTAACAAACAGTTTTGAAAGATTTTTCAAAAAGGGGAATAAACAATTCAACCCCCCCTTCTCGTGCATTCTATATTGTTTTATAAGTATTGTATTAATGTGTGATTCACTTCAATGACGTCATCTTCGTCTGTGCTGATGTCATCTTCGTCTATGATGACGTCATCTTTGTCTGTGATGACGTCATCTTCATCTATGATGACGTCATCTTCGTCTTAGTTTTGCTGACGTCATCTTCGTCTATGATGACGTCATCTTCGTCTGTGCTGACATCATCTTCGTCTTAGTTTTGCTGACGTTATCTTCGTCTATGATGACGTCATCTTCGTCTGTGCTGACGTCATCTTCGTCTATACTAACGTCATCTTCGTCTCTACTGACGTCATCTTAGTCTATGATGACGTCATCTTCGTCTGTGCTGACGTCATCTTCGTCTGTGATGACGTCATCTTCATCTTAGTTTTGCTGACATCATTGTCTGCTTTTGGTTTTGACCCTTCTTCCTTCTTTCGGCCATAACTTTTTGCACAAACCTCCGATTAAGCTGATTTTTGAAGCGTTGGACTCCTGAGAAAATTTTCTATCTTTTTATACCTGATTTATCAGTATTGCTTTTAAATTGAAAAAGGTGGATTGAAACAAAGTATGACGATTGGTTGGCAAAGTCTGAATATACTTCACTAATTTTAAAATATCTTGAGCTATAGGGCTCGGATCGAGGCGATTCTTGTTTTAAATTAAACTAGAGACCTAAACCTACAAGTTTTATGAGGGAACCGATCAGCAAGCTAGCCTCTAAGGTTTTCGAATTTTGACGCGAAGTCAGTAAAGTGTTCAGTTTTGACTATTTTCTTTAAAAAGCATTTTGAGCATAACTTCTTCATTTCTAATCCGAATTGAGCGTTTTCAGTGACGTTAGAATCGTTAGATCATGAGGAAAAAATTTCCTTAGGAAGCCGATCTGAATTTTCATTTGGAAGTTTCCCCCCAATTTGTGGTCAGTGTGTGGTCGATTTTGGGTCTGCTATGCTTGTGTGTTTTCGAATGTTGGGCTTCGGAGATGGGGTCCAACATTGTTTGGTATCAGAGCTTAGGTTCACTGCTAGGCTTAGGATGCATAGTAGGGAAATTGTTTTGCTATGTGATTAAATGTTTGCATTATGAATTGATTGTTTGTATTAAGTGACATGCATATCATGCATACATATAGGAACTAAGATTAAAAAGAGTTGTAGCTAATCATAAATATTTTCATTGAAGGAGTAAGATGCCACCTCGTATAAGGACACGAGGAGTACTGCAAGGTTCAATTGCACCTGACTCTCCACCAAGGGAGGAGAGCACGGATGAGTTCGTAGCCCCGAGAGTAGCTGAGGCTTCTCTAGGGAAAAGTAGTGAGCCCCTCCGATCTCAGACACAGCAGTCGCCTAGTCAGTTTGAGCAAGTGTCTGCTTTAGACCCGAGATTGTTCCAAGCATTTACCCAAGCCTTTGTTCAGGCTATGGGTCAAATGCCACAGGCTTCTGGTTCGGCCCCAGTTAAGACAGTTTGACAAGTTGAGGAAGTATGGAGTGGTGGACTTCTATGGGACCACGGATCCTGAGGAAGCCGAGAACTGGTTGAGGAAGACCGAGAGAGTGTTGGATCAGATGGAGTGCAAGGATGATGAGAGGGTGGTCTATGCTGCCAGTCTACTCCAGGGTGATGCCTTGCATTGGTGGGAGTGTGTACCGAGGAGTCAGCTGAAGCTGATAGGGTTGACATGGGAAGACTTTCTGGCTGCTTACAAGAAGAAGTATCTACCTGAGGTGTACATTCAGCAGAAGCAAAGGGAGTTTCTGAGTCTCACCTAGAGAGAGATGACAGTTACTGAATATGAGCGCCGGTTTACTCAGCTGTCAAGGTATGCTTCAGAGATGATGTTCAGTGAAGCTACTAACCGCCACTGCTTGAGTCGGCCTGCACTAGCGATCGAGAGAAGGTGGTAGTCTGAAACTTTGGCGACTTTCAACAAATTGGTTGAAGCGACATTGAGAGTTGAGAACATCGAGAACATTAAGAGTGCGATTAATAGGAAAAGAAAGGGAGAGAGCGATTCGGAGGGAGGTGGTACTTATTCACGAGAGAAGTGCTGAACCTTTCTGTCTGATCTGAGGAGAGAAGCGGCCAGTGCGGCCGCCTGAGCCTATGAGGACCTCTACTATTTCTCACCAAGCCTCAACGGTGGGCGGCAGTAGAAGAGGAGATGGGGAGAGGCCACCTCTTCCCAAATGTGAGCATTGTGGGAATCTCCATAGGGGAGAATGTTGCAGATTGACAGGAGTATGCTTTAATTGTGGACAGAGAGGACACATAGCCAAATAGTGTCCTAAGCCGGATAGAAGAGAGGGATCACAGATGCAAGCTTCTAGGAGGACAGAGACAGTGGGACAGAAGGCTGTGACTGAAGTGGGTGGTTCTGGAGTACCTAAAAGAACTCATCCTCCAGATAGATCCAGGGGACAAGCACCAGCTAGAGTGTTTGCAATGACTCGAAAGGAGGCAGAGACAGCTCCAGAAGTGGTGACGGGTATGGTAAAATTGTTTGATGATGATGTTCTTGCTTTAATTGATTCGAGTTCTACCCATGCCTTTGTGTCTTCGAGTAGGACTGTGCCTAGGAGGATTTTGAGCCCATTGGATACTCCGCTGATGGTGAATACTCCGATCGGCCAGTATATTATTATCAGTAAAGTGTATAGAGATTGTGAGATAGGGATTAGTGGAGGAAAATTTGTGGTAGACTTGATGCCCTTGAAGATGGGAGGATTGGATGTGATCCTAACTATGGATACATTAGAGAAGTATCATGCCAATTTAGACTGCAAGCAGAAGACAGTGAAATTCGAGCTAGAGGATGGTAGAAAAGTGGTATTCATGGGAGATAGAAAAGTCAGTCCGCCTCGGATTGTTTCGGCTATGACAGCAGAGAGAATTATGAGTAAGGGGTGTGAAGCATATTTGGCCTATGTGTTAGACACGAAGGAAGATAGAGGGAGGTTGGAAGACATTCCTGTAGTCAGGGAATTCCCAGATGTCTTTCCCGAGGAATTGCCAGGATTACTCCCACCTAGGGAAATTGAGTTTCCCATTGAGCTTCTTCCAGGTACTACGCCGATCTCAATTCTGCCTTACCGAATGGCTCCGACGGAATTGAAGGAGCTTAAGGAGCAATTGGAGGACTTATTAGAGAAGGGTTACATTAGACCGAGCTCTTCGCCTTGGGGAGCTCCGGTTCTCTTTTTGAAGAAGAAAGATGGGTCGTTGCGGATGTGTGTGGATTACAGGAAGCTGAATCATGCCACCGTTAAGAACAGATATCCGCTTCCGCGTATAGATGATTTATTTGACCAATTGCAAAGGGCGAGAGTCTTTTCCAAGGTAGATTTCAGATCGGGTTACCATCAGTTGATGATTAAGGAGACCGATGTGTCCAAGACTGCTTTTAGGACGCGGTATGGCCACTTTGAGTTTTTGGTTATGCCTTTCGGGTTAACAAATGCTCCTGCAGTCTTTATGGATTTTATGAATAGAGTCTTCAAGTCTTTCCTAGACCAATTTATCATTGTCTTTATTGATGATATATTGGTCTATTCTAAGAGTGATGAGGAGCATGAGCATCATCTGAGGGTTGCCTTGGAAACATTGAGAAAGAATGAATTGTATTCCAAATTCGATAAATGCAAATTTTGGTTAAGAGAAGTGGTATTTCTTGGGCATGTGATTTCAGAGCGTGGAGTACATGTGGATCCACAAAAGATAGCAGCTGTGGTTAAATGGGAAATACCTAAGAATGTAGCTGAAGTGAGAAGTTTCTTGGGATTAGCCGGATATTACAGGAGGTTTGTGGAGAGCTTTTCTATAATAGCTGCTCCGCTTTCCAAATTGACGAGGAAGAATCAGAAATTTGAGTGGACTGAGGAGTGCCAGAGCAGTTTTGAGGAATTGAAGAATAGGCTTACTACTGCACCGATTTTGACATTACCTTATGGTGATGATGGATATATTGTGTACAGTGAGGCTTCTAGGAAGGGTTTAGGGTGTGTATTAATGCAAGGAGAGAAAGTGATTGCCTATGCTTCCAGGCAATTAAAGCCCTATGAGATGAACTATCCTATTCACGACTTGGAATTGGCTGCTATAATTTTCGCATTGAAGATTTGGAGACATTACTTGTATGGAGTTACTACTAGGGTATTTACAGACCATAGGAGTCTTAAGTACTTGTTGACCCAGAAAGAGCTGAATTTGAGGCAGAGGCGATGGTTAGAATTGTTGAAAGATTATGACTTGATGATAGACTATCATCCAGGCAAAGCTAATGTAGTAGTCGATGCTTTGAGTAGGAAGTCCACTATGGCACATGTGGAAACGGTGTATCTTCCTTTGCTGAAGGAATTAGTCAGGCTTGATGTGACGTTGAGACAAGTTGAACCTGGTTGTGTCTTGGCAAATTTCAGAGTGAGACCAGTATTGAAGGAGAAGATTAAAGAATTGCAGGAACAGGATGAGTACTCGAGCAAGCTTAGAGAAGAGATAAAGAATGGCAAACCTTCTGAAGTAGAGGTAAGGGAAGATGGATTGATGGTTATGGGAAATAGATTGTACGTTCCAAACATGTTAGAGCTGAAGGATGAGATCCTCGATGAGGCGCACAATGCTCCGTATGCAATGCACCCAGGGAGTTCTAAGATGTATCGGGATTTGAAATAGTATTTTTGGTGGAAGGGAATGAGGAAAGATGTGGCTGAGTATGCTAAAAGATGTTTAGTGTGTCAGCAAGTGAAAGCTGAACACCAAGCACCTTCAGGCAAGCTTAATCCATTGCCGATTTCGGAATGAAAATGGGAGAAGATCACCGTGGATTTTCTAATGGGATTATCGAGAACTAGCAAGAAACATGACGCTATATGGGTGATTGTTGATAGGTTGACCAAGTCAGCACACTTCTTGCCAATTAGACAGACAGATTCCTTGAATGTTTTGGCTAAGAAGTATGTGGATGAGGTAATCAGACTTCATGGGATTCCAAGCTCGATAGTTTTTGATAGGGATCCTAGGTTTACCTCCAGATTTTGGGAAAGTTTGCAGGAGGCTCTGGGGACTAGATTGCATTTTAGTACGGCTTTTCACCCGCAGACTGATGGACAATCGGAGAGGACGATACGGACTTTGGAGGTAATGTTGAGAGCTTGTGCATTGGATTTCAAAGGTTCGTGGGATGATCGCCTACCTTTGATTGAGTTTGCTTACAATAATTCCTATCACTCGGGAATTCAGATGGCACCTTATGAGGTTTTGTATGGTAGGAGATGCAAAACTCCTATTTGTTGGGATGAGGAAGGTGAAAGGAAGCTTGTAGGGCCTGAATTGGTACAGGCTACAGTTGATAAAGTTAAGTTAGTGAAGCAGAGGCTTAAAGCAGCTCAAGATAGGATGAAAAGTTACACGGATGCCCATAGGAAAGAGATGGAATTTGAAGTGGGAGAAAAGGTGTTTCTTAGAGCTTCTCCATGGAAAGGTGTTTTGAGGTTTGGCAAGAAGGGCAAGCTTAGCCCGAGGTACATAGGCCCATATGAGATCATTGAGAAGATTGGGCCTTTGGCTTATAAGTTAGATTTGCCATTGGAGTTATCTAAGATTCATAATGTGTTCCATGTATCGATGCTGAGGAAGTACAGATCAGATCCTTCGCATATAGTTCAACCTTCAGAGGTTCAGTTGAGGGAGACTTACGAGGAGCAACCAGTGGAGATCTTAGATTCAAAGGAAAAGGTGTTAAGGAATAAAGTTGTAAAGCTGGTTAAGGTCTTGTGGAGGAACCATTCGACGGAAGAGGCAACTTGGGAGCCTTTAGAAGCCATGAAGGAGAAGTACCCATACCTCTTCATGGACTCAGGTAAGGATTTCGAGGACGAAATTCTTTTAGGAGGGGAGAATTGTTGGGCCCCGAAAATTTTTTATTTTTATTGATTTATTGATTTATTTGACTTATTCTTTATTTTTGCTTTAATTGTTTTAATTATGTGTATATATATATATATATATATTTATTTATTTTAATATAGTTGAGCCTTGGAATTAGTTAGTATGATTGGATTAATTGGAAGTGAGCTTGAAGTGTAGAGCCTTATGAGACAAATAAGGGCTTGTTGGATGGAATGGGCTTTGGGAAAGAATAGAATAAGTAGAAGGAGGAGAGCCCAAAAGGAAATGCAAGTGAGCTTTAAAGGAGTATCAAAACTACATAGTTTTGAGGTAGGCTTTTAGGTTGAGATATAAATGAATTAAAGGAAGAGAAGGAAGCAAGTTGTCGTAGAGCTAAAGGAAAGAAGAGAAAGCAAAATCGTGAGCTAAGAAGAAAGAAGGAGCTTTCGGCCAAGAGGAAGGAGAGTCGTAGGAGGTTTGAAAGAAGAAGAAAAAGAAGAGAAACTACTTGTGAGAGGTAAGTTCTATCTTTGTTTATGTTAGATTCAAAAATGGGATGAAATGGAAGTTAGGGTTTGTGTAGAGATTGAAGAAAGAAAGAAGAGAAGGTAAGATCTATGGATTTTGGGGACTTCTAAGCTAAGGTCTTGGTTATTCTAGCATAGATGGCTTATGGGTAGGTTAGATTTAAATTTTATTTTACCTTTGCATGATTTTATGAATGCTATGCCTTTCTTTTAGAATGTATTTATTGAATAGACTATGGTTTAATTGAAGGAAATCAAGAAAATCCCACTCAAGACAAGGAGGAAGGGCAATCTTGAATTCGGATTCCGACATTAGGTGGGTAACATTTTTATAGTTGTTGTGTAATGGGCAAATGCCCTATGTGTGCTATCTTTGTTAAATTGTGTGTATATTGAAAGTGTATTCCTTGATTTGAAAGAAAAGAATGAAACTATGATGATTCGATACAATGAAAGAAGCATAAAATGCTATTCTTGTGTTTGATTATATGAGCATAAATTGGTTGTGAATGGGCGAGAGAGAACCTATTTTTTTAAGTCATGTGCACGTTGACCCCCCTAGCCTTCTCCCGGTTGCCCGTTTGAGGCCTACGAGATCTGAAAATGGACTCGTCGTGTTTACGGTAAACTTCAGTTTCCGTCGTGTTTATGGAACTCTCGAGCCAATTGTGTGCATTTCATCATTTTGGTGTTATGATGCATAATATGTGTTTTAATTGATATAAGATTCCAAGTTATGCTTTATGTGATGATTTTGGCTAATTTATGATTTATGTGATGAAGTTGAGTTATTTGTGCTTTATATGATAGACTGCAAATGTTTCAGATTCTTTATGTGTTGTATGGCTCATTACTCGATGGCTATAAAGGTGTTAGCCATTGAGCCGTGTTTGCTCACCCCATTCTCCCTCCTCAGGTGCAAATTCTAGTTGAGCGCGGAACCTTACAAGGCATCGGGCATAACTCCAAGAAACTTTAGACACTTTTGTATTACGTTAGTAACTAGCTTTCAGAATGGCTTTATAAGCATATTAAGCATTGAGCATTTCATATGTTGTATTTTGGTACTTGATTCATGATGGGTATGATGAATATGCTGATATGTAATTAAAGCTATGATTGAACTCTTGAATGATTGATAAATAGATGAGAGCTCTAGTACTCTCTTCTTCATGTGAATTTGTTGATTTGTGATCTGTGCTTGACCTTAAAAAGGGTATATGTATGAGTCTTTTGATCATTGAGTTGTTGTTGGGTTTTGTCTTGGGATAGCTTGCTGGAATTTGCAAAGGTTTATGAGTTGTGATAAGGAAAGATTTAGAGATAAGATTGGTAGTGATCTGAAAAATGTTCACTGAATATGCTTTAGTCTTTTAGCCACAATGTTTTCTTTAGTAATCCAAACAAGATGATTCTTAATTTGGATTAAACTAGAGATATATGGCTACATTTTGTAAGAAGACATCGAATTTCAATTCTGTGTCTAAGAGTCTCAAATATTGTCATGAAGTTAAGAATTGGGTGCAGTGTTGGTGCAGGAATGAAAGTCTTATCTTCCGAATTTAGGGGCAATTTTAGGATTGATAAAGATAGATTTTGGCAAAATTCCCTTCTTTAAAGTTGTAGATATTTCTTTTATCTTTCCAACGGTATAAATTTTGTAAATTTTGGACATCTAAGTGATAAGTTATGCATCTTATGAGTGGAGACGTTCTGGAGATGAAGTCAGACGAAGTTATTGTTCATCTTCATCTTCGTCTATGATGACGTCATCTTCGTCTGTGCTGACATCATCTTCGTCTATGATGACGACATCTTCGTCTCAGTTTTGCTGACGTCATCTTCGTCTATGATGACGTCATCTTCGTCTGTGCTGATGTCATCTTCGTTTATGATGACGTCATCTTCGTCTTAGTTTTGCTGACGTCATCTTCGTCTATGATGACGTCATCTTAGTCTGTGCTGACATCATCTTCGTCTATGATGACATCATCTTCGTCTGTGCTGACATCATCTTTGTCTATGATGACGTCGTCTTCGTCTTAGTTTTGCTGACGTCATCTTCGTCTTTGATGATGTCATATTTATCTGTGCTGACGTCATCTTTGTCTATGATGACGTCATCTTCATCTGTACTGACGTCATCTTCGTCTTAGTTTTGCTGACATCATCGTCTGCTTTTGGTTTTGACCCTTCTTCCGTCTTTTGGCCATAACTTTTTGCACAGACCTCCGATTAAGCTGATTTTCGAAGCGTTGGACTCCTGAGAAAATTTCCTATCTTTTTATAACTGATTTATCAGTATTTCTTTTAAATTGAAAAAGGTGGATTGAAACAAAGTATGACGATCGGTTGGCAAAGCCTAAATATACTTCACTAATTTTAAAATTTCTTGAGCTATAGGGCTCGGATCGAGGCGATTCTTGTTTTAAATTAAACTAGAGACCTAAACCTACAATTTTTATGAGGGAACCGATCGGCAAGTAGCCTCTAAGGTTTTTGAATTTTGACGCGAAGTCAGTAAAGTGTTCAGTTTTTACTATTTTCTTTAAAAAGCATTTTGAGCATAACTTCTTCATTTCTAATCCAAATTGAGCGTTTTCAGTGGCGTTAGAATCGTTAGATCATGAGGAACAAATGTCCTTAGGAAGCCGATCTGAATTTTCATTTGGAAGTTTCCCCCCAATTTGTAGTCAGTGTGTGGTCGGTTTTGGGTCTGCTATGCTTGTGTGTTTTCGAATGTTGGGCCTCGGAGACGGGTTCCAACACTTTTACATACAAATTCATCCCACCTTCATATTATTTTCCTTTTATATTAACTAACTTTTGATAAAATTGAGTTGCTTACATAACTTTTCTAATCAGAGTTAGAAATTAAACTTTCTTAATTCTGCCAACACTATTATGAACAAAACACCCTATGTTCCTTCGTCTTATAACCTTCTCCCTCTTTTAAACTTAGCCTTCTAACATTCTAACTTATTCACCAAACTAGAAACCAAATCTCGAATTGTGTCTACGGGAGATGCCACCATCAATCCTTCCCTGGCATGGAAGCAACTAGTCGGTGAGGAGCATAATGGAACATTGTAATACACTTGTCCTCTAAAAGAATAGGGCAAAAACATATTGTTCCTAAATATAAAATTCTAACTAATGGTGAAAAATTATAGATCTCTTTATTAATGATTTTCTTTGATGGATCGGAAAAACAAAGCATGTTATATTTGGAGAAACTGTAGATTTCAAAACTTTTAAGAAATCATTACTTGCAGCGGAAGCAACAAATCCAAATCATCATGCTAATCCATACATGATATGGTATAAAGATAATAAAACATAAACAAGATCAGGAATTTTACTGACTCCTTTGCTACAGCTTTAAATCCTCACTGCGCTATCCTCTCCTTCTTTTAGTATCCGAATCCTTTGCCTTTGAATCTTTTCCTTTAGCAATCTACTTTCTCCTTGTTGTTGTATCCTCAACCAATTAGATTTACCACTTGTTCTTCAAGGACAATTAGGTTAACAAAATCCTTTGGTGGGAAAGGAGAAGAAATGTTTGGAGGAGATTTTCTTAGAAGAAGAAGAACCAAAAATGAAACTCTTTCAATTGGTATTTTCGATTCTACCTTGCATGAAAGGAGAGAAGGTGTCAAGAACATGCAAGATGTCTTTCTTACACTCCAATTTCGGTTATGCATGAAGGGAAGAAGAGAGAGGCATCCAATGCATCACTTCTTGCATTAATCAATCATAAAATTGCCAATAAATGAGACTCTCTTCATTTATCTTTAAAATGGCTATATGAAAAGACTATAACCTAAAATTGAATAACCAATTTCGGTTTTGGCAAGAAGAAAGAAGGAAGATGGTCCATCTAATGTACATCTTTTATCTTTTATAATGAATGCAAATAGATTACATGCTAACATTAAAGGTTAACCATTAAACCATTTAATGGTAAGTTCATAACTCCATTTAATGATGATAAACCATAATAAAGAACATCTTTATTTTAGCATTTTAATGTCAAATGTGTAACTTCACAATTCACCTACAAAACTGAAATTGCTACTTCTCCTTTTAAAAAACTTGTTTAAAAATAATTAATCTAATTAATTATATTAAACCAAAATCTAGCCCATTTCTAAATGTACATTTGGGCTTCTAATTAACCATTAATTAGACCAAGCCCAACATTCAATTATGGGCTTCTAAAACCTCCATTTATATTTCTTACTTAGCTTGATAACCTTCCTTAAAGCCAAGTGGGGAATCTTATTGACTTTGATAATTCAAGCTCCAATAAGCCCAGAATTAATTCAATCTCATTAGAATTAATTCTAGCTTATTAACTAAATGTCATTCTACTAAAGACAATTAGTTAAACTCTTGAATTATTAAATATTATGAGAATACATATTTTATGTCCAATTGCAAACCCTATTTAGAACCTTATTATAGCCATCCGCACAACAAAGGGTAAAATTACCGTTTTTTCCTTATGTTGATTTTTCCTTCTAGATCTCCCGTTTTACATTATATGGTGATTAACACATAAGATCTTATCATGGAGTCAAGACTTGATGGGTAGCTAGTCCATCAAACTATTCACGCCAGTTTAATCACCAAATCTCCTTAAAACATCTAGAAGTGATGATAGCACTATAAACTCTTTATTTGAGTGAATGTTCCCTGATACATATTTCAATTAATAATTCTAACATGCAGACACTGGACAAATACTCTGTAAAAATCCATTCTGATCATATCAAGAATTATAATGAAACATATATGAGTTCACCACTCATCAAGATTATGATTCATAATAAGCGAATGTTTAAATTGTATGTTTTAAGATTAAAGTAACGACCCACTTTATTCTTGAAAACATACTTAATTCCAGATTCATTTAATAGTTCCATTATCGATAGTCTACTACTATCATGATATGAAACTCATCATTCCCTTTAAGTAAACTCCTTTACTTATATGGAGATAAATCGCAACACTACAGTCTAAACCATAATCAAGTGACCAACTTGATTATTCAACTGTGAATCAATTAAATCAGATTCTAATAATATACATGTTTCCCATACATCTCTATGTATATGTATATCACTTACAAAAGAATCTCGGTACCTTTTAACCAGATATATAACGCTCACATATATAAATCCAAACTCTTTTGTTTTATTAATAATAAATATTTCCATTACAAAACTGTAACTGAAGAAGATAAAGTTACATGTAAATACACTTGCTTTATAGGGCATTATATTTACATAACTCCAACAATCTCCCACTTTCCCTAAAGCAAGTTTGACATATCCCTCATTCCCATCCCTTCTGGGTGACCCTCAAAGCTCTTTTGAGTCAATGTCTTTGTGAATGGATTAGCAAGGTTTTGCCTTGTGGGAATCTTTACCACATCCACCTCTCCACGTTGTATTATCTCCCTTATGAGATGATACTTTCGCTCAATATGTTTGGCAGTTTTGTAGTTCTGAGGTTCTTTAGAATTAGTCACTGCCCTAATATTATCACAATAAAGTGTAATAGCTTTTTCTTCCTCTAGAACTACCTCCAAATCATTTAGGAACTTTCGGAGCCAACCAGACTACTTCCTTTGCTGCTTCACAAGCGGCAACATACTCAGCCTCCATAGTCGAATCAGCAATACAAGATTGTTTGACACTCCTCCAAACTATGGCTCCACCTCCTAAAGTAAATATAGAACCAGAAGTTGATTTCCTTGAATCAACATCTGATTGGAAATCATAATCTGTATATCCTATCGAAATACAGCCATCCCTTAACAATAGATAACATTCCCACATCATTCCCAATGAGCAGAATGTCATCAACATATAGGATTAGGAAAGTAACCTTACATTCTTGTATTCTTTTATAAACACAAGGCTCATCTAGGTTTTATATCAACCCATAGGTTTCGATAGCCTTATCAAACCTAATGTTTCAAGACCTAGATGCTTGCTTAAGTCCATAAATGGACCTTTTCAACTTGCAAACCTTATGCTCATTACCTGGCTCAATGAATCCTTCAGGTTGAACCATATAAATGGTCTCCTCAAGATCCCCATTAAGAAATGTGGTCTTGACATCCATTTTTTATATTTCATAATCGAAATAGGCTGTTATGGCCAAAAGAATCCTGATGGACTTAAGCATGGCAACCGGAGAAAAAGTCTCCTCATAGTCTATACCCTCTTTTTGAGTATAGCCTTTAGCTACCAATCTAGCTTTAAAGGTCTCTACCTTTCCATCCGATCCCCTTTTCCTTTTGTAGATCCATTTACACCCTATGGCTCTTAGACCTGGTGGTAGATCTATAAGGACCCAGACTTCATTAGTATACATGGAATCTATTTTCGATTCCATCTCCTTGAGCCATTTTCTTGCATAAATATCATTAATAGCCTGTGTATACGTAATGGGATCTATTTTTTCTTGGTCTGAGATGGCAGTTAAGCCTTCTCCTAGACCCAGATACCTATCTGGCTGTCTCACAACCCTCCCACTACGTCTAGGTACTACTTGATGTTTAGGTTGCATATTCGATTCAACTCTTGAATCCATTTCGACATCTTATTCTGTCATATCCAAAACAACTCTTGGTTTGGATGACATAGCTAACTCCTTTAGTACTACTTCACTTCTTCCTTTGTGATTTCTCACAAACTCTTCCTCTAAGAAGGTCGCATTTGTCGACACAAATACCTTTCTTTCCTGAGGACTGTAAAAATAGTACCCTCGAGTTCCAATAGGATATCCTACAAATAAACATACTTCTAACCTTGGTTCCATCTTTGTGGATTCAGGCTTTAAAACATGGGCTGGGCAGCCCCAAGTCCTCAAGTGCCTCAATGAAGGCACTCGACCAGTCCACAACTCCCTAGGTATTTTAGGCACCGATTTGGATGGAGCAAAGTTAAGAAGATACGTTGCCATTTGTATGGCATATCCCCAGAACGATTCTGGAAGGCTAGCATAGGACATCATTGATCTTACCATTTCTAATAGAGTTCTATTTCTCCTCTCTACTACACCATTTTGTTGAGGTGTTCGAGGAGCTGACAAATTTGAAACAATTCCATTGTCAATTAAATATTGCTGGAACTCTCCAGATAAGTACTCACCACCTCGATCTAATCAAAGTCGTTTTAATGGCTTGCCAAGTTGCTTCTCAGCTTCAGCTTTGAATTCTTTGAACTTTTCAAAGGATTCACTCTTTTCATGCATCAAATACAAATAGCCATGTCTTGAGTAATCATCTATAAAAGTTATGAAGTATTCATAACCTCCTTTAGCTTGTACATTCATGGGCCCACACATATCAGTATGTACCAGGTCCAATGTGGATTCGGATATGTTTCCTTTAGAAGGAAATGAGGCTTTGGTCATTTTTCCTTTAATACAAGATTCACAGGCGGTTAATGGATCACTATCCAAGCCCATAAGGATCCCGTCCTTTACCAACCTATCAAGTCTTTTCTGATTGATATGACCTATTCTTAAGTGCCACAGATACTTTGAATTAATGATAGAGATATTGGAATGTCTTGGTTTTATTAATTCTGTGGTGTTTAGTGAGCCTTTTATAGGTTCTATAAAAAACAATCCTTGTTTAGTTATCGCATCACAAATAAATTCCTTATTCTCATATATTGAAACAACCTTTTCAAAATATAAGGAATAACCAGATTTTATTAGACAAAAAACAGAAACCATGTTCCTTACAATCATAGGCATGTAATAAACATCCTCCAAATATAACCTATGACCACTAGGAAAATCCAAGATAACTACTCCCACTGATTCTGCTGAAACAGAGGAGCCATCTGCTATCTTGACTTGAAATTGGCCTTTAGGTAGTCTTCTCCTTTGCAAGAACCCCTACAACGAATTACAAACATGGTTAGTGGCTCCTGAATCTAATATCCAAGTAGTAGATAAATCTGCCACATTTCTAGTTCCTAACAAACTTAGGAAACCCATACCTTGTTTACTTTTGAGGGACTCTAGGTAGAATGGACAGTTTCTTTTCCAGTGACCTATCTCATCACAGTGGAAACACTTTCCTTTGATGTTCTCTTTGGCCTTCTTTTTCATAGGTTTGGCCTTGACCCCTGTTTGGGCCTTCTTTTTCGTTGGACCCTTCTTCTTTTCTTTGCCCTTACCCTTGGGCTTAGAACAAGAAGCTACATTAGCTTCTGACCCATGAGCCTTAATATTCAATATCTCCTCCGTGTTCTGGAGGGTATTCATCAACTCACTCAAGGTGTAATCCTTATTGTTGAGCTCATAGTCCAACTTAAACTGTTGAAAAGAAGAGTTTAAGCTATTGATGATCATAATCATCTGCGTGTCTGCATCCATATCCACCCCAAGCATCACAACCTCAGTGACCACAGAGATTACCTTCATCATGTAATCCCGCACCAGTTCACCAGGTCTTTGTCTAAGATTATGAAACGTTTGCATAGTTTTCACTCTTGCAGACCTTGTCCTCACACCAAATATCTCATGTAGGTGATGGACCATTGCACTAGAAGTTTTCATACAAGTAATTTGCTTTTGCAACATGCCACTGACAGAAGCCAGGATATAACACTTAGTAGTCTTGTCAACATTCTGCCAACGCTCATGTTGTTGGACTTGCTCAGGAGTTGAAGCTTCACTTGGAGGTGTAGGCTCATTTTCAGTTAACACTCATGAAATACGTTCATATTGAAGAATAATGTCAAGGTTATGTCTCCATTCTTTAAAATTGTCTCTGTTTTCCAATTTGTTATTAGTCAAGAGCAAAGTGAGAGGATTCATTTTGTGGTTGATTATGTCTGAAAATATATATTATTAAAATATGAGCATACTAGTCAACAATTAATGGAACTTTGTATAAAATCATGATGCATGTATGCATGATGATAGATTTAACAAAACTTAAAAAATTAAAACCTTATACGACGGTTATTTTTCTTATCTATAATAGACTAAGTGATGGTGGGCCATCTTATCCATTAAAAGAAAAACTGGGACCCTCCCACTCAAAAAATTACCAAGCATCTCATGCTCAATTTTTTAAGAAGTGTCTTAATTTGGTCCATACTTTTACCAATAGAGCTACGGTAGGTAGTTTATTGATAAAAAATGTTGAGTGTTTAACCATTTGATTCATACACTAAAGATACCTGCAAACCATGCCTCGGTGGGAGGTCACATTTGCTATCAATAAGTGGACTTATCCTTAAGGAGACCCATACCATGCAAGATCTAAGATCTATGCCCTCCGATGAGGAGTAACACTTCACCACATGCAAATGGGCCATCATTTGGAGACCATGGACTCTCATATGAGCATCCTCTCCCACTCAATCTTTTTGGGCTTTAAGTTTTTAATTACAATCTTGTCTAGATGCAATTTATTATCCATCTTATATTGTTTCATTATATATCTCATACATAATGAATGCATGGCAACGCCTGGGGTTGACAATTTTCTAAATGACATGCAATCACATAATATCACATATTATAAGCATTCATTTCTCCATTCATCACATGAACTAATAAAGCCAATTTTAATTGTCCATCCTAGAAACATTAAAAAAATTACAACAAGCCTTTTAGGCCCAAAGTATTCTTCTTGGACTTGGATCTTCTGCTTCGAACTCTTCACTCACATGATCCGGCCCATTCGATAAACAAAATGTAATGGAACATTTTAAAACCGAAATTTGTCACTTTGAAAAAAAAAATTCCAACACTAGATTTTTAGAAAACCGATTCTTTGTTATGACAAAAAATTCCAGCACTAGTTTTTATTAAAACCGAAAATTATTCCATGAAAATAAAAACCAGCACTTAGTATTTTATCAAAACCAAAATTGGATTCTATGAAACAAAAATCCAGCACTTGTTTTTACAATAAAAACCGAAATGTGATCCATTGAAACAAAATTACAGCATCTTTGTTTTCACAAAACTTATGCCAATACACAAAAGGATACACCGGAAAAAATTTACCTCTCCATTTGTTCAATCCATGGCTGCTCCATCTTCATCATTACTTCAATTTGTACATTACAAAATAAAAATATATATAAAAAAAATGAAGTCAATGAGGAAACATGGTGATGATAGACCACCCTCCTTGTTACAACCAAATGAAGAAATCTTACAAGGTAAATTTAACTTCTATGGACAACCAAAAGAGCAACATATACACCATATATATTTCTATATATTTCTATCACATAAAAATATGCAGGATGCGCATAAAAATTGCCAACCCATGCATCAAATATATAGGAACCAAAATCATGCATTAGAAACCGACTCTGATACCAATTGTTGGATCGGAAAAAACAAAGCATGCTATATTTGGAGAAACTGTAGATTTCAAAATTTTTAAGAAATCATTACTTGCAGCGGAAGCAACAAATCCAAATCATCATGCTAATCCATACATGATATGGTATAAAGATAATAAAACATAAACAAGATCAGGAGTTTTACTGACTCCTTTGCTACAGCTTTAAATCCTCGCTGCGCTATCCTCTCCTTCTTCTAGTATCCAAATCCTTTGCCTTTGAATCTTTTCCTTTAGCAATCTACTTTCTCCTTATTGTTGTATCCTCAACCAATTAGATTTACCACTTGTTCTTCAAGGACAATTAGGTTAACAAAATCCTTTGGTGGGAAAGGAGAAGAAATGTTTGGAGGAGATTTTCTTAGAAGAAGAAGAACAAAAAATAAAACTCTTTCAATTGGTATTTTCGATTCTACCTTACATGAAAGGAGAGAAGGTGTCAAGAACATGCAAGATGTCTTTCTTACACTCCAATTTCGGTTATGCATGAAGGGAAGAAGAGAGAGGCATCCAATGCATCACTTCTTGCATTAATCAATCATAAAATTGCCAATAAATGAGACTCTCTTCATTTATCTTTAAAATGGCTATATGAAAAGACTATAACCTAAAATTGAATAACCAATTTCGGTTTTGGCAAGAAGAAAGAAGGAAGATGGTCCATCTAATGTACATCTTTTATCTTTTATCTAATGAATGCAAAAAGGTTACATGCTAACATTAAAAGATAACCATTAAACCATTTAATGGTAAGTTCATAACTCCATTTAATGATGATAAACCATAATAAAGACCATCTTTATTTTAGCATTTTAATGTGAAATGTGTAGTTTCACACTTCACCTAACAAAACCGAAATTGCTACTTCTCCTTTAAAAAAATTGTTTTAATGTAATTAACCTAATTAATTACATTAGACCAAAATCTAGCCCATTTCTAAATGTACATTTGGGCTTCTAATTAACCATTAATTAGACCAAGCCCAACATTCAATTATGGGCTTCTAAAACCTCCATTTATATTTCTTACTTAGCTTGATAACCTTCCTTAAAGCCAAGTGGACAATCTTATTGACTTTGATAATTCAAGCTCCAATAAGCCCAGAATTAATTTAATCTCATTAGAATTAATTCTAGCTTATTAACTAAATGTCATTCCACTAAAGATAATTAGTTGAACTCTTGAATTATTAAATATTATGATAATACATATTTTATGTCCAATTGCAAACCCTATTTAGAACCTTATTATAGCCATCCGCACAATAAAGGATAAAATTACCGTTTTGCCCTTATGTTGGTTTTTCCTTCTAGATCTCCCGATTTACATTATATGGTGATTAACACACAAGATCTTATCTTGGTGTCAAGACTTGATGGGTAGCTAGTCCATCAAACTACTGGCGCCAGTTTAATCACCAAATCCCCTTAAAACATCTAGAATTGATGATAGCACTATAAACTCTTTATTTGAGTGAATGTTCCCTGATACATGTTTCAATTAATAATTCCAACATGCAGACACTGGATAAATACTCTATAAAAATCCATTCTGATCATATCAAAAATTATAATGAAACATATATGAGTTCACCACTCATCAAGATTATGATTCATAATAAGCGAATGCTTAAGTTGTATGTTTTAAGATTAAAGTAACGACCCACTTTATTCTTGAAAACATACTTGATTCCAAATTCATTTAATAGTGCCATTATCGATAGTCTACTACTATCATGATATGAAACTCATCATTCCCTTTAAGTAAACTCCTTTACTTATATGGAGATAAATCGCAATACTACAGTCTAAACCATAATCAAGTGACCAACTTGATTATTCAACTGTAAATCAATTAATTCATATTCTAATAATATACATGTTTCCCATACATCTCTATGTATATGTATATTACTTACAAATGAATCTTGGTACCTTTTGACCAGATATATAACGCTCACATAGATAAAACCAAACTCTATTGTTTTATTAATAATAAATATTTCCATTACAAAACTGTAACTGAAGAAGATAAAGTTACATGTAAATACACTTGCTTTCCAGAGCACTATATTTACATAACTCCAACATTCTTCTATGAGAAATGCATTTCTTTTCCTTTAGTAAGAGAATGGTCCATGAAAGCCTGGAAAACCAAAGGGCCGGAGGAGGTGTTCCTAACGAACAACAACCTAACACTCTTTAAATTTACCAACCAATCAGTAGTTAGGAAGGTGATGAAGGGAGGGCCATGACATGTGAGGAACCAACCTCTATTCCTGTTACTATGGAAAATAGGTTTCAACTTAAAAAGTTTCACAAGATAGAACACCTATTTGGATTAACTTATATGGAATACCTTTGGAATATCGGTCCACCAAAGGAGAATTGGATATGCAAGAACTTATGTTAATGTGAAAATTATTAAAAAAAACTCTTTTAAACATAATTCTTATAGCTAGGTTAGGAGAAGAATATATATTGGCTGAGGACTCCATATGAGTATCTTATCAATGTATACTTAAACAAATTACAGTAGGGAAAAATGGATTGTAATGAATAAAAGGTTAAAAATGGAAGCTATATTAAGCCAATAGGGATGGAACAAGAACATATCAAAAAATAAGCAGAATGTGGGGATGAATCTTCAAATGGAATAAAGCTAGATGTAGGGTAAGGGGAGTATATACGCCACTAGGAAACAATAAATAGACTTAGAAGGTATTGTATATGAAGCAAGTACTTGGAATCCAATAATAATCAAACTTCTTTACAACAAGAGGAGGAAATTACTAATTCTTTACCTCATTTAGGAAGAGAGAAAGGAGTGGTTAACTAGCAACCTAACTCATCTGAGATAGGAATAGAGAGACAAGTACTGGTTTTAAATTGGTAAGCAAAAGGAAATCGCTTAGTGTGAAGAAAGTGAGGGAATCCGCTTACCAAATACCCAGTTTTGTTAATTGAAATATAAAATATAAAGGGAAATTCAAAACTTAAGGTCATTTCATCATGCTAGAAACAAGTATGGAATTAAAGAATTAGTAAGAAGATGCGAAAAGATTAATACGCATAGTGGAAGGAACAAATAAAAAAATCAAAAGCTAAACTCTCTGCAATGATATTTAGTGATAAAGGAAGGAAAGTTTGGGCTCTTCACACTTTGACCTTTAGAAAAACAAAGACTTACTTGTCCCTCATGTGCAAACCAATGCGGTGCCTTATTAGTTACAATTTTTGTAACTTTATGATAGGTGTAGTTTATACTATGTTTTGATAGGTGTCATGGTGTGTTTATAGGTGTTAATTACAGTAAAACCTCTATAAATTAATATTGTTGGTATCATGATATTTATTATTTTATAGAGATATTAATTAACCGATAAATTAATATTTATTAATTTAAAGAGATTTTGTAATTGATTGAAGTTAAATTTTGATTATATCAAAAGCATTGTATCTTAGAAAAAATCATGTTTCATATTAATTGAATGAATCTAAAACATAGATTCATTGCTCATAATATTAATGAAAACTAATAAATAATGTTCATTGTTTTTTAATAATTAAGTATTATTCATTGTATTTTTACTAAAAACATTCAATGTACATATGTACATATATCAAGAGGCACAAACCAACAAAATTTCTAGATATGGAGAAGGTTGTTTATGAGTGGTTTCTCCAATACCAAGATCGTATGAATATGACCGGAGAGCTAATTTTGGAGAAGGCAAGAGATACAGTGAAACTTTTATACCCTCAACAAGATTCTGAGCACAAATTTTCTCAAGGTTGGCTTGAGAAATTCAAGCTATGACATGGTATCAAGTCATTTCGTCGTTTCGGAGAGAGTGGTTCGGTTGATATACAAGACATGGAGAAGCAATTGGAGTCTATAAGGGAAAAAATAGATAAGTTCCCTATGAAAGATGTTTTTAATATAGATGAAATTGGTTTGTTTTATAGGTTACAAGCTGATCATTCTCTTGCTACGAAGCAACTTGAAGGAAGAAAACAAGACAAAAGAAAGGCTAACAGTTGTTATTTGTTCCAATGAGGATGGCTCAGAAAAAATCCCTTTATGGATTATTGGAAAATATGCAAAGCCACGTTGTTTCAAGAATGTCAACATGAATAGCTTGAATTGTCACTACCGTGCCAACAAAAGAGCTTGGATGACAAGTGTGCTCTTTGATGAATATATCTGTTGGTTTGATAAAAAAAATGCATGCTAGAAGAATTTTGTTTGTGGTAGATAATTTTCCAGCACATCCAAGATGTATTGAAGGGTTAAATAATGTTGAGTTGTTCTTCTTGACACCCAACATGACATAAAAAATTCAACCTTGTGATGTTGGAATAATAAGAGCTTTCAAGATGCACTATCATAGGAGATTTTACCATAGGATTTTAGAAGGTTATGAGTTGGGACAATCTAATCTAAGTAAGATTAATGTTTTGGATGCTATCAATCTTGCAGTCTCAGCTTGGAAAGTTAATGTTCAGCGAGAGACAATAGCAAATTGTTTTCGATACTGTAAAATTCATTCAGGGGATGAAGTTTGAAGGAATTTAGATGAACACACTTGTGAAAACGACATTCATGAACTTGAGCTCATGATTAATGATCTCAACTATTGCAATAAAATGGATGTCAATAGCCTATTGGATTATCCCGGTGAAAATGATACATGTTCAGAGGTCCAGAGCTTAGAAGAAATTGTGGCTACTATCCTTGAAAATAATGTTGATGATGAAGTTGAAGACGATACAGTACCTTTGGAACTAGTTACGCATAAGGAAGCACTTATCGCGTCTAGAACTCTTCACAATTTTTTGGTGGAGTTCGACAACACCAGAAATTTTAGATGCAATAAGAAAAGTTAGAGATGAGCTCCAACTAGACTTACATTTTATGAAAAAACAAACAACACTAGAATCATATTTCACTAAATTGTCTTAGTTATATTTGTGTAAGTTTATATAATTATTAATTTATGATATTAATGGGACCCTATATTTACATAGGGGTATTTTGAAAATATATTATCTTATTATCTTATCAAAATTTGTTAAATTTTTAACTGGCCCAAGTTGGGATATTATCTTAGAGAGTTTATTAATTTACCAAGTATCAATTTGAAGAGGTTCTACTATAGATGATTGTCACATATATAGGCTTAAAATTGTGGTAATGAGAGTATTTGTTTATGTTCTAAGTGTTTGTGTAGTTTAGAGCATGATTTCGATCTTAATTTTATATTTTGTGAGGTGTGATGTGTTTGTTAGTGGTGGAAATCGGATAATCAAAGAATAAAGAAGTTAGACGTGAATGGAGCTACATGGGCAAGGTCACAATCGTGAATCAAACTGTGCATCTTCAAGCAAACCTAATTTTTCATATTAATGGACATATGAGTGGCCAAAAAAATGGGAAATTGTTTTTAGAACACGAAGAGAGGCAGAGCACATACTTAATTGGAATCTATGGAGGGTCAATCTTCCTTTTTTCGGTTATCTTTAAGAGGAGTCTATTTTTCCTCTTGGCTACCCGATTCTTTTGTGATGTGTTAACACAAGATGAATAATGAACAATTCTTTCTTTTCGAAGGAAAGATGAAAGATTTTGGTTGAAGTAATCTCTTGCATTATCACTTCATAGGTTTTTTTTATTCTTACTCTAAATTGGTTTTTGATCATTTGGAAAAATCTTTGAAAATTTTCCCCAACTTCAATTTTGTTTTTCATTAAATATAACTAAGTTACTCTTGTACAATCATCTATAAGGTAACGCACCACCTTGCCCCTGTAGTGTTTAGAATTCTAAAAGAACATATATCAAATTGCATTAATAAAAAAGGAACCATACTTCTAGTATTACTCAATGGATAAGAAATACGCTTATGTTTAGCAAGTTCCTAATAAGAATTGTCCTTTATATACTTATGAAGTAAAATCATTTGATCATATCTTTTTTAAGTTTTTTCACACAAGTCAGCTATGAAGAAAATTTATCAACTTATTTGATCTATATGATAGAAGTCTCACCTGGTTGGAATGTTTATCTTAGATTATGGGTTTGAAATGGAAGAGTAAGGACTATTGCAAGATGTTTAGGGCTAGTTTAGCTATGCTAGTTCATTATGTTTGGATGATGAAAAACACCAAGTTATTTGAAAAATCTTAATAATTCAACAAATTCACCTGGATGAGATTTTACCTCAAGTTTAGATTGAAGATTGTGACATTCATCTCAACTTGATTAATAGCTTCTCTTAGAATTAACAATCCTTCATATATATTATCTTAATATGTCGTTTGTTGTTATGTTATATTCCAGTTGTTAGGGATGAATTTCATTTCTCTTTGTAATGTCCACCTTTTTTCTAAATGAATAAATTACTTATTTTTCAAAAAAACAAATCACACACATCATAATGCAAACTACTCATTTTAACATTTTTAAATAACAATGGAAACATAGTTTTGAGCAAACTAAATGGTGGATAACAAACATGATAATAGTGGAGCCAAATGTCCTCTTTATTAGTAGAATAACTAGATAGATAAAACTTTGAAAGGGAGTAATTTTTGTCTTCCTTAGTATCACGAATATAAAGACCATTCCTTTCTTTAGCAATCCTAATCATCTTCCCTGAGACCATATCCTTCAAAATGCAATCTACAGGATAAAAACTCACTTTGCAATTCAAGTCACATGTAATTTGTTTTATAGATGAAAGATTGATAACTAATCTAGGAACATATAGGACATCTTTTAACATAATTATGGAAGTGATAGGAATAATTCCCTGACCTACAATAGTAGTAAAAGTTCAATCTATAATTTTGAATTTTTTTTGTTGCTAGGAAAAGGTTTATATGATGTAAAAGGCTGATGTGGGAAAACCATATGGTTGGTAGCACCCAAATTTATTATCCAAGTACTATTTTGGACAGAAAAAGAGGCACTAAAAGAACCAAAATTAGAAAACTAACCTGATTAAGCCAAAAGCAAGAGCTCTTAAGTTTCTCGGCTGATTTCCATATGGACTTTTAACTTTTCTATCTCTCTCCTACGAGTTTGCAAATCATTTTGATTTGACTGTTCATTAGGAACAACTTCAGCATTTGTCATATGTGCCCATCATCTAGACTGTCCACCATGATTAAGTCCCTTTCCCCTAACATTGGAAGGCTTTCCATGGAGTTTCCAATAAGTATCCTTGGTTTGACACGTCTTCTTGCAGTAAGTGCACTAGACCCCTTCTCAGTTTGGTTGTTTCTCCCTTTTATTGGCGTCAATACTATATCCATCCTTGGTGGAATTCATAAATGATCCTTGATTTATTGGATTTTCAATCATCATTCCTCGATAACTCTCTTCGACGTATATTATAGGGGAAAAAAATACCCTCAAAAGATAGGAGAACTTCTTTCCCAAGAACTTGAACTCTAACTTAGTCAAATCTGGGTTGAGGCTTGTTAGAAATTCAAAGATTCTCTCTTTTTCCCTAAACTTCTGCAACATTACAACATCTTCCCCACACTTAATTTTAAAATTTTTCTAGTAATACAATTCAAGCCATAAGCTTTTCATACTACAATAATACTCAATGACCAAAAGGTTACTAGTTTTGTGGTATTGATTTTAGTTTGAACCTTATAAATTACCATAGCATCTTGCATTTTTAAAAACGCTTGACAAACCGCTTTTAAAATTTCTCTTGCAATTGTCAAAAACATACAGGTCCGGCTCACTTCAAGTGTCAGGTTTCCAAAACATAGAGTCTTCTTCATCACATTTTGCAAACGTAACATTTTCAACGAGAGGTCCAGTTCCCATAAGATAGCTCAATTTTCCTTTGAGAAAGGTTTCAACAACTTGAGACCATTGAAGATAAATTTAGCCACTGAGCCGATAAGAAGATTGTATTAATTTTTTTTTGGACTGAACTAGTGTATCAGCCCCATTATTGGTACTAATAATAGTAGATTGACTCTCAAATGACTCCAAATGTATATTTCCAACTCAAACATTAACATTATATCATCAATAGAAATTCTTAAAAATAAACTAAACTAAATAAAACATATTCTATTCTATTTTTTTATCTATTTTATTCCTATAAAATCACCATTTCATTCTTTATTTATTCTTATACGTCCTGTAAGGTTTTTCTCACGGCACCAAAACCTTGTATGCATAAAACATTCTCAATGATCAATTTTCAAAATTTGTTAGAAATTTGATGTACTGAATATTCACTTAAATGGATTGGTGGGCCGCTCCAGATAATCTCTTGCACAACCAAAGTATGATTTACAAAATAATCAATAAAAAATCAACAAAGGGCATCTTGCAACTGATACAGCAAACTCAGATAGGTACATGAGAAAGAAAACATTCTGTTCTTTGTAAATGTAGATTACAACTGCAAAGGCAACTTACTAAATGCCAGTTCATGACAAAAAGAGAAAGGAAACGTAAAACGTCATATTAAGCCTTGTCCAAAGTACAAAAAGCAGACAAACTATACATATTTGGTAAAGCCCTAGAAGAAAATGATGCATTGCGACATGGAAAAGGACAACAATTTCCAGAATCTGAATCAGTATCAGGATTCATCAAACCTTATTGTTGCCTTGGCCTTGAAACCATATGCTGTGTCTTCTGCAATTTGAAATTAGAGAATTGAGGAAAGAAATTTAATTATGCACACAAAAGCTTTGAATAACATTCTCTACCATTGTGCCATAAGGCATGATGTTAACATTGATATGATATATTCAGATGATCTACAAAACATCTTGCGTAAATACAACAAACTTCCACATTGGTTACAGCCTGCTGCAAATCGGCTCTATAATTAGCGTAGAAGAAAGCCCTCATGACAGAACTCTCTGGTTATCATATTTACACCTTCAAAGAATGTACTTAACTATATCAAAAATCCAACCTTCGAAAAATGAAAATTGTCAAACTACCCTATGCAACGTCATGCCGGCTTCCTGTGATCTATTTGAAGTCACCTAGTCCACAAGTCCATAATTTAATACAAGTCTTGACAGAAGGCAACTACAGTTCATACAATTCTATGGAACACAAGATGTGGAATACTAGTTGTTTAAATGTAAAAAATTATCTCAACCATGTGAGATCGTGAGCTAATAATTACTGAAAAATGTGAGCCATAACCCTCTTCTCTTGTCTCTCCTATGCGTATTACAGAACCCTAAGATGTAAGCAAACTTGGCACCTTTTGTACGTGCAACAGAAGAAACAAACTTGGTAAAATAATTTTGAGTATTATATATCCAGTATCTAAATATAGGTTAATCTGTGTCTAACTCAGTGCCTTAATGTTTTTTCTTTTGGTATCGGTCTATTTGTACCTCTTTTTCCCTTGTATATCCCCACCCATCAGCCCCAAACCGCAAACAGCAAACCGTGAACTCCCTTCTTTCTCGGAAAAAAATAAAATCACAATAAAAACAGAGAGAAAAAGGGAAACACATATAGATGATTATTGATTCTGTCAAGGGATGGACAACCCTGAAGGAACCTTGAATAGAACATGTGGGAATATGACGATCTCATGAATCAAAATAGATTGTAGAAATATCCTTTTCAACTTTTGCACTTTGTCACACTGGGTCCTTAGATGATAGAACAAGAACTGTAGCCCGTGAGAAAAGAACTGAAAATTTTTCTTATGCACTGGATACACAAAGATGCCGGGAGAAACTACTAAAGTGTCATCCCAGGAATCAACAGCTTGGTATATTTACCCACTTTCAAGGTTTGAGATTTGAAGATATTGAGCAAGCTACGAAGGAGCAGCTGATCCATTGATAGAGGTTAAAGCAATTCTAATCGGCGAAGGATCAAATATAGATGGAGATTAGCCGAAAAATAGGATTATTAAAGCAAGCTATATTAACTGACGAACAAGAAATTTATATTGTTGCGGTATGAACAGGTTATTCCAGTTTACATATATATGGCTACATAAGGCATTTAAACTAGGGAATTGCAGCTATAAATCTTCCTAAACTCCTTGAATAAAACCTTTAATTCCTATGTTTACAGCCTAAAATAAATCCAGAATATTCTAATATTCTAATCTAGAATATTCTTCTAGAAAATTTCCTAATCCAGCACTTCCCCCAAATTGGCTTATAAATGTCTTCCATTGCCAGCTTGTTTATTAGAACGTCAAATTGTTTTTTTCAGCATACCTTTGGTGAGTATATCAGTCTCTTGTTACGAGGTAGGAACATAAGGAAGAAAAATTAGTCCACTTTCAAGTTTCTCCTTGATAAATTATTTATCAATTTCAATATGGTTAGTCCAGGTCGAAAACCAGCTCTCTAGTAGTTAGGGTATGGCTGCGTACTTCTTGACCTTTTAAGACCTTGCAGCTCAACAGGACTTTTACTGAGATATTGCTGTTGTAATATTCTTAGTCCAATCATGAAGCATCAGATTATGAGCAATTGAAATGATAAATTTGTTAACAAACTCTTGTAGGAAGTTACACAGAAAACTTTAAATCTTCTAATAATTTTTTAATCCACATAGGTTCACCAATCTCATGTGCAAAGGATCAAAAGTTTGCAATATTTTGCATCTTGCTTCTCCAAGAAACTAGATTTCCTCTAAAAAATGAGCAATATCCAAATGTTGATTGCTATCACTTTTACTACCAGCCTAGTTAGCATTAGTATAGACTTCCACCTAAAAGTGATGACATTTTTTAAACATGAACCCCTTTCCAAGAGGTCCTTTTAAATACTTGAGTATTTTATAGGCACCTTCAAAGTGTTCACAGCCTGGGGTATGCATGGAGTGACTTATCGTGCTTACAGGTACGGATGGATGTATATAGCCAAGACTTGCTCTCAAATTTTTGAAGAACCAGGTTGTGATACACCTGCAAGTCTAGTTGTGGTGCTTGTTTGGGAGGCCCTAAAGACACTTATGCATGTACGAAAAGGTAGTATTTTGTTCATCATTGCAACTTTTTTTCATGGTAATTGTAAATTGATATAAACAAGAAAATTTGTCATATTGCTGTGGAATGTAGGAGTATTCCATTTTAAATATATATAGCTACATAAGACATCTAAACTAGAAAATTATAACTAGGAAATTACAGCTATAAATTTTCCTAAAATCGTTAATTAAAGCAGTAAATTCCTATATTTAGAGCTTAGAATAAATTTAGAATAATATAAAAGAATATTTCCTAGAATAAATTGAGAACATTTCCTGATCTCACATGTACAAATGTGATTATTTTTCCTTTTAGTTAACCAACATATCCACTATATAGAATATACCTTGTTCCTTTTGGTCCTTCTTGTTAAACGTCCTTTGCACTTTTCCTTTTTAAGCTAATGGTATATCCTCTGATACCAAATTTGTTTCTTTTCCTCTTCAGGTAACTCTCAATGGCAGAATCCAGCTTGCTCAAGGCCTCTCCAACAACCAAACTTCTAGTTATATCTCCCTCATCATTCTTTTCACTATGCCAACCATCCACGATCAGTCTAATGTAAGCCTTATTGATTCTGCTTCTATCAACTCCTTCCATCTTCATCTTCTACCTTCCAACCTCATCATCCCTAAATCTGCTCCATTATAGGTTCTGCTAATCCTTCACCCTCATCGCAGTGTAAGGCCCTTCTTTCAACCCCAAAAAAGTCTCCCTCGCTTCAGGCATTCTGCCAATTTCTATGCCAAGTCTAGGCTCAATCTCCCCTTTTCCTACTTCAAGCATCAAGTCTTTGTTAGCTCCCTTAGGGAACTCTGAAATAGCCGCTGGTTCCCTATCCAAATCTCATATCTTATTTACTCCAGAAACCAAACAGTAAACATGCAATCTTGGAAACTAGTAGTAGGTGATTCCTCAGTGACACCAACTAATTCCTATGTGACACACATAGTAAGGTACATATGTCTAGCATCAGGAAATGGCTCACATATTGTCTCTCCACCTATATAAATTTTACAAGAGGGAATCAAAAAATGGTCTTCATCCTTGATGGGGTCTTTTTATGAAGAAAAGACCCAGTTTCCCTTAAGTTCAGCATTGAGCACTATCATCCTGAAAAAAGCCAGGATTAGAAAGAATTTTGATCAATAAGGTTGAAATGTTTATCTCCAAAATCTATAGCGAATCAAGTGTAGACAAAGTTTTTGAGGCTAGACGATAAGATGTATATAGCTAGGAAATATCTATATTAGATGTTAGGAGATATCTATATCAGGGAGAGTATGATCTCCCCTTTATTGTGTGATTTCCTCTTTATTCCTAAGATCTTTTCCTTATGTAATTAGTTATATACAAAGGCTACAAGGTTCTTGAGTTCGTATCAAGCCCTCAGTTAACTATTCTTTGAATTTCACATGGTATCAAAGCCTAGTTAGTTTCCAAACCTCAAAATGCTCTTTACCGTAAAACCCCAAAACCTTCTAACCTATCCAAAACACTTATCTCCACTTACCAAAACCAAAAGCCAAATCCATAGAAGCAATTAGGAGGTGCCGGCAACCACTAGAGTAATGGCAGTATCGCCGGAACGTCGCGCGCCATGGTCTGGCAACCACCGGCGATGATAGTTTGATGGGTCAGCTCGGCTTTTTGTGTTGAATGAATTTCTGGTCTTGTTTTATGTCAAAACTAACTAAAACATGAGTGTTTTGATGCTAGTAACGTCTTTTATACGTTTTGGAACATCGTCAGTAGTGTTACTAGTGTCTGTTTAGCCAGGAAATCCATCAAATGTACCGGGAGATGTCAGATTCTAGTAGTAAGTCATTGACAAGTGTTTCAACAATGGGTTCCTCTTGCGAATCACCAAGCAATGTTTGAACGGTAACAACTATTCTTTTTGGTCTAAGAATGTAGAATTGTTCTTTAGAGGTCAAAGAAAGTGGTCCCATATAACATCTGATCCCCCAACTGATCAGAAAATACTGGAAAATTGGTAAGGTGATTATGCACAATTACTAAATATTTTTTCCGATTCTATGGAACCTAAAATCTCAGTGTTATTCTCTCATGTTAACACTTGTAAGCAAGCTTAGGACTATGCTAAGCTTTTTTACTCCAGTAATATACTTTAGATGTATGATATTTCTATTGAGTTATTTCAGTCCAAACAGGAGGAAAGTTTGTTTGAATACTGTGCGAAAGTGAAACATGCATTTGAGGAGCTAAATTCTCAACTACCAATCACATTTGATATTAAGGAGATGCAGAGTCGAAGAAAGCACTTGGTGACTATGACGTTTTTGGTTGGATTGAAACTCAAGATTGGGCTTGTGGTCGTGCAAGCACAAAGCTTGGGAGGACTAAACTTTCCATCCTTAGTTGAAGTATATTCCAGATTCTCTCACTCTATGACTAAGGTGAATCCACTAGAGAATAATTTTGATAGGACACCGGTTGCACCACAATCTGGTTCACAAGTCAGAGGAAGTCAAGGGAAAGTCAAGGAGGGTGCAGTGGTCACAGTGGTAGAGGAGGACGTGGCAGAGGCTCACGACTCCATTGCACACACTGTGATAAAGGCAAACCTAATGAAAAGTCTTGTTAGGATAAATATCCCCATTTGCGAGCTGCTTATGCATCTCTCGAAGAACATTCAACTACAGCTTCACAATCGTCTGTTACTTTATCTCAAGATGAGTATATTAAGTATTTGCAGTATCAGTCAGCTCGGCAGGCATCATCTTCCTCTATGGTTTCTATGTCTCATCAAGGAAACCCAACCGCCTGTTATTCATCTATCCCTAGAAAACAGTCAAAGGTAATAGATTCCGATGTCCTTGATCATATTTCATGTAAAATAACCAACTTTAACCATATTGTTCCTTTACTTGCCTCTTATAATGATAAACTTACTATTACTGATGGATCTACTGCCACCCTTAAAGGTGTCGGACCCTCCCATCCTTGTTCCTATCTCACATAACCCTCTACATTATTTTTACAAAACTTTCATTTCAATTTTATGCCTGTGAGAAAAATTGACTAAACAACTAAATTGTTCTGTATGTTTCTACCTTGATAATGTCATTATCTAGGATTTGAAACCAAGATGACAATTAGAGAAGGGCGTGAATGTAATGGAATGTTTTGTTTTGACAAGTCGCAATCATCCAGCACATACCCAGTGTCAGTCTCTCCTATTGATATTCATAGTTGATTGGGTCATCCATCATTGGAAAGTCTCAAGAAAGTAGCGTCGGGGTTAGATTTTATTTCTAGTTTAAAATGTGAGTCGTGTCAGCTAAAAAACATCATCGTACTTCATTTTTCCCTAGAGTCAATAAAAGAGTTTAAAAGCCCTTTATGTTAATCCATACAGATATTTAGGATCCTAGTCCTTGCAAGTCCAAGTTGGGATTTTAGTATTTTTGTAATTTTTGTCGATGATTTCTCTCAAATCACTTGGTTACATCTAATGAGAGATCGTTCAAAACTATTATCCATATTTTGGTCTTTCTATGCTGAATTTTCAAAATTAGTTTAATACCAAATCAACATTCTTCATAGTGATAATGCTAAATAATATTTCTCTAGCTTATTTTCCGACCACTTGAAACAACAAGGTAATCAACATCAATCTTCCTACCCACACACTCCTCAACAAAATGGGGTAGCTGAGCGAAAAATCCAACATATTGTTGAAACAGCTCATACCCTCTTAATTCACACAAATGTACCCAAAAGTTTCTAGGGAGATGTTGTATTTACTGCATGTTTTCTTATCAATCGAATGTCATCTTCTATGTTAACGAGTAAAACTCCATTCTCAACTCTCTTTCCATATCAAGACCCTTTTTCCATCAATTCTCGAGTATTCGTATGTGTTTTTTTTTTTTTTGCTCATCTGTTTCATCCTAACACAGATAAATTAAACTCAAAAGCTACAAGTCATTTTTCTCAGGTGCTCTCGTTTGTAAAAAGGCTATAAATGTTTCAACCCCTCGTTGAATCATCTTTTTGTGTCTGCTAATGTTACCTTATTTGAAGACACAATGTACTTTTCTGATGCTCAGTCAGTCTATACTAACATTGATGAGTGTTTACCAATTCCTTTTGTTCCTTCCCAAACAACTCCCAATTATGTTGCTCCTAACACTAATCCTACTCCTTTGGAACGTCTATCTTGTCCTAATTTGCAGGTTTATACTTGACACACTTATCATGAAGTATGACTAGATGATTCACGCTCATCACCATTGTCTTCTCCGTCTTCAACTCCATCGTATGATGATCTTGATTGGCCCATTGCTCTCCGTAAAGGAAAAAGGTCTAGTACATCTCACCCTATTTCAAACTTTATTTCTTATAACTCATTATCACCGTTATATGTTGCTTTTGCATCCACTTTGTCTTCTATACCTATACCTAAGTCCGTTTGCTTTGGATCACCCAGGATGGAAGCATGCCACGGAAGAAGAGATGTTGGCTTTGCAAGCTAATAATACATGGGACTTAGTTACTCTTCCACATGGTCAGACAATTGTGGGTGGTCATTGGGTGCCCAATGTTGAGGTCAATTATGATGGCACAATTAATTGTTTAAAAGCTCGCTTAGTAACTAAGGGTTATACACAGATGTATGGTAAGAATTATATTGAAACCTTTTCTCCTATAGCCAAATTGACATCCATTCGTGTTTTCATTGCATTGGCAGCCACCCTTGATTGGCCTCTTCATCAGCTCAATGTAAAAACATGCTTTCCTTTATGGTGACCTTCAGGAGACTATTTTTATGGAGCAACCACCAGGGTTTGTTACTTAAGCGGAGACTAAGCTAGTGTGTTGCCTTAATAAATCTTTGTATCGTCTAAAACAATCACCGATGGGCACTTTAGTCTAGTGGTTATGGAGTTTGGTCTACATAAATGTGGTGTGGATCACTCTGTGTTTTATCGCACTCCGAAGCTGTTAAAGTTCTTTTGATCGTTTATGTTGTTGATATTGTTATTAGTGGAGATGATAAAGTAGGAATCCAATCTTTAAAGTCATTCCTACAGATTAAATTTCAAACAATGGATCTTGGTTTACTAACATATTTTTTGGATATCAAGATAGCAAGGTCAAAGATGGGGATTTGTTTATTATTTGTCTATCTCAAAGAAAGTACGTCCTTGATCTTCTAGAGGAAACAGGTCTATTGGGAACAAAGCCAGTTGATAGCCCCATGGAACCAAATGAAACACTAAATGCTGATAAAGGAGAGCAGTTGGAAGATCTGTTGGTAAACTAAATTATTTGACTATTATTCCTCCAGATATCTCATTTGTTACAAGCGTAGTGAGTCAGTTTATGGGATCCTCGCGAACTAGTCATTAGGATGCAGTCATTAGAATTTTGAGATATTTGAAAGGCTCTCCAAGGCAAGGTCTTCTTTACCACAATTATGGATACATTCAGATTCAAGGGTATATAGATGCAGACTGGGCAGGCTCTTATAACCAACGGTCTACTTCAAGCTACTATCTATTTTTGGGTGGAAACAAGGTGTCATGGAAAAGTAAAAAGCAATCAATGTTGCACGTTATAGTACTAAGTCTGAGAACAGGTCCATGGCATATACTACATTTGAGTTGATTTGGTTGAAGCATCTTCTTAGGGAACTTGGTTTTAAGCACTCCACTCCAATAAAGTTGATGTGTGATAATCAAGCAACCATTCAGATTGCCTCGAATCCAATCTTTCATAAGAGAACCAAACATATTAAGGTGGACTGTCACTTTGTTCATGAAAAGCTTCAAGAAGGATTGATTGAGACACCATATGTCAAGTCAAAAGATGCTTAGGGGGGTTTCAGTTGAAACCTATATGTAACAAGCTTAGAGCTTATGATATGTATGCTCCAGCTTGAGGGGGAGTGTTAGGAAATATCTATATTAAAGAGAGTATGATCTCCCCTTTATTATCTTTATTGTGTGATTTCCTCCTTGTTTCTAAGATCTTTTCCCTATGTAATTAGTTCTATATAAAGGCTATAGCACTATTGAGTTAGTATCAAGCCCTCAGTTAACTATTCTCTAAATTTCACAATAGTAAACCTCTAATACTTCAAAAATGGAGGTTAGGCTTAGAAATGGCTAAAACTAGGATGTAAAACATCTCTTTAGGTGAACTTTCATAATATTCTCTTCGAATATCAATCTATAAATGGATTAAGTCACTTAACTAGCTCCCGGGTTAGACCGATCTACTTGAATGAGCTAATAGCTACCTTAAATAGAATTGGATATGTACGGATATGTGAAGTTTCTATGGATGACATATATTGAAACTAAATTTTGGACACAACAGGACATGGATCCCAAACATCAAAATGAACTCACTCAAAAGAAAAACTAGCAGATTTAGTAATTTGTAGGAGTGAAGACAAAAGATAATGTTGGCAAACTAATAAGACTTAGAATCTAAGCAAGATCCATTATAAAACTAAGGGCATAACTTCTTCAATATAGATCTTCAAAGGGAGTTAGAATAATTTAACAAACAATGAGTTTTGGCAACAAATTATCTAGAATGTGAAGACCTTCTGATTCAAGCCCTTTACTAATAATCTTCTTCATCTATATCCATATATTCTACGAAGTATTGATATACATTTATACTATCCAATGGACAACTAAAATAGAATAATATCTTATTGTCAAAGTTATAATCAATCTTTCAGATATACCAATCTTGTCTCATCTAATCTAATTTGTATGAGCAGTTAATCATATCAACTCATTCATTTGCATGTTATACTACTGAACTGTATGACTACCATAGACATAACAATAGTCTACATTATCGATCTAGAATCTTAGAAGAAGCAACTCTGGGAAGACTTGGAAGCTTAATAATTTGAGGGTATATCCATGACTCATTCTAGGGAACTTTAATTGAACTTTATCGTGTCAAGAAGTAGAGCAACTAAGGAATAGCATGAAGCATAGCAATGTGGATTTCATGAACTACTTAAGCCAAATGGAGGAAACAAGCCTCAAGTTTAAAGGAAGTTTATTCACTTAGAGCAATAATCAAAGTGGGAAATGGTTTATTAGGAAGAAACTAAATAGAGCATTGGTGAATTCCAATTGGCTCTTCAGCTTTCCAAACAACTATGCACATTTTAACAATTCCCTCTCCCTAGATTATTAACCCATAGAAATTCATCTAAATAGCATCTCAATGAACATAAATGTTCTTTATAGTTTTAACAACTTGGTCATCATCTAGGCTTTGATGAAGCAGCGATAAGAGGACTGAATACACCTGTTGTTGGATTTAAAGCTTTCAAATAAATGAAAAGGTTTAATGAACTTTAGGATACATGGATGCAAGGACTCTTTTCAAAAAAAAAAACTAGCATTTGGAAAGCTCAGCCAAAGACCAACACATTCTGGACTCGTAAAGAAATCTTGGCAATAAAAGATCAAGTTCATAAGGAGTTAAAAGCATCATTGTAAATGGTAAGGACATTTGTATTTGGTTTGACAATTGACATGAGCTAAGACATCTTTTCTTATTGCATAATTATAATTCGTTGAGATCATGCATACCTGATTAGAATAAAGTGACAACAATTAAAGATGGGGTGAATTAGAGCTAGCATCACCGTGCCTTAAGAGTATGATCAAAACTAATGGAGAGATTACCAATTCAAAATACCAATACAAAGAACGAGGACTATTTGATATGGCTTAACCATAAGCGCAAAGTATTTGCTGTCTACTCTTGTACAAAAATTTTTGTTGCACTTGAACCAAAAGTACCTTGGCACAAGCTAGTATGGTAAGAAAGCAATATTCCTAGAAGCCCTTTCACTTTTTGGTTGGCAGTGTTAAAGAAGTTAAGAACAAAAAGTAAGATCTAGTTTAACATCCTAAATACCTTATGCTCCCTAGGCAACAGAGATGGAGAATCCTTATATCATTTATTCTTTAAATATTCATTCTCTGCAACCTTATGGGACAAGATACTAGGCCTCTTTAATCTACATTGTGACAAAGACTCCTAGAGTGGAATAATTGATTGCACTATAGGATACAGAGCTTGAAGAAAGATGATCTTATTATTTTCAAAATGGTCTTCAGCTGTGTGGTACATGCCATATGAAATGAGAGAAACCATAGAATATTTAGAGAAATCAAACAGGTTGAGCAATTATTTTGTCAAAGAGCCTAGACTTAGATCCAATAGGCAATCCTATTGAGGGTAAACAATATGAAAATCAATCAGCTCATAGCAAACTCTGGAATTTGATCTAGTACTTAGGAGGCAAGGCACTTATACTCTAAAGGAAACAACCCAAGCTATATGCTCGCGCTCAATAGAAAAACAACAAGACCAGATATCAGTCTTTCGGTCATTATACTGCAATGGTTTTTAGTCTCAATTGTATGAATTCGCTCAAGTGAATAGTGGATTCACCTTAGTCTGCTTTACTTTAATTATATACCATAACTCAGGCTGAAACTCTCTTGTATCTTCCTCTTGAAATTAGTAATATGTTTCCTTTAATTTTCCCCAAAAGCCTAAATTCATGCTTAATTACATAGCGACAAACAAAACTGACCTGCTCTGAATAAGGCAAGTACTTGCCATCGAATGTCACAACAGCACGATCTTTCCCATCCACACCTTTCACTTTATCAACAGAGCAGTAGAAGTCTATGGCTGACATGCTGTGAAAAGTGCATGCATAAAAGTAAGTTAACCTTCAGCTAGTTTTCTCTATTTGAAAACACTTCATATGATAAGAGATCCTAGCTATATATGTGCCCCAAAATAACTAAAATAATATGAAAATAAAGTGAGAGAATGAGAAATTCTAAGACAATGATATAGCATATAAAAAAATAGAAAAAATCAACAAGTTAGAGCATGTGTAGTTCGGATTCTCATTAATCACATAAAATAAAAAAGGTTGCAGAAGGTGAGAAGAAAGTCTCTTGACATCAAGGGAGCAAAACAATTATGATCTCCATTTGTTAAGCTTAGTGTAACAATCCAAAATAAACCAAACAAATTGGATTAATAGAACAGCATTTTCTTGTTAGTGTAGAATAGCTAGTTGTTCGAAAGGAAATTCAAGAGCTGCTTTAATGCAAAAGAAGTGAGACATGATGCATAATTTTTCTGGTAGTGAATTTAAATTGGTTAGCAAAAGACTTGTAAGTTTTCCCAGTGGAACGGAAACTGGGTTACAATATTAAATCGCAATGAAATACCAAATTTCAAAACAACTTAATCACAACCATACCTCTTTTACTATAAATCAGCCAAATCAAAAGACTGCACATAACCGACCATCTAAACCAACTTTAAATTTTAACTGCAGCTCTATAAATGTTAATTTGCAAGTGATATTATTTAGAAGTTGTACGATCAAGAGTTGAAGCACAGTGACACAACTACACACTCCTTCACGTTAAGCCACCCACAGTGATAACGACACGAATCTGAATGAAGATCAAATACTAAACATGCAAGCTGCCAAACAATCAATCAGTTTATGAGTTAGAGAATCAAATAATAGGCAATATTCACAACACCCTTAACATTAGAAAAAGAGAAAATTATAAAACTAAAAAAAGGGGAAACATACGCACATGCCATCACCAAACTCCTCATTGATAATCTCCTTGATGCTTTCACCAAAATGCATAACAGCTTCATTTAACCTTAAAAGACTTAACAATCAAGTGAGTAACAACATTAACAATGACTACCACTGTCAAACATGTCTAGGACAAACTCATAAGGCCCACCTGTAAATAGTGGGTTCTTGGATCAAGTTAGGGTCATATGACCTCATTAATGGTCTCATCATATAATTAACGAGTTCCTCAGACAACTCCGGCAAGGCTGCACGTAGCTTGGGAGCAGTCTCAGGCTTGAGCTGAGCCTGTCGTCTGAGAAGTTGGGCAACGTAGACGTTGGTGAGACCAGTCTCTTCCGCTATCTGAGAGTAAGTCTTGCCGGAGTTGCGTTTCACAGCTAGCAAGCGGTTGCAGATTGTGGTTTTAGCCTCTTCCATTTCTCTACGTTTTCTACTCTCAAAACGCCAATTGGGAGAGGATAAGAAGACAGTAAATGGAATTTAGTTTGTATTTAGAAAGGAGACTTTTATCAGTAGAGCAGCTTTTGGAGGAGAGCTTTTTTTGTTAAGAGCTTTTCTAACAAATTAGTTGACTGTAAATTAAAAATAATTTTTTTAAAAAAAATTATATAATAAATTATTTGACAATATAAAAAATAATTTTAAAATAAAACTTTATATAATAGATTGTTTGATAACATAAAATAAAAAACACTTTTATTAATTTTAACTATATTTTATTTTGTAATAAAATTATTTATGCATATAAATAATATTTGAAGTATATTAAACAATAAATTTACATTTACTTTACAATTGTTTGACAAATTCACTTCTTATAAGAAATTATTTAAAAGATGTCTCGTTTTCTTGTAAGAAATAAAACTAATATAAAAATAAATATTAAAATATATAAAAAGATAAAAAATATTATAATCTCAAAATAAATATTAGAGTAAATAATTAAATACATAATAAATTAAGCATTTTATTGTAATACAAGAAGATTTATAATATATTCCTCGCATCATCATCTCGTTATGTGTTCCATCAAATGTTATAATACAGTCTTTAAAATAAAGCCAATATTTATATCATCTTTAATTTTTTTAAATTTCTTTAAAAGTTGGATTTTTAGTTTTATGAAATCATTTGACATCCGTCTCTAATACTATTTCAAATCATCTAGAAAATCTTTCGCTGCAATGTTGTTATGCAAAAAAATAAAACGTCTCCATCCCAAGATAGGAAAAATGCTTGCAGCTTATAATCCAAATGGTGATAAAGAATATAACTTTTACATTACAAAAGCAAACGGTCAAGTTAGACACTAAAAAGTAAAAGGCTATTTTCATTGACTCGTTCTAGAACATAACCATTAACTCAGTAGTATGATCCTCACAAAATTTAAATTCCAACTCCCTGATCGGCTAGCAGTACATAAAAGGAGCCTTGTACATTATCCAACAAACATAATCAACACCTAGACTTGATAGATACTCTTTAATGGGCATTTCTCAAAAAACCAACTAGCCCCCTCTATCTGGCACCTGGACAAAAAAGGGATGCCTTCAAAATCTATTACCCCTTACAGAGTAGTAGGAGTGGATTATCACTTACCATACACATGCAGCAATCTACTATAGACTGAGCAGAATCACTGACATCCTCATACTGTTAAAAAAAAAAGCTTCCAACCAGATAGTGAGTTCATTTACTCTTCTTTTGCGGCGCTTGAGTATTCAGATCCATTTCCTGATGAAGTTACACCAGATGATGCACTTGATGACATATTGGGGCTAGTGTCAACACCATTCTGGAAACTCTTTGACGAGATAGGAGCATTTCCCTGGGGATCATTAGTTGCAGTTTTCTGCCCCTCTTCAGTTAGTCGTTTGAGAATGTTCATAACAGTAGGAAGCAATTTCGAAGATAATGAAATAAGTCCAGGCAACTGCAAAACGTTAAGGCTGGAAAATCAGAATTCTAAATCATTACTTTGTATAGAATGGACAAAAATTATGAACTGCAAATATAGCTAGTACAAACTAAACAACAAAAGAAACAAACTCTTAATAGCATTGAAACAGAATCCAATCCTATGATCAAAGCATTAGGTAAAAGGCTGAAACGATTTCACAGAAAACATATTGCCTTGCGCATATAACAATTTGATGGGTACAAATAAGATTCTTGCCACAGATAATTATTCTTGAACTATCTATCATTTTCATAGGACATATGACTTAACAAACTCAGGAGCATTTGTGAAAAGTATGGAATCAAGCAAAATGTGTGACGAGAGTACTGTGCCTAACTAGAGTATGGTCAAAGCATTGCTAATGGCACAGGCAGTGAGAAATCTTGAATCGAATTCATATCAATCTCTATTGGCTTTAATGAGAAAGGTGTAGCAAATATGAACGCTATAAAGAATCGGTAGCATTCATCAAAATGTTGATCGATGATAACCGTTGCTTTAGCCACTTGACACAATACTTCTATTATTTGTTGCCTCCATAATTTTCGAAAGCATAACAGGGCTGGCAGATTTTTAAGCTACTGCACCTTCTGTAAGCTATATTACCAACTTGGACCACCTTTGACAAGCTATGTAATGATGTCCATTCATCTAACAGATATACCATATACGATGTTTCCTAATAATCCTTTAACATTACGCTACATATATTTTGTCTTCTTCATAGGGCTTTATCCAAACCACAAGACATTCATGAAATTTCAAGATCAGAGACAATATAAGAGTCCACTAAGACAATAGAAGAGATCAGAGAATAAAGATAAAGGAAGCGAAAGGGCAATTGTGCAGGGATATCATGCCTGAGCAGAAATGGCCTGAGCAGAAATGGCTTGAGCATAATTGTCTCCTGATCCATGTCAAAGCCTGACAGTGCATTAGAAAGACCAGAGACAACAGATTCCGCCTCACACCTCAAAAGTTTCCTTATTGAAGACCAAGTCCCATTATTAGCTCCATCCAATAGAGCTTCTACAGGTCCAGACAATGCATCATTCATTTTTGCCTGCAGATAGTCTAGGGCAAACTTTGAGTTCAAAAGTAAAAACCGCAAAACAAAAACATTTCCACAAACCGCAGATGCGAATTTGAGGAAAAATGGAGAAAAGAAGCTCACTTGGAATTCGAATAAACTTTTGCCCTTTTATTATGCAAACAGAGTAACCCACGTTTGATCGATTTCCCCCAATCAAACAGAAGAAATAGTAACCCACAAATCATAAAAAAAGGAAGCAATGATGAAGAGAAAACTTACCTTTGGATCTCGCAAGAGGAGCAACAACGGTATTAAAAAGATTGGACCAGATCGCAGAGTACAAGCAGAGGGAAGACAGGAATTTTAGTTTGGCTTTCCAAACATCGGAGAGACCGAGCCATGTTCCGGAGGACTGTTATAAACGTAAACGACGCGATTTGGTCTACTCGAAGAACTAAAATTTGTAGCTTTTCAGACAAACTTCAAATTTTAGCTTATGAAAAAATTGTATTTTGATTTTTTAAAAAGTTATTTTTACCTCAAAAGTATTTTTGAAGTTTTCAGTTAAATATTTATTTATTTTTTTAAATAATTTTTGTGGTGTAGAAAAGTACTTTTGGAATTTTCAAAAGCCGAACCAAACAGACACTTATCTTACTGTACCAAAAATTGATTTATTAAAAAATTTGAATTAAACCTTAACAAGTCATTTTCATGTCAAAATTTAAAAAAAAAACATTAGACGATATTTGTTTTGGCTACCTTTGTCAGATGTACATCTCACATGTTCAGATTCAGCATATTCACCGAGAAGAAAATTAGAGTGCGAATTATTTGTCCTCGCTTGTTACCCTTGTTAGTTTAGAATTGCACATCTTACAGGAACTCCCATTGACAACTTTGGACTTCATTCGCCAAATCCAATACGGCGCTTTGTATCGTCGGATGTTGCATTAGTTTGATTGTTTAGTCTTCTTTTCTCTTATATATATATGTCCTTTCAGACCAAACTAATAGCCAAAGCCCCCTCACCATCACCATATTAAAATTATGAAAAAAAAACAAATTAATGATAGAGAAAAATGTCTTGAAGTTGATAAAAGAATCAAACATGACCCATTACTGTGTTAGAATTGCTAAAGAAAATTAAGTCGTCGAGTTCTTCCCCCTCCAAAGGCATGCACAACCAACCTCACTCCTCGCCGAGAACAGTTCCTTTGGTATCGTTTAATTATCAGTTTTTTATTTTCTAAATAAAATAAAATTTTATTTGATTATTTACGTTAATATAATTATATTTTTATCATTGATAATAATTATATATTAGACAAAATTTAAAGATAAATTATTTTAAATAAATAAATTTATTTAATCTTTTATATAATATTTATTAACAAAGTATTAATAAAATTGTGTTATTTTAATAAAATAAATAATTTTAAATTTTAGTTATAAATTAATATTTATTTGAAATATATTTTAATTATTAAATTAAATTTTATTTGAATAATTATATATTTTAAATTTAATTATATTCATTAATAATTATTAAAATTTAATTACATATAATTTAATTATATAAATTAAATTAAATTATTTATAATTTTATTAATAATTAAATAATATATATTTAAATGATAATAAATCAGATTATAAAAATTCACTTTTATAATTTTATAATTTTTAAAATCGGAAGAAACTAAAACCAAAAACAGAAACTAAAAACTTAAATAAACAAATCTTTTTTCTAAATTTAAATAAAAACTAACAACCAAAAAAAACAAAAATTGAAAACAATCACCCCCCAGGAATTCAAAGGGTGTTTTTCTTACAAGGGAATAAGGAAGTTAGGAATGGCGAAATGGAGTCTTTAAAACTTAAAGGGTTTCATTCTTACAAGGATCCCAAGCTAACCATTTTTCTTTCAATCATCTCTACGGGAATTCATCAATAATCAGTTTTTTTTTTAAGATAATCTACTTTTTTTGTTTAAATCTGGTTTTGTCATATTTTGGTGGGGCTGGGCGCTGTCACTTGGATCCATGAGATTGATTGGTTCTGGTTCAAAAATACCTACAAAATGATAAAGGCACGCCGGGGGTTGATCTCCGGTAGGCTCCTCCAACGCTCAAGTCAGTATATTTTGTGAGAGTTTTGGTGGCTAGTGAATAATAAAAAAATAGGGTTCTTGAAAATCGTACCTTTTCATGATGAGGTAACGAATTCATATGATTATTATCTGTGGGAATTAGGTCAATCCCCAAGGGATGGGCCGATCGGCCCATGATCCGTTCTGCGTCTGGGCTTGGGCCTAGCAAGATCTACCCGACCATAAGCCCCCTACTCCTCGAGTCTGAACAAGGAGAAGGGTCGAAGGAGTACATGAGGATCGTGTAGCTTGTCTGTAAGACAACTGGTGATAGGCCCAATCGGTCGGACATCAATTCATAGCGCATGACAGCTCATGTTGGGATCGGTCGGTTGAATGTCTCGATCGATCGAGATTGATATTTAGTGCACGATAGCTTGCACCAGGATCGGTCAGTTATATGTCGACGCCGAGCGCATGAAGGTACTTGGTTTAATCATTACTAACGGCACGTGCCCTCTGACAGGCTTTCAAATTTTGAAACGAGGTGTCTTTTAACTTGCCTTGCTTGTTATAGCGCCTTTTCAATTTGTCATACCGTTATGGGTCATCAGGAATTCGAAACGAGGGGTCCTTTTAATTGCCGCGCAGCTGTCATGGGCCTCTTTTCAGCTGTTACGCCGTTATGGGTCATCAGGTAACCCTAATTCGGACGGCCCAGATTTCGCCGCGTGTATAAGTCCTATCCGTACGCCCGCTCAGTATCTTGTTATAAATGCTCAGAATTGATACCTCTTCACTTTCTGCGTGTTTGATTCTTCAATCTTTGTTTTCTCTCTTCATCTCCCTATTTACAGCCATTGGGGTTTCCTTTTTCACCGTCGTCCCAGTTCTTAATTCCAGTTACTAAACTAGGTACGTCCTTCTTCTTTTCATCGCCTGTAAGTGTGATTTTCAGTGACTATGTCGTCAACTAGCTCTAGGAACGGATCTAGCTCCCCCTCTTCCTCTCGGTCGCCTACTCGCCAGTCTTTGCCACCGGCATCCCCGAGTCCTAGTGGGGAAGTAATTACGGTTCTGAGGGAGCTCCATCAGGAGCTGGTCGCCGAAGGAGCTTTACAGGTTGTTGGGCCGCTGGAGATAGCGGCAGAAACGGTGGAGGCCCCGGAAGTCGGCGAAAATGAGGCGTCGGAGTTAAGAGAGAATGAGAAGGTCGGAGCGAGTGCCCGAAAGGATGGGCAAATTGTTGAGAAACCACCGAGCGACCCTTCGACGATGACCGAAAAAGAGTTGAATCGGTCGGTTATTAAGCATAATATCCCCTCGTCTTGGGGGCCTAGGCTAGCTGGCCAGACTGAAAGGATTTATAGCAGTGGGTGCGACTACTTTCTGTGACAGAGAGCTTTTTCTCGGTCGATGGTATGAGGCTTCCGTACGCCCCGATCATCGATGAAGTATGGCATACCTACCACTTAGGGTCAAGCCAGATTTTCCCAAACGGCTGGAGGTTCATCAACGGTCTGGCTTTGCTGTGCCATAATTTCGAGTGTCCTCCATCGGTCGGTGTTCTGCTTCACTTTTTAAGAATGAACCAGAGCTCGAGCGTTGTGACCAGGATTCCTCACCTCTAGTATAGGGATGCGAGGTATCGTCCCGCTGGAACAGCAGGATCGATTAAAGCGTGGAAAACGAAATATTTTTTCGTGAGGCCTCTAGGATCCACTTTTGAGTCCCAGCCGTGGAGGTATCCCCTGGCCGAGCAATAGAATGACATTGTCGACCTACATCTATCCAGGGAGGAGTGAGAAGTGATCGGTAGGATCAAGACGCTCGGTCAGTATTCTTTCGACCGTCTCATTCTGGGATATCGTGGGGGGTCATCAGCTGATGCCTTTTTGATTGATCCCCCTCCTCGAATTAGAGGGCCGGAAGAGGAGACCGCCCCTCCTGGTTAACTCCTCGTAGTTTATTTATCTGTTGTATTCACAAGTATTAATTTCGATTTCTAACTTGCTTCTATAATTGTGCAGCCATGACGAAGGTCAAGGAGTTCGCCAGGTCCTCCCGTCTCCCAAAATCCAAAAGGCAGGCCAAGGGGCCCAGAGCTTCTTCGAAGGTGAAGAAGCAGAGGAAGGAGGCTGAGGCCAGCGAAGGCGTCGCTCAGCCAATGATGTTGGACCAGCCTTCAGCAATTCTGGCCCTTCCGTCCACTGAGGACCAACCTGGCATGTCAGCGTCGTTGCCGGTCCAGCTGACGAGTGGGGACCCAGCGGATTCGGAGGAGGAAAAGATGGAGCCGCCCCTCAAAAGGAAGAGGACCGCTCGGGGTGCTAGTCGGTCGTCCAGTCAGCTAGGGAGAGAAATGGGGGAAGAGCAAGCACCCCGATTGGATAAGGGCAAGGGAAAAGAGCAAGCTCCCAGCGGTGGAAAATGGGAGCCCACGATCAGTCTCAATAAGACTGTATCGCTTAGGGACGTCAACATCGCTCTGCACATTGCCCAAAAGACTGTTCCTCCTGTGGACGAGAGGTTCTTGGATACGCTGAACAATAAAGAACTGATGGCTAGTCTCGTCCGCGGCTGTGCTAGGGATATGACGTTCGTTTCTGCGATGTATCAACTTCTTAATCAGCTCGACGAAGTGAGGCAAACAATGGACCGGGAGGTTCATGACCTTCTTGAGCAAGTTAATACTCTAAGAGCTGAACTTGCAGAGGCGAAGGACGGACAGGACGTCTTACGAGCTCAACTCTCTTCGCTGGAGGAGGGGAAGAGCATTTTGGAGGAGGAGAAGAGCGTTTTGAAGGCTCAGCTCGCTTCGGGGGAGGAGGAGAGGGGTAGAGTGATTGCTTCCAAGGTTGAGCTGGAGAGTGAATACTGGGTGTCGCAGCTCCGCATTGAGAACCTAAGGAAAAAGGTGCACGATGCCACTTCAAGGGTGCGACTAGAGGAGGAGCTTCGTTCGAAAGCCTTCCGAGAGTGTCACAAGGCTATGATAGAGAAGATAAAGGTCGAGAAGAAGATGCTGGAGCTGCAAGGCTCCGTCAAGGAGCAGAGGATTGAGACGATCAAGCGATGGAAAGAGCGGTATTTACAGGAGGAGTGTTTGGAGTTTGCCTGAGACTTGGCTCTTTCCATCTTAAGGAGCTGCCACAACGTTTGTGTCCCTGACAGGTCGGAGGGTCCTTCATTCGAGGACTATACCGAGCCAATGCTTCCCTTCGAGCTCGGCCTTTCACTGGAAGAGATGAGAGAGATAGCCGAAAAGGAAAGAGAGGCCTTGGCGGATGAGATGTTGGACCTGAGTTCAGATGAGGAAGAGGATGTCTCTCCATCGTCTTCTCCTGCCGATCCGGCTGCTGGCCCCTCCTCTCCCCCCAAAAGATCAAACTGATTTTTTTTGTCACCCATCTAGTCGGGCTTGTGATCATAACATAAATTCAAGGAAACAGAATTCTTGTGTTCTTTATCACTTTCATCTGTCGTGTTAAAGATTGGACGATCTTTCCCAGTAGCAGGTAGTGAACGAGCGTGCTCGATGTGCGTCAATCGGTTATAGGGTCTAAGAGAATTATGGTCGACCGAGGCAGTAGAACTTGATCGAACAATTGTGAGGTCGAGCGATCCAAGATTTTGGCTCTTGACATCTCCTGGTTCCAGGATCCCGTCTTGGCAACCTGGCCGAGCGATGTAGAGGCTGAGCGATCCAAGATCCTGTCTTAGCATCGCCTGGTTCTAAGATCCCGTCTTGGCAACCTGGCCGAGCGATGTAGAGGCTGAGAGATCCAAGATTCTGTCTTGGCATCGCCTGGTTCCAAGATACCATCTTGGCAAGCTGGTCGAGCGATGTAGAGGCCGAGCGATCCAAGATCCTATCTTGGCATCGCCTGGTTCCAAGATACCGTCTTGGCAACCTGACTGAGCGATGTAGAGGTCGAGCGATCCAAGATCCTGTCTTGGCATCGCCTGGTTCCAAGATCCCATCTTGGCAACCTAGCCGAGCGATGTGGTCGGTAATCATTTGGTAGAATTTTCTCCTCTTGCCCAATTTAGTGAGATTTTTCTTGTCAAGAAATTTGAAATCCCTTTATTGACGATGACAAGGGCGTGGGCCGTTAAAAAACCTGACTGGCAGAGCCAGAAAAAAGGTACCCACAAGTTGTGTGTACAATAAACAATAATAAACAAGGGAATAAGAACTAAAATAAAGCTTATCTATTGGTAGAACATCTTCAGGTTTTGAGAATTCCAGGGTCTCGATAGAATCTTCCCGCTCGTATCGCGCAGGACGTAAGAGTCGTGTCTAGCCTGTTTGACCACTTGATAGGGTCCTTCCCATGTCTAACCGAGCTTCCCAGGATGCTTTTCAACTGCCTCGGCCTTTCGCAGAACGTATCCACCAATCTTTATGTCTCTCGGCCTTACCCTTTTATTGTAAAACTTTGTTATTTTTTGTCTGACGGCTTCCGAACGAGCGGTCGCCCTATCTTTGTCTTCGCTGAGAAGTATCAGTTCCGCTCTGCGGGCTTCATCATTCCTCTCTTCTTTGTAACTTAAAACACGTTGGTTATGTAGCACTACTTCTACTGGGACTAAGGCCTCTGCCCCGAAGGTCATTCTGAACGGTGTCTCACCAGTGGCCCCATTGGGGGTTATTCTGTATGCCCACAACACTTCATCTACTTCGTCAACCTAAGTCTTGCGTCCTTCTAAGCGCTTCTTGAGAGCACTCATTATCTTCTTGTTAGTATTCTCCGCTAGACCATTACTTTGAGGGTGAGCTACTGAAGTCAACTGGAGCTTTATCTTCAGTCGTTCGCAGAAATCTTTGAACTTGTCGTTATCAAACTGCCGACCGTTGTCTCTCACCAAAACTATGGGCATCCCAAAACGGCTCAGTATATTTTTGGTACGAAGTTTTCGATTTTCTGCTCAGTGATGGTGGCGATCGCTTCCGCTTCTACCCACTTAGTGAAGTATTCGACCGCTACTATCAAAAACTTCTTCTGCCCGGGACCAAGAGGAAAAGGACCTAGTATGTCCATTCCCCATTAAGCGAAGGGAATGGGATGGCTCACAATTTTTAGCTGCTCGGTCGGCTGGTGAGACAGATTGCTATTCTTCTGGCAGGCCTCACATCGGTTAACTTTCCCTTGACAATCCTTCTTCATTGTTGGCCAGTAATACCCCTGTCTGATCAATCTATGAGCCAACATTCTACCTCCTAAATGATTTCTGCACATTCCTTCATGAACTTCAACCATTGCTTGTTCTGCCTCCTCTTCATTCAAGCAGCGTAGTAGCGGCCAGTCATAAGAATGCTTGTACAGAATGTCATTGATGATCACGTATTCCACCGCCTTTACCCTCAGTTTCCTGGCCTCCAAAGCTTCCGTCGGCTGTGTTCCCTTGAGAAGGTATTGCCTGATTGGCTCCATCCAACTTGACTGTTCATCTGCTTGAAGAACTTCAATAGCCTTCTGGATGCTAGGTTGGTCGAGTCGCTCGACCAAGATGTTGTTTCTGGAATTTTGATCGGAAGCTATCTTGGAAAGTGCATCTGCCTGAGCATTTTGAGCCCGTTCTATCCCGCTGACCGAGTATTGCTCAAAATTACTCAACTCCTATTTTACCAATTCCAGGTACTTGATCATGCTGCTCCCCTTGGCCTCATATTGCCCAGTGACTTGACCAACCACTATTTGGCTATCGCTGTACACCTTCAGATGCTTTACCCCCATCTCTCTTGCTAACTGGAGGCCGGGTATTAAAGCTTCGTATTCTGCCTCATTATTGGATGCTTTAAATGCTAGCCGGAGAGCGTACTACACTTTTTCTTCCCGGTGTGGACTGATCAATACCACTCCTGCTCCGCATCCCTCAGCATTGGACGATCCGTCAACAAACAGGCTCCAGGCAGGGGGTTGCTCACCCTGCGAGTCGGGTTGACTCATTTCTGCAACGAAGTCTGCCAACACTTAGGCCTTGATTGTCGTCCGCGGTTTATAGTATATGTCGAACTCTCCTAGCTCTACTGCCCATTTTATTAACCACCCAGAGGTCTCGGGCTTTTGGAGGCACTGCTTAAGGGGTTGGTCGGTCCATACCTCGATGGTATGACTCTGGAAGTATGGCCTCAGTTTCTGTGCCACAGTTATTAAGGAAAGAGCCAACTTTTCTATGGGTGCATACCGCGTTTCTGGTCCGTTCAGTACCTTACTGACATAGTAGATCGGAAATTGCTCCTTACCATCCGATCGAATAAGGACTACGCTGATCATCCCCTCTGTGACTGCCAAATAAAGAATCAGATTCTCCCCCTTAACTGGGCTCTGCAAGATGGGTGGACTGGTTAGATATTGCTTCAAGTGTTGGAATGCTTTTTCGCACTCATCCAGCAACTGGAACTGGGTCACATCGGCCTTCCTCAAAATTTTGAAGAAAGGGAGGCACTTATCCCCCATCCTGGAGACGAATCTACTCAGAGAAACTATTCGTCCGGTTAGTATCTGTACATCCTTCAAGCATCGCGGTGAGGGCATTTGGACAATGGCTTCGATCTTTTCTGGATTGGCCTCGATCCCCCGCTGAGTAATTATAAATCCCAAGAACTTTCCAGACGTTACACCAAAGACGCACTTCTCGGGATTCAACTTCATTCGGAATTTATTGAGGGTCAGGAAGACTTCTCTAAGGTCCTCCACATATTCGGCAGCTGTCTTACTTTTGACCACCATGTCGTCCACATACGCCTCGACTATTTTGCCGATCTATTTTTTAAAAACTTCCATGACGAGCCGCTGGTAAGTAGCCCCCGTATTTTTCATACCGAACGGCATCACCTGGTAGCAATATGTGCCCTGGTCAGTTATGAAAGCCATTTTTTCTTCGTCTTCGAGGCTCATTTTTATCTGGTGATAACCAGAGAAGGCATCCAGGAAGCTGAGGAGCTCATGCCCTGCCGTGGAGTCTACCAACTGATCGATCTTGGGCAGTGAGAAACTGTCCTTTGGGCATGCTTTGTTCAGGTCGGTGAAATCAATGCACATTCTCCACTTTCTGTTCTTCTTCTTCACCAATACCACGTTGGCTAGCCATTCGGGGTACTTGACTTCCCGAATGAACCCGGCTTCAAGTAGCTTCTCTATTTCTTTCTCGATCACCCCCCGTCGCTCCTTGCTATGCCATCGCTTCTTCTGTCTGACCGGCCTATAGTTTTTCTGAATGCCCAGGGAATGGGATGTTACCGATCGGGAGATTCCAAGCATGTCGCTCGGTACCCAAGAAAAGACCGATCGGTTCTCTACCAAGCAACTTGTGATTGCTGCGGCCAACCCTTGTTCGAGTTCGGCACCCAAATTTGTCAATTTGGATCCGTCTTCTTTATCCAGTATGACCTGCTGAGTTTCTTCTGTAGGGTTCATCCTCTCGGTTTCTTCATCTGCTCTTAAATCTAGAGAACTCGCCAATACTACCGCTCCTTCGAGGGTTCTTGTTTCTGCCAAGTAGCATTCCCGAGCGATTCTTTGTTGACCCCTGACAATGCCGATGCCATAGGGTGTTGGAAATTTCATTGCCTGATAATAAGTTGAGACGACTGCTCTGAGGGCGTTTTGTGTGGCTCTTCCAATTATTGCATTATAGGCTCCTGCAAACTTCACCACTAAGAATTCAACATTCCTCACTACTTGGAGCGGCTTTTGTCCGAACTTTACGTTCAACAAGACTCGAGTGAATGGATAGGCGGACGCTCCTGTTACCCCTTTGATTGGCCCTTCTATCGGTAGTAGCTGTTCTTTCAGAATTTTCATCTACTTAAAAGCATCGTAGTATAGCAGGTCGACCAAGCTGCCTGTGTCAATCATCACACGCTTCACCTCACTACCGTCCATATTCAAAGTAACCACGAGTGCGTCATCATGAGGACGGTGGCCTTGACAGTCGGACTCACAAAGGAAATCGCCTCATTAACTTGCGACTTTTTCGCTGCTGACTGACCCTCAGCGATCTACCTGGCATACCGCTTCCTTCCTTTGAAGGTGTACCCCCCTGTTGCGCTGCCGCCAAAAATCATATTGATGACCCTAACCGGTCGATCATCTTGTTGCCCCGTATTTCTATCATCTCTAGCCCTGGATTGTCATCTAGAGTCGCGTCGGTCGTCCATATTCCTAGTCTACCTTCCTCCATCGTTCATGTTTTGTCTCCCGGGTCTTCACCAATTGTCAGACCGACCGCTTCTACCCTCATTACCTCACTCGGTATTTCTACCGTACTTCAAAAATCTGCCCAGCCTTCCCCTCTGGATGAGGAGTTCGATTTTCTTCTTTAGGTCCCAGCAATCCTCCGTGTCATGACCGACATCTCTGTGGAAGCGATAGTATAAAGAAGAATCCCTTTTTTTTAGAGGAGTTTTCAATTTGTTGGGTTCTCAGAGGGATTCTCCTTCTGCTCTCACGATCTCCAATACTTCCGCATATCACCTGTTGAGCGGGGTGAAAGACTCTCGCCTCTGGTCTTTTTGATCGATAAGCTTCCTCCAGCCAGATCGATCCTTCTGTCGTTTATGCGAATCATCGGTCCTACTACTCGGCCAGTGGTCATCCGCTCTGCGTTTTGTGTTTTTCAACACTTCCTCCAGCTGGATGTATTTGTCTGCCCGATTTCTTATCTCTTGGATGGACCTGGGCTGATCAAGAGCCAGCGACTTCTTGAACTAATCATCCCTCGTATTGCTCATCAGAGCAGCCAACATGGACGAGCAAGTAAGGTCAGGAACTTCTACAGCTTCATTGTTAAATCGGGTGATGAATTTCTGCAAACTCTCGTTCCTTCCTTGGGTCAGCTGCATTACTTCCAAGGTGGTCTTCTGTGGCCGTTTACTTGTAGCGAATTGGTTGAGGAATAGCAGCTTAAAATCCTCAAAACTAGTTATGCAACGTGGGGGCAAGCTGTTGAACCATCTTCGGGCCCCTTCTTGAAAAGCTGTGCAGAAGGCCTTGCATTGAATGGCGTCTAGAACACAATGCAGGTTCATCATCGATTGAAAATGCTACAGATAGTCAAGGGGATCGATCTTTCCCGTATACTTTTCTGGCGTCTGTATCTTAGTACCGACCGCTGGGAGGCTATCCAAGATCTCCGGAATGAAAGGAGAGGTGTATTGTGTTGATGTTTGGCCAGGGCGGGAATTCATGGCTATGTTGATCCGGTGGTCCACAATTTTTTCCAGGACTTCCGCAGAGTGCCGATCGGCCATGACACCAACCTGCCGTGCTGGTGTTTGTTGTTGTTCCGGCTGAGACTGTAAGATTTGGCGGATCAATAGATCGGCTGCTTCTTCTATTTGTCTCTGCGTGAGGAAGTTTTGTTGCGGTGCAGGAGAGTTAGCGTGGAGGGGATATTGAGTGTGAGGATGTGAATATGTTCTGGCATCATCCTCTAGGGCCACGCTTTGCGCTTCTTGATCTTGGTTTTGGGATTGTTGCGGTTGATCATACTGATGTAAGTGTTGAGGAGGCGGCTAGTTTAGGCTAGGGTTTTGGAGGATGGGTGGAAGGTTTGTCTGGTGGTCAGGATGTGGTAGTGGTAGGGCGGCGGGTAGTCGCAAGCCCATTCGCTGTAGTGCAAGTGCCGCGATAGCGGCTACATCAGGGTTTGTCACTGCCGCCTGACTTATCTGAGTGTTTCTAGACGTGGTGCCTTGATGCTCGGACCCACGGTGGGCGCCAATTGGTTCTGTCAGATTCTGGTGGGGCTGGGCGCTGCCACTTGGATCCATGAGATTGGTTGGTTCTAGTTCAAAAATACCTACAAAACAATAAAGGCACTCCGGGGGTTGATCTCCGGTAATCCCCTCCGACGCTCAAGTCAGTATATTTTGTGAGAGTTTTGGTGGCTAGTGAATAAAGAAAAAATAGGATTATTGGAAATCGTACCTTTTCATGATGAGGTAACGAATTTATATGATTATTACCTGTGAGAATTAGATCAATTCCCAATGGATGGGCCGATCGGCCCATGAGCCGTTCTGCGTCTAGGCTTGGGCCTAGCAGGACCGACCCGACCAAAATCGATAACCAAAGAAGAGGTGGAGATAACACTTTTTCAACTAAATCCACAAAATGATCCTAGCCCTGACGGCTTTGCCTTATTTTTCTTAAATGCCTTGGATAAAGGGCGTGGTGGTGGACGCAATTCTTGAATTTTTTGGTAAAGGGGTAACGTTGAAAGAGTTAAATAAGACCTTCATCACTCTGGTTCCGAAGCTCTCTAGCCCTAGTAAAACTTCAGATTGTAGACCTATATCATGTTGCAACATAATATATAAAGTCAAATCCAAAATTCTTGCTACCAGGCCAAATTCAGTATTGAACAAGATTATCGGTGGTTCTCCAGGAGCATTTCTCTAAACTAGACTAATAGCGAATAATATTCTATTAGCCCAGGAATTATTTAGATCTAATGGCAGGAAGAAAGCTCCTCTAAATTTTGCTATTAAGTTCAATTTTCGTAAGGGTTTTGACTTTTGACTCACTAGGATGAAACTTCGTCATCATATACTAGAGGCATTTGTCTTTCCATAGTTTTCTTAAACTGATCAGACAATGCATAATCACTATATCCTAGTCTGTGCTTGTCAATGGAGTTCTTACAACGCAATTCCAAGCTGGCAAAAGTCTGAGGAAAGCTGACCACTTGTCACCTTACATTTTCATCGTTCATATAGTCCCTCCAGATTGATCTCCCATAAGAATCTAAGGTTTGAATATCACAGTAGATGTCAGAAACTTAAAAATATGACAGTTGATTTTAAAAACTTAATCTTTTAAATCTATGTTATGTTGAGAAGTCAAGTGTGAGTGGAAATCCTACGTTGGAAAGAAATGGAGTTAGTGAATTACATATAAGTGGAAAGGACCCATAAACCTAATGCCTTAAGGTTTTAGGTTGAAGTGTGGTGTCAAAGCCCACAAATATGTTTAATCACTAGGCCCATGGTGTAGATCTCTCATGTAAGTGGGCTCCCTAGATCTAACAAGTGGTATCAGAGCCGATAGTTCGGCAAGGGACGAGTATGGAGATGGTAGTCGGATTCTGTGGTTGCCTCCCCACGAAGAAGAGCAAGGAGACTCCTGGTGGGCTCAGACCAGTAGAGTATAAGGGCTCTTGGTGACACCATATACTTGAGCTACTAAGTAAAAAAGGCTTTCGCTCAAGGGGAAGTTCAAGCCCAATGTGGAAGTTCACACTTGAGGGGGAGATTGTTGGGAAGTCAAGTGTGAGTGGAAATCCCACGTTGGAAAGAAATGGAGTTAGTGAATGACATATAAGTGGAAAGGGCCCATAAACCTAATGTCTTAAGGTTTTAGGTTGAAGTGTGGTGTCAAAGCCTACAAATATGTTTCATCACTAGGCCCATGGTTAAGATCTCCCATGTAAGTGGGCTCCCCAGATCTAACATGTTATACAGATGATCTACTCTTGTTTTGTAAGGAAAAGGATAAATCCTTAATCCTTATCATATCTTCTCTCCAACTATTTAAAAACTATCAATTTGTTTGTTAATTTGAAGAAGAGCCACTTAATCATTTTTGCCAGCGGGAAGCACTTGTCCAATTGGTTATCATCCATCACTGGTTTAAAAATCAAGGATCTCCTTTTACATGTACGGGCTTTCCAATCTCAATTAAGAGGTTTGAAACATTTTGAATGCATCCCTCTGCTGGAAAAGATACATAAAAGAATCTTCAGTTGGAGCACTAAAACTCTCTCATTCACAGGAAGGTTATCTCTTATTAAATATATACTTAATCATTATATACATATTGGTCAAATTCTTGTGGAGTGGGGCAAATAACTCTCAAATTCACTATAAAGTTGTTGGGAGAAAGTGTGCAAGCTTGAACATGCAAGAGGACTTAGCATCTAATCCCTGAAAATCACCAGCAAAATGCTGATGAGGTTCCTATCTAATAGTGAAGCACTTTAGGTGAAGTGAATTCATATGTTTTTTTTTTCTAAATGGGAAAAGATTTTAGGAAATTCAATGTAATACTAGCACTTCTTGGTTCACAAACCAAATGTTAAAGCTGAGAGAACCACGTCCAAAACAACATTATTTGTTAATTAGGGAACGGGGTCCATTATGGCATGATAATTAGTGCTTAGCTGTACCTTTGGCCAGTCATCAACAAGTACAAGCTCTGCTTCATCGGTACCCAGTGGGCAGTAAAGCGAGTACCATACTCAAAAAATGAAGAGTGGCAAGTAGAGCTCTTTAGCAGTGTATGGTTGTTACTTGTTGTTCCTTTCAGCGGGGACAGATGGTAAAAAAAAATATGTCCTTCTGTATATTAGTTACTATTTTAAGTAATTTTTATCCTATCTTTAAATGATAAAAATAAAAAAATTTATTTCTTTTAAAACTGAAAGATAAAATTTTTTATCTCCGTCTCCGAGATAAAACACATAAGTAGCTTCTAAAATACCCTTCTCTTATATGAGCAATTTTTATTCTTAATTATATTATTAAATTTAAACTTATTATTATTTTTATTATTTTTATTTTTATTATAATGAAATTAATTATCTTATTATTATTATAAGTATTATTGTTGTTATTATTATTAATTACTATTATAAATTTTCTACATATTATTATTCTTATTATTATTAATATTATTATTTTTATTATTTTATTATACTAAATTAATTATCTTATTATTATTATTATTATTATTATACTTACGAAATTAATTATCTTATTATTATTATTATCATTATTAAAATTATTAATATATTATTATTACTATTATTAATTATTTATTATTGTTATTATTATTATTATTAAATATTATTATAAATTTTGTACTTATTATTATTATTGTTATTATTATTAATTATTGTTATAAATTTTATACTTATTATTATTCTTTTATTATTAATAATATTATTTTTATTAATTTTATTATACTGAAATTAATTATCTTATTATTATTATTATTATTAATTTTGTACTTAATATTATTATTATTAATTATTGCTATTATTATTATTATTAATTATTATAAATTTTGTACTTATTATTATTATTATTATTATACAAGATTAATTTTCTTATTATTATTTTTATTATCATTATTATACATAATTAATTTTATTATTATTATTGTGATTATTAAATTCCTTATTATTATTAATTTTATTCCTCTTCTTCTATTATTATTATTATTATTATTATTATTATTATTATTATTATATGAAATTAATTTCTTATTGTTATTGTTATTATTATTATTATTTGTTAACTTTTTTACTAATACAAATCATTTGTTTTAAAATAATAAATGAATTACATATTTTCGATCATATTATACTGTAGGGGAACTTTAGTCATTGACACTATTTTTTATGTTCTGTCAATTGCAACTAAACACATTTCTGTCGTCGAGACGGAGACAGTTTTATCTGTTTTGTCTATCACAACCAAACACCCCACTGTCTCCAATTTTTGTTTTATTTTGTCTCCAATTTTTTTTTCATTCCGTCTCTGCATACGGGAGACAGCAACCATACACAGCGTTAAGGTGTTGTGGGAATCTAGTGTTAGAAATTTTTTTCGTCCTTAGGGACAATTTTGTCCATGCATCATAAAGTTGGACAATATTAATTACAATTTTAGTTTTTAAATAAATTATCGGTTAAGTTGCGTCATGTGATCCAGATAAAGATAATAAAGTGGCCCAATAAATGATCTAGATTAATAGGTCGAAGTTCGAGTAAAAAATGGATCCCAATTAGTGTAGACCGGGTCCATATTAGTCTTGTGATGGGGAAGCCCAATATGAAAGCTATATAAAGGTTAAGGTCTCCTGTAGTTGATCATATCATTCACGAGCATAAGGATTCTCTGACCTGTTAAAAGAGCTCGTGTTTTGAGAAAACTGTAAAAAGATCTAGCCCGTGAGTTGGGAAGCACTTTCCACTAAAGGTCCCAAAAGATTCGGAGACATTTGAAGCTCAAAATCGACATCGAAATCGAAATTAGAGATGGAACCGAAATCTAGGTATTCTGCATTACCTCGTTTTTATCCTTTCATATAGATCTAGGAGACATAATAAGGCTCACACTACGTACCAACATGTGGTATCAGAGCAGTTACGTGATTGAATTGTCGGAAATGAAGATTTTTTTATTTTTCATCTCATTTAGTTTTGCTTCGTTTTTGATTGGTTTTGCCTCGTTTTTTATTCATTTTTCAGTTTTTTATGTATATAATTACGTAAAAGTAGTATACATAAGATTAGCTATAAAAAACGGGTTGAAAACGGGCCGAACAGAGTGAAAAACGGACTCTCAAGATGTCGAAAATAGCCTCCGATGTCAGAGAAAGGGAAAACTGTCTGCACGTGCCCAACAACGCTACAGAAGCACGGGGTGCCGTATACGATCTGACGCGTGCGACGTACGCACCAACCGCGACACGACACATTGCTCCACGGAGGGATGGACACCGACATACGTGGAACGGCAGGCGCATGCGTTACACATGCCCATTCGGACCATCGACATCAAGCACACGTGGCTCTGACAGATGCGCGACACGTGTCAGCGTGTCCAGTGCACTCGTCACACAATGTCAGCGCGTCTGCGCATGGTTGCACTCTCCAGACGCAGTCGGCACGGGGGAACACGCGCTGACGTGACATCAGCCGTATGATCTGCTACAATACCAAAAAAAGCCCAAAATTTTAGATATCCTGTAAAGGTACCCCGAGGTGTTTTGGGTCAGTTTTCAGGTCCAGGAAATTTATAAAGTAACCTTTTCTATTTTTCTGGATTTATTACATTAGTAATAAATTAAAGTTTAACTTTAGAAAAAAGAATTAAGGTATTCTAGATTCGATTTCGATTGAATTTTCATGCTTCGGACATTGTATAAGGGAGATACATAAGGTTCTCGTGTCTTGGGTCTCATTTTCAGTGTTTGAGATTGCAGATAATCAATCGAAAAAGGCATCGAGACATTCTGAAGCCATTTTTGAGTAAATTTTCATGCAATGAACTTGCCATAAGGTGATAAGGGAGATGCATAAGGGTCTCGTGTTTCAGGAGGTCGGTTCAGTATCTGGTGACGCACGATTGTCACTCTACTGAGATTTTTCTTTTACGAAGATCTCAAATGAAGTTTTCAGAGAATGTCTTCAACATGTGTGTAAGACAATGAGACTGTGCATTCAGATTTTTGCATTTATTGATGTTGCATTGTCATATACGGTATGCCCATAAAGAATATAAGGATGACTTAAAGATATATCCCTTGTGTTTGAGGACTTTTTGGGTGTTGAAAAGAATGCAGTCACCAAAACAACCTTTCAAGTCGGTATTCTGAATTGTTCTGCTTACATGTTAGGGGATGTCTTTGATTTTATGTTTGGTTATTATGCAAAAAGGTGTTGGCCTTACATAAAATTTTGAGATGTGTATAAAAGCATTAGATGGAGGAAAGCTGTTGCTCAAATGATCTAGTCACCCAAAGGTGGTAGTGTCATGGAGTTGATGGTTTGTACTCCGACCGCTTTTTATGTGTGAAAGTCTAATTGCATATATTATGTATTTAGCCAAAAGGTGTTTCATAATATGTGTGATCGGATTTTCAGGAAAGATACTATTTAATGGATTTAGTATCGTTGTTGTCCTACATTTATGCTTATTTAAAGATTATCATCTTGAAGTCACCTTTTTAGTCAACCAAATTAGTGTCATCATTGAAACCCTTGTTGGTTTCAATATAAAGAATTGGACGGAGGATGTTTTGAAAGTTGTGGAGATAGCTGTGGTTGAAATGGCCATACGGACGGGTAAGCCATCTCCACTTACATCCATGAGTTCGCCAGCTCATAAAGCAGCCTATGAAGCCTATGATCAGTCTAACAGATTATATCTAACAACCATTAAGAAATCCATAACTAACCATCTGCAAAGTGGACTTCTGGACACAGACATAGCGAAGGAGTTTCTTGATAAAGTCTCCCTGAGATACACAGTCTCATCTGGTGTTGAGACAAGTGCCTTGATAAAAGTATTATTCTCCATGAAGTATACAGGAGAAAAAGGGGAGTAATATAGTACATATCGAGAATAATTCATTTTCACAGTAGGTGAAGATATTGAGACTTCAATGCTTTGATATCCCATTGTGTTGCTAAGGTAGGGAAACTCAAGTTTTGCTACTCCTACAATCCTCGAAGCAGCTTAAGGGAAGACAAAGATGAAACCCGTTAAGTTCAAAGGTAGAAAGTTTAAATCTTCTCCATATGCTGACGCTGGTCAAACTAGTTCTGGTAAAGGTTCTTAGGACATAAAGAAACCAGTAGTATAAGGTTTAAAGGGAAGAATGTGACCATCAGGTCATTCTTTGGCTTGTCCATTATGAATCTAATTTGCAATAGTCGCATTAAGTATAAGTGACTATTTAGTGGAACATCTGATCAAGATGCTTCTATAATGCAGTAGTTCATATCCAGGATAAAGCCAAATAAAGGGAAGGAGGAGCTGATGGTTCACAGCAATAAAGAGGTGGAAGTAATATCTATAGGGGATGTATGTACTGAACTTTATAGTAAGGTTTATTTGGTTTTTACACGACACATTTTATATGTGATCTTTTGATCAATTTAAGACACTGAAGGTTGACGTTTTGCATTCAATACTTCTATTGTATAGTCGTTGTTTGATGCAAAACATAAAGGTGCAACTTTCTTGTCATATGGTTTGTATAAAATGTGTCTTGCCCCGAATTAGATATATACGTCTTCGTATCATGCTAAACAAGGTATGAAGGACCTGATAAATGAGAAGTCATACATGGTGTGGCATAAAAGTTTAAGTCACATTTCCAGAGCTAGGATTGAGAGATTGATCAAGGAAAGCATTTCTCAAATCTAGATTAAGATGATCTGGAAACATATGCAGACTGTTTCAGGGGTAAGTTGACTAATAAGGACATTAAGGTCAATTCATGCTTCTAACTTGTTGAGTCTGATACATAAAGATTTCGGTAGACCTCATACAATTGCATTATGCAATTCTGAAAGTATTCTGACATTTCTTGATGATTATTCCCATCAAAGTCATGTGTTCTTGCTTAAAGACTGAAGGTTGAGAACTAGTTGAAAAAATTCATCAAAATAGTCAAATTTGACCGTAGAGGAGAATATCATAGCAAACATAGTATTTTGAGACTTTAAAAGATCCGTTTGCCAGATATATAGAGTCAGTTGGAATAGTGACTTAGTTCAATATGCCGAGTAGTTTTGAGCAAAATGGTGTGTTGCCGAAAGACATAATTGCACCCTCAAGGACTTAAATGAGTCAATGTAGAGAAGAACTAATCTACCTATCTAAAAGATTGAAAAAACTCAGCCTTGCGCACATTCGTGTAAAGGGCTGCCCTACTGAGGTAGCAATCCTTATAAAGAAAGATTGCATGCTCAGTCCCTTCATTTCTATTTAGTAAAATATCTCAATCACTTTAGGACTACAGATTTTACTGTAGAAGAAGGAGGGACCAGAATAGTGAAATTATGAACAAATAAGTTTCTGGAATACCATGTCTATGATGATGGTAGGCCCCTTGACCCTTCGAACGATAGCAGGGCAGATACTACATTTATCATGTACCTACTACTCATACAGTTAGATCTGGTGGATCTGGATCTTTGTGTCGCACCTACACAAGAACAGGAACATGAACCCATATCTGTACACAGAGAGGTTACTGGAGATATAAGATCTAATACAGTTAAGTAAATCCACTGGAGTGAGACGCCCTATTATCCCATCTGACAACATTGTAACATCCCGTTACCCATGTGAGGGCTAAAATTGTGAATTACGAGAATTATTGAGAAATCAGAAAGATAAAAACATGTTTATGCTTAATTAATTGTGACATGCACATTTTTCCACATTAATATGATTGTACATGCATTCATGACATTTTCCGGGTACAATTGAGTTGTTAATGCCATTAAAATGTGATTTGGCAATTTTGGTCTATTTAGAATATTTTGAAATTTTTGTTGAATTTTTAGAAAAATAATGAAATTTGGACCAATCCTATTGAGACACGTGGACTGATCATTTAGTGACAAATGACCTACATGCAAAGGTGACATATGGCAGTATGTAATAGCGATAGGTGTAAGACGTGCAATGTAGGCACGTAATGTATAGACCGGTATAGCTCTTTCCTCCGTTGTTCTCTCTTCACCGAATGCATTGTTGAAAAACCTTCTTCTGGTTTTACCAAACGCCGATCATCAATCATTATTGTTGTGTCAGCGATTCACTCTCACTGCTGGGAAATATTGCTTAAGCAAGTAAGTTTACGGTATATATATATATATATATATATACATGCATGTGAAGTTACATGGTGTAGTCTCGGTGAATGCATAGATTGGATGATTTAGATGATGAGCTAAATTGTTAAGTGTATCTGGAATGAAATCTGAGTTTACTGGGTATTGTAAAGTTGTGAGCTGCGGAAAAGATTAAAAGAAATAGAATAGAGATAGAGTGGATGATCACAGTAGTGAGAGAGTTGAAATGGTGTAATTCTTGCATGCATCGATTTTTAATGCCGGACTATAAGAATGATTTTTAGAGTGAAGTCTTAGAGATTGTTTTGGGTATATAAGTGATAAATCTGGAAAATGAATTCGGGGAAGATGAGTTTCAGAACCAAACGTCTCGACGTCCATTTTCTTCCTCGCCGCGACGTCCATTTTCTTCCTCGCCACGACGTCCAATTTCTTCCTCGCCGCGACGTCCATTTTCTTCCTCGCTACGACGTAGGAGACCCCCCTTGAACTCGTCACGGCGAACGCTGCAAAAATCTCGAGAAAAACTGAATTCTGGGCTGTTCGTCGCGACGTCACTTTTTGTCCTCGTCACGACGAGCACCCATCCTTTGATTGCTCGAACATGCTTTTGTATTTTGACCATAACTTTCTCTATACTGATCCAAATTGGGTGATCCTTGATTCTGTGTAAACTAGAGACATAGAGCTACAACGTTTATGAAGAAATGGAGTTTTAATTATGTCTATAAGAGTTTCCATTTTTGGTTGGAAGTTGAGGTATGAATTTTACTGGAACTTATGAACCGTCTGGAATATTTTGAGGATATATCTTGGTATACTGATCATAATTAAATGCTTTTAGTGTCCTTAGAAAGCTAAGAAATGGGAGAACAACTTTACAGAAGGAAGTTTTGTCTAATTTGGTCATTTACCTTATCTGATTTAGTATGGAAAGTTGACCCGATTATGTTCTATAGGAAAAATCTGAAATGGTCAATGAAGCTATGAAATTATTTGACATTGTTTGGTCCAATTCAATTGTAAAAATACATGGTATTAATGAGGGCTTTGATTCTTAAATGATTTTGTTAAGGATCGCATTATTGCACCCCGGAATTGTCATTGAACATGCATTGTGCATACATTCTATACATTGATATTTTTATAAAAGAACATTTGTGCAATTGTGCAAAGTGTGATATTTGTGAATGTGTTTTGCCTATTTTAGAGGAGCATATCGGACACCAATCGGACATTGCCGGACCATCCAGGCAATAGCTTATTGGAGCATACTGTGAGTCAACCTAGATGATTTCCTAGGATTGATTGATTTGTTTACAACTTCCCATATTATTAAATTGCTTACGATTTGTCTATGAATTCCGGACTTTAATTGTCCGAGGAGATCAATATTCGGGAATGTATTGGAAGTGCTTTGATTGTGGCTTTTTGTGCTCTAAAATTCTGAATATTTTGTGAATTCTCAACGGAAGTTGAATGCCGGACTTAGGTCCGATGATTATGAGTTTTGTATAAGCACCATATGTGATTGCTATGTAAGCCATATTCAGTTTTGATGCATTGGAAGAGTTCAGAATTGATGTGAAATCCCTTATGATATGTGAATTCTCAACAGATGTTGAATGCCGGACTTAGGTCCGATGATTATGAGTTTCTGACTGAATATCATATGTGATTGTCTGATATGACATAATTAGTATTTGATGCATTTCATAAATGCATGCTCAGATAAAGGCGTTGTGACTTGAGTTGCCAGTATGAAGCGCTTCCACGTAGAGCTTTGCTCCGTGATATATGTGTGTGCACGTGAGCTATGCTCTGTGATTACGCTCGATTGAGCGCTATGGGCCAATATTTGTCTAAGTATGTGATAGGCACTCACCACAAAATAAGAACGAATGTGAGTCTCATGCATATAGCATTCATATAAGACCGAAACTCCTCGAATGGTTTGCAAAGTCAAGTGAGTGATACATTGATATGAACCGCTTGCTATACTTGGCTACGTGAATTGTATGATCACATGAGATGCCATGTTATGTGAATATCGAAATAGTTATATGTTACGAATGAATATCCGTGATATACGTGATGTTTGTTTGTAATCCGTGAATTCATCAATGATGGTTCACTCGTTGAGTTGCAAAACTCATCAAATATTGTAATGTGGCTTTTAGGTTACGAGGAATTTTTCAGCTAGGCTAAATGGAGTATAGCCACCGAGGTCCGATATGGTTTAGGATCGGATCGGTTTGCACCGCATATTGTCTTCATGAATTTTATTTTTTATTATGTTTCGCAAAATTGTACAAAGGGATTGTGAATGATTTGGTAATTGAAATGACGTTATAATTTCAAGTGTTTTGTATCCAAATGGGCCCAAATTATTGTTGAATATTAATGTTGTAATAATTGTCACTTGTAAATGGAAATGTTTTTAAATGTCATGGGCCCAATTTGATTAGTAATTTCACAGATGTTCCTTATTTTAAAGAAACAAAAGTTTCGTAATGAATTTTGACTGAATGATCGTTCTAGCATGCCACCCTTGCGGGGTACGTACTCGGATATCACCATAGATGTTGGGTACGTGTCTTGTAAGAGTGGGGTGTTACAAACATAGTCTGTCAGGTGTACTGGATTATGTTATTAGACATACTATAGATCCAGTTACTTTTACAGAAGCTGTTTATGGACCCAATGCGGATGTGTGGTGGGATGCGATGAATGACGAGATGCAAGCCATGAAACATGGTAAGGTCTGAGAGTTAGTTGATTTGCATCAGGAACTGCAAACTGGTCATTTGTAAATAAACTTTTGAGACCTAAAGGATTTCAGGATAAAGTTCAACAATCTATGGGCTCGATCAATTGCCTAAAGGTTCACTTAGGGGAAAAGGTTGAACTTGTGTTATTTTCATTCGTATCCTCATAGGATACATTTTGAGTGATAAAAGCAATTGTAGCTTATGGTGATATATAGTTACATTAGATGACTGTCAAAACCACCTTCCTGAATAAAGATCTTTATGAAGTGGTCTATATGATATAATCTATAGGATCCCAGGATCCAGATAGTACTTACATGTTTTGCGAGTTATGCAGATCAATATATGGTTTACAATAAACCTCCTGAAAATGATACCTTACATTTGATGAGGTTATGGCCTTTTCCGACTTCTTGGAAAATAGAGCCAAAAAGATGCTGATACTATAAGGGCAAGGGGAGCAAAATTATCTTCCTATTACTGCATGAGGATGATAAATTGCTCACATCAAGTCAATTGACCATGTTGTATGAAGATAAGCAACTTTTGGTCAAGAACCTTGACATAAAGGACCTTAGTATAGTATCTTTTGTCCTAGGTATTCGGATTCACCAGGACATATCTCAACACTCATCAGACCTCTCAAAAAATGCATACATTGAGTATATATTACAAATATTTAATATGATTGACAATAAACTTCTCGTAACACCTGTCTCTCGCAGTGAGAGATAATCTTTGGTACAGTACCCAAAGAATGAAGTAAAGAGAGAGATTATGAGGAATGTTTCGTATTCTAGTATGGTGGATAGCTTGATGTATGCTCGGTTATGTACTAGATAGGACATTGCATTCACTGTTTGACTGTTTGGTCAATATTGGTTAATCCAGTTATAGACTTTTGGAATGCAGTCTCGCGAGCGTTGAGATACTTGAAGGAATCAAGGATCATATGTTGACATATAGAAAAGTCAACAGACTATACCTCATAGGGAATTCAGATTTAAAGTTATCTATGTGTTCGGATGATCGAAAGTTCACTTAAGGTTACAGTTCAAGTTTGCAGATGATACAATGTCGTAGAAGTGTGTCAAAAAGATACGTGTTGTTTAATAACAATGAAGAATATCACAGGGTCATAACATTTAAAAATCAATTATTTGGTCATAAAGATGTTGACACGAAAATGTGACATTAAGATTTGGAGCATTTAAGGACTGAGGAAGTGTGAGTCGATCCTTTAACTAAAGGACTTCACCCACTTGTGTTTGTGATACAAGTATACAATATAGGTGTTTTGATGTCCTTAGACACTGCTAGTTAGGGGATCGTTATGTTTGTTCCATGTACATTTGTACATTTTAAAGTATTATGATAGTACGATGGTTCATTGATAAAGATGATCATCGTTTATCCTCAGTATTACGTGTCATCATACTTTGTCATAATACGTATGAAAGTCTTAAGATTTGTGTCGATCTTAATCATTTGATGGTCATTGGGCATATATACAGATTGACCTTGTGCCTATGTCATTTAGACACATACAATTTAGCATAGATATCTATAAAGTTTGACATGACATAGGGGGATGTAAGTTTTTAATCTTATAAAGGTTCTCTAATACAGTTTAGCATTCAGTTGGAGAACATAAAGGTTTTTTCTAATGCTATTTAGCATTTGGTGAGAGAAAACAAGAATTTTCTAATACAGTTTAGCAAATGTGGTTTAGTATGAAGTTGGAGAGATTGAGACTTACAAACAAAGATGATACAATTTAGATCATAAAGGTATCATCGTAGTTTGCCACACTCAATTTTTCGATTCATGTTAGTGAGATATTAGGTATTCGTGATTGTATTGGATCTATGTCACTCAAGACACATGTATCTGATGCTTTTCAGTATCGAAAACCTTACAGGACAGAATGATGGACTTTTATTGTTGGACCCCACACTTAGAAACAACAAAACCTTGAGGGGTCGCGAGTTCGATTCCCAAAGAGGACAATACTGATTAAGGTTGGATGCCGCGGTATAACCCGCAAACACACGCCGGGGTATAACCCCCAAACACCTAAGGGTGGGGTGTGGGGTCCAACATTAAAAGGCACCTTTTAATGTTGGACCCCACCTCAGAGTTGTTTGGTGTTGGGAGTTATCTTGGGCACACATCAACCTTAATCAAGATATTCTTTGAATCGAACTCGCGTCCCCTCAAGGTTTTGGCTCAATGGTAAGAGGCGTGTTCTTAGAAACAACAAAACCTTAAGGGGTCGCGAGTTCGTTTCCCAAAAAGGACAATACTGATTAAGGTTAGATGCCGCAGTATAACCCGCAAACACACGCTGGGGTATAACCCCCAAACACCTACGGGTGGGGTGTGGGGTCTAACATTTATTATCTTTGGATCAAATGTTTTGATTTTAAAACTTAATCGACTAATACAGCAGTGTAGCTTAACCGAGTTTTTAAACTGTTTTAAAACTAGAGTCAATTGCAATTAATGTTTGTCCAAAGGGAAGATTGTTAGACTTTTTTTTGTCCTTAGGGACAATTTTGTCCATGTCTCATAAAGTTGGACAACATTAATTGCAATTTTATTTTTTAAATAAATTATCAGTTAATTTGCACCATTTGATCCAGATAAAGATAATAAAGTGCCCAATAAATGATCTAGATTAATGAGTTGAAGTCCAAGTAGAAAATGAGTCCCAATTAGTGTGAACTGGGTCCATATCGACTTTGTGATGGGGAAGCCCGATATGAAAGCTATATAAGGGTTAAGGTCTCCTACAATTGATCATATTATTCACTAGCATAAGGATTCTTTGACCTGTTAAGAGAGCTCATGTTTTGAAAAAACTGTAGAAAGACCTAGCCCGTGAGTCGGAGGGCACTTTCCACTAAAGATCTCGGGAGATTCGGAGACGTTTGGAACTCGGAATTAGCATCGAAATCAAAGATGGAACCGAAATTTAGATATTCCGTATTATCTTCGTTTTTGACCATTTCATGTAGATCCGGGAGACGTAATAAAGCTCACACTACTTACTAACATCTAGTTCCCAGGAATTCTCTCAATCCTGAAGCTCTTCACACATATACGTGGAAGAAGCACTAGTCAAGGAGGTTTGCTAATGCTACTTGCAGATACTTCATGCACCTAAGCTTTCTAATCTCCCATAGGTTGGAACTATTTGGAAAAAGATGTTGCTGCCTAACGTATCAACATTTCTTTAGCTAATGGCCAAGCATAAACTTCCTACGATGGACAATAATAGGTGCATACTTTGTCATCAAGTTTCGAAATCCTTGGAGCATTTATTCTTTGCATGTCACTTCTACAAAATTATATGGAATGTTGTTCAATCACTCTGTCTTCCTAGGATGCCTAGCCATGAGTACCTTGCCATTCTTAATGGCATTGCTTCCTCAACTGAGTTGGATCTAAAAGCAAACAACTTATTAACTCTGGGATGTACAATGTATCAAATTTGAGTTGAAAGGAGCTCAAGAACTTTTTCAGGAATTTGTTTTGAAAATTGAATAAATTTCATTCACAATAGCAAAGTTATAACACGATTACAACGAGTTCACTAAAAGAGATGCATTTAGCTAGTTAGACAAGTAGAAATTACATGAACATTGAATTACAAGTTCTATTTATACTTCATTCCTTGTGATAGCTTAAATGAACTGATTTTGCTATTGCTAGATATGTTCTGCTAGTAGGTGTTTGTAAACTTCTTCCTCTTTGTAAATTCTTCAATTTCTTTCTCCCCAAAGATTGTAGATTGTAATTGTGAATGCTGGTTTAATGAACCAAGCATATAAAACAATGTCATTTAGAAATAATGTAGGCGGGTGGTCTTGGCAAATATCTGTCACCTATCACCAATCTCATATCAAAATAACATGCTAGACTAGTCATTTTTTATTTACCATTCCTTCTTATACATATGACGGTATCATTTTGGACAGTCTACAAAAATAAATTTTCAGACATCTAAAGAGGCTCCTTAACAATTGAAAACTAAGGGCCCGTTTGTTTCCGTTTTTTATTTCCGTTTTTTGTTGTGGTTTTCATAAAAAGAAAAACAAATCGTTAAAACATGTTTGGATTTTTTTATTTCCGTTTTTTGTTGTGGTTTTCATAAAAAGAAAAACAAATCGTTAAAACATGTTTGGATGAGGATTGTTGTCGTTTCTTGTTTTTAAAAATAAAAACGCAACAAATTTATAAAACGTAAAAATAACGTTTTATGATTTTTGAAAACAGTTTAGTAAACTTTTTCTCCCAAAACATAACATATTCAACTTTTTTCTTTTACGTATCGACTTCAGATTCAATCTTCAACACCTTCAAGTTTGTTACGAGCAAAATCAAATCTGTAACTCTCATTATCATTAGTACTTGGATTCAGCTTCTCTTTATCTTTACTTTCTCTCGCCGCGTTACTCAAGAAATCGTAGCTGGAACCTCTCATGATATTCCCACTAACACTCTCTACCTCCGTCCACCTTGATTAGCACCTCTCACGGTCATCTAACTAGCGAAGCCATGACGCGATATCCGGCGTCTTTCCGGATACCCGCTCTTGTCGAACAAATGCCCCAAATTTTCAAAAGGTACGTGAAATTTGTCAAAAGAAGGTGGAGCGAACTGAAGAACGTGTGGGGTGGAAGCGTGTTAGGCTTGTGGGAAGATGTGAAGGGAAACAAATGCTATTTACTCCTTGGATTGAAAACAACAGAGCGGACGCGTGTCGTGAGACAGTGAATAAAGAAATGAAGAGTTGATAAACTTTAATAATAATGGAAAACAACCCCTACTACACTGGTGGTGGGTTTGGTACTACGTTTGTTCGGCAGAATTTAATAAAATAATAATAAAAAAATTATAATAATAATTAATAATTAATAATTAATAATAATAATAATAAGATAATTAATTTGGTATAATAAAATTAATGATAAAAATAATAATATTAATAGCAATGTGATGAATTTAAATGCAGTACATGCTTAAGACGCATCTGCTCCTACCCAAATTCTAGATCAAATTTAAGTTTTGGTACGGATTTAAATCTTGGTCGATACCGGCCGATTTCATGCATCTTAGGCCAGATTCAAAATACCGTCAAATACTTAGGTTGATGCAAAAATTTTAAAAATTTGGGAGTTTTTTGCAAAATTTTAAAATGTTCAAAATCTCTTCCTCCTCTCATTCCCTCATTTTTTGAAACTTTTAAAATAATAATAAATATTTTATTACTAATAATAATTATAAATTAAATAAAACTTAAAAATAAAATATTTTAATTTTAATTACTAATAAATTATTTTATTTAAATTTATTTTAACATTTTATATAATATTTATTAATAAATTATTAATAAAAATATTTTATTTTCAAAATAAATAATTTTAAAATTATTATTTATAAACTAATATTTATTTTATATATTTTCAATTATTAAATCAAAATTTATATATTTTAAAATTAATTATTTTTATTGGTTGATGTTATACAAGATAACCAGATAATATATATTAATATGGACTATTTTGTAATTTTAAAAAAATTTAGGGACTATTTTATAAATTTAAAAATATCCTCAAAGCAGATGCAAATACGGTCGATATCTGATAGCCTGATTCAGTTTGAGCTCAATCCGATGATCGAGCTTGAGATGCAGTATTCATAACATTGATTAATAGTATTAAAAATAATAAGTAGAAATTTTATAACAATAATTAATAATAATAATAATAATAATAAATAAGAATAACTTATTAAATAATAATAAAATTAATCATAATAAAATTAATAAGAATAAGAATAACTTAATAATAATAACAATAATAATAATAATAATATTGAGTTTAATAATAATAAAAAAGTAAGTAGAAATTTTATAATAATTACTATTATTAATTAATAATAATATTATTATTAACAATAAATAATAATAATAATAGTAAGTAGAAATTTTATAACAATAATTAATAATAATTAATAATAATATTATTATTAACAATAATAATAATAATAATAATAATAATAATAATAATAATATTAAAATCTCAACCAAATGCTATTTACTCCTTGGATTGAAAACAACAGAGCGGACGCGTGTCGTGAGACAGTGAATAAAGAAATGAAGAGTTGATAAACTTTAATAATAATGGAAAACAACCCCTACTACACTGGTGGTGGGTTTGGTACTACGTTTGTTCGGCAGAATTTAATAAAATAATAATAAAAAAAATTTATAATAATAATTAATAATTAATAATTAATAATTAATAATAATAATAATAATAAGATAATTAATTTAGTATAATAAAATTAATGATAAAATAATAATATTAATAGTATTAAAAATAATAAGTAGAAATTTTATAACAATAATTAATAATAATAATAATAATAATAATAATAATAAAAAAATAAAAATAAGAATGACTTATTAAATAATAATAAAATTAATCATAATAAAATTAATAAGAATAAGAATAACTTAATAATAATAACAATAATAATAATAATAATAATATTGAGTTTAATAATAAAAAAGTAAGTAGAAATTTTATAATAATTACTATTATTAATTAATAATAATATTATTATTAACAATAAATAATAATAATAATAGTAAGTAGAAATTTTATAACAATAATTAATAATAATAATAATAATAATAATAATAATAAGATAATTAATTTAGTATAATAAAATTAATGATAAAATAATAATATTAATAGTATTAAAAATAATAAGTAGAAATTTTATAACAATAATTAATAATAATAATATTATTAACAATAATAATAATAATAATAATAATAATAATAATAATATTAGAAATCTCAACCAAACAGGTTTTTATTTTCAGTTTTTATGTTACAAATCTCAACCAAACAGGTTTTCATTTTTTTAAACAAAAAAACAGAAATTAAAAACAAGAAACAGAAACTAAAAACAACAGAAAAATAGAAGTGGAACCAAACGGACCCTAATTTGTTCCTGAAATCAGTTTATCTCTTGAGGAAAAAGTCGGGCTAAAAGTAAAAAAAAAAAGTGGTTGAGAATGAAAAAAAACGTTTAAAACTTTGGAGGACGTGGTCAAGAATAATTCGCACTTCTTAGTGTGATGAAGTTCGTTGACTTGGCTGCCTGACTTTAACGGGAATGATTATACATGATCGTCGCCAACGAAGCTGTGGCTCTCTCATGTGAGAGCCCCTCGACCCATGGGCCAAGGGATCGCGCTAAAAATGGTAACACGTGAAACTAGACCCCGCAAAGGCCAGAAATATTTATATGAAAGACGACAGGTTAATGGTAAATTTGAGAGAGTCAACTTAGAAAATCTGCTTTCCTACCTTATTTCTTGTGTTTTTCACCTGGAATCTACTCACTTCGTTCAAATAAAAACCTTGTCATAGTGATCATTATTCTATCAAAACATAGCTTTTGCGATCTGCAGGGATAAGTACCGTAACAACATGAACGGCCAAGAAATGGAACTTCCACAAACGTTGTCCTTGAAGAATCATGCAAATAATCCACATACAGCTCGTTTGCTCTTGCCTCATTTTTCATAAACAACATGGTGTCTACGCCTGCTTAATTGTGGTTGATCTCGCTTTTAGGTTCAGAAAGATTGCCCTGAATATGGGAACAGCATTAGCACCATATATCAAATATATATCGTATCTAAAACACAAAATCATCTTAACGACATAAAAGAGTGAAATTTCAAGAAAATTTTCACATATATCAATGCAGACTACTTTTTGGTTGCAAACGATAAATGCACCAGTGAACTGGACCCAGATGGTAACCGACTTTGGACTTCCTCAACTGTGTCATCCAATGCAACCAACTAATGTGTTCGAGTTATTTATTGAATATTAATGACGAGCCTATCATTCAATCTACTCTCACAATGAGTAGGACACATGCCAATTGGTCTTCATATTACATTATCAACTTAGTCCCATATAATCATCCATCCTCGGAAGCTACCGCTGAGGTTGAAAGATGCAGAGAGCTATCTAAGTATGAGTTTAAAAGGGAACTAAGGACGGAAGTTGTACCAGCATGAAGCAACAAAGCTGTGAAATACTACACGGAACTGGGCAGGCATGAACTGATAATTTACCCAACCAATTATTGGCCAGAACTGCAGAGTCGCAAGCTTCAGAAGTATTAGCTTAGAATTAACCTACTAACTGCACCGTGGACAATGTTAAAAGAAATCAATGATTGTTAACGCAATAGAGGTATGTTCGGATGTTCTGCACCTTCCACGCTGTTAATTGAACAGAAGGATAGTCTTTCCGGATTTTACTCTTGACTAGCCCCCATGGTCGTCCTGCAAAACATACCAAAGCTCTTAGATCAAAGTGTAGATTTCATAGCTAACTACTTCTAGACGGTTGTAACATATAAAGACTTCAAGCTTATCATTTGTCGGAATTACTTGAAAGATGCACGTACCTTCAACTACCAACCCATAGTACATCATGAAAAACAGGTTGTTCCAAGGAGATGTGGTCAATTGTTCTAGCAAAACCTTATCAGTTGATAAACTTCACTTTATTAGTACTAATCAACACCTTATTAACACATCAAAAGTCAATAATCGTAATTATCCCCCAAAAGGCTAGGCTTGATAGCCCAAAAAGAGAATGCAAATAAGGGTTTAACCTTCTTCGCAACTGTTTTACTGTTCCTCTTTCTCTTGAAAAGAATGTCCATGAATTTGTGAAGGAAGTGGCCAAAGGGTCCTCCATATGCAAAGCCATAAAACTGCAGGAAAATGTTATACGTTCACTTCCAACAAGGACAGTATAAAAATATAAACGTGTAGAAGTCTAAATTCAAGAAACCAGAAGTCATATTTCGGGGCCTGGGTAGGGGTAAAAACTAAAGTTTGAACTGTAGAATTCTCATTCTTTGCTATATGCTTTGACTTGGCCACTCTTCACAAGAAACAAGATACGTGGCAAAGAGTATGTAGCTTCCAACATTAAGTAGAAGCTTATTCCTTTTAACTCTCCCCTTCCACCCATGATAATCAGATCCAATCCATAGGAAAAAAAATCAAAAGTTAAAGTCTTTAATACTTTGAACAAAAACTACAACTTACCATGATGAGAAGCAAACGTCTAAGCTGAAGAGTCTTGACACCCGAAATCTTTTGAGCAATTGCATCACTGAAACCAGCCAAGATCCCAGCAGTAATTGCCTGAGAAACCCACAAACTAAGAATCAAGAAAAACAAAATATATGATATCCGAAGGAAGAAATATAGTGGGCAGTTGAGACCTTGGTACGAAGAGGGTGGGCTTGGAGTTGGATCAGATACTTCCTCCACGCTTCTCCGGCTATCTCAGACATGGCGTTCGAGTGATCAATTGATATTCCTCCTCCAACGTGGGAACTCTTTATGAGTTGGACTTTCAAACTTAGTGAAGCGTAGAGAGAGAGAGAGAAAGAGAAAATGGCAACGCAGCATTGACTGGGCGGTGATTCGCACTTTTATATTATTGGCAAATATATTCTATTTACAAGTAGGATGGTTAGGTATGCTTTGCAGAAATGAGCAGAACAGACCGACGTAACTTTTATTTCCTTTTCGTTTTATACATGTATCTTTGTGTTAGGTAGGATTCCTCGGAAATCTTTTTTTTTTTTTGAAACGTTATCGCGTGTGTTCAGCGCATATTATTCATATCTAAAGATAGAATGTCATACAGAAAAAAAGGAGGGGAATGTCATACTGAAAAAAGGAGGGCATACCCTCCATTTGAGATCAGACATAGAATCGGCCGCCTTAGCGATAGTATGAGTCACCTAATTCGTTGATCTCTTAACAAAAGCAGTAGAAATAAACTGATGCTCTTTAAGAAGAGCTTTACAATCCTCAATGATCATCGAAAAATAGGAAGTAAAAGTTTGTGTGGAAGTCAAGAAATAGGTAATTGTTTGACAATCCGTTTCCACACAGATGGGAACAAAAGTGAGGCTTTTGATTCAGCTTAGAGCTTCCCTAAAACATAATACTTCCCCGATTTGAGGATCCTTCCACCCTGGTAAAGTCAGTAACTTTCCTGCACAGTTGAGCCCGTTGCCATCGCGGACCACCATCCCTAAGCCATAAAAACCAGAAGGGAGAAGCGCCACATCGACATTACATTTAAATTGATTATGTGGTGGAGCCTTCCAATTGGAGAGATGTATGGGTTGAATTTGGGTGGCTGTAATAAGTTTCCTATGTTGAGCAGTCGTCCAATCCAACAAGGTTGTAGTAGCTCTACGAAAAATGGAGGAGGGGGCCTGTGTTTTCTGCTGCCAGATAACTTCATTGCGATAGGTCCATAAGCTCCATAAAATCATGCAAGTCTGCGCCTGTTGGGCTGTGGTACTACTAAATATAATAGACGCAAGCCAGTGGGTGAGTGTGTCCGTATGAGACAAAGGCCAAGACACATTAAAAAGACGCCAAACAGCAACAGCAAAATCACAATGAAGGAATAAATGAAGTTCAATCTTTGTATCTCCAGCACATATTGGACAAGAGTCAACGATGTCTATATGTCTTCGTTGTAAATTGGCTCGACACGGAAGTGCATTCCTCAACATACGCCATATAAACAATTTAACTTTACCTGGAATGTGAAGTTTCCAAATTGTCTCCCATGGAAAGTTGGTTACTCTAAAATCAACACTCACATTCTCCATACTGAGTCGATATCCTTCTTTGACCCTATGTTCACCTTGGTTATTAAGAGTCCACATCCAATCATCCTTCGGCCGTGAAATACTCAGTGGGATCTGTAATATCAACTCAGCATCTCGTTGATTAAAAACTTGGCTGATGCTTGTTTCATTCCATCGATTATCCTTAATGAGGTCAGCTACAAATTCAACTTGGTCCGTAGAAGCTGACTGTATAAATGAATCCCCATCATCCATTAACTAGGGGTCTGTCCAAATATGAATATCACGCCCATCACCGACCCTTCTTCGACAACCCTGAAGCAGTAAAGATTTGGCCTGATAGATACTTCGCCAGATTTGGCTTGGGTTATTACCCAATTCGGCTGAAAAAAATCAGTTTTAGGGAAGTACCTGGCTTTGAGAATTGTTGCTGCCGGTGAGGTTGGGTATTTAAGTAACCTCCAACCTTGCTTTGCCAAAAGAGCAAGATTAAATTGTCTCAAATCTCTATAACCCAAACCCCCATAAATTTTTGGTAAGGCAGGCTTCTTCCACTATAACCACCGTATACCTTTACTGTCGCTGCCTCCATTATGTCAGAAAAAGCCATTCATCAAGGTTTCCAACTCTTTACAAGTATCTAATGGGAGTAAAAAAAGAGACATAAGATAATTGGGCATAGCCTGGGCAACCGTCCTCAACAATATGTCTTTCCCGGCTTTGGATAACACCTTTGCTTTCCATCCTTGCAGCCTCTTTGTAAGCTTTTCTACCACATACTGAAAAACTTGTCGTTTGCCCCTTCCAATAACAGATGGCATACCCAGATAGGTAGTAAGTCCGGCAGTCTCCAAAACTCCCAATGCTTGGCAGATCGAGTCTTTCATTGTAGATGTAGTATTAGGAGTAAAGGATATACCTGATTTGAGAAGGTTGATCTGTTGCCCTGACGCATTCTCATAGAGTCGCAGGATAGTTTTCAACAATTACTATCTTATAAAAATAATCAACAATTACATACTCACCTTTTATTCCTTACCTAGTAATAGTTTCCTAAATTCATCAACCAATTACTCTTGAAATCAATTAATTGAACTGTGAGATTGATGTTTATTGAAAGGTTAAAAGTAAGAATTTATTTTAAAAATTTCAATTAAAATTTAAATATATTCTCAAAAGCTTGACATTTATTAATTGACCTTTTAACTTAAAATATTTCACATAATAATCTTTATAAGTAATTTTAAGGAAATTAGAGTTAATATACAATGGAAAAAATGCATTTATGCAACAACAAAAATTTAAGAATTTAATCATTAAATTTTACATAAATAGGAATTATTAATGCGACAGATGTTAATTTTGAAATTAATTTGTGAACTACAAAACATTAGGTGTTTATTTAAATTTCCTAAAATTTCTTAATGGTTAACATATTTTTTAATTAAAAGGAAAAATCAAGTTTAGGGTTTATTTAAAATAATTAATTTATAAAGAAAGAAATTGATTATCTTTCATCCGGTATAAGCCTTTAAATCTAAAAGGGCACAAAATATTTAACTTCTTACAAAATTTTCAAAACACTACAGATGATGTAATTTTTTTTAGTGTTATGGCTAAAAAATTGTATTTAGATACTTTTTTGAATGGAATGGTCGTATTTAGATACTTTGAAATTGTAATTTACAACTGAAAAGTTACATTTTGAGTGAGAGGCCATTTAAACATTTCACATTCATTACTTTATTTAAAAGCCTTAAACCACAATTAAGATGGTTGGTGTCTCTTTTAAGATTAAAATAATAGTATTAATAGCACCATTAATCGTGAGGATTATAGAAAGCACAAACACATCTTTACGTTTATTTTGATATTTATATAATATTATTTGACTTTTTTATATGTTTTAATAGTTTTTATATTAATTTTACTTATATTATTATTCATATAAAAGATTTAGTTAAATATATTTTCATTTATGTTTCATATGGTTTAAAATTATATAATAATTAATATATTTTGCTTTGCATATTGTTTAATATATTTTAAATAATATTTACATGCATAAATAATTTTATTACAAAATAAAATATAGTTAAAATTAAAAGTGTTTTTATTTTTATGTTGTCAAATAGTTTATTGTATGAAATTCTTTTAAAAAAGCTCTTTTTTAAATGCAACTAAACAGTTAATTGACTTCTTAGAAAATCTCTATTAATATAAACCAATCCAAACAGGCACTAAGTGTAATGTATTAAAATTATGGAGCCTATTTCTAACAGTCTTGGTCATTACGGGGTGCTTAAGTTGGTTTATCCCTACTTCTCTCGTAGTTCAATCAACCTCCAAAGTTTTATGTAGCCTTGAAGTTATGTTATCACAATATGCTAGTAATAGATTGTAATTGATTTATGTTTACCTCTACTTTCTCCAAATGATGAATGATCACTCATTGATTCCAAATGGTTGTTGAGTACATATTAACCCATTGCAAGTCTCCATTTAATGTAACATTCCATTACTAGTAGAAAGGGTAGAATAGTAATTTGGAGTGGGCACTGTGTACTTAGAAACGCTTGATATGTTCATGCATACACATACATGTGAATAGTGACTTATGCACATGAAAGTAACTGTACATGCATTTATGACATTTCCTGGTATATTTGTTAATAAACGTGCTTGTTATGTGATTTGTGTGCTTGAAAATTGAGTTGGAAAGGGTCATTGAGGTGTGGAAATTTTTAGTGAATTTTAGAAAATTTCTCTGAAATTTCGGGGTGCTTTTCGGACTAGGAAAAATGCCAAGTGACAGACTGATTGTGTACCGGTAGTAGAAATTACTGTCCAATGGCACTGAAAATTTAGATAAATGAGTTGAGGAATTATTAATTTGAGCCATTGAAAATTTAGGGAGAAATTGGAGTAGAAATTGGAAAGAAACTAGGTGAGAATTTACAAGTGTGACCTGTGGCAAGTGACACTTGTCACTTGCCTAACATGCCACCATGATTGTAGTGTTTTAATAAAAACCCACCTTTTTGGTTTAGTCTTTCTCGATGCTTCTCTTCTTCAAAAGGTTATTGGTGAATTAAATTAGATTTCTCCATCATTCTCGTAGCTTTCTTCTTCCTTGGTTCTTTTGGAATTTTGCTCATCTTTTCTACCTTCTTTCACCTTGCTTTCTCTTCCTTTGGTTCACTAAAAATTCTAACCTAAACCTCACCCCCTCAAGATGATAATGATGATCATGTATGGTGGAGGGAGTTAGAGAGTTTGTGAGATTTTGAAGCTTAGAAGATTTGGAAGCTTGATTAGGTAAGAAATATGTTATATATGATGGATTTGTAGTTAAATCAATTATTTGTGATGTTATTTAAATTAAATTGCATGGAAATTGTGTTTGGAGTATATGGGTGTGTGTGTGTGTGAATTTCTTGCCTTGATTGATGATTGATGAGGTAGAAGGTGATAAATGTAATTTAAAGATGTTTTAGAGGTTTTGGAAGTTAATTGATGTTTTAGATGAGTGTAGAAATGTATGAAGGATTGAGTGTATGTTGTTGCCATTTTGTGGACTCTTATTCAAGTGGAGGTTTTGATTTGGTTGGGTTGATATATTGAGTGAATTGAGTGGTGTTATTGGTGTAGAAATGGTATGGAAGAGATAGGAAAGGTGTTATGATGAAAAGCTGGAAATTTGATTTGAGCATGTTTCAATGATTTAGTCGTAACTTCTTCTATGGTTATGCAATTGAGATGATTTTTAGCTTAAATTAAACTAGAGGTATTTGGCTATATTTCTTGTGAAGAAAGTGATGTTCAATTTTGGCTTGAAGAGTTCCAAATTTTGACTTGAATGTGGCAATGTGTGTAGGGATGAATAATGCAACTTTAGTGACACTAAAGTTAAATTTGTGATCTGAAACTTTGTGAATTTTTCTAGATTGATTTAGGCATATTTTGCTCAATTGGTCTTCATGAAAGTTGTAGCTTTTCTTGATAGCTTTCTATCGCCATAAAATGTGTCATTTTTTGACATTGGAGTTGATAGTTATGAGTGATTGAAATTTGGATGTGGTTTAGGGTGCAATTATGGGAGTAGAAACTTTGATTGAAATTTTGACCCAATTAGAGTTTGAAATTGCTTTTAAGTGCTCCATGAAAGTTGTAGAATATATTCTGATCTTTTCATTGATATAAAGCATGGAATTTTTGGAAAATGGTATAGGAAGTTATGATTTTTAGAAGATTGTGTTACTGTTTAGGATGACACTTATTTGGACAGTAACTTTGATTGGGATTTTGACATCGTTAGATATGAGATTGGTTTTTGAGTCCTTCATACAAATTGTAGAGCTTTCTGTGATCTTTCCATGGAGACCAAATTTGTCAAATTTGGACTCCTGAGTGAAAAGTTATGCATGTTGGAAGAAGAGAGGAAATAAATAGAAAATAAATGAAAAAAATGGGCGAAAAAGGAACGGTGTCGCCCTCCAGAGGGTGAGCGCGTAGGGCGCTCCTCGCCCTCGCGACACCCTACGTGCCTCCTCGTGAGCTTCTGGCTGCGAGGAGGAACTTTGATGATTTTTATTTTTTATTTTTGTTCCAATTTGCCTTTCTTTTGCGTATAACTTTTTCATCCGAACTCCGATTGACCTGATTTTCAAAGTGTCGGATTCGTAAGACATTTATTTACATCTTCATGAGAATTTGTGAAATTTTGAGATTAAATTGAAAATGATGGATTAAATCAAAGTGAGAGGACCGAATGATTATTTTTCTAGACAATATTTTGGCAATATCCGGACCTATAGAGGTCCGCATTGAGTAATTTTGGTGTCTATGGATTCTTAACACATAGGAGAACTTTTTATTAAAGAGAGGTTGCCTAGGCTACCTTATGTGGACTGTCTCATTGATCGAAAGCAGTAGACCCGAGAGGGTGTGTTTTAGAAAAACTGGAATAAGTAGATGAGTAATAAATTGTGAGTTTAATGGTTCTTAGCGCGGCTTAAACCTAGAAATAAATGAGTTTTGTTACGGGAATGATTTTGTGATGAGATTTATGGAATGATACCGAAAATGTCACGCACATGCATTGTACACATCTCAAATTCCTGCATGTGCATTATTATACATTTCTGATTGCACAATTTGTGATATATGTGTATTTTATTTGTTATAGAGGTGCATTTGGAACGTCAACCCACAAACGTTGCTGAGACTTCCAGGCACTAGCTTCGGAAGCAGTTGGTGAGTAACCTAGACGGTTTCTCTCAATTATTATTTGCTTATGATTCTGTGGTAGATAATGGTGGCTTGTGTTTTGGATTGTGGATTCCGGATAGAAGGTCCGACGACTGTGTACTGGAGAGTTGTGTTATTGAAGTGTTACTTGTATGTGAATGTGAGACCTACGTACTTATGATGTGATTGATCGTGACATATGCATACATGCTTATAATATAATTGATTGTGACATATGCTGATCGATTGTGGCATATGCATTTCATTCATGAATGCATACTCAGATAATGACAGTTGTGACCGGAGCAGCCACCAATTAGAGCTTAAAGCTCAACGAGTGAATTTGAGCCTCGAGCTCAACAGTGATTTAGAGCCTTAGGCTCAATATTTAATGAGCCCTATATGGGATAGTCCAGGCGCTCGGTCTCAATACCGTAATAATTGAAAAGTGTCTCACGAGCATTTCATATGCATTTTGTCAAATGTGTTTGATGAGTGAAATGTAAAATTTCTTATGTCTATGTGACAATGTGTTAATTATAATAAATGTGAAATTGTGCTATAATTGTGATATGAATTGTTGTGTTGCATGGATTGAGTGAACCATCGATGATGGTTACCTCATTGAGTTCGCAAAACTCACCAAAATTGTAACGTTATCTTTTCAGGACCGAGAGTAGACTCCTAGCTTTAGAGGGACTTTTTCGACCGTGTAGATTGTTTTAGCGAGAGAAATCATGGCTCAAAGGTCGGTCAGCTGGGACTTTAGGATGACTTGGATAGATTTGCTACTTTTTCCTCTTTCCTATAGCATTTTGTACTAGGTTATTGGATTGATGTACAGACAGTAAAGGATGATAGATGTGTAAACTTTTGATTTTGATGGAATGAAATGAGGAAGAAGTTGATTTTAAAAATATTGTGGTTTTCTATTAATGCTTTATTGGTAAAATTGATATGATGTCATGTGGAGTGAATGTAGTGATCGCACGTAACTCACCCTTATCATAGGATATGTACCGGAATGACTTGCGGACGTCCCGGTGCGTACCCAACGGTAAAGGGATGCTACATTTAATGATTATGTTCTTATTGGATCTAAGATCGATGCCAATGCTTGATGAGTTTTAATTTGTTGAAAGTCCATAAATGGTAATTATGAGTTTGAATTTTTAAATATCTTGGCATTCATTTCTCTCTATAATGCATATATACAGTAAATTACTAAAATATTAAAGAGGCTGAGATCATTTTATTAAGTAGCTGATAAATGATTATTTGACCATATTTATATACTTATATTTAATGTGTTTTGCTTGTTATTTAACATATTTATATTATTTTTAGTATTTAATTTGCTTCAAATATATTTAAAGGAGATAATTGCCTTCTTAGACCAAAAGAGAAGAATTAGGATTTAATCATTGGCAAAAAATAAAGATTTAAAGCAATTTAGAAACACATGGTTGTATATAGTGACTATGTAAGTCCTTATAAACGAGGGGAGATTTGAAAATATTGTTTCTGGCCATTTATTGTAACATCTCATTACTCATGTTCAGATTAAAATAGTAAATACGAGAGAGATTATTGAGAGATTAGAAATGCATTTCATATTCATGCATTATATTATATACATATAAACGTGAACATTGTATTTTTGCACATGAAAATAATTGTACATGCGTTCATTGATAATTCCTGGTATAATTGAATTATGATGTGATATTATTGAGGATTCTAAAATTGTTGTATTGAAATTTTAATTGGAAAGTGTAGTTGTTAATTTTGAACTCTGGTGAATTTTAGGATTTATTTATGAAAATGTGGATATAATTGTACTAGGAAAAATGCCACTTGGCAAGTAAATTGATGTATGAAAAATAGAGATAGGAAACCAAATGATATTGGAGAATTGTTAAAAATGACTTTGTAAATTTCAAAGATGACTTAGAATTTGTAAGAAGATGATATTAAAAATTGTGGAGAAAATTTAATGAAAAGATGAGATTTAATGGAACTAGTTCAAATAGAACTAATTAGTTTAGGAAAATTAGCTAATGTCTTCAGAAGTGGACAAGTGTCCAAGTTTTAAGTTAAATTTCCTTAACCTTGAAAGACAAGTTACTGCTCTTGTCTTCATCTCTCTCTCGTAGTTTTCTTCTTCGAAGTTGTTTCTTTCTGTAACACAGAGTTTTTCATCAAAACTCCCCCTAAGTTAAACCTTGTTTTTATCTGTTCACTTCTACTCCCAACTTTGGTTTCCCTCTCTTTGCATTAAGAAATACCGAAGCTTGCCGATCCCTAAAAGTATTACGTGAGTTGCATGAAGTTTAGGTCTCCTTGAGTTTTTGCAAATTTTGGAGAAATATCAAGTAAGTATTTTTTTAAACCCTTTAGAGTTATTGGTTTATGAAACCAAAATGGTGATTTATTTTTCATTGCGTGATCATGAAGAAAAATGGGCGTTTTCATGAACATTAAGGGTATGATCTAGATGTCTTAAGATAGTGTAGAAATGATTTATAAGTTAAGAGATATTAGGAAACGTGTATGATTAAGTATAGAAAATTTGGAGAGAAGAACAAGTAAATGCTCTATTTATGGTTGTGTATTCACTGTATACGTGAGTTTGGAGTGTTTTTCAAAGATGATCAAAAGAAGGAATTTAGAGTTAAAGAATAGTTGTAAGATGATGATCTGAGATGAGAAAGATTGTTTAAATGATAGTTAGAGGAAAATGATTAAGAGAATGTAGAAAATGAAAATATAGGAAAATGACAGTGAATAAAGCACAGAGAATGGTGAATGCTTGAATGACTTTTCTTCTGTTCTTGATGATTTTGTTTAAACATGAATTTTTAGAATTGTTGTGAATGTGTTGAGCTGAATGAGAGTTAAAATGATGAAATGAAACTGCAGAATGTAAATGGAAGGAAAGTGTAAGGGAATGAAAAAGGAAGCATAGAGAATGAAGAAGATAAGTTTCCATGATTAAACTGTATTGATCTACAAATATTTTGATAAAATTGTCTTTATGAAAATTGTAGATCTTTTTTTTAGCTTTTTATTGATATAAAGTTTGAAAATTTTGGAATTCTGGATTGAAAGTTGTGTGGGTTAGAAATGAGCGAGGTTTGAAGAGAAGGTGTGTTATTGGGAAAGCTGCGATCGTGCTTAGAACCCATTACTATTCACCGAAAGTTGTGATCATGCTTCATCACAATTGTGACCTCGATGTTTTTCACGGCGCGATCGTGACTTCACAAGTTGGTTATGTGCACAATTGTGACTTTGAAGGATGAGGGATGATTCAACATCCTTCGATCTTTTGGCTATATCTCCTTTGTATGACCTCCAAATGATATGAGACTTAAACCATTGGACTCGTAACACATAGCTCTACCTCTCAACAAAAAATCATAGCAATCTAGAATCAATTGAGAGAGATAGAATGAAAAATGTGGGACGGTTCTGACAGAGTGTGTTTACAACATTTTTTGTCCTTATCTGTCACACCTGTGAGCCACTCACGCCTGTGAGTTTTCTCCCTCACTCCCATGAGTTTAATTGCTATACTGATGTTTATTTGTCACATCAAGTCATTGGGCTCTCCAATAGTAACCGTGACTTGATTTTGGTCTAAACACCCAAGAGAAATTGTAAACTAAATAGTAATGTTTCTTTTGACCATAACTTCTTCTTTAGATGTCCAAATGAGATTCTATTTAATTTGGAGTAAAATAGAGACATAGGGCTACAAATCATATGAAGAAGTCAAATTATAATTCAGACTTTAAGACTTTCAATTTATGGATGGAAGTTGAAAATGGTGTACTGTTTCAGAATGAGAGCAATCTGGAAATATTGGGAGAATAAATTTCAGATTTTTGAGCCAAATTGAATGATTTTTATGTCATTAGAAAATTAGGACAACGGGGAACATTTTTTTAGAAGAAAGTTTTGCCAAATTACTTCATTTTCATTATCTAATTGATCATGGAAAATAGACTTGAAGGTATGGAATTTTGGAGAATTTATAAGAAAGAATGAGAGTTTGGATATTGTATGATCATATAATGTTAGAATAACAATAGTGAATGAATTGTTAGTATTAAAGTGCCAAAGACATGTGTATAATGGAGATGAAGGGGTTCATATGATTGTGGTTGTGATTCAAAGGAAATGAGTAATGATTACCAAGTTAAAGTTAAAGTTAAAGTGAATGAGAATTTAATTTTTATGAGAGAAAATAATGCTAAAAATGAAATGACGAGTAATTGAATTATAAAATGAGAATGTGGATAAGATGTGAAATTTGATAATATATCCAGGATTGTCACACATTTGTGCATAAATAAATGCTTATAATTGTGCAAAGTTATTAATGTGTGTGTGTGCAACGTGTGTATTGCATAATTTTGATGTGTAGGTTAAATGTCTACATCCAATTGTTTTCAGAATCATTGAAGCTAATGCTAATCTGGAGCGTACTGTGAGTAGACCTAGATGGTCTTACTTTATTGTTTGTTTTGTTTAAGTTATGAATTGAGTGATATTGAATGAGATGCGAATGTGATTTGATTGTGTGATTATGGACAATGAAGGTCTGAGGTTTCTAATGCTTGAATATACTATAGAAGTGCTACTTGTATGCGAGCATGATGAAATAAGTGTTCCTAAATGTGATCTTTGAATGTCGGACCTTGTTCCGAAAAAACATGTGAATATGCATATGATTGAAAAAGTGTTGCTCAACAATGATGTTGAATGCTGGACTTTGGGTTTGATGGAAATGTGAATTGAATGTGAATATGTAAACACGTTACCGATTGAGCATATGATATGTGATGCATTTCATTATATGAATTCATGAAATATAAAGGCAATTGTGATCGAAGTAGCCACCGAAAAAGAGCTTAAAGCTTAGAATATGAAAAAGAGCTTAGAGCTCAGAAAGTGATTAAGAGCCAAAGGCTTACTATGGAAAATGAGTTCGGCATCTCTAATAGATATGGAACAGTTATTAATGAACTCGATATCCACAATGGATACATGACAATTATAGGCACTCGGTCACAATAACGTAATAACTGAAAGTGAGTCTCATGAGCATTACATATGTATATGATATATATTGAATGTGAAATGTGAAATGAATGATTAAGTGACATATGCTTAAGTGAATGTGTAATGTATGTGACTTGATCTGATGATTTGATGAATTGTACATATTATATAATTGAGTGAGTCATCGAGGATGGTCACTCATTGAATTCGCAAAACTCACCCAAAATTTGTAATATTTTTTAGGTTCAGAAAGTTACCCTATTGGGCAAACAGGAGTATAACCATTGCATTCAAGTAAGAGGTAGAGGTCAAGATCAGCTCGTGTCTGCATAGAATTTTTCAGTAATTTTTGTATTAAAGAATGTATTCTGAAATTATTATACAATATGTATGAGAATGTATTTATATTGTAATGACATTATGATTGTGAGTGTTTGTATCTGAAATGGGCCTTAACGATTAATGAATTTCTAACGATAAAAAAAAATTGTAACGAGATTTTACTGACTGAGTGCACTAGCATGCCACCATTGCGGGGCATGGATTTGGATATTATTCAGGATGTCGGGTATGTGTCACGCGAGAGTGGGGTGCTACATTTATATTGACCATGTAAATCTTTATGCCCTCAAAAAATCATGAATTCATGTGTTTTTGGAGATACATAGTCATATACATAGCCGTGTAAGTGACTGTATATCCTAGAAACCTAGTTTTTACTATAAAAGGATGTTATCAAAGGCAAAATAAAGGGAAGTGAGTTTTAGAGCATTTTTTGGTCGTAAGAAACATAGAGAATAAGCAGTTTTAAATAAAGGATGAGGAAAACACAAATATTACGTGACAAGATTTGATAGATAACTACATTCAATCCAAATTGCAAGAAGATTCATTAGAGAAAAAAAGAGAGATTTAGAATATGATTTCTTTGATTTCTATTTGTTCTTCTGAATATTTATTATTTGTTTTGTTTTATATTTGTAAGAACTAAATTTATTAGTGCCTAGGTGTGTGAGGAACACTTAGTTGTGATGACAATATGATTTAATCTTTTATTTAATACAATTTTATTAATTAATTTATTGTGATTCAATTATATGTTATATTCTTGAACTAATATATCTAAAATATTAGTCCATTATTTGACTCCATATGATTGATATTGAGAAATCTTTTAGTTGAATAGATCTACCATATTTAGAAGGAGTTGCATGTAAACTTAGATAAGTTGACATAAATGCTTTAAATTAGAGTCAAACCTAATAGTGAAATTTACAAATCAATAATGCAATCTTAGGGGCTTAAACTCGAAAGAGATTTTAGTTAATCAACATAGGGGTTAGTTTTAATAGCCTTAAGAAAGATATTAACATAAGATATGAATTTTTACAGTCCAATAACTAATAATCTAATTGTATAATAAATAGTTAGTTTTAAGAATTCTTAGGGGGATTCATCACGTAGGACCTATTTACTTGATATTGACTTTTTATAGTATTTTCTCTTGTTTGAATTCATTATTGTCTCAATCTTACTTTAGTTTGTTTAGTTTAATTTTTAATTAAATCCACAATCTAATTCAATAGTTAGATAATAGGAAAATGGTTAATATTAGTACTTACAATCCTTGTAGGATAAAACCGTACTTTCTAGATCTAACCATAACTATAAAACTAATAAATCTTTATAAGCATAAGAAAACATCAATCAAGTTTTTGGCTTCTAACCAATTTTACTTTATTTTATCTTATTTTTGTTTCCAATCTATTTGTTTAATTTATTAACTCTTTCATTTTCTTATATCTCATAGATCTTGACTTTTTGGTCAATTTATGACCTGAAGTAATCTAGTGAGTTTAGTAGACAAAGATTCAAAATTTGAGAGAATAGATCATAGAAATCTCCATACAACACAATTTAGACAATTTGAGTTAGATCGACAAATAGAGGACTTGGGAGGTGGTCAAATTGATACTGAAGAATTAGGAACCATGGTAGACCAACCAAGAACAATGTTCAATTACACTAGACAAGACTTGATGGGACCAAAGTCTACCATTGTTAGATCAATTGTGAATGTCGACAATTTCAAAATTAAGCCAAATATCATTTAGATGGTGCAACAGTTTGTTCAATTTGATGGACTACGAGATGAAATCTAAACACACATATCTTAGATTTTCTAGAGATTTGTAATACCTTTAAGATCAATGGGGCCTATGACGACACGATAAGACTGCAATTATTCCTATTTCTATTAAGGGGAAAGTTGAAGCAATGGTTAGACTCTCTGCCAAGATCATCACTTACTACATGGGATTAAGTAATAAATAAATTTTTATTGAGGTACTTCCCATTAGCAAATACCGTCAAATTGAGAAATGATATCTCCTCCTACACCTAAGTTGATTCAGAAGCACTATATGACATATGTGAGAGTTTAAGTCTATTGGGTCCGTGTTTTGTGTACCGGGGCGAACTAGGCCCAGCGTACCCCAAGTTGGCACACGACCACAACCTTCAAAGGTATTGCCCTCTTTGGTACTCAAACTCGAGACCTCAAGGTTGATAGGTTGTCGTTAGCCTACAAATTTAATCCCCTACTTAAATTGATTTGTAGTATAGCGAAGCATGGGTATCGTCCCACAGAGATCAAAACACAAGGAAGATTTTCTTACTTTCAAGCAAAGTATGCGTGAATGTCAAAGGGGGAAACAAAAATCGAATGCTCTTAAGACCAGATTGGGGGATTTGTTTGTTTATGTTAAAAGTAAATAAGAAAAGAAAGAAGAAGACGTGATTTAAGTTTAAAAAATTAAAACAAAGCTAAAAGTTTTCAAGAGAGAAATTGCTAAGAAAATTTGAGTAAAAAGTTCAGATTAATTAAAGACCAATTGCAAAGGTTTTCACTAAATCCTTAGGTTGTTTTTAATCATTGAAAATGAATTATATCTTAGATTGGAAAATTAGGGTTCATCAAGCAAAGATAGATGCTTTCAAAACAAGCATGGCATGCAACAACTTCTTGTTAATGTATTAATCCAAAACTAGCATGAACAACACAATAACAAGAGCATTAAGATTAAAATCAAGTTTGCTAAACCTAAGTTAACTTTCAACAAAGCTAGCATGCATAAAATTAACCTATGTCTTGATCCAACTAATTAAAACCTACATACAAGCTTTAATTTTAATTAGTTGATGCTACTTAACCTAATCAATTTATTGTCTAGCAATTAAATTAATTAGATAGCATACAAATTATTCATGCAAAATTCAAATTCATGACTTCAAATCCACATGCATAATTCGGCAATCATGTCCAGATCAAGAGCACAAATTTCCAATCATAGATTCATCAATTATATGCACATGCTTCTCATAAAAACAACCATGAATTTAGCTAATAGCCTCAACAATTGGAAAAGAGAATTTAGTTCATAATTCTAACTAAAACAAAGCCAAAAATCATAATAGAAAACATAGTGCAGAATTTGGGTATAAGAAGAAGATTAGAAAGAAATAAACTAGGGTTCTACCTAGGGAGAGAGAAAAAACGTAAAAGAGAAAGAACAAAAGAGAAATTCACATCCAAAGAAGATAGAAAACGTGAATCTCCCCAAACTAATGCTAAAGGACCCTATTTATATTGGAGGAGGTCTTGTAAGAGAGGATTTCTTTTCCAAGTAAAAGTAGGTATTCCTTTCCTTGTAGACATGAGATCTTTACAAGGAGATGAATTCTTTTCCAAGTAGAAGTGGGTCTTTCTTTCTTTGTAGAATTAGGATCTTTACAAGGAGATGACTTCTTTTCCAAGTAGAAGTAGGTTTTCTTCTTTCCTTGCCAAATTAAGACCTTTACAGGGTAGGACTTTTTAAAAAAAATCTTCATTTCTCCCAATCTACAAGTCCCTTGACCGTCTAGATTGTTCCTAGATCCATTTCTTGTCGTGCATAAAAGAATCTTCCGAAATGTAGAAATCCTAGTTGAAGTAGGATTCCTTATAGGATTAGGATTTCTGCAACTTTGGTCATCTTAGGGTATTTTGACCTCCTCACTTTGAAAATGATATCCAAAAGTCCTAAATCTCCCTCCTTAGCATGATTTTCTTCATTTGACACTTAAAACACTTGAAATGATAAAATCAATGTAAGCTACGTGATTTAGACATCAAATGAGAATAAAAACTAAGTGTAAAAGTATAAAAAGATAAGAAAATATGAGTGCATCAACTTCCCCCACACTTAGCTCTTGCTCGTCCTCGAGTAAGGAAAATTAAAGAAAGACGAAAGAAGTATACTAAGGAAAATTTGTGACATGGAAAAAAAAACAAGTGTGGATGTAAAAGTAAACGAAAACGTGTAAGCAAATGCAGGAAAACTTTTCTTAGTGTTATAGCTTTTCTCCTAACCTCCCAACAACATCAAAGAAGCACAAGCATCATAGAGAAAATGTAACACCCCACTCCCGCGTGACTCGAACCCGACATCAACGATGATATCCGAGTCCGTGCCCCACGAGGGTGGCATGTTAAAAACATTCATTTAGTAATCGGTACGCATTTTTTTTCCAAAACAATATATGCACCGGATTCAATTACCCAATTTGGGTCCTCATTCAGACATATACAAATTTCAATAGCCACTCGGGCCCATTTTTCCAAATACAAATATACACCTCATTACATAAACAAAGACATGCAATGCAGACGCAAACTGATCCCGACTTCTGTCTCTCACTAGAATCCTGCAAATATGCTCTCATTGGCCTAACGGGGGTATTCTTCTGATCCTGAAAAATAATTGCTAAATTTGGGTGAGTTTTGCGAACTCAGTGAGTGACCATCATCGATGGTTCACTCATCACATATCACATAATATATATATATATTTTTCACAAATCACATTTCATTGCACATTTTCACTTTTCCAATATCAATAACACATATTCATATTAATTCACTTTCAGTCACTGAACCAAATCTCATATTATTTTCTATATCACACTATTTCCCATGTACACATCATTTCATCCACATACACTAGATCAACCATCCCACTCATTTTATTCATATCATTTTACTTACCATTAATGCATAATTTCATCAGATTTCACATTCGCTATCATTCAATTATTTATGCCATGCACATGCAACACACACAAGACTCACTTTCCATTTGTGTTTTCTTTGTGACCGAGTGTCTGTACTGTCCCATAAAGGGCTTATTGATAATTTTCCTATATAGGGCTCATTGATAACTGTCCCATGTATGGCTCATTGATAATTGTCCCATATAGGGCTCGTTGGTAACTGTCCCATATAGGGCTCATTAATAACTGTCTCATGTAGGGCTCATTGATAACTGTCCCATATAGGGCTCGTTGGTAACTGTCCCATATAGGGCTCATTAATAACTGTCCCATAAAGGGCTAATTGGTAACTGTCCCATGAAGGGCTCATTGAACGTTGAGCTTATAGCTCTGATCGGTGGCTATTCGGTTCACAACTACTATTTTGTTTTATGCATTCATGCAATGGAATGCATCACTCACGATCACCTATCCCATTCAATAATTTTCTCATCACATCGGATCTTAGTCCGGCAATCCACATTAAAGTGGAACATTTTACAATTTCATTTATAATGAATATACCTTGACCAATTGCATATAGTTACTCATCATTCATCCAATTGACAATCAATAGCTTTTCAAAATTGAAAACACTATCACTATCAGTGGTCCGTATTGACCTCAATATTCGAATCACTATCACAATCATCAGACCATATTAACTTTAATATCACAATCAATACCACAATCATCGGACTGTGGTTCGGCCTTCCACATTAAAGTGGAGTATTACACAATTTCATTAATGTTCACATATACTATTAACAATTACATATTTCATCGGACCGTGGTCTGGCATGTAGCAATCATGTAATACACATAGATCATCCCATTCACAATCAAGGAGCATATCAACATTCCAACTCCTCCAATACACAGTCATCGAACCTTTAATCCGGAATTCCACAATCAAAACACAATTTATCACCCTTTACATACACATTGAATAATCAGTCAATTCAATTTTAGGAAATAAAACAATGAAAGAAAGGGGACCATCTCGGTCTACTCACAGTATGCTCCAGATTAGCAAATTTCTCCCCATTTCCAGATGCGCCTTTATGTAGATGTTTAACCTGCACAATCACAATTTATACAAAACCCTATTCATTCTTAATTTCCAAAATTCCAATTTTGCAGAATAATCAAAAATCGCCTAACCATTCTTCCATCATTCTAACCCAAATTTAGCAACATTTTCCAATATAACCACTTTCTTCCTCATCCAAGAGAAAATCCCGAACTCAAGGGAATCCGAAATTGAACGATTTATACCATGCAATCAATATAATTGGTCTTAGAAAAATCAATCCCATACAATCCTCAATCTATCTAAAAAAAATTTCATTCAAATAATTGATAAGTCAAAAATTGTCCTTACCTTCATGCTCTCCCAAATTCGAAAATTTCTTAGCTCTAGAGGAAGCTCTCATCTTCCTCTACCTTTTTCCTTCATGGATTACCATAAAAATCACTCTAAGAGAGCTTAGAAAATCAATACCTAATTTACTCTTTCTTCTTTCTTCTTTTCCCATCCGAAGGCTCTCGACTCTTCTCTCTGTTATTTCTCTTCTATTATTTCTAAGTATCATTCATCACTGTCTACTCCTGCTATTTAAACAAAACCTCACTCTACTATTTTACCAAAATACCATTAATGAGTGGTAAATATCCCATTTACCCTTACGTATAAGCCTTATAACTCAAGACCTTAAATGGTCTACTAATTTTACCCTTCATGTATTTCTATCCCTTGAGCGGTCACCCAATATCACTCCAGAAATCAAACGTCTTAGGGGCTTAATTGAGGTCGGACCTCTTCAGAACATTAGTAGCCCCATATCATTAGTTCAATTTGTGACAAGAATCGGATCGTTAGGAGCTTTCAAAGCTCAAGGTATCTCCAAATTACTGACCCATGCAAAGAACCAAATCCAGCTCGAACTCTTTCAATCGGTCATCTCACTTTGATCCGATCGGTCTTCCTCAAATAAATCTCAAAACCATTCGTTTGGTAGGGAGAGATTGTAGGATTTCATTGGAGTCCACGCTTTAACAATCAGATCGATCGGACAACAGATAAAAAGTTATGGCCAACTAAGTGGAGAGAGGTAAGTCGGCCAAAACTGAACAAGCATAGGCAGAGCGATGCGCTTTTGTGAGGCGCTCGGTCGGTCGACCCAATTGACAAAGCAGTGCGCCTTTGAAAGGCGCTCGGTCGATCGATCATACAGAACAAATAACGATGCATCTTCTTGAGGTGCTCGATTGATCAGGCGTACGTAATTCGCTAGGTCATCAGGGATCGGTCGACCTTCAGAGATCGGTCAGCCTTTAGAGATCGGTAGGCCTTCAAAGGTCGCTCGGTCAGAGCTCGCTCGATCGATCGGCCATCAGGGATCGATCGGCCCTCAAAGGTCGGTCGGTCAAAGCTCGCTCGATCGATCGACCATCAAAGATCGATCGGCCCTCAGAGGTCGGTCGGTCAAAGCTCGCTCGATCGATCGGCCATCAGAGATCGATCGACCCTTAGAGGTCGGTCGGTCAAAGCTCGCTCGATCGATCGACCATCAGAGATCGATCGGCCTTTAGAGGTCGGTCGGTCGGCTAGCACCTGATCCGACCTTTAAACTTTTAACACAAAACTATTTGCCCCAGGCTCCAAATTTTACAATCTTTACAGAGATAGAAAAATCACAGAACGCTTTGCAACTCTCATTAAGGATTTGACACCAAAATTCAGTCTCTAAAAGGATCAAAAGTCCCTGCAAAAGTGGTTGTTCGCCAACTTCATCCAAAACAACATCAAACTTGTAACTCCATTGTCCGTAATTCCTATGCTTTATATCAATGAACAAATAAAACACACTTTCGCAAAGACCCCATTCACAAATTCAACCTAAATCAGTAATGAAAAAGTTTATCAAAGTGTCAGGTCACAGAATTTCTATTACCACTCATACTGTACACATATCTCATTTTTCAGAGCAACTCCAACCCTCTTTCAGGCCACAAGTGGTCAATACTTCCTCTGTAAGGACTTTAGCCAAATATTTTCACGTTTAATTTATGATAACCCTCTTCTCAATAGAATAGCCATTAAACAAATCAAGTTATAGTCGAAAACTTAATTTCCATCCTACTTCGTCCATTCCACATAACATTCACTTCACTCCTTATATGCGCCACCACCAAGTCACAATCTAACCTTGAACACAAGACCACACGTTTGCAACAACTATCCTCAACCATCTCCCATTAATAAATACTCATTTAAAAGCTATGCAACTTAATCCCATTTAAACCGCATCAGTACACAAATTGCCTCAATGAACCAGTATTCTTTTCAAACATGAGAATAAATTTTCATACGTTCACATAACAATGCAAATCATATGGTCATTCATTACAGCTTTGCCAATAATTCATGAATTACAATAAAGCATATCACAATTGTGTCATAAACACATATTGATCGAAATACCATATTATCACTCAGGCAACACTTTTGTTTCTTTTCCACATAAACATAAGGCATTTTGCCTTTCATTTTATCAAAATGAATCAAATAAAATACATATGTGACACCTTTTTCCCAATTTATCACGGTGTTGTGACTGAGCGCCTAAACTGTCCCAACATGGGCACTTTAATCGTTAAGCCTGAGGCTCTAAATCAATGTGGGCTCGAGACTCACTTACGTTGAGCTTTTAGCTCTAGTTGCTCCGGTCACAACTAGCATTTTCTGATCATGCACTCATGAATGAAGTGCATGTATTACAATTAAACAATATATACATCACAATCAAGTAGTTCTCAAATTCCCATATAAGTGTAAACTAGCCAATACAGTTCGAGTTCTAACCATTATTATGGGGGCGGGATGTTACAATTCTCCCCCCTTAATAAATTTCGTCCCCGAAATTTGCATTCAATGGATTAATACTGTATAGGTGTAAAATCCTCATAGACTTCTCCTTCCCCATGTATTTCATTCAATGGATTAATACTGTATAGGTGTAAAATCCTCATACACTTCTCCTTCCCCATGTATTTTATCACTCAGATGATCCTTTTTAAAAGGTCACAGCTGGTCACTCCATATATTTTCAATTTCTGATTTAACCATAACACTAATATTGACTATTTCACTTGCATTATGCAAATTACTCACCAACTTTAGTTTCATATGCTATGCTCAGGTCTTTCTTTCCGACCCTTTTATACATATCACACTTTATGACTCTAAGGTCTTTTTCACCAGTACACAAGCTCATAAAAATTTGTTATACCGATCAATTCATATAGCTGAATTTTACTATCTCCAATCTGAACATACCTTGTCACAGTGAGGCTCGCAAAACATTTCATCACTCTATTGTCAATTCACATCTCCACAATGCAATAAAATCGACCCTTATGTCTATTATTAGGTATTGATTCACCTAACTCCATTACCCCAAATTCTGGTCCTTATTCATTATTAGGCACTTTCCATTTTAATGCAAGGGTGGACAACTCCTTACCATCAAACAATATTATATCCGGTACTATGACATCATTTCTATGATAACAACTGTTGTACTGAGAGTCAATTTGAACTATCTCTTAATTTCACATTCCTATGAACTCTCCAAAACAACTTTAAACACATTTCCCCAACAATTTAAAACTATTAACAATTCACTCACTTAATCACTTGTCTCGACAACCTTGGGATCTCTAGGTTAGGTTATCACCCAGGCTTTTCTAACACTTCCTTTGTTCAACCCTCATTATAGGGTACACATACTTCTTACTTCAATCACCATATATCAATACACTTGAAAGTTCATAATTGTTTTCACCCTTTTTCTATGGAGTTCATAATGTTTTTAAAACCTTAGCTCTTAGGCTTTCCGTCTTCCATTCAGTAATGTGTATTTAACATATACATCATTTTGCCCCATTTTACACTCAACACTTGGCACTTTTCATTTCACTAAATTTGACAACCCCAAAAATCTGATTCTTGCACTATTCATTTTAGTATTATTGCCTACGCAATCAGATATCGCACCATCTTAAACAGTATGACTCCCATTTGTGCCTTTCTTTCAAACTCAACAAAAATACTATTTAGTCATAATCACTATTTGATACAATGTGCTTAAATCACTTAAATCTTATTGCCATTTAAGGTATTGTTAACTCCTACGGATATCAAAATTTTCACTGAGCCCATCGTAAATCTTTGTAATTCTTTAAATGACCAATTCCTCGAATCAAGTAATATTTTCTCATATTATTTTCAGTTTCCCAGTTAGGCTCTCCTTTCTAAGAATTCTTTTCCTCTTTTCTAATAATTTCTCATCTGCTTATTCAAATGCCTGTGTTATACTAGTTCCTCCATACATTTCAATTCATTTGAGTACTGCGCTTCACATATTGGTATTCCATTTTCTAGATTCCATTGGGATTTCCCAAACATTGTTACATCAGATAAAATGGAGACCTATATTCTCATCACATTTTCAATACTGCCAATTCAATTTTCAATCCACTCACTTAGTTGGACCCCCAATTTTTTTCTCAAACAAAAAGCATACTTGCTTAGTAGTAATTTCCACTTCCTATGCTTGAGTCTCCACGTAAACTATGATTTCATTATTCACTTTTGATTTTTGTGCAATCATTTCTGCTCTGTTTCTTCGGTAATCACTCTTAATTGGTTTTGTCCATTCATCTGAACTCGATTTGGGGCAATTCTTCTTTGCAAGGAGATTTCTTGCCACCAACATTGACACTATTTGAGACATCCTAATCAACTACCTATTTTCCCATATGCACTATCAGTCATTCTTAATTTCCTCAAAAAGATCAAATTTCACTATGCATCATTTCAATAGGATCAATTATACCATAGATTAGAGGATCAAAGCATTCTTTGTAATCAGGCTCTATAAGCCACTAAACAATTTCATTTTCACAATAGCACCACAGTCACTATATCTCATCTAGAGATGTATTAATACTGTAAACAATTCTTTTCCCTTGGTGCCCATTTTCACTTCATATAATAATCCCATTTTCACATATGTATTCACAGTAACAAATTGATTTAACTTTGGGCTTTTGCTTATCCCTTTCACATTCTCGCAATCCCTATTTCTTATGTCTTAATAACTTTCGAGTCATCCATCTCATACAAATTCGTTCATTGCCATTTCTTTCCCCTTATTATCTTTTTCTTTTCTTACTTCGTCACATGTGAAAACATTATTGATTGTTTCAATTTCCTTCAAACCAATCACTACAAGCATTCACATATCTTATTTTAATCCAATTTGACTTTGAATTATAGGACTATGATTAGCACTTATTTTATAAAGCATCGATCACTTCCTTTATCATTTTTACACTTAATAGTTTCACTTTACAGGGTGATCTCACTATCAGAGATACACCCACAATGACAAATCAAGCTTAACAACTTTTTCAAATAGACTACGATCATCATTTAATCGTCCAATTTTCATTGTTTTCATTCCACATACTCTCATGCTCAGTCAATTTATAACAGTAGAACGGAACTATTATAAAGCTTAAATCCCCTTACCACACATCTTAACTCATAGATCGATAATCACACAATCATCGTAAATCCAAGCGAAACCTTTCAAGGTCTTATCAACTTGGCTTATACACTTTCATCGTATTATAATTCATGGTAGAGTATTCACGTTCAAGAGCATATCACCAAATTAAATGTCCCTTTCATATGCAAAAAGACAATCACTAACACATTTACACTTAATCCTATTTCTTTTTCCCCCTATTCAATTTTAGATCTTCAATCAATCCAAAATTTTCAAGATATCAGTATTATAACCCTTCGGTTTCCAGGTTTCCTAATATTTCTTCCTATTGTCATCGACATACCAACTCTTAGCATACTTGCATAACCATTTTGGTTCCAACTCATTTATATTCTCATTTTCTTCATCAATCCATAATAATATTCCTATTCCCATTTATCTCACCTGCTAGGGTACATATCCCAATCGAGGTGAACCTTTTTCTATCATAGATGCCAAATACTATATCTCATTTCGAGGTATCCATAACCTTTATTCGTTCACATCCCATCAAAACATCAATTTCTCACAACACTATCTATCGCTCAGACCCTTAAGGAAATACTCATGCATGAGACTCATACTGGGGATCAGTTGTCGCTGTCTGCTGTAACATGACTCATATGCATATGCATACAACCTAACACATATTTCAGACTGCCCATATAAGATTGTACTTCTGAGCTCTGATACTACCTAATGTAACACCCCACTCTAGCGTAACCCGAACTCGACATCAGCGATGATATCCGAGTCCGTGCCCTACGAGGGTGGCATGTTAAAAACATTCATTTAGTAATCGGTACGCATTTTTTTTCTAAAACAATATATGCACCGGATTCAATTACCCAATTTGGGTCCTCATTCAGACATATACAAATTTCAATAGCCACTCGGGCCCATTTTCCCAAATACAAATATACACCTCATTACATAAACAAAGACATGCAATGCAAACGCAAACTGATCCCGACTTTTGTCTCTCACTAGAATCCTGCAAATATGCTCCCATTGGCCTAACGGGGGTATTCTTCTGATCCTGAAAAATAATTGCAAAATTTGGGTGAGTTTTGCGAACTCAGTGAGTGACCATTATCGATGGTTCACTCATCACATATCACATAATATATATATATATATATATATATATATATATATATATTTCACAAATCACATTTCATTGCACATTTTCACTTTTCCAATATCAATAACACACATATTCATATTAATTCACTTTCAGTCACTGAACCAAATCTCATATTATTTTCTATATCACACTGTTTCCCATGTACACATCATTTCATCCACATACACTAGATCAACCATCCCACTCATTTATTCATATCATTTTACTTACCATTAATGCACAATTTCATCAGATTTCACATTCGCTATCATTCAATTATTTATGCCATGCATATGTAACGCACACAAGACTCACTTTCCATTTGTGTTTTCTTTGTGACCGAGTGCCTGTACTGTCCCATAAAGGGCTTATTGATAGTTGTCCCATATAGGGCTCATTGATAACTGTCCCATGTATGGCTCATTGATAACTGTCCCATATAGGGCTCGTTGGTAACTGTCCCATATAGGGCTCATTAATAACTGTCCCATGTAGGGCTCATTGATAACTGTCCCATATAGGGCTTGTTGGTAACTGTCCCATATAGGGCTCATTAATAACTGTCCCATAAAGGGCTCGTTGGTAACTGTCCCATGAAGGGCTCGTTGGTAACTGTCCCATGAAGGGCTCATTGAACGTTGAGCTTATAGCTCTGATCGGTGGCCATTCGATTCACAACTACTATTTTGTTTTATGCATTCATGCAATGGAATGCATCACTCACGATCACCTATCCCATTCAATAATTTTCTCATCACATCGGATCTTAGTCCGGCAATCCACATTAAAGTGGAACATTTTACAATTTCATTTATAATGAATATACCTTGACCAATTGCATATAGTTACTCATCATTCATCCAATTGACAATCAATAGCTTTTCAAAATTGAAAACACTATCACTATCAGTGGTCCATATTGACCTCAATATTCGAATCACTATCACAATCATCAGACCATATTAACTTTAATATCACAATCAATACCACAATCATCGGACTGTGGTTCGGCCTTCCACATTAAAGTGGAGTATTACACAATTTTATTAATGTTCACATATACTATTAACAATTACATATTTCATCGGACCGTGGTCCGGCATGTAGCAATCATGTAATACACATAGATCATCCCATTCATAATCAAGGAGCATATCAACATTCCAACTCCTCCAATACACAGTCATCGGACCTTTAATCCGGAATTCCACAATTAAAACACAATTTATCACCCTTTACATACACATTGAATAATCAGTCAATTCAATTTTAGGAAATAAAACAATGAAAGAAAGGGGACCATCTCGGTCTAATCATAGTACGCTCCAGATTAGCAAATTTCTCCCCATTTTCGGATGCGCCTTTATGCAGATGTTTAACCTGCACAATCACAATTTATACAAAACCCTATTCATTCTTAATTTCCAAAATTCCAATTTTGCAGAATAATCAAAAATCGCCTAACCATTCTTCCATCATTCTAACCCAAATTTAGCAACATTTTCCAATATAACCACTTTCTTCCTCATCCAAGACAAAATCCTGAATTCAAGGGAATCCGAAATTGAACGATTTATACCATGCAATCAATACAATTGGTCTTAGAAAAATCAATCCCATACAATCCTCAATCTATCTAAACCAAATTTCATTCAAATAATTGATAAGTCAAAAATTGTCCTTACCTTCATGCTCTCCCAAATTCGAAAATTTCTTAGCTCTAGAGGAAGCTCTCATCTTCCTCTACCTTTTTCCTTCATGGATCACCATAAAAATCACTCTAAGAGAGCTTAGAAAACCAATACCTAATTTACTCTTTCTTCTTTCTTCTTTTCCCATCCGAAGGCTCTCGACTCTTCTCTCTGTTATTTCTAAGTATCGTTCATCACTGTCTACTCCTGCTATTTAAACAAAACCTCACTCTACTATTTTACCAAAATACCATTAATGAGTGCTAAATATCCCATTTACCCTTACATATAAGCCTTATAACTCAAGACCTTAAATGGTCTGCCAATTTTACCCTTCATGTATTTCATTCCCCCGAGCGGTCACCCAATATCACTCCAGAAATCGAACGTCTTAGGGGCTTAATTGAGGTCGGACCTCTTCAGAACATTAGTAGCCCCATATCGCTAGTTCAATTTGTGACAAGAATCGGATCGTTAGGAGCTTTCAAAGCTCAAGGTATCTCCAAATTACTGACCCATGCAAAGAACCAAATCCAGCTCGAACTCTTTCAATCGGTCATCTCACTTTGATCCGATCGGTCTTCCTCAAATAAATCTCAAAACCATTCGTTTGGTAGGGAGAGATTGCAGGATTTCATTGGAGTCCACGCTTTAACAATCAGATCGATCGGACAACAGACAAAAAGTTATGGCCAACTAAGTGGAGAGAGGTAGGTCGGCCAAAACTGAACAAGCATAGGAGGAGCGATGCGTTTTGTGAGGCGCTCGGTCGGTCGACCCAATTGACAAAACAGTGCGCCTTCGAAAGGCGCTCGGTCGATCGATCATACAGAAAAAATAACGATGCATCTTCTTGAGGCGCTCGATTGATCAGGCGTACGTAATTCGCTAGGTCATCAGGGATCGGTCGACCTTCAGAGATCGGTCGGCCTTTAGAGATCGGTAGGCCTTCAAAGGTCGCTCGGTCAGAGCTCGCTCGATCGATCGGCCATCAGGGATCGATCGGCCCTCAGAGGTCGGTCGGTCAAAGCTCGCTCGATCGATCGGCCATCAGAGATCGATCGGCCCTCAGAGGTCGGTCGGTCAAAGCTCGCTCGATCGATCGACCATCAGAGATCGATCGGCCCTTAGAGGTCGGCCAGTCGGCTAGCACCTGATCCAACTTTCAAACTTTTAACACAAAACTATTTGCCCCACGCTCCAAATTTTACAATCTTTACAGAGATAGAAAAATCACAGAACGCTTTGCAACTCTCATTAAGGATTTGACACCAAAATTCAGTCTCTAAAAGGATCAAAAGTCCCTGCAAAAGTGGTTGTTCGCCAACTTCATCCAAAACAACTTCAAACTTGTAACTCCATTCTCCGTAATTCCTATGCTTTATATCAATGAACAAATAAAACACACTTTCACAAAGACCCCATTCACGCATTCAACCTAAATCAGTAACAAAAAAGTTTATCAAAGTGTCAGGTCACAGAATTTCTATTACCACTCATACTGTACACATATCTCATTTTTCAGAGCAACTCCAACCCTCTTTCAGGCCACAAGTGGTCAATACTTCCTCCGTAAGGACTTTAGCCAAATATTTTCACGTTTAATTTATGATAACCCTCTTCTCAATAGAATAGCCATTAAACAAATCAAGTTATAGTCGAAAACTTAATTTCCATCCTACTTCGTCCATTCCACATAACATTCACTTCACTCCTTATATGCGCCACTACCAAGTCACAATCTAACCTTGAACACAAGACCACACGTTTGCAACAACTATCCTCAACCATCTCCCATTAATAAATACTCATTTAAAAGCTATGCAACTTAATCCCATTTAAACCGCATCAGTACATAAATTTCCTCAATGAACCAGTATTCTTTTCAAACATGAGAATAAATTTTCATACGTTCACATAACAATGCAAATCATATGGTCATTCATTACAGCTTTGCCAATAATTCATGAATTACAATAAAGCATATCACAATAGTGTCATAAACACATATCGATCGAAATACCATATTATCACTCAGGCAACACTTTTATTTCTTTTCCACATAAACATAAGGCATTTTGCCTTTCATTCTATCACAATGAATCAAATAAAATGCATATGTGACACCTTTTTCCCAATTTATCATGGTGTTGTGACCGAGCGCCTAAACTGTCCCAACATGGGCACTTTAATCGTTAAGCCTGAGGCTCTAAATCAATGTGGGCTCGAGACTCACTTACGTTGAGCTTTTAGCTCTAGTTGCTCCGGTCACAACTAGCATTTTCTGATCATGCACTCATGAATGAAGTGCATGTATTACAATTAAACAATATATACATCACAATCAAGTAGTTCTCAAATTCCCATATAAGTGTAAACTAGCCAATACAGTTCGAGTTCTAACCATTATTATGGGGGCGGGATGTTACAGAAAAAGTAAGCTGTGAATCAAGTGGGTAAAGCAAAGAATAGGTAATAAGCTCAAGTGGGCTAACTAGTGGTCAATATGCTTTGGGTTGGCTTTTTTTCAATTAGTTTAAAATCCTAGGAGCCTTTATCATGTTTATGTAATGCATGCACAAGTGTAGTCTCATCAAGATATGAAGCAAGTTCTAGAGATACAAAGCATTGAATGAAATCACCACCATAGAGACATGTTGAAGGCTCAAAAGCTCACATGGGACAATCATCTATTAAGTCAACATGTGTAGTTTCAATGTTAGTCAAAATACCATCTTGCTCAGAACTTACATAAAAACACATTCATCAAATTTATGATTCAAGAATCACAGATTAATTCTCATCTATAACATTCATATTCTTCTTAATCATTGGGAGGTAAAAAGAAAAAAACCAAACACTACAGGTGCAAAACATGCAAAAATAGAGATTTTTTTGGATTTTTGAATCATTTTTTAATGTTTATGGTTTTTTTTAATAAAGCATGCAAGTACCAGTGAAAACCTTCAAGTTCAAGCAAGAGCAAAGGTGTGGTGCATTAAAGCACGAAAGTAAAGAAAATATCCGAACCAATAACCAGCTAAAACATGAAAATTTAATGTAAAAAAAACTAACCTAAATCCTCCCCCCACACTTAAACACAACATTGTCCTCAATGTTGAAATCAAAGCCAGAAGAGAAGATAAAACACACCAAAAAGAAAGAAATTCTAATATGAAGAAGAAGATGATGAAAAATGTTAAGAGAAAAAGGAAAGGGAAGATAAATCAAATCTGGTTTTTGTATGATGGGTTGCCTCCCATTCAACGCTTTTGTTTAACGTCGTTGGCTCGACATCATGTTAATGCTCCTCACTCCTCATAGACAGGCTCGACCAAGTGCATCTCCTCCAAGTTAGATTGAAAATCTTCAAGGAAAGGCTTCAACCTATGGCCATTGACTATAAACCTCTTGCTTGTATCCATGCTCTCAACCTCAACTGCACCATAATAAAAAATACGTGTAAAAATAAAAGGTCCAAGCCAACGAGATCGAAGTTTACTTGGGAAGAGGCGAATGCGGGATTGGTAGAGGAGAACTTTCTGACCTACATGAAACTCCTTCCTACTAATCATCATGTCATAGACTGCCTTCAACTTCTCCTTATAAATCCTCATGTTCTCGTAGGCGTCATTTCGTATCTCCTCCAACTCTTGCAATTGTAACTTCCTAAAAGTTCCAGTCTTATTATAGTTCAAGTTACATTACTTAATGGCCCAAAATGCTTTATGCTCAAGTTCTACTGGAAGGTGACAAGCTTTCCCATAAACCATCCTAAAGGGTGACATTCCTAAAGGGGTCTTGTAAGCTGTTCTATAAGCCCACAATGCATCTCCCAATCTAAGACTCCAATCCTTTCGATTAGGTTGCACTGTTTTCTCCAAAATAGACTTGATCTCACGGTTAGAAACTTCAGCTTGGCCAGTTGTTTGAGGATGGTATGTCGTGCTAGTTTTGTGAAAAATGTGGTACTTCTTCAATATAGCCTCAAAGGATCGATTGCAAAAGTGGGTCCCCTTATCACCGATTATTGCTTTGGGAATGCCAAACCTATCAAAGATGTTAGCCTTAACAAATCCAACAACAACCTTAGCATCATCAGTTCTAGTAGGAATATCCTCAATCCATTTAGATACATAATCCACAGCAAGCAAGATATAAAGATATCCATAAGAAGAGGGAAAAGGACACATGAAATCAATACCCCAGACATCGAATATCTCACTAAAAATCAAAGTGGTTTATGGCATCTGGTCTCTCTGAGTTATGTTACCAGTTCTTTGACATCTTTCACATGATCTACAGAAGTGGAATGCATCTTTAAACAATGAAGGCCAAAAGAATCCACATTCAAGCACTTTATGAGCTGTGCGCTTAGCACCAAAATGACCACCACAAGAATAAGTATGACAGAAAGTAAGTATGGAATTAAACTCATCTTGTGGCACACATCTCCTAATAACTTGATCAGCACAAAACTTCCACAAATATGGATTATCCCAATAATAATACTTAGCATCAAGACGAAATTTATCTCTTTGGGATTTAGACATACCGAGGGTAGCTCATTAGTAACTAAAAGTTAACTAAATCAGCATACCATGATTGAGGTGTAGACGGAGGACAAACGTACAACCTGCTTCATCGGAAAGGTCTCCTCGACAGAACAACATCAACTCCCTTAGCATTAAGTCGGCTCAAGTGATCAGCAACAAGGTTCTCAACTCCCTTCTTGTCCTTAATCTCAAGGTCAAACTCTTATAGGAGGAAAACCCATCTGATAAGGCGCGGCTTGGACTCCTTTTTCTTCAAGAGATACCTAAGAGCTGCATGATCAGTGAAAATAACAACTTTTGTGCCAAGTAAGTATGATTTAAACTTTTCAAGAGCAAACACAACAACAAATAATTCCTTCTCAGTTGTATGGTAATTGCACTGAGCTTCATCCAATGTCCTAGAAGCATAAGCAATCACATGCAAATACTTCCCTATACGCTGCCCAAGAATAGCTCCAACTGCATAGTCACTGGCATCACACATAATCTCAAAAGGAAGCTCCCAATTAGGTGGTTGGATGATGGGTGATGTTGTCAACTTATTTTTCAACAAGTCAAATGCATCTTTGCATTTTTCGGAGAAGATGAACTTAGCATCTTTGGCTAGAAACTTGCATAGAGGGGTGGCTACCTTACTAAAATTCTTGATAAATCTGCGATAGAAACCTGCATGTCCAAGAAAAGATCGAACATCCCTCACAGAGGAGGGGTAAGGCAAGGACAAGATAATATCTATCTTAGCTTTATCAACCTCTAAACCACGTGCAGAAACCACATGCCCTAAAACTATCCCTTGCTCTACCATAAAATGACATTTTTCATAGTTCAAAACAAGGTTAGTATCCATGCATCTTTTCAAGATCAGAGACAAATTTCCTAAACAATGATCAAAGAATCACCATAGATAGTAAAATCATCTATAAAAACTTCAATTATCCTTTCAACATAATCAGAAAATATGCTCATCATGCATCTTTGAAAAGTAGCAGGTGCATTGCATAAACCAAAGGGCATTCTCCTATAAGCATATGTACCAAATGGATAGGTAAAGGTAGTCTTTTCTTGATCCTCAGGGGCAATAAAAATTTGATTATATCCACTATAGCCATCAAGGAAACAATAGAAAGACTTACCAGCTAGGCGCTCAAGCATTTGGTCCATGAAAGGCAAAGGATAATGGTCTTTTTATGTCGCCAAGTTCAACTTCCTATAATCAATATACATTCGCCAGCCACTTTGAACACGTGTGGGTACCAACTCATTCTGAGCATTTTTCACCACAGTAATGCCCGTCTTTTTAGGAACCACATGGATAGGACTTACCCACTTGCTATCAGAGATAGGGTATATGACACCTGCATCCGAAAGCTTCAAAATTTCTGCCTTCACCACCTCCATCATGGGTGGATTGAGTCGTCTCTGCATCTCCCTCGAAGGCTTCGAATTATCCTCTAAGAGTATGCGATGCATACACATAGAAGGACTAATCCCTTTGATGTCAGCTAAAGTCCATCCAATGGCGGTCTTATGGTCCTTTAAAACACGCAACAATCTTTCTTCCTGCATAGCTGTTAGATTCTTTGCAATAATCACTGGAAGAGTATCATTAGATCCAAGAAAAGCATACTTCAAATGATCAAGCAAAGGTTTCAATTCTAACTCAGGAGCATGCAACAAAGAAGGTAAGATTTTCTTGTGCCAAAGACATCCAATTTTGGCACCATATAAGAAGATTGCAATGCCATAATAGCATCAATCACATAAGGTTCAAATATCATGGCACCATTGGCATTAACATCAAAAGATGAGAAGAAGGAACGAATAAGAGCAATATTAACACCATCATTACTACTATAAGCACAAAATTGGTCCACCAACAGATCAATGATATCCAATTTATGTAATTCATGCACATCATCATTATATTTCATTGCCTCATTAAAATTAAATAAGACATGTTCATCATCAATCCTTATAGACAAAGTGCAATCATCACAATTAATTACAGTCTTAGCAGCCCTCAAAAATGGTCTCCCAAGTAGAAGAGGTGAACGTGTGTGAGGGTGATCATCGCATGTCTCAATGATATAGAAATCACAAGGAAAAATCAAGCTACCAACTTTCACTAACACATCTTGCAACAAACCCAAAGGATAGACAAAAGATCTATTAGCAAGTTGAATGATAAAAGAAGTGCTTTTCAAAGAACCAATAATAAGAGAATCAAAGATGGATTTTGGCATCACACTAATTGAAGCTCCTAAGTCACACATAGCCTTATCAAAGCACATATTACCAATCACACAAGGAATAGAAAATGCACCTGGGTCTCCTTGCTTAATAGGTAATTTCTTTTGAAGAATAGCACTTACATTCTCTCCTAAGCCAACTATGTCACCATTTCTAACCTTGTTGGCTCTCTTGGTGGTACACATTTCCTTGAGAAATTTAGCATACTTAGGCACATGTTGTTAGATCCCGTTTTCGGAACCCAACATCATAAACTTAAGATCATCATACATCTAAAGCGTGGTTCCTGGAAATCCTTTCTTGCTTTGATACCACCTATGTTGGGTCCCGGTTCTGGAACCCAATCTTGAAAACATAATCGAAACACATGTGCAAAACGTGAGCAAACTTGTACTTGACGAAAATAAAATCCATGAAACCAAATCATATCAAAAGCGAAGGAATCGAAAGCAAATCAAATCGTAGGAAAAAAAACATAATCGACTTGAACGGTCCAAAACAACAAATGGTTCGATCGAACTGAAACAAATTTCTGACATCCGAGAACGTGTAACTGAGAAGAACTAGCGTTGGAATACCTTTAGACTAAACCAATCCTCAATCAAACTCGATTCATAACATTCTTCGCAATCATGCAACAGCTCAATCTCATCTTTAACAAATCTTGTACTTATTCTCCTTCATATTCATTTATACTCTTGACATTAAATCAAATAGTAACTTAAATCCCTCAATGAATTCATGCGAACTTATATACATCAATCTCACATTCATCCATATCTCAATTTGTATACATAAGTTTCATAATCAGGTCACAAACCATAATTCACTTTTCCATTGCATATACATATCCATAAATCAATTTCATCATGATATACATGCTTACAAAACCTTAGAGGCATTCGAAGCCATTTTATAACATCAATATCAAAACCCAAAAATGCTCAACATGCCAAAGATCTAAATCTTGCAACAGATTAACTTAAAGGCCAATCATAAGCATAACGATCGGACATCTAGACATGCTTTCATCCGACCTCCCTCTTGATACCTGGAGATGGGGATGAAAGGAGGGTGAGCTTTACAGCTCGTGGGAACATATTTATAACATAGCAATAAGCAAAAGTATTCAAAAATAACTCATTGCCGTGATACTTGTTGAAATCATAATCAATGATCATGTATATGTCATTGTCTTGAAAAATGCTTGATTCTTGAACAATTCATGATGCATGTCACATAACAAAACATAACACATAACATAACATAATAGTTTGGGTTGTCCATAGTTCATGACGTACTACACATGCCATCGAAATGTTGATGTATAGACGTAGTTTCGTGAGGAAATCCTTGTGAGAAACCCTGTGCCACAGTTGGACAGGCGGGAGAAGTCTTTTCGTGAGTCAGTGTGCACTTGACTATTCGTGAGGGACACTGCAAACCCACATAAGTATGCATGATTCGTATTCTTGTAAACTTGTTTGCCAATCTGGCACTTGCTTGTAATCTTACTTGCAATCTTGCTTGTAATCTTGCTTGTTATATATTTCGTAAAACTTGATTTCATGAACTTGTATTCGTGAAAGGAGAACACTCCTTTGTGAAAATCTTGATAATAATCATGAATGCAAATCACATAGCATAATATAATCATTCATAATAGTATGTCATGCAATCGTGGATGATGCAATGTAAATGCATTAGATCTTGCTTGATTTGAACTAAACAATGAGTGACTTATATACTTTATTATAAACATGAACCCACCTTGAATTCCTTGCTTATACTTGCTTAGGAATGCCTTTCCTCTTGTTCCCCTTGCTCCTCTTTCCTCACTTGGTTTCCTTAACCAAATAACCAAAATTCCAATCAATTTGGGGTAGAAATCGGAAAATCAAACTTTAACCATTCAAACTACAACCAAAACTGAAACAAGAATTTCATTCTCAACTTCCATCCACATTTGAAGATTCTTAGAAAGTGATTCAGAACTTCATTTCTTCATGAAACTTGTAGCCCTATGTCTCTAGTTTACAACGCAAAAAGAATCACCTCATTTAGACATTTACATCAAAAGTTATACCCAAAATACCGAAACATGTCGCAGCAGGAAAATGGTCGTTCGCCGCGACGAGCACGCACGTCGCGACGTGCTCATCTGCAGGTCGCGACGTGCTCATCTGCAGAAAGCTCCGAAACTCATTTTTTTTCACTTTTCTCAACCATAATCCTCCCATCTTTCAATTATAAACACGTCTAAACATTAAAACACCTCCTAAACTTTATTTCTAACCTCAAAATCATTCATAACAACAACATGATCATCAACCCTAAAAGATTTAACCATTTTTCCATAAACTTCTCCACAACCGAAACCTACACATTCTAAGCTATATTAGGGTTTCATTCAACCCAAACAAGAGTAGAAGAGCTAACATACCTGATGAATGCTTCAAATCCTTCTGAAAACATCAAACCTAGCTTCCTCTTTTCTTCTTCTTCCACTCTCCCTACGACTATCTTCTCCTTTTCTCTTCTTCTTTCTATTCTCTTTTCTTTTTTTCCTCTTATAATTCATACTCTTATGGGTGGGAAATGTCCATTTTGCCCTCCCACATAAGCCTTAATACTCTTAGACTTAAGGATCATGCCCAAAATGCCCTATAAAATCTTATCACTTTCATACTTCAATTGAAATTGAAAAATCTTAGGGACTAAATTAGAATTTAATTCCTTCAGATAACTTGTAGTCTCATGTCTCTAATTTACTTAGAAACAATAATCGACTTTAGGATCTCTACAGCTCAAGATTATCATCAAAATAGTGAAACTTGCTTAGAAAATATCTAACTCATCTTGACTCAATCAATATCAGAACAATCATAATTTCCTATCATGATGTAGGGAATTGTCTTAGGAATCCAACGCTTTGAAGATCAGATTAATCGGATGTCGGTCGGAAAAGTTAGAAACAAAAGAACAGCAAGGGTCGGATTGCCCTAAACAGTAACCACAACTTGTAGAAACCTTAACTTCCTATTTTATGGTCCCTAATTTCCATACTTGACAGTAGAGGGAAGATCAGAGCATAATCTAAAACTTTCATAAAGGACTTAAAAGTAATTGCAACCTCTAACTAGAATTCTGCCAGAATTTATCATCCTATAACACATCCAAACTTCTAAATTCCACAACCAGAAATAATAAATTGCACATCCTTGAAAAGCTAGGATAATCTCCTGTGACTTTCATGTAGATCACTGAACTCAATTCAAAACATATATGTCCATACTTTGTCTCAAATCACATTACACACCTAAATGTACACTTATGAACATTTTCACAAATACTTAACTTTGTCTGATCATAACTTTCACTCCCGCAATCGAAAAATATCAAACTTCATGGTGACAGAAAACTTCCAACATAATCTACAAGTTCCATGAAGATCATTTCTCAAATTCTACTTAAATCAAAAAGTCAACTCTCTACTCCAAAAAGTCAACTTTCTCAATTCTTCATATTCTCATACTTTTTCCTCTATATTTCTTGATTTTTAACTTCCAACAATGTACTCGCTATCAATCTCATTTAAACTCAAAACCATACTTTAGCCCACAATTTATCATAGACATCGATAATAAAAGCATATATGCGCTTATACTCTCTCATCATCAACTTGCTAAATTCACCCTCATATGACAAAGCACATTCTTGAGTTGTCTTTTTCTTTGCACACAAATAATTCACCACAAATTCCTCATCTAATGTCACATTTATACTTCAAAAGTTTCAAGAAAAGTTCGAGGTCCAACATTTCTCCCCCTCTTAAAAGAATTTCGTCCTCGAAATTCCTACATGAGTAATCATCAAGTAACTTATGCTCTTAAATAGTTTCTTCTAAAAGATCATAGTCAGTCACTTTCTTATCTCAGTTCTCATTATACATATTTCTCAATTTATTCACCATGTTTCACTTCTTGTATCTAATACCATCAATACTATTGTCAAAAATCCATAAATCAGTATTTCTTAACGTATTTGACTCAAGTCAATGGTCCAATTTTCAAGGAACCTTACCATGGACCCATCATTATTCCTTATCAACCTTTCTGAACTTCTATACATATACCTCCATCATTAATCTCATCTTTCAAGCATTCCATGCTTCATCTCACTCATGACATTCTAACCTCAATATCATACACATTATTATGATCGGTCATATAACTCATCACCTCAATCAAACAATCAATTAGGTTCTTCAAGTAATTCAGGGAAACTTATTCAAATCAATCATATCCATTCACTAATTCTTAACGAATTCCCATGCATATCACTAATACATATGCGCCCATGTAAGATCATAATACCGGCGCTCTGATACCACAAATGTTAGATCCCGTTTTCGGAACCCAACAGCATAAACTTAAGATCATCATACATCTAAAGCGTGGTTCCTGGAAATCCTTTCTTGCTTTGATACCACCTATGTTGGGTCCCAGTTCTGGAACCCAATCTTGAAAACATAATCGAAACACATGTGCAAAACGTGAGCAAACTTGTACTTGACGAAAATAAAATCCATGAAACCAAATCATATCAAAAGCGAAGGAATCGAAAGCAAATCAAATCGTAGGAACAAAAACATAATCGATTTGAACGGTCCAAAACAACAAATGGTTCGATCGAACTGAAACAAATTTCCGACATCCGAGAACGTGTAACTGAGAAGAACTAGCGTTGGAATACCTTTAGACTAAACCAATCCTCAATCAAACTCGATTCATAACATTCTTCGCAATCATGCAACAGCTCAATCTCATCTTTAACAAATCTTGTACTTATTCTCCTTCATATTCATTTATACTCTTGACATTAAATCAAATAGTAACTTAAATCCCTCAATGAATTCATGCGAACTTATATACATCAATCTCACATTCATCCATATCTCAATTTGTATACATAAGTTTCATAATCAGGTCACAAACCATAATTCACTTTTCCATTGCATATACATATCCATAAATCAATTTCATCATGATATACATGCTTACAAAACCTTAGAGGCATTGAAGCCATTTTATAACATCAATATCAAAACCCAAAATGCTCAACATGCCAAAGATCTAAATCTTACAACAGATTAACTTAAAGGCCAATCATAAGCATAACGATCGGACATCTAGACATGCTTTCATCCGACCTCCCTCTTGATACCTGGAGATGGGGATGAAAGGGGGGTGAGCTTTACAGCTCGTGGGAACATATTTATAACATAGCAATAAGCAAAAGTATTCAAAAATAACTCATTGCCGTGATACTTGTTGAAATCATAGTCAATGATCATGTATATGTCATTGTCTTGAAAAATGCTTGATTCTTGAACAATTCATGATGCATGTCACATAACAAAACATAACATATAACATAACATAATGGTTTGGGTTATCCCTAGTTCATGACGTACTACACATGCCATCGAAATGTTGATGTATAGACGTAGTTTCGTGAGGGAATCCTTGTGAGAAACCACATGCCACGGTCGGCGGTAGTGAGAAGTCTTTTCGTGAGTCAATGTGCACTTGACTATTCGTGAGGGACACCACAAATCCACATAAGTATGCATGATTCGTATTCTTGTAAACTTGTTTGCCAATCTGGCACTTGCTTGTAAACTTGCTTGTAATCTTACTTACAATCTTGCTTGTAATCTTGCTTGTCATATATTTCGTAAAACTTGATTTCATGAACTTGTATTCGTGAAAGGAGAACACTCCTTTGTGAAAATCTTGATAATAATCATGAATGCAAATCACATAGCATAATATAATCATTCATAATAGTATGTCATGCAATCGTGGATGATGCAATGTAAATGCATTAGATCTTGCTTGATTTGAACTAAACAATGAGTGACTTATATACTTTATTATAAACATGAACCCACCTTGAATTCCTTGCTTATACTTGCTTAGGAATGCCTTTCCTCTTGTTCCCCTTGCTCCTCTTTCCTCACTTGGTTTCCTTAACCAAATAACCAAAATTCCAATCAATTTGGGGTAGAAATCGGAAAATCAAACTTTAACCATTCAAACTACAACCAAAACTGAAACAAGAATTTCATGCTCAACTTCCATCCAAATTTTAAGATTCTTAGAGACTGATTCAGAACTTCATTTATTCATTAAACGTGTAGCCCTATGTCTTTAGTTTGCAACGCAAAAAGAATTACCTCATTTGAACATCTACATCAAAAGTTATGCTCAAAATATCGAAACATGTCGCAGCAGGAAAATGGCCGTTCGCCGCGACGAGAAACTGAAGCGCGTCGCGACGAGCACGCACGTCGCGATGTGCTCATCTGCAGGTCGCGACGTGCGACGGCGAGAAAGCTCCGAAACTCATTTTTTTCACTTTTCTCAACCATAATCCTCCCATCTTTCAATTATAAACACATCTAAATATTAAAACACCTCCTAAACTTCATTTCTAACCTCAAAATCATTCATAACAACAACATGATCATCAACCCTAAAAGATTTAACCATTTTCCATAAACTTCTCCTGGCCAAAACCTACACATTCTAAGCTATATTAGGGTTTCATTCAACCCAAACAAGAGTAGAAGAGCTAACATACCTGATGAATGCTTCAAATCCTTCGGAAAACATTGAAACCTAGCTTCCTCTTTTCTTCTTCTTCTCCACTCTCCCTACGACTATCTTCTCCTTTTCTCTTCTTCTTTCTATTCTCTTTTCTTTTTTTTTCCTCTTATATTTCATACTCTTATGGGTGGGAAATGTCCATTTTGCCCTCCCACATAAGCCTTAATACTCTTAGACTTAAGGATCATGCCCAAAATGCCCCTATAAAATCTTATCACTTTCATACTTCAATTCAGAAATTGAAAAATCTTAGGAACTAAATTAGAATTTAATTCCTTCAGATAACTTGTAGTCTTATGCCTCTAATTTACTTAGAAACAATAATCGACTTTAGGATCTCTACAGCTCAAGATTATCATCAAAATAGTGAAACTTGCTTAGAAAATATCTAACTCATCTTGACTCAATCAATATCAGAACAATCATAATTTCCTATCATGATGTAGGGAATTGTCTTAGGAATCTAACACTTTGAAGATCGGATTAATCGGATATCGGTCGGAAAAGTTAGAAACAAAAGAACAGCAAGGGTCGGATTGCCCTAAACAGTAACCACAACTTGTAGAAACCTTAACTTCCTATTTCATGGTCCCTAATTTCCATACTTGACAGTAGAGGGAAGATCAGAGCATAATCTAAAACTTTCATAAAGGACTTAAAAGTAATTGCAATCTCTAACTAGAATTACGCGAAATTTATCATCCTATAACACATCCAAACTTCTAAATTCCTGAACCGAAATAATATATTGCACATCCTTGAAAAGCTAGGATAATCTCCTATGACTTTCATGTAGATTCTTGAACTCAATTCAAAACATATATGTCCATACTTTGTCTCAAATCACATTACACACCTAAATGTACACTTATGAACATTTTCACAAATACTTAACTTTGTCGATCATAACTTTCACTCCGATATCGAAAATATCAAACTTCATGGTGACGAAAACTTCCAACATAATCTACAAGTTCCATGAAGATCATTTCTCAAATTCTACTTAAATCAGAAAGTCAACTCCTACTCCAAAAAGTCAACTTTCTCAATTCTTCATATTCTCATACTTTTTCCTCTATATTTCTTGATTTTTAACTTCCAACAATGTATTCGCTATCAATCTCATTTAAACTCAAAACCATACTTTAGCCCACAATTTATCATAGACATCGATAATAAAAGCATATACGCGCTTATACTCTCTCATCATCAACTTGCTAAATTCACCCTCATATGACAAAGCACATTCTTGAGTTGTCTTTTTCTTTGCACACAAATAATTCACCACAAATTCCTCATCTAATGTCACATTTATACTTCAAAAGTTTCAAGAAAAGTTCGGGGTCCAACACATGTCTTATTGCTTCCAGCAAAGGAATGTTGATTTCCACCTTTTTAAACAATTGCAATATATCTTTCTCCTTATCTTCCTTCTTTTGCCTATTAGAACTCAAAGGGAAAGGTGGAGTTAGCTTATAAGTGGAATCCACAAGATTAGGAGATACCTTAGACGCATGAGATGGGTTGAGAAGAAGATTCGGCACCCTTCAGGTCAGAGGGTAGTGTTGCTGGTTTTCGGTTATTATTTTGAGCCTCCAACTCATCCTCTTCAACCAAAATAATCACTTTGTCTCCAATCTCCTTACCACTCCTTAGCTTAAGTGCAAAAGCACTTTCCTTGCCTTGCAACCCTTGGGATGGAAATTTTCCAGAATTTTGGGCCTCCATTTTTCCAAGGTTAGATGCCAACTGTCCCATTTGCCTCTCAAGGTTTTGGATGCCCGACCTTGTCTCTTGCTGAAAAGATTTATAATCTTGTTGAAAAGACATGAAATTTTGCTGCATAGACAAGGTGTTAGATGCCATAGTTTTCATCATATCCGTAATCTCATTCAAAGAAGGATTAGAAGAAGAAGAAGGGTTAGAAGGTGGCGGCATAGTTCTGGGAATGTTCGGTTGTAGTTTAAATCCAGTGGGGTTGGGTGCTCTTGATCTATTATGCATAGGTGGTTGCTGAGGATTCCCATAGCGAAGGTTGGGGTGATCTCTCCATCCCGAATTGTAGGTTTGAGAGTAGGGATCATACTTTCTCTGTTGGTTAGCATTAAAAACACCACCAACTGCATTCACATGGTCAGTATAATCATCTTGCATAGTAGGACATGTATTAGCATTATGACCATGCATGGAACAAATAGAATAGACAATAGCTTGCATATCACCTCTCATGAAGGATTGCATCATAGAAGTAAGCTCATTAACCTTATTCTCTAAGTTAGAGATAATTACCTGATTCACGCATCTATGATCAGCTCGGGTGCTAAATTGCTTGGAATTTGTAGCCATATCAGAGATAAAATGCTTTGCCGCCTCAAGTGTTTTGTTCACCTAAGCTCCACCACTAGCTGCATTAATAATACTCCTATCTGTTAGAGTAGTGCCCTGAAGGCAATCGCCTTTAGCACATTTTGTACAAATTTGTGTACAGTCTTTATGAATAAATAAAGAAAGACATATTTCATTACGTTGCTGTTCATTATTAATGAACTGATATTGATCAATAAGCAAATTAATGAAGTCCATGAATATGACATAGCATGAAGGAAATTGTGATGTGATCATACTACGAGATTCCTATCATGTGCAATTATGTCAAGATATCTAAATTATCACTAGTCATAGGATTCTTGAGGCCGGACATCGAATCTGGAAAGACTAGCACATCTCAAGCTCCTTGATTTGATCAGCGGTGGATCTCGGAAGTCGTAAATATGAGATATTTAGGGTTGAGATGTGGATGCTTACTAGAGGTAGTAAGTACATTGGATGACTGCTATGAGATCATCACATGGATGTCCTATTCTAATGTCGGTGATAATCTCATCATAGCAATGGTGCAGTATCCTTAGACTTGAGGTGCTCGAGGATATCTTGGATATTGATTACGTGCTTTGACTCCATTCCTTGTTGCCTTATAGAGGTCGCTCATAGGGTGGTGATTGGGTACAGCTTGAGGTATTCAAAGGTAATTGAGTAGCCAATAAAGGATTCACCACTTCTGTGATATCAGAAGATGATACCCATGGCCTCTTGTCAGGGTCATTACTTGGAAATCTCTGGCCGGAGTATATATATCATGAAGAGTGTCTTCAGTGACATATAAAGTAATGAGTCCCAGGACAAGAACTGATATCACTTGGACTAGATTTGACGTAGTCAGTCTAGTAAAGAGTTGACACATTGCCCATACTCATAACCAAGTGGGGTATAGCATGGTGAAAGGACGAATTGCACGATAATTGTCTATGAAAAGGTTCGTAATATGGTCCATGATGAATACATGTTCATTCGTCAAACCAATTATTTTCCGGTCAATTGGAGGTCATGATGTGTTGCTAGATACCGCTCATGACTTGCTCAGATTAAGTGTTAATCTAAGTGGCCAACATAACCGGGAACCTAATGGGTCACACGCATAAGAGTGTTATAATTTGTAAAATAGTTTTGGATAGGGATCCAATATATGGAGAGCAATCGGATTAAATGGATCCCGATGAGATCGAGATATGTCCCGATGAGATCGCGACATCGATATTGCTGAAAAAGGTTTCCGGAGGTTTTTCCCATACCGGGACCCGGTAGGCCGGTAGGACCGACCCCAGTGTGACTGGACCATCTCAGCATTTATATATATATATAATTAATTAATTAATTTAAGAATTAATTAATTAATATATATATATATGTGTATACGTGGAAGGTGGAGGAGGAAGCCTATCCTTTTAACTTTATATATATATATATATATATATAAAGTGATTTACGTGGAAGACCATCCACCTTTAGTTTTTATTGTCTTTTAAATGAATAAAAGATAAATAAAAAGAAGGTTTGAGAAAAAGAGGAGGTCGTGGGTTTGTGATAGAGAGGTTTGAAAAAACCCAAGTGTTGGTTTTGGATGAAAGAAGTTCATCTTCTTCAAGCTCTCTTCATCTTCTTCTCAAGTTCCTCCAAGTTCTATCGTTGATTCAAGCTCTCCAAGGACAAAGGTAGGAGCTAGCACTATTTACTTTGTTCTAGCTATTCCCGGGTCAAAGGGTTTGTCCCGGTTAGGTTTTCCGATCTCTGCGTGGATACCGTTAGAGACGGTCTCCTTTGGCCGTTATGGTTTGAGTTTGTTGTATAGATACATGGATCCTGACTTTCGGGAAGGTCCCAGAATAAAAATTTTTGTTTTCCGCACTGTGGGCATGTGATGCTCACACCGGGATTTTCCTACAGTGGTATCAGAGCTGCTTGTGTCGTATATAACGAAGAAACCATGACTAGGTCGGAGTTGCCTATTGCTTATGACGATGATGCATGTTGATTGTGTGAATTTCGAATTCAGTGTAGAAATATTTTTTTCGAATTTTTCTTGCCTAGATATGTTGACAAGATGTTGTTGCATATGTCTGTGGAAGCTTGGAATTTATCAATGTGATTTGATATGGTTTTACTAATTTATTCCCTTATCTTCTGGTTGCTGTCTTTGTGCACATTCAATGAACAGACATGCTTATAAATTCGATAATAAATTGTAGAAAAATTGTTTTTCGGATTTGCTTTCACCAACATGTCTCTAAGATGTTTATGAATGTCTATGAGAATGGAAAAAATGTTTTCGAGGTGATTTACTATTTATTTGAGAATTTATTGTGTGCTGCTGGGAATAACTATGTTGAGGAACACAGATTCTACATTGGCTTTGTTTCTGAGGTTGGATGAGTTTTTGTTGGAAATAAATCCTAAAACAATTCATGGAACATGTTGTGAACATTTTGTAACCTCTTTAATTTTCTCAGAATTTATTGAAATTGTTTCAATGAGTTTTTCAAGCAAAACACAGAGTTTGGCAGTTTTGAGAAAGTTGCTGGAGCTGTTTTGTTTGGAATGATAAATTGTGTATTTCTCAATTCCAATGCCTTGGATAATTTTTAATGTGATTAAAAATGTGTTACATTGATGTTGCATGCTTTCCAAACTGATTTTTTTGAAATTGAATTTCCAAACAATTTTCGGATGCCAAATGTGTCTCATTAGCGTCTCGTTAGTATATTCCCTTATCTTGATTGTTTTGGCCGTCACAAATTTTGTGACCAGTGCCGAAGTAGTCTTGATAAAGTGTAGACTACCTAGAGATACTTAGGGTGATAGTTTGATATTCGCAAAATTATTTGGAAATCTAAATGAATAAGAGTGTATTCATCGATTTCAAGTTTTTCATGTATAGTTTGTCTATATATGGTAAGTAACAATGAAAGTGTTTCATTGGTACATCAAGGTAAAGTGTATTAGACATGTTGTTGTGAATTTGAACTGCACGGATTGAGAAATTAGCCGATTAGATAGCAATTTCACATGGATAAGTCGACTAATAAAGATACAAGTCGACTTGTCCGTACACTGTAGACGCATAAGTCGACTTGCACAATAGTACAAGTCGACTTGTTCGTGCACAGCTTCATAAGTCGACTTACCCATGCATAAGTCGACTTACACACTAGCATAAGTCGACTTACACATGTATAAGTCGACTTACACAAAGGTATAAGTCGACTTATACATACACAAGTCGACTTACAACATGCAAAGGTGGGATGATGGATGATATTAGGTATAGACTCAATGTGATTGATGAAATACCCTAAATCATTCCATATAGTCATGGTGACTATAATCCTACGGCTTGGAGAAGAAGAAGACGAGACCTGAAAACCCTCACACATCATATGAAAACTAACGCCTTCCATTAATATGGGGAGAACGAGTTCTTATAGAGTTGGGTTGTTGGGTAAACCCAAGCTCACTCTATACGGATATGTTCGAACCATGAAAATAAGATTTTCGGATTAATGGGTCGGTTTTCACTAGAAGCGTTGATTTGTTGAGTAAACTCAAGGTCAACGTGGACAGAGGCGAAATTGGGTAGTGTACATCGGATGTGCAGCGCATCAAGAGTTGATAACCCAATGTGTGTGCATACATCACGAGTTGATAGCACTAGTCGATAGTTGCATCTATGAAGCAAATGGTATGACCGATACCTGCCGATAGATCTAAGGTGGCTTGTTGGGTAAACCCAAGGTCATTTTAGTAATGTTGGATATCTATGATGCAATTGGTATGACCGATGCCTACCGATTGACCTAAGGTGGCTTGTTGGGTAAACCCAAGGTCATTTTAGTAATGTCGGATATCGACCCACTAGGACATTTGTCATAATGTTTCTTGGATTCGTACTGAGGGTTATGGATTCTTTGAAACTAGTGGGAGCCATATGCATGTCATTCAATTCCTTATGATCATGCATGTAATTCTATTCTAACATTCTTTCTCTCTTTTCCCTATAGGTTATTGAAAATGACTTCCGGTGTGAACTTGCTAAACATGGACTCCAACAAATTAATGGACCAAATTTTCTAGATTGGTGAGAAATCGAGAATTGTTCTCGGATCCGAGAAAGCGGGCTATGTCTAGATGTTCCACTTCTGATCCACTGCTGCGATGCTTGATGAGGATCGAAAGCATATCGTAAGCATCTTAAAGACGGTGACATGGCTACCGCATTATCTTGGCCTCGATGTCACCGAATCTGCGAAGCGGCGTGAGTCTATGGATGCTAATACCATAGTGTTTCATCTTAGGGAGCTGTTTGATGAGCAAGCTCGATGCGAAAGGTTCGAGACCTCGAGGCTACTATTCACTACTAAGATGACTCCAGGTTCATCTGCAGTGCAGTATGCACTGAAGATGAATGGGTATATTGAGAGGTTGGCTGTCTTGGATGTATATTGTGATAGAGAGGTTTAAAAAAACCCAAGTGTTGGTTTTGGATGAAAGAAGTTCATCTTCTTCAAGCTCTCTTCATCTTATTCTCAAGTTCCTCCAAGTTCCATCGTTGATTCAAGCTCTCGAGGACAAAGGTAGGGCTAGCACTCTTTACTTTGTTCGAGCTATTTCCGGGTCAAAGGGTTTGTCCCGGTTAGGTTTCCTGATCTCTGCGTGGATACCGTTAGAGACGGTCTCCTTTGACCGTTATGGTTTGAGTTTGTTGTATAGACACATGGATCCTGGCTTTCGGGAAGGTCCCGGAAATTTTTTTTTTGTTTTTCGCACCGTGGGCATGTGATGCTCACACCGGGATTTTCCTACACTATCTTGGGGAGTTAACCCCTCATAGAAATATTGAATAAGGAGTTGGTCAAAAATTTGGTGGTGGGGACATTGGTTGCAGAGCTTCTCGAACCTCTCCCAATACCCTGATAATGATTCACCATGAGCTTGTCTTATCCCACATATCTCCTTCCTAATATCGGCGACTCTTGATGCTAGGAAGTACTTTTCTAAGAAAATTCTCTTAAGGTCATTCCACGTCCTTATGGAATCAGATGGGATTGAGAACAACCACTCCTCAGCTGTCCCCTTCAAAGAGAAAGGAAAAGCTTTCAGCTTGACTTGCTCCTCCTCCACACCATTCGGCTTCATGCCATTGCAAATCATGTGGAACTTCTTAAGATGAGCATGTGGATCTTCACCTGCAAGGCCGTTAAAACAAGGAAGCAAATGGATAAAACCAGGTTTTAGCTCAAAGTTAGCATTCTCAACATTAATACAAAGAGGATGGTTCTCCAAGTCAGGAGCAGCAAGCTCCTTCAAAGTTCTTTGTTGTGCAACTGCCATGTCTTCAGGAATGGGATCAACGTAGATGTTGTTGGATGGTGATGAGTCGGTTGTGCACGTGTGAAAGATAACTCCTTCTCAAAGTTTGGTTGGAAGAGTGGATGGCGTTGTTCAAGGATGATAGGATCGTGCAACGGTGTATGGGTTGGTGTTTGTGTGGAGTTGATCAAGAAATCTTTGTAGAATTGATCTAATTCGGCTTGTTCTTAATCTGAAAGTTGCTCTCCAGATGATTGGGACATACAACCTTCAAAACAAAAGGTTAAATGCACCAAATCACAAAAAGAAAGAAAAAATAGCACGCAAACTATAGAAGAAAGATAAAAATCAACACTTTAATCCCCGGCAACGGCGCCAAAAATTTGATAGGTTGTCGTTAGCCTACAAATTTAATCCCCTAATTAAATTGATTTGTAGTATAGCAAAGCATGGGTATCGTCCCACAGAGATCAAAACACAAGGAAGATTTTCTTACTTTCAAGCAAAGTATGCGTGAATGTTAAAGGGGAAAACAAAAATCGAATGCTCTTAAGACCAGATTGGGGGATTTGTTTGTTTATGTTAAAAGTAAATAAGAAAAGAAAGAAGAAGGCGTGATTTAAGTTTAGAAAATTAAAACAAAGCTAATAGTTTTCAAGAGAGAAATTGCTAAGAAAATTTGAGTAAAAAGTTCAGATTAATTAAAGACCAATTGCAAAGGTTTTCACTAAATTCTTAGGTTGTTTTTAATAATTGAAAATGAATTATATCTTAGATTGGAAAATTAGGGTTCATCAAGCAAAGATAGATGCATTCAAAACAAGCATGGCATGCAACAACTTCTTGTTAATGTATTAATCCAAAACTAGCATGAACAACATAATAACAAGAGCATTAAGATTAAAATCAAGTTTGCTAAACCTAAGTTAACTTTCAACAAAGCTAGCATGCATAAAATTAACCTATGTCTTGATCCAACTAATTAAAACCTACATACAAGCTTTAATTTTAATTAGTTGATGCTACTTAACCTAATCAATTTATTGTCTAGCAATTAAATTAATCAGATAGCATACAAATTATTCATGCAAAATTCAAATTCATGACTTCAAATCCACATGCATAATTCGGCAATCATGTCCAGATCAAAAGCACAAATTTCCAATCATAGATTCATTAATTATATTCGCATGCTTCTTATAAAAACAACCATGAATTTAGCTAATAGCCTCAACAATTGGAAAAGAGAATTTAGTTCATAATTCTAACTAAAACAAAGCCAAAAATCATAATAGAAAACATAGTGCAGAATTTGGGTATAAGAAGAAGAATCAAAAGAAATAAAACTAGGGTTCTACCTAGGGAGAGAGAAAAAACGTAAAAGAGAAACAAAAGAAGAGAAATTCACATCCAAAGAAGATAGAAAACGTGAATCTCCCCAAACTAATGCTAAAGGACCCTATTTATATTGGAGGAGGTCTTGTAAGAGAGGATTTCTTTTCCAAGTAAAAGTAGGTATTCCTTTCCTTGTAGACATGAGATCTTTACAAGGAAATGACTTCTTTTTCAAGTAGAAGTGGGTCTTTCTTTCTTTGTAGAATTAGGATCCTTACAAGGAGATGACTTCTTTTCTAAGTAGAAGTAGGTTTTCTTCTTTCCTTGCTAAATTAAGACCTTTACAGGGTAGGACTTTTTTTAAAAAATCTTCATTTCTCCCAATCTACAAGTCCCTTGACTGTCTAGATTGTTCCTAGATCCATTTCTTGCCGTGCCGAACAAGAATCTTCCGAAATGTAAAAATCCTAGTTGAAGTAGGATTCCTTATAGGATTAGGATTTCTGCAACTTTGGTCACCTTAGGGTATTTTGACCTCCTCACTTTGAAAATGATATCCAAAAGTCCTAAATCTCCCTCCTTAGCATGATTTTCTTCATTTGACACCTAAAACACTTGAAATGATAAAATCAATGTAAGCTACGTGATTTAGACATCAAATGAGAATAAAAACTAAGTCTAAAAGTATAAAAAGATAAGAAAATATGAGTGCATAAAAGGTTTTTTTGCATTTAAATGCGCGCCTCTTACCATTGAGCTAAAAAGGTTTTTTTGCATTTAAATGCGCGCCTCTTACCATTGAGCTACTTAGCTCAATGGTAAGAGGCGTGCATTTAAATGCAACAAAACCTTGAGGTCTCGAGTTCGAGTATCAAAGAGGACAATACCTTTGACTAGCTCAATGGTAAGAGGCGTGCATATAAATGCAACAAAACCTTGAGGTCTCGAGTTCGAGTACCAAAGAGGACAATACCTTTGAAGGTTGTGGTCGCGTGCCAACTTGGGGTACGCTGGGCCTAGTTCGCCCCGGTACACAAAACACGGACCCAACATTAATGCAACAAAACTTTAGGTCTCGAGTTTGAGTACCAAAGAGGACAATACTTTTGAAGGTTATGGTCGCGTGCCAACTTAGGGTACGCTGGGCTTAGTTCACCCCGGTACACAAAACACGGACTCAACTACTTAGTTCAATGGTAAGAGGCGTGCATTTAAATGCAACAAAACCTTGAGGTCTCAAGTTCGAGTACCAAAGAGGACAATACCTTTGAAGGTTGTGGTCGCGTGCCAACTTGGGGTACGCTGGGCCTAGTTCGTCCCAGTACACAAAACACGGACCCAACACTAAAAGGCGCCTTTTACGTTATAATTCTTGATATGATCAGATTGGATTTTTACAGAGTATCAATCCAATGTCTACACGTTGGAATTACTAATTGAAACATATATCAGGGAACATTCACTCAAATAAAGAGTTTATAGTGATATCATCACTTCTAGATATTTTACGGAGATTGGTGATTAAACTAGTGCCAATAGTTTGATGGACTAGCTATCCATCAAATCTTAATAACAAGATAAGATCTTATGTGTTAAACACCATATAGAGTAAAACAGGAGATATAGAAGGAAAAACCAACATAAGGGCAAAACGGTAATTTTATCTTTTATTGTATGGATGGCTATAATATGGTTCATAATAGAGTTTACAATTGGACATCTTATTTGAAATATGTGTTCTCATAATATTTAGTAATTCAAGAGTTCAACTAACTATCTTTAGTGGAATGACATTTAGTTATAAGTTGGAATTAACTCTAATAAGATTACATTAATTCCAGGCTTATTGGAGCTTGAATAATCTAAGTCCAATTATATTCCCCATTTGGCTTCTAGGAAGTTTATCAAGCAAAGTAAGATATAGATAGAGGTTTTAAAGCCTATGATTGAATGTTGGGCTTACACTAATTAATTGTTAATTAGAAGCCCAAATGAACATTTAATATTGGGATAGACTTTGGTTTGATTTGATTAATTACATTAAATTGAAACAAAGTTATTAAAGAAAAAGGAAGGGCAAATTTTGATTTTATAACTAAATGTGAAGCTGTACATTTAGCATTAAATTGCTAAATTTAAGATGGTTTTTATCATGGTTCACGATCATTAAATAGAGTAATGATCTTATCATTAAATGGTTTAATGGTTGTCTTTTAATGATGACATGTAATGTAACCTTTTAGCATTCATTTGATTAAAGAAGAAGGAGATGCATTTGATGTACTCTCTCCCTTCTTTCATCTCATAATTGAAAATGAGAGGGTCTCATTTAGGTTATTGGTCTTTTCATATAGCCATTTTAAACAAATGAGAGAGTCTCATTTATTGGCTTCTTTATGTTTGATTAAAGAATAAAGTGATGCATTGGATGTAGTTCACTTCTTTCTTTCATCTATAATCGAAATTGAGAGAATGAGAGGATAGATTCTTGCATTTTTTGACTCACTCTCTCCTCTCTTGCATAGCCTAGTCGAAACTTGAATGAAAAGGGTCTCATTTTTGGCTTCTTTCAACTAAAGAAAATCTCTTCAAAATTCATTTTTGGCAGCATTCCGAATTGATTGGAAAAAGGTTTTGATTGAAGGAAAGTGAAGGAATCTGTTGGAAAAGTATGAACTGGTATTATTTTACTAAACATGCTTTGGCATTTTGAATATATCTAGATCTGTAGGGTTCCAACTCAGATGATTTTCAATATGGAGTAAACTAGAAACATAGGTTTACAAACTATATGAAAAGGCCGAATTCTGATTCAGCCTCTAAGATATTCAATATTTGGATGGAAGTTGAGCATATAATATTTGCTTCAGTATAAGAATGATTCGAAAAATAGGGCCCGACGCTTATGGTATCAAAGAATGAAGATGATCTGAGGAGGACTAATGAGGGTTAATTGGAATAACCATACATGGTAACAAGCACAAGCACACGTTTTATGACTCCGAATGTTGGGCTCCGAAAGTGGGGTCCAACAGTTGTGATATCAGAGCAAGAGTTGGGTTCCGAAATCAGTGCCCAACACCTCGATAGTTGTGACATTGTTAGATGTCTCCTTTGGCCTTATTAACCTACTTAATCTCCATTCATCCGGCATCTTGGCTGACTCGAGGATCACATTAAAGAGCTGAACTAACCATTCAATACCTACAACTCCTAGTCGCTTCCATACCTCTATACGGATCTCACTGGCCCTACGGCCCGTCTGCTCCCCGTTCCCCTCAAAACTTTTGTAATTTCTCCCCTTGTGATACTCCCCTATGAGTTCCAGTCTAGATATTGTCCCGACATGGGGGTTCCCCTATCTCTATGTTGACCAATATGTCTTCGTTATAAAGGCCATAAAAGTATCTCTGCTACCTCTGTTTGATGGCTTGGGCCTCTGTGAGTACCTGTCCTTCTTCGTCCCGGATATAGCAGACTTGGTTGAAATCTTCCATCTCACGTGGCCTGTTGGACCCCGAAATTTTCTTGGAAAATAGAAATTATAAAATGAATGACATAGGTGCTTTTGATTATGTATGTGTTGTGGGTGTTTTAGAGTTAAATGAAATTGATGTGTAAAGAAGTGGATTTTGGTTTTGTTGACTTGGAAGTTTGTGAATAAATTTGTGTGTGTTAGGTTGCCATGACAAGTATAATGATTAATTTGATGTAAATGGAGTGAAAAATCAAGAAATAAAGAGAGAAAGTGTGAAAAGTTGTTAAATTAGAAAAGTTTGACTTTTTGGAGTAAGAAAGTTGACTTTTGATTTAGGCATAATTTGAGAAAATGATCTACATGAAACTTGTACTGTCTGTTAAAAGCTTTCTGTCACCATAAAGTATGCAATTTTTTGATATCGGGAGTGGAAGATATGATTTTCCGAAGATAAGGTTCTTTTGCTTTGTTTTTGAAAATGCTATTAAGTATAGATTTGTGTGTTCTATGGTTTGAGGCCACTCGTCGTGAGGATTTAAGCTGAATTGGAGTAAATGGACTTAATGAAAGTTGTAGCTTGTCTTTTAATCTTTCTAACACCATAAAGTTTATAATTTTTCGATATCGGGGTTAGGAGTTATGATCGACTGAAATTTGGAAGTTGTTTAGAAAAAGATGATTAGGGCAGTAAATTTGACTAGGTTTTAACCCCTTTAGAGATGGAATTGATTTTTGAGTTCTTCATAGAAGTTGTAGAGCTTCCTTTTATCTTTCCATCGACACCAAATTTGCCAAATGTGGAGTTCTGAATCAAGAGTTATGATTTTGGAAAATTCAGTTACATTTATGTTTTTGAAGTACTGTAATTTTGCTTGTACTCCGACCCTTGTTCGATCTTTTATTTATAAATTTTCCGTTCGACATCCGATTGATTCGATTTTTGAAGCATTGGATTCCTAAGACATTAAGCTACATTTTCATGGGAAATTGTGATTTTTAGGAGATTAAATGGAAAGGGATTGAGTGAACCAAAGTGAGAGGATTGGTTAAAGGTTATGAGTTAGAAAAATTTACTGAACATGGGCCAGAATTTTGAGAAATTTGGGAGCTGAGGAGCTCCGATTGAGTTGATTCTTGAGGCAAAATAAAATTGAGATATGGGGCTACAAATCATGTGAAGGGATCGAATTCTAATTTAGTCCCTAAGATTGTAAATTTCTGGATTGAAGCTAGGTTAATGTTCAGTCTCGGATTAGAATGAGCTTAACGAGTATTTTGGCCATAACTCCTTTGTTTCTGAACCGATTTGAGCATTTTTTGTGTCATTTTAAAGATGAGACATAGAGGAATATTTTTTAAGAAGAAAGTTTTGCCAAATTATGTCATTTAGCTGCTCAACATTTGGAAGTAAGATGACAATTTTTAAAGGCTAAGTGCAGGGGCAGTTTTGGAAGTCCACTTAAATGACTAAGTTTGAAGGCTTATAGGCAAGGGCCTTTTGGTCTTTTATCATTCATTAAATGAATGAAGAAGGAAATAAAAGTTGGCTGTCGTGTATGAAGGAGAGAGTTACGAAAATTAGAAATAAAAGAGAGCAGAAACGTTAGAGAGAAGGGAGAAGAGAAGAGTCGGCAATGAAGAGGAAGAAGAAGATGAAGACAACAACATAGGGGTCGAATTCCATGGGGTTTCTAAGGGGTTTTGATACTTCTTTAAGAGGGAATGGAGGGAAGAGCATGAAAGTTTCCTTGGACCTAAAGAAATCCGAAAATGGAGAGGAAAAAGGGATTTTCGATTTCAGTGAGGAATTGAGGAATCGAGGCGTTAAGTGAGTTCCAAATATGGATTAGAGGTGGGTACCATATTTATTTTTGAAATTATAAGCTTTGTGTATATTCTTGAAAAATTAAGAAAGTGAAAGAGGTTGTTAAATTATTGTTTTCGAATAGTAAAGTTTTTGTTCGAACTTTTGATGAAATTGAATAATTGTTTGTTCAATTTTGAAAAAAATCACGAAGAAATGCTCTTGTAAATTGATTTGAGAAATTTCTTTTTATTATGTTTGAATTTTTAAAGAAGTTATGTTTTGAAAAAAATTAAGAATGAGAAATGATTTGAAAAATTATTGTTTATGTTTGAATGTTTTTATAGTTTGAATTATAAGCTTTGTATGAGTTTTGAAAATCGAGAATGAGAACTATTTTGAAAAATAAAATTATTTTTATGTTTGAAAAATTAAGAAGAAGATAAAATATTTGTAAATTGATGTTTTAGAAATGATTAGATAAATTATTACAATCGTTACGAATAATTTGATAAAAATTGATGAAATTTCTGAAATTCTTTATTACGAAAGAATTGATTAATTATGAAAATTGTTACATTTATTGATTTTGAAAGTTTAATTAACAAAGTGTTATTTTATGATTTTGAAATAAATTAAGGAAATTATGTTTTGGAAAATCAAGAAGAGAAAGATTTGAAAATTTATTTAAGAAATTGTTATTCATTATGTTTATGTTATTTAAAGAAATTGTTTTGTTTGGACAAATTTAAATAAAATGATTCAATTGATTACATTCATTGATTATGAATGTTTTGATAAAAATAATTGTTAAATTAAATGTTTTGATTGACTTGATAAATGTTGGACCAATAGTGGTTGACAAATAAAAGTCCCTTTATGTTTTGATAATTATAAAATATATATGAAATTAGTTACTGAAATTATTTGAGATTTTATTAAAGGCACAATGCAATTTCAAGGACAATTTTCAAAGATGCAAGTGATAGACATTGTTCAAATTTCAATTTACAAATGTCAAGGAGATAATATATTAAGAAATCAAGTAAGAAATGATCTACTATGATCTGGAGAAGATCTACAACGTGTAAATAAAGATTCTGATGAAGATTATGGATACAAATCTTGAAAGATCGAAGATTATCTACAAATTTGTCCGTTAGAGAAATTCCAGTCGACTACAAGCATTACCAGTCGACTGAAATTATCTTATCTGAAGAATAAAGTTCATTTCAGTCGACTATAAAGTGTTCCAGTCGACTACAAATCATTCCAGTCGACTATTCGGAGAGCGGAGATTATTTTTTGTAAGTTCCAATGACGAACCAGTCGATCGACGAACCGGTCGATCGACTAGAAGCCCTCGACCAGTCGACCAGCACCTATTCCAGTCAACTAGGATTAGACAAGATCTGATTCTGACGAAGTCAATTGATATCAAACGGTAAAGAAATATTTTTATAACGTTATGGAGTAATCTACAACGGCTAGTTGATGATCTACAACATCTATATTGATCCAGGAGCCTGCAAATAAATAGAAGAACGTTCAAGAGATCAAAAACCAAAAAAATATAGCAAAGCATATTGATTTTCAGATCATTATTCTATTGCTCTCAAAGTGCATATTGCTCATTCAATTCTATCAACCTGTTTAGAGCCTTGTCTATTCAATATTTCTTTCATTGTTATTGTGAGTTGAGTGATTAGAGGAAAAATCACTGGTGTGGTTAGATTTGTGCCGGAAATCAAATCGAGATTGTAAGGTTTACTTGAGCCGAAATTGAAGTGGTTGTAAAAGTTCGCACTGAACTAAAAAGTGTACAATATAGTGATTTGCCAAAATCCTAAGTGGGAGCTTAGGTAGAGGACATAGATCTTAGCACCGAACCTCTATAAAAACAGTGTTTGCTTTCTTCCCTACTCTCTTTCATTTGTTTATTTTGATTGTTACGTGTGTTTTTAATTCCGTGATTTTTTGTAGAACTCTGCGAAAAAGTTTAGACGATCTATTTAACCCCCCTTCTAGATCGCTTTCAGTTGGTATCAGAGCAGATTCATCCAGGGATGGCACTCAGTATGACACATAACAATCTGGCAGAAGAAGGTAACACTAATAACCGTCCTCCTTTGTTTAATGGTTCTAATTATTCTTCGTGGAAAAATCCTATGAAGTACCATATCATAAGCGAGGGAGTAGAGTACTGGAAGATCATCATCTTCGGCCCACATGTTCCATTGAACGAGAACGGTCAGGTAAAAACGGAGCTGGAGTATGATGACAATGATTGGAAGCAAGCCTACATCAATGCCAAAGCAATGAAGTTAATCTATTGTGCTCTTACTGTTGAGGAGAGAAATAGAGTGAATTCTTGCACAAGTGCTCAAGAAATGTGAGAGAGGCTTCGGATCACTCACGAAGGAACCAACCAAGTTCGAGAAACCAAAATCAACATGCTACTTCATGATTACGAAATGTTTGTCATGAAGGAAGGTGAGTCCATTTCTATTATGCTTGATCGGTTTGCAGAAATTATTAATGGTTTAGGGAATCTCGTAAAGCACATGACGGATAGCGAGAAGGTGAAGAAGATCCTTCGGTCACTACCAAAAGAATGGGACTCTCAAGTCACAGCAATTATGGAGTCGAAAGATCTCAATCGCTTGGAATTCAATGCGTTGGTGGGATCACTCATAAATTATGAGATAATCCTCAAATCAAGAGGAGGTAGAGGTAAGCCACAAAAATCTATTGCTTTTAAAGCTAACACTTCTTCTGTGGATGAAAGTGATGAAGAATTAGATGAGGAGGAAGAAGATGAAGAGCTAGCAATGTATGCTAGAAACTTGAGAAAATTCAAGGGCTTACTCAAAAATAGAAAGAGAGAATTACGTGGTGGAAGAAATGATGATAAAAAGAAGTACACCATGGAAAGAAGGACCAAAAGTTATGAGGAAAAGAAGAGCAATGAAGAATGCTGGAAATGTGGAAAGAAAGGACATCATGCTAGGGAATGCAAAAGTTCTTCCATTTTCTAGAAAAATGATAGGTATGACAAAGGTAAAAAGAAAGCTAATCTTGTAGCTACTTGGAGCGATGATGAGGAAGCTTATCAAAGCAACGATGAAAACAATTTAGCTCTAATGGCAAGAAGCTCCATGACAAGTGATGATGAGGATGAGGTAATGATTATTGATCAAGATCTTAGAGATTCCTTTACTGCTTTGCAAATTGATTTTGTAGAAGCCATTGATATTAACAAGAAATTGAGAAAAAGGATAAGAGAACTTGTTGCTAAAAATAGTGTTCTACATGAAACTATCGATGATTTAGATTGTACTAAGATAGACCACTCTGCATGCCTTGCTGAAAAAGAAAATTTATCTTGTGAACTTGATAGAATTAGAAAAGAGTTTTCTTATGTTGTTGAAAAATTTGTTAATGGAAATGAGAAGTTTGAAAAGATGTTGTCTTTACAAAGATACTCAATTTCTAAACATGGTTTAGGTTATGATCCTTTTGATAGAGATTACTCTTTGATTTCTAAATTCACAAAAGATGGTAAAGTTGCTAAATGTGATAGATGTTTGAGAGATGGTCATAATGAGATTGCATGTAAAAGTATTAGGAGATGTATTAATGTGAAGAAAATATGGGTAGTAAAAGGAACAAAGCCATCAAATGCAGTTTATTTAACTAACCATAATGGACCCAAAATGACTTAGGTACCAATGAGAAGAAAAAATATTTCTGATGCACTTACAAGCAAGAAATGATAATCCACCAAGTACATGATATATTGACAGTGGATGCTCAAGGCATATGAGTGGAGACAAAAACTTGTTTGCAGAAATCAAACCAAAGAATCAAGGGTATGTGACATTTGGAGACAACAATAAAGGTAAAATCATTGGGATTGGTAAAGTGGGTAAGGAACCTTTGCCTACCATTGATAATGTTTTACTTGTTGATGGATTGAAACATAACTTGTTAAGTGTTTCACAATTATGTGATATGAATTTTAATGTGACTTTTGAATCATCTCATTGTGTAGTTAAGAAAGACGAAAATATTGCATTCATAGGTTTGAGGCATGGTAATACATATGTTGTTGATTTACATGATGATAGTTCTTTTAATGAAAAATATTTAGTGACATTAGAAGAAAATGCTTTTTTATGGCATAGAAAATCAGGACATGCACCATTGCTTTTGATTTCTAAATTGTCTAAAAATGATATAGTAAGAGGCTTGCCTAAGATAAAATTTGTTAAGGATCATTTTTGTGAATCATGTTTGAAAGGTAAACATATTAGAGAATCATTCAAACCAAAGAAGGAAATTTGCACTTCTAGAATTTTAGAACTTGTTCATATGGATTTAATTGGACCATCTAGACATGCTAGTCTAAGTGGAAAATTATATGTTCTGGTAATAGTAGATGATTTTTCCATATTTACTTGGGTGAGATTTCTTGCTCATAAAAGTGATGCTTTTAACGAGTTTACTAAGTGGTGTAGGTTGGTGCAAAATGAAAAGAACTTGACCATTGTTGCAATAAGGACCGACCACGGCGGAGAATTTGATTGTGAACCATTTGAAAAATTATGTGATAAATATGGAATGGAACACAATTTCTCAACACCGAGGACTCCGCAACAAAACGACGTAGTAGAAAGGAAAAATCGGTCTCTTGAAGAAATGAGTAGAACGATGCTGAATGAATATAATCTTCCAAAAGTCTTTTGGGCGGAAGCAATCAATACCGCGTGCTATGTGATAAATAGAGTACATCTGAGAAGAGACAAAAAAAGACACCTTATGAGCTATGGAAAGGTAAGAAACCAAATATCTCTTATTTTTATCCTTTTGGTTGTAAAGTATTTATTCATAATAATGGAAAGAATAATTTGGGTAAATTTGATTCAAATTCTGATATTGGTATATTTCTTGGTTATTCACTCACTAGTAAAGCTTTTAGAGTTTATAATAATAGAACTAGAACTGTTGGAGAAAATATTCATGTTAAATTCGATGATATGGTTTCACCCCCGAGGAAGGTTTGTTTTGATGATGATGCAGGTAATATAGAAAATGAAGTTGAAGAAAGATCAAATGATGAAGAAAAACAAGATGAAGAAAATCATGTACCTATCATGAAAACATGGGCAAAAGCAAAGAATCATCCTATAGAGCAAGTCATTGGTGGTTTAAATGATGGTTTAAGGACTAGGAGGAACACGTACGAATATATGAACAACTCAGCTTTTATCTCACTGGTAGAACCCAAGAACATTAAAGAAGCTCTTGAAGATGAAAATTGGTTGTTGGCTATGCAAGACGAATTGAATCAATTCAAGAGGAATAATGTGTGGGATTTAGTAGCTCCACCAAAGGATAAAACCATCATTGGAGTCAAATGGGTAAATAAGATAAAATATGATGAGAATGGTGAAGCAGTCAAAAACAAGTCAAGATTAGTAGCTCAAGGCTTCTATCAAGAAGAAGGACTTGACTATAATGAGACATTTGCACCAGTGGCGAGATTAGAGGCGATCAGATTATTATGTGCATTTGCTTCACATAAAAGGATCAAGTTGAATCAAATGGATGTCAAGAGTGCATTTCTCAATGGCTACATCCAAGAGGAGGTATATGTCAAACAACCACCTGGCTTTGAAGACCATGAACATCAGGATTATGTTTACAAGCTAAATAAGGCACTTTATGGATTAAAGCAAGCACCAAGGGCATGGTATGAAAGGTTAAGTAATTTTCTTATTCAAAATGGTTATGTTAGAGGTAAAGTTGATAATACTTTATTTATAAAGCATGTTAATCAAGATATGTTAATTTGCCAAATATATGTTGATGATATTGTTTTTGGTGTTACTAATGAATCTTTGTGTAAAGAATTTAGTGATTAAATGCAAAGTGAGTTCGAAATGAGCATGATGGGCGAGCTCAAATTCTTTCTTGGATTGCAAATAAAGCAAAATAGAGATGGCATATTTATTCATCAATCCAAATACACCAAAGAGCTTTTAAAGAAATTCAACATGGATGGATGCAAAGTAGCAGCTACTCCAATGGCATCAAATTTGGTCTTGGAAAAATCTGAACATGAAGAGGATGTTGATCAAAAACTCTATAGAGGTATGATCGGCTCTCTTTTATATTTAACTGCTTCTAGACCAGATATAATGTTTGCTACGTGTTTATGTGCTAGATTTCAATCTGTCCTAAAATTTCTCATTTGTGCCTTGCAAAAGAATTTTCAGATATTTGAGTAAAACTGTTAATCATGGTGTATGGTATCCTTGTTGTGATTCTTTTGATTTATATGCATATAGTGATGCTGACTATGGTGGTTGTAGAATTGATAGAAAAAGTACTAGTGGTATTTGTCATTTCTTATGATCATCTTTGATTTCTTGGGCTAGTAAGAAATAAGTAAGTGTAGCTATTTCCACCTTGAATCAATAATATGTAGCATTTGGAAGTGCATGTGCCCAAGTTCTTTGGCTTAAATATCAATTGCTTGATTATGGTATTGTGATTAAAAATATTCCAATTTATTATGATAATACCAGTGCAATTTGTTTGAGTAAAAATCCAATTTTGCATAGTAGAACAAAACACATTGAAATTAGATATCATTTTATTCATGCTCATTGTTTGAAAGGTGACATTGTTTTAAAACATGTTTCGTCTAGTGATCAATTGGCTGATATTTTTACTAAGCCTCTTAAAGAAGAGGTTTTCATAAATATTAAATTAAAACTTGGAATGTGTGATTTGGATTCTCTGGATTAAAATTTATTAACTTGCATACACTATTATATTAAAATGGTCTAGCAAATTAAGCAATTCCATCGGAGTTACATCATCGTGATTTACATCTAGTGACTATATTAAGGTTTAGAACTTTTCAGTCGACTGATTAGAGGTTAAGTCGACTGATTTTGAGGTAAATAGACGTATCAGTCGATTAGAAGGGCATGACAAGTCAACTAGAAATAAAGAAATGCTTGTATCAGTCGACCAGAAACAAGTCCAGTCGACTAGAACAAACACGGAGGTTTCGTTTTTTTTAAACTATCAAACCCATTCTTTTCTTTATTTCAAAAGCTCTTCATCTTCTATCTAAAGTCCTCTCACACGATTAAGCCTCTCATTCTCTTCTTCCTTGTGTTTTTCCTCTTCTTCTCTTAAAAACCTACACCTTCTTCATCAATCTTCTCCTAAAACACTAGATCTCCTTCTTCTTTAAGCATCTCATCTCTTTCTCTCACTACAAACCCATTTCTCCTTGTTTTTACGCAAACCCACTCACTTCTCCCCTTGCAATTTTTGTTCTCCAGTCGACTGAATCTCCAACATCTCTTCAGATCCGAATCTTCAATCATTTACCCATAGCCAAAACGTCAAAACCCACCTTCTATTTCACCAAATCGTCTTCATCTCTCCTCCATCTCCCATTCAAAATCGTCTTCTACCCTAACTTCGTAAATCTGCGATTTTTATCTCTTCAAGAACGTTTTAACAATGGCTCCAAGGAAGACATCTGGAAAAGGGAAGCAAGTGGATGACGCTCCTCAAAGACCACGAGTACGTGGGTCTTCTTCCAGAGGTGGAGTAGAACGTGAAAATGAAGAGGTAGAGTCAAGATTTGTATCACGAGAGGCTCAAAATCTTTACTACAAGGTACTAAAGAATGAAGTTCTAATACCTTCTATAAAGTTTGATTGGACGGAATTAGATAACAGTGAATATAAGATGTTGTTTGAGGAACTAAATAGCTTAGGCTTGCGATTTTTCCGGGATTTTCGATGTTATCTATGAAGAATTGATTACATAATTTTATGCCAATCTAATTGTGGTTAAAGTGATGTTGATCGTGGGGTTATCTTGAAATCAAGTATTCGTGGTAAGGAAATTTTTATTTGTGAGGAAAATCATCTATTTGGTTGAAATTACCTCTTTGGTGGAATTAGGCCTAGAGCTTCCTTATTGGATTTTAATATTTTACGACATGAAAATGGAGATACTGATGAGGAAGCGGATGAAAATTTTGGGTATACTGATGAAAAGGGAGATTTACTGCTAGATAGCCTTTGTTTGGCTCATTCCTCACCACCTTATGAAGCCATAGATTTGCCTCTAAATTATAGGTTGCTTCACTATGCTATCAATAGAGTGGTATATCCTAAGAAAGCTAGTAACAACCACATTACATCATTGGACAAGGAGATTTTGTGGCACTTGGAGGAAGGTAGAAAAATTAATTTTCCTAGTCTAATTATGCAAATGATGAGAAAGAAGGAAAATTTATTAAGAGGTGAGCTGAAAAGTAACACGGGAAAGCATAAAGGCATGCCATATGCTGCCTTGATTCCATTTATAGCCAAGCTTCAAAGGGTTGATTTGAGTTCCTATAGTCATTCTCCATATCCCCAAAGTTGGCGGTTTACTCCTTATAATTTACGGAGTATGAAATTGGTTGACACGGTTGAAAGAGGATGGGTATACTTTGATCATGTGGCCAAGCTTGGGTTGACATTGACAGATGAACAAAGGCCTAAGAGGCAACGATCAAAACAGGCAGCGGATCGTCCAAGTAACTCTCGGCCCAGTAATGTAAGACGGAGTGATGTCACTCATGAGGAGCTACATGAGATTACCGAACAAATAGATGATTTGAATGATCATGTTGATAATATTCAGAATATGTTTCGTGTTTTCCTTAAGAAGCTCAATGAACAACAACGTATGCTTACCAAGATTTTCGACAAACTAGGTTGTAAACATGATGATGTCTCTCGACCTTGATGGATTTTGTAATTTGTTTTCAACCGATATATGTTACTTTGTTACATTGACATTTACTACATTAGTCGGCATGTCCTTTTGTTTACATTGCTGTGATTTTGTTTAATGTCTAATTTCTGAGTATTTGTTATGAAGTATGATTATTCATCGGTTCTTTTGATCATGACAAAAAGGGGGAGTAAGAAAGTTGTGACATTTTTTAAATTATTATGCTTATTTCCACGTTGTAAATTGTGCTCAATTTATTGGATTCATTGATTAAGGGGGAGTTAAAACTAACCAATTAGACAAGGCTTAAAAACCTTGATCAATTGTTCTTTGTTTTCAATTTCTTAAACAATTTCTAAATATTTTGTCATTATCAAAAAGGGGGAGATTGTTGGACCAATGGTGGTTGACAAATAAAAGTCCCTTTATGTTTTGATAATTATAAAATATATATGAAATTGATTACTGAAATTATTCGAGATTTTATTAAAGGCACAATGCAATTTCAAGGGACAATTTTCAAAGATGCAAGTGATAGACATTGTTCAAATTTCAATTTACAAATGTCAAGGAGATAATATATTAAGAAATCAAGTAAGAAATGATCTACTATGATCCGAGAAGATCTACAACGTAAATAAAGATTCGATGAAGATTATGGATAAAAATCTTGAAAGATCAAGATTATCTGCAAATTTGTCCGTTAGAGAAATTCCAATAACTACAAGCATTACCAGTCGACTGAAATTATCTTATCTGAAGAATAGAGTTCATTTCAGTCGACTATAAAGTGTTCCAGTCGACTACAAATCATTCCAGTCGACTATTCAGAGAGCGGAGATTATTTTCATAAGTTCCAATGACCGTAACTCGTCCCGATTTACTAGAAGCCCTCGACGATCGATCAAAGACCTATTCCAATGACTAGGATTAGACAAGATCTGATTCTGACTAAGTCAATTGATATCAAATGGTAAAGAAATATTTTTATAACGTTATGGAGTAATCTACAACGGCTAGTTGATGGTCTACAACGTCTATATTGATCCAGGAGCCTGCAAATAAATAGAAGAACGTTCAAGAGATCAAAAACCAAAAAAAATATAGCAAAGCATACTGATTTTCAGATCATTATTCTATTGCTCTCAAAGTGCATATTGCTCATTCAATTCTATCAAGCTGTTTAGAGCCTTGTCTATTCAATATTTCTTTCATTGTTATTGTGAGTTGAGTGATTAGAAGAAAAATCACTTGTGTGGTTAGATTTGTGCCGAAAATCAAATCGGGATTGTAAGGTTTACTTGAGCCGGAATTCAAATGGTTGTAAAAGTTCGCACTGAACTAAAAAGTGTACAATATAGTGATTTGCCAAAATCCTAAGTGGGAACTTAGGTAGAGGACGTAGGTCTTAGCACCGAACCTCTATAAAAACAGCGTTTGCTTTCTTCCCTACTCTCTTTCATTTGTTTATTTTGATTGTTACGTGTGTTTTTAATTCCTTAATTTTTTGTAGAACTCTGCGAAAAAGTTTAGACGGTCTATTCAACCCCCCTTCTAGATCGCTTTCAATAAATTGATTTCTTATGACAAGACTAGTATTCGTTGATTTTAATATTTGAGAAATTCTTTGTGTTTTAAATGATTAAAATGTCGTTTACAAAAATATTTAAAGAAAAAAATTATGATTTTCGAAGATTTTTGAGAGTGTTTATAAAAGATAGTTTATGTAAAGGTTTGAAAAATTATGATTTCCGAATATATTTGGAAGTGTTTAGAAAATATCGTTTATGTAAATGTTGGAAGATTTTGATTCCCGAAAATGCTTTTGAAATTGTTTAGAAAATATGGTTTATGAAAATGTTTGAAAAATTAGGATTTCCAAATACTTTCGAAATTGTTATAATGATTAAGTCCTTATTTTTGTAGTAACTTTAGAAATTTTGTCATATGTTCAATGAATTCTTTTTAATTCCGAATGATTAAATGTAAGGGTTTGGAATGATTTAAGAAAGTGCTACAATTGTTTAAATTCATGGTTTTTGAAAAAAATCAAGAAAGAAAGGAATTATGAATTTTATTATCTATGATGTTGAAGAATTGTTTTGAATGATTAAATATGTTTATGCTTTGAATTATACGCTAATGTAAATGAGTTTGAAAAACAAAATCAAGAAGCAAATTGTTTATAAATTATTGTTTATGTTTATTTTTGAAAATTTCGATTTCCGAATGAACAATGATTTTAAGAAATTATTATTCATCATGTTTTGAACTTTGTAAGGAATAGCTACCATGAGTGAAATCTATGTTTTGAATGATTTGATGAGAATTGATACGATTTTTGGAATTACATGCGTTTTAATGCTTTGATAAATTATCAAAGGTGTGGCATACTTTGTTATGAATTGTTGTGAATTGATTGTGCTTTTGATCGTTATGAGTTGGTGATGAATTGTGATTATATTTTGGTTTGCTCTATGACATAAGTATGGAGAATTGTAATATGCATGTATGTGCATTGTGAATGTTAATGTGTCTAGTAAGACACGATGTGAATTTTTTTTTAAGTTTTGAAATACGCCTTCGGGCGTTCCGATTGTTTTAAGCATGAATATGTGAATTATGTGGGTTTGGTTAGGTCTCCTCCGTATGAGTCAGTGCACTGGTCTCCCTTCGATAGCCTTCTTCCGGCCGCCCGCTAGTGACATAGGAGTTTCGATTTCGGACTCCCCTCTGTTCACGGCTGCACAAGACCGCTATGCGGGAATGTGCAGTACGTTCTGTTTCGGACCAAACCAAACCACTTTGATATGTTATGTGTTTTTGATTTGTTACTTTGTGCTGCATTTTTATGTGCTGCATTTATGTTTCGAAATTTCTAGTGATTTGTGAAGTTTGAGAAATGAGAAATTGAAGTTTCAACCGAGAAATTTTTGTGAAATTGTTTAGAAATGTTTGCAAAGATGAGAAGCTTGAAAAATAAGCCTTTGGGCAAAACTTTGTGAAAAATGATTTTTACTTATGTTTCAAGCTATAAATATGTTATCCACTGAGCTGTCAAGCTCACCCCACCTTTCATCCCCATCTCTAGATTTTCGAGCAGGAGATCGGATGAAGACGGTCAAGACATCAGTTTTGCATGTTTATGTAATAGGGTTAGTTGAGATTTTTTGGCGTTTGGTTTTGTATCGTGGTTGAGAATGCCACTTTGGTTTGATGATGTATATAAATCATGAATTTATGTATGAACTTGAGTTCTAAGGTTATATATGATTATGGGATATATGTCGTGTTTGTATATGAAAATGATTGGATTAGTTTACGTTTTAGATTGACTTATGAAGTTGTATTCCAAATAGAAATTTGAATGTGGATGATGGGTTTTGCGTTTGGAATTAGACTTGTGAATGGTTGTAGTATGTAAATGGAATATGACTATGAATTGAGATATGAATAATGAGATTGTTGTGTTGGTTGATTTGAGAATGATTGAAGTGTCTTAGGTTTAGAATTATGGTTGCTTATGTTGGATTCCGGACGGGAGGTCCGATGAGTAGTACGGTTGGATGTGATTATATAGAAGTGCGTTTTAAACCCTTGCAGATTTTTGGGTTTTGCAAAATACAGCCGTTGTGCTGCCGAATTTTCGTTAGAATAAGTTTTATTAAAGATGAAATTGCGAAATTGCATGATTAAGAAGAATTATAGGAATTGAGGTTTGATTGAGAATAAAGTTCCAAGTGGGAAAGTGTTTTTTCTTGTATAAGCGTGTATTAAGGAATAAATGAAAAAAAAAATTATACCGGATTTTTCGGATAGGCTTAGTCTAAGGATTTTCAACGCGACCATTTTCTATGTTCGCTTTGGATGTCGGATCCGCTTGTTTGCAATTCGTTTTTGTTTCTGTTTGCGTCTCATTGTTTCCGCTCGTGTTTGCTACCTCCTCTTTTGATTGCGTCCATTCTCTCGCTGTTGTTCTTTGTGCTTCTGTTTTTAATGTCCGGAAGTTTCTGTTCGTTTTCGTTTTTATTTTCGTTTTTTTTTGTTGGGATCCGATTTCGAGATCGGGTTCCAACATGGCCTATCTCGTGTTAACTTGAAAATTCTGTGTTCCTTTGACTGTATCCAAATCTCTGCACATATTCTTGTCAGCTTCTCCTCTAGCCATTGAGATAGTCTTTTTCGCCTTTTGTTTCACCAATCTATACCTTACTCTATTTGTTACTCGCTCCAACTCTGTAGCACTTGCCAATAGGTCTTTAAAAGCTCTCTTCTTTGTCTTTACCGTCCCCTGGACCTCGTCTGATCACTACCAGGATTCCATTCGCCTTCCCCCTATCTTTTAGATACCCCTAGGAGTTTTGTGGCGGTCTCTCTCATTACGAGGGCTACCCCTGCCACATCTAATTCACATCCCCACTCATAACCCATGTTGTATTATACCTAACTTGAGTCCTAAAATGTTCCACCATGTACTCTTTTAGTCTCCATCATCTGATTTTGCGAAATCGCTCAGTAAATCGTTGTGCCTTCCATCCCTTAATTTTTAGATCTAAAACTAACAATTTATGTTGGGTTAAGAGGCATGCGGCTGGAAGTACTTTACAATCTTTGCACCATGATCTGACTCTTGCTCTGACAAGGATATAATCAATTTATGTCTTGATTGTGCTACTTTGAAATGTCACCAAGTGCGCTTCGTTTTTCTTGAAAAAGGAATTTACTATTATTGACTCATATGTGATGGCCATGTCTAATAAATTACCTCCACTATCATTTCTAGAGTCGTATCTGAAGCCCTCATGAGTTCCTGTATATCCGTCTGAATCTACACCTATATGCTCATTAAAATCTCCTCCTAAGATGATCTGCTCAGTATAATAAAGTAGGAATGACATATAATAATTATAATAATTAATAAAGAAAATACTAATAATAAATAAAAATAAAATAATAATAATAATAATAATAATAATAATAATAATAATAATAGTAAAAAAAGACGGGTGATAAGAAAAAGATTACAACAAAAAAATTTCAGGTAACTAACGGACGGTGTCATAATAAAGATTGCAGAATCAAGAAACGAGAACAGAAATGAGACTTACCAGATTTGTCAGGATGTTCGATACAACAGAGTTGTCAGTGTGTGATGTGCCATATCGTCTGCCCCCTCCGCTGTTGTTGTCTTGAAACACAAGAAACTGATGCTCCGTCACCAACGACAGTGATAGTGATAGTGATAGTATCTTTAGAGCTCTGAACGTCGACTTCTGCAACAAGTAAGGCATACAACTCGAAAAGGCGATCTTTGGAATGATAGCTCGTGAGTTTATTAAATTGCCTAGATAGAGAAACTTACACTATCATTTTACATAAGAGAAATGAAAAAGGAAAGAAACTTACAGCTTTACTTATCGTATCGTCGTTGGACTTATGCTAAAACCAATAGAAACACAGCTAACAGACAAACAATTTTTTTTTTAAACAAGCCACCATCGTCATTCATTGACCTTGACTTTGGTACAAATTGTTACACAAAAATCAAAAGAGCTGAAGAGATGACACTCAAGTCTCGACGAGAAGAAAAACAATGTTAGACGAAGAAGCAACTGTGGAAGGAAACGAGACAATGGTGACACAGAGCAACGCCACTGATGAAGACGATACCTTGTTCGTTACAAGGAACTTCAAGAACATATTGTTTTCTTGTGGTGTGCACACTATAAATCCCACAAAAGAAACAAAGTATACCTTGACAGTGAATTCATATACAGTTTTGTCGGTGATAGCTCTTGCTGACCCAGAAACCAGATCTTTACGGTGATTTAAGGGTCCAAGCTCTTTCGAAGTTATAGGAGACAGTTTTTTTCCACTTATAAAATTTCACATGGCAAACTCTTTCCATGCAGGAATATCACTCTATATTTGATAACCACAGAAAGGAAAAAAAATGACGCAAGCTTTTATCATGCATATGAACCCAACTAAAACCTTAAGCTGCTGGTGAAAAACCACCAATATCTCCACCGGAAGTAAACAGAAAACCTGATAGGGGCAGTTAAGGCCTGCAAAGGAGAACAGGTAGTACTAGAACACTACCTGAAGCTTGCCCGGACTTAGAATCAGAACCGATACTTGATGGAGTGGAGTCGTTGCACTTCTCTAGCTTCAATTTGGTTATAGAGTCGTGCATAGTCGTTGGGGTTGTCTCGATCATTAAGAAGAAGCGAAACCGACATGTGGGTATTAGCCCTTTTCACAAAAGGCAAAGTTATGGTGAAAGTTTAGTAAGGGACTATCATTGAGTCATTATTTTGATTACCCATTTTTAAGTAATAACTCATTCCTTTTTTAATCTAATCTAGAAGAATGCATATCATTGTTATTTAAGGGTGTGCTTGTTATAATTAATTAGAATATAACTAATTAAAATATAATTCATTAATTAATTAAAATATTATAATTAATTAATTAAAATATTATTAATAATTAATTAACTACAATATAATTCATTAAAATATAATTCATTAATTAATTACAATATTGTAATTAATTAATTAAAATAATAAATTACAATATAATTAAATAAAATATAATTATTATTTATTAATTAGTTACAATATAAGTAATTAAAATATAATTATTAATTAATTAAAATATTATAATTAATTAATTAATTACAATATAATTAATTAAATATTATTAATAATTAATTAAGTACAATATAATTAATTAAAATATAATTAATTAATTAAAATATTGTAATTAATTAATTAAAATAATAAATTACAATATAATTAATTAAAATATTATTATTAATTAAAAGATAATTAATTAATTAATTAACTACAATATAATTAATTAAAATTAATTACAATATTTTAATTAATCAACATATTGTAATTAATTAATTACAATATAATTAATTAATTAAATAAAATATAATAAATTTTATTTTTAATATTTTCATAAACTAACAATTATCAATAGTAATAGTAATCATTCATTTCTCTTAACCAACCATCAAAATTATAATGATAATATTCATTTCCATTCTACACTATATTCATTCTAATTTTTATTATCATTCTCCGTACGAATCAACCGCCTTCTAAAAATAAATACCAAAAGCCTTCCTTATCTCTTTGAAAAACCAATTTTAAACAACCCATTCTGAAAATACTAAAATATTTTTTAATTAAAAGTGGGTCAATTTAAAGCTCAATCAAGCCCTTGGGTTTACTTTTGCTCAGTTGAGTTTTGATCTGAACCTGTGCTGATCTCGGTTCGGTTCGGCCCACTATCAACCCTAGACAAAATATACTTAATTTTGCATCTTGACTTTTCCATTGCCCGCTAGAAGACTCCAAGATTTGGTGTGTTCGTTAACCCTGTTCTTCTGCAAAAGTGAAGGAAGCTTTCTACTCCATATTACCTCAAAAAAGCTGTCTTCAATCTTGTTTCTTTGCTATCCCTCGATTTCGCCATCCGAAAACCCTTCCTCACCATTGCTTCTCGCTGCCCTTGACAGGTCTGTGCTCTCTATCTGATCGGTTCCTTGAAGGTGTCGGATTTAGGAAAGCAAGAGCAAAAATGTCATTTCTTGATTGCTTTATGTCATCCCTGGCTTCATTTTTTTATGGCATTTCTTTTGTGTTAAGGTTTTCTATTTTTAAAGGCATTTACTGGGTTATAGGTAGAAGTTGTTGGCCTGTGTTTTTATCTCTGATTCATTATATGAAGACAGCCGTATTCTGATTCTGAGGAAAGCTACCATATGTTTGATAAAGTGCCCCATTGAGTAGTTTCTTATTTTCAAAGCCTTTTCGTTTCATTTTTTTTAATTTTTTTATTCTTGCTTTTGTTAGAAGCTTACCTATATCATCTCGAACCCAAGTCTTAGGTGTGGTTTTAAGGCTAAACAATGAGATTAAAAGAAATGCTGAGTTAGTCTTTTAATAATTGGAAGTTTGCAGGCGGAATGACGATATTGAAACAAAAGTGAGGCCTGGGTTTATGGTCACGACTTCTGAAAAGGAGATCTTATTGTTTGAGCTGTTGTTTTGTGTCTTAAGTGTGGTTTTAAGGCTCAACAATGAGATTAAAAGAAATGCTGAGTTATTCTTTTAATAATTGGAAGTTTGCTGACGGAATGAGGATATTGAAACAAAAGTGAGGCCTGGGTTTATGGTCAAGACTTCTGAAAAGGAGATCTTATTGTTTGGGCCGTTGTTTTGTCATTTTAAATACTAATGGAATCCTATTGTCTGAGCAGCTATGCTACTATTTTAAAATCTAATTGTTTGGATTCTATTTTCAGGACTGGGTAAGAAGCTGACAGAAACAGCAAAAGAAACGGAGCTGATCTTACAGCAATTATCAAAATTCTTGCGCTTTATTAAATTAAGGATTTCAATTTGGGTTTCATTAAAGGGCTTCACCGAGGGCTACAGTTTCAGTCTTAGAAAGAAAGGAGAAGAGGACCAACATTTACCGACTGAAATCTGAGGGTAAAAAAATAATAACACCACTGTTCTTTTTACATGTACTTCTTTAAATTTGGTTACTACTGTTCCTAAAGTTCTCTTTTATGCTTATAGTGATCTTCCCTGTATACCTTACTCCTAATTCTTTTTTCTTTCTTCATTTCTTTCATTTTGTGTAAATTTGGCCCTTTTATGTTTACTTTGAAGTCCCATCAAATTTTAAATACTGACTTTCCAGGTTCAGTCCCTAGCTGGCGTTTTGCTAAGCATTGGATCATGGTTTTAACGGTCTTTTCTTTTCTTTCTCATGATTGCTAGTCATTCGAGATAAGATAATTTGAGTACTATGAATATGTGGCCATGTGGTTGCTGTCCATTTGAAAATGAAAATTTCCATTAACTGTTAATATTGTATAAACTTGTGATAACATGACAATCTTTTTCATGCCGTCAAACTGCTTGATTTCCGGCCTTTTGTCAAATCTAAATTTTTGTTAAAATTTTTGTAAAGTTAGGTCAAATTAGTCCCATGGTTTTGTCCTTTATATATTATCAACTGTGTGATTGTCTATGTGCTATCTTTGATATCAAGGACCAGTTCTTGATTGGATGTATATGTTATGGCAATCACTGAGGCTTGCATGAACTAACATCATATTCCCCTTGTACAGCCCATATTTCTATTTGACTCAACTTATTTATTTATCGTTAATTCTCTTATCTTACCTTTGTAATTATCAGTTATAAAACAAAGTGTTTACACTGGTTTACTTTTTTTTTTTTCCTTTTTTATTCAAGAATTGGAAATTGTTTCATCTTCCCTCTACTGCTGTGTAAATGAGTCCTGTTCACCCATTTGAGTCCCTTCAATTTTCAATTATATTCTTTTAAACCCGTGTGTTTGGTTTATGCTTGATTTGAATCCATAATGTAGATGCTATAGAAATATTATAGTGGACATTTGATTGAAAGTAGTTGGATTTTTATTGCATGTGAATTCTTGTTGAAAAGGAATGTGATAGTTGGATTGGTGAATTGTTGGACGAACTTTAGGCTTATCTTCTAAATTTACCTAGTGATACATGGATATTTTAAACTATCAAATAAGAATGGAGGTTGTTGGACATGACAGACCTGAGAATTATCTCAGTTTAACTCATTCTGCATATGTTTATATCATGACCTCTTTATGACTTGTTGAGTCTGTCTCTCAAAATTTGATACCACTTTATTTTTGGATATGTATTTAGGTGAACTTTGGGTATGCATTTAAATTAGGATGAGAGCTACACATAGACGCAATCCACATTTAAATTGTGGAAGCTTGTGGGTACAGTTCCTAATCTTTTTTTATATTGATATTTGTTTGTTCTATTTACACTAATAAGTGTTTGCTTATATATTTTTAGATTTGTTAGTCCTTTTTTTGTAAAAAGTCAAAAAATGTGACATTTTAGATAATTTGACTTTGAATTTGCATGTTTAATAAATTAACATCCCCATTTGAAAGGGCTTCTACCTAGACCTATAAATTCCATTGGACCCATAAATGATACATTGAAAGAATCCTTTGAGTCTCCAAGAGGCTAATAACAAACCTCACTTGTTATTGTTACTGAATGAAATAAAATTGAATAAAGTGAATAAAGCCACCGTGCATGATAAGTAATAAAGGGAAAATATAAGTGAATAAGCTAAGCAGGCCTTGGTATATTGAATCAGGGTTCGAACCATCTTAGCTTTTGTGCACTTGGACGGGAAACTAAAATATCATCAACAATATCTATGCACATGATACTTTTCCTCACCTACCTTTGAATGTGGATCTTTGTCTGTCTTGGATAATTATAGTGTTAATGAACATAAATGGGTGGGTTAGCCAAAATAGTTAAATAATCAGATTTGTTCTTTTTGGTACTAAAAAATCAGTTTCATATTGCTATTAAAAACATTTAGTCCTTTTCTTTCTCTTGCCTTAGCAGTCAAAGTAACTTAACTACAATTACTTTCCATCTGTCCGTTTTTGTTTTTAAAAATTCAGACTTATTTTTATTTTTATGCGCTCTCCTTTTTTTTTTTTTACTAGAGAACTCATTTCTTCTCTTTTTTAATATTTTCAGTTACCAATAAATTCTTCCTCTTTGACTTTCCAATAAATTCCTCATGAATTAAGAAAAGGCATCTTTTGTTATTTATTTTAATAGAACTTTCCCAATCCTTTTTCTTTGATAAGTACCTAGAGTTTTAGAAGGAAAAAAGAATCTAAGCTATTAATTGTTTTTATACAGGTCATGAAGGATGCCTAACACCTTTCCTTAGTTACAAATCAATCCCCAAACCCCTTTTTTGGCTTTTGATCAAATTAGCGTCTTTCTTTTGGCTTTTCTTTATTTTTTCCCTTGAATGAAATAAAGAGAATTGCGTTTTTTATAATAAAAATGCTAGTTATGGGGATTTGTATAACCAAAAAGCAAGCCCCTTTGGTGGTGGACTTGTGTTTTCAAATTATATATGCAAGTTTGTATTTGTGAGATATTTTGTAACTAAAATTGACTTTTTCTCCACTGTCTAGGATTTGAAATATGCTAATGTTTAGAATGAATTTATAAGGGGTTTGCACAATTGAATTGTTAGACTAGGTTTATCTAATCAATGCAGTTTTTCGATGTTTCAGATAAAAGAACATGGTGTTTGGTCAAGTGGTTATAGGTCCACCCGGATCAGGAAAGACTACTTACTGCAATGGAATGTCTCAGTTCCTTAGCCTTATTGGAAGGTAACATATCCAATTTTGATTCATATGAATTCAATATAATTAGCGAATCATTAGTAGGTGCTAATTTTTGTTTAAGGTGTGAAGCTTTTTCTGCATGCTAGATGGTGTCGATCAGCAGCTAAAAAAAGTTGGCTGAAAATTGTGAAATTAATGCGATGTGCATGTTTAGTGTATGATTCATAGTGTGATGTTTTGAGGTTGAAAGAGAGAATGACATTTTTCCAATAACTGTGATTCAAATTTCCGAACTACAAGATGTTAAGTTTTATTATTGATTAGTCAATGTTCATGCAGGAAGGTTGCAGTAATCAACTTGGATCCTGCAAATGACATATTGCCGTATCCTATACAAGTTTTTATCAACTTGCTGTTGTGAACTCATAATGTGAAATATTCCTTTACTTTGGTTAGGTATGAATGTGCTATTAATATTGAAGAGTTAATAAAACTAACTGATGTAATGGCTGAGCACTCTCTTGGTCCAAATGGAGGTATGTTTCCTCTGTTCGCATTTCTTTTTGAAGTTCCCTATAATGATGTTGTTTATTAGATGATAACTGTTAATAACCTTACAGTAGCTGAGCTACACTTATTGTAGCACCTTGGTGAATGATGAGGCATGATCCCCAATTTCTGTCATCTCAACTTACCAAAAATATTATGATAATTATAAACTATTTTAAGTTATTAAGAGTTGGCTGACTTTTTGGAGGTGGAGGAGGTTGAGGTTTGAAATTGGCTATGAGCAGTACCATTAGAGCAGATAGCTGGATAGCTCATGAAGCTTATAACGATTTTTTTTTTCATGAATGCCTCAACTCCATTTATTTCTGAAGTGTTTCCCTGTCCTACAGTTTCTAAAAGGTAATCTCTTTTGTCTCTAGGTCTTGTCTATTGCATGGATTATTTAGAGAAGAACATTGACTGGTTACAATCCAAACTGGAACCACTATTAAAGGGTTAGTATATGATTGCCAGCTTTTTGTTGAGTTTCACTCTTAAACCTTTTCCTTTTATGAATGCCAGTCTCTTGTTCTTGCAAACTGTGGTAAGTTTGATCAGTTCTACATTATATTGGCAAATTTTGAACAGCTTTCATTATGTTCACACTGATAGAAATGAGTGCAGTTGTTTAAAATGGGGTACTCGAGGATACTTCTATTTGTGGATCATTACCATGTGATTGATTTCATTTTCCCTCTATGTGTTTATAGGGAAATTGGTTTCCTATTTTCTTTCTTATCTCTTTCTTTTATTGTATTGTCTTCCAACTCGTAAAAATGTTACCTTAGGCTAAAATAATTTGCGTGTCTTATCTCTGTGTCCCCTTTAACTTTGTGTGTGTATGAGGGAGAAAGCGGTGATTAGTAAGTTCCCATAAGTATGAAAAGTTTTTAATTGCAGAGCTACGATACCCATCCAAAAGGCTTGTGCTGTGCGATCCTAGTGGTGTGATTGCTAGGTTTACCTTCTAGGACAAACTTGTATAAGCGAGCACTCCTTTTTATGTTGGTCTTTGTACAAGAATCAATTCATGCTGTTCAAAGTTTGGCATTGCTTAAATTTAGTATTCTTTTTCTTTTTCAAAGTGCTGAATTCTATTTGTAGACAGATATTTTAGTGCTATTGATTAATGATATTATGTTTTAGGAACTCATTCCAAACTATGCTTGGCTTCTATTTAATTGCTTCCAGACCACTAGATCTCTGCTCAAGCTTCTGCTACATTCTGTTGGTTTCAAATGTGTAGTTAGAGGTTGTTTTGTTCGTTGTGAGGAGTAAAATTAATATGTCCTAGCGTAAATGAACCTAATTTATAAAAACTAAGAAACATGTATACTCTTTGCACAGAAATTCTTATTGTTTAATGGTTGACTCGAACTGATCAAATTAACGATTATTGATACTCTGTCTGCTTCTCTCCCTTGTGTTCATATTGCTGTTCACTGCTTCCTAGACACTAATGTGATGCAACTATTTGATTCCTTTGCAGATCACTACCTTCTTTTTGACTTTCCTGGTCAGGTGGAATTGTTTTTCCTTCATTCCAACGCCAAAAATGTTATTATGAAACTTATTAAGAATTTGAACCTTAGGGTATGTACTTTCGTTTTATGCTTTATATGGACCCTGAATACTTTGAATAATGTTTTTACTTCTATGGCTTCTACTAACGATATCAGTTGCCTATTTCCTGCAGTTGACTGCAGTTCATTTAGTTGATGCCCATCTCTGCAGTGATCCTGGGAAATATATTAGTGCGTTACTTCTCTCTTTGTCAACAATGCTTCATTTAGAGCTCCCACATGTCAATGTCTTGTCTAAGATCGATCTTATTGAGAGCTACGGAAGGCTAGGTGTGTTTTTCTTTTCCTTGCATTGTCTGACTGCTCGATGAAAGTTAAAATCGTTTTAAACGTGACTTCAAGTCAACTAATGTTTATTATTATATTGCAGCATTCAACCTTGATTTCTACACAGATGTGCGAGACCTATCATATTTGCAGGACCATCTAGACCAGGATCCTCGTGCTGCAAAGTACAGGTCTTCATTTTCTTTTACTATGCATGTGGAGTTTTGCTCCATAGCATCATGTGTTTCCTTGTTGGATTATTTGTTCTTTTGCATGTTATTTGTTAGGTTGTGTGTATATGGGAGAGTTAAATGGCAAACCACTTTGGTAACATCCTGTTTTGTTTATAATGTAGAACAATGACATAAAACCATTCAAGTAAACCACATTGTAATTCACATGGTATCTCTAATCCAGTGCCATCAAACCACTTGTTGGTGATTTTAACCATTTTTACTATCATTGCTGCATGTGTGTAATATATGCTCCAGGTGCTCTAGTTCAACTGCTAATATTTTCATGATATATGATATTCAAGGAAAATGTATATATACCAATGATTACTTTCTTTTGGCTAATCCTGGAAATAATCAGGCTAATGCTCTGCAATCTTTGAGTTGCAATATGCATTCATTTGCCTTAATATATGTACCAATGATAACATTCTTTCGGCTTGTCCTGGAACTAATCAGGCTAACGCTCTGAAATCTTTGAGGTGCAATATGCATTCATTTGCCTTAACATTCTCTTAATTGATCTTTTGAAACAGAAAGCTTACGAAAGAGCTCTGCGAGGTGATAGAAAACTATAGCCTTGTCAATTTTACAACCTTAGATATACAGGTATTCTGATGTCCAGATTATTGAACTTTGCATAACATCTTGGATGATTGCTTATTACATTTCTGTTCATCCAGGATAAAGAGAGTGTAGGGAACCTTGTGAAATTGATAGACAAGAGCAATGGGTACATTTTTGCTGGTATAGAGGCCAGTGCCGTGGAATTTAGCAAGATTGCTGTTCGGCCTGTTGCTTGGGACTATTACAGATATCCTTTTTCTTTTTCCTAAGACAAACATTTGGTTAACTCCACTGTCAAATCTATCATTTACCACGACACCCTGCAACTTGTTTGACATCATCTTGTAGCTGCACTTCTTTAGCTGTTGCTTCTTCTGAGGGAATTTATTTTGCATTATGGTAGTCTGAAATTGCGTTGCGATGGTGCATATGTTCATGTTGCCATTCAATAAAAGCTTTGCCTTGGTGTTTGTAAAAATTTTGTCGTATTCTCGGGATTATTAGGTTAATTTGGCCAATAATTTACAGACTCAGGGCAAAGAAGCATTTCTGTTAGTCAATTACTCGCATTTTGGCGGTTGAGGAATGTTATCTCATGAAGTAAAAATGTTTCGTGGAGAACCTGCAGAGTGCATTTATTGCTGTTGTAATTACATGATCAATCGTTAATGCATTTGTTGACATTTTCTTAACAAGGCTGGCCACAGTTGCAGCGGTGCAAGAGAAGTACATGAAGGATGAGGAAAGTTTCGATGTCAATGATCAATAAGCCTCGTGCCAATGGTCGGAGATATCAGACTTTAGGTTATATGTGCAAGTTTTTCTTGGTCTAGTTGTACAAGAGACAAAGACATTGCTCAAAAAACTATTTGTCGTCTGAACTTTGTATTTTTGAACTGCGTTTTCTAAATGTATTTATTCATGTTAAATCAGAAAAATAGTTGTTCAGACTGAATCAAAGTGATTTGCGGGGAAATAGGAAAAGGCCCTTGTAATCTGCCCCAAATACAAGTGGAAGTGTCAAAATTTCATTAATCTCTTCTTTTCCCAAGTAGGGAAAGAGGAAATTGTAGAGACAGCGGAAATATGATAGAAATGAGAATATAAAAAATTAAACATTGGATGCCATTGGCGTGCCTGTGTTAAGGTGATTAATTACGTCCAATTGGAAGGAACTTTCTGTTCAAACTATCTCCCGTTGTAAGGACCGTTCTGTTCCTGGCATCTAGGCGATCCGGTTCAATTACATTGCCGTGAAGAAGGCTTCTGAACAAATTCCTTGATGCTTAACTGTCCAAAGGGGCTCGTGATGTCAACCACTGGTCCTCTCTATATCTTCATTTTAAGTGGAAATGCATTGCTTAGCAACTATTAATCGTTATTAATGTTAATCTTATAATTCTTTTCTTTTTAATAATACCAATCCTCCATGCATGTTGCGTGTAAGTGGGTTTGCACCTCCGTATATGCTGGTTCATTGTCTGTAGATAACAAACTCGTGTCAAGTTCGCGTATTGATCATGTCAAAGTATGCTATCTAAAGGATTGTTTGTTATTGGCATTCCAGGACAATGATAAAAGAAAGCCAAGTAACCATTCCGAAGTCACACGTATCGTGCAAGGACATGTCTGTACATAATGCATTCTTGGTGTACTGCACAATTAAATCAATTTGTTACCGGATAGAAACTTATTGTATATATATATATATTTTTTTTGTGATGGTACGCACTTGATTTTCATTCCCAATTATTGATTGAACATTCCAAATAGTGGAGTGAGTTTAGAGTGGCTTTTGGGCCAAGTGTTTTTAAATTACTAGTTGCTAAGCATATCATTAGAAGGGGATGGAGTTAGGTTCTGAGGGAGGTTAGTGCTCTGATAGACCCACCAGTAGAAGAAGGTGGCCTAGAAATTGTGTTTCTTTCTTTTGCGGTCATTTGATGTAGTGGGAAAGAGTCTCTTTCAGGGTTTTGTAAAGCATCCACTAAAAGGGGTCAGACTTGAGTGGTTTTGGCTCTGCCTTAATAGTCGTAAGACGCTGATGAGAGTTCCCACAATATAAATCTTTTCTGCTAAATATTTGAAACGCCCTTCCGTCCCCATTTTGTATAAACTGATGAACAAGCAGGTGATAATAGTGTCGTGACGATTTGCAAATTCACAAGTGAAATAATTTAACATCAGAAAGAGATATAAAATCGAGGGCAAGTATTGTTTAATATGTTGGAATTTTATTAGCGTGGATGAAGCAATTAACCGATTGAAATCTGAGTGGAAGCCTCTTTGACGATGTAAAACATTTGGAAATGATGAAAGAGAATGAATTTTACTGGCAAGTGCAAGTATTAAATAGCAACTAGGAGTACTTATTGCTCGAATATATAGTAAAGGAAGCCAGACAGAAGATTACAAATGTGATGCAATGCAATCCAAGGGACTCGGTGAAAGCATGGGCTGTCAAATCTTAAATGGCTTATTGGCATGGGATTCTTGTTGGATTGAATGTGCGTTGACCAATGAGTGAACCCAGCCACCGGGGTTGTGCTGATACCTGGGATAGGTATCAACGAATGATGGGAAAATATCAAAGCTCCTTTTTTTTTTTTAATCATTGGAAATAAGAACATAGACGTGTCTCTGTGAATATGGAACTCTTCATGTCCATAGGTTTGAGCAACCCAAAAAGGAAATATTTGCAACTAACGCACAACTGCGGGTACTGTATCGAGAGAATGTGATGTTCAACCTTTGCCCTTCCGAACGAACGACCGGCGCTCATTCCCTCCACCTTGTCCAATGTTCGCGCATCTTTTTAAGAGAAGGAATATGCCTTTACCTTTACCTTTTCTTGTTTCTCAAATTCCAACTTAACCTGCTTCTATGACAAGGAGTATGCATTTCATTTTTCTTCTTTTGTACCATTCCATGTGAGACTGGAGCATTGGCAATTATTTTCGCTTACTAATAAGATGTTAGTAGATAATTCCTTAAAGGTGCTGAGATGGTTACCACCAGTGATATCACTATCAGTAATCTATAATTCAAAATTACTTAGATGATGTATGTTAATCCTATGACACTAAGGATAAGACCCAAAATTCTTTTAAACAAGTTAATAAACCTAATGATTTAATATAAGTCAATATGCAAATTCTTGAATCTCAACCGATAAAGAAAAAGTTTTTTTTTAATAAAAAGAGTATGTAAGAAGACAGTGAAATTGAAATATTTGATTCCCACATCCACTAATTTGAGATTTAGTTTATTGTCAATTTTTTATCATAGGTGAAGAAAATCGTTATAAATTTAGACCAATAGCTTCACATGCTCGATCAAGCATTATTTTAGTTCATTTTAAATTAGTACTTACGAAAATTATAAGTAAATGTACATTTTATAGTTTTTTTTTCTCCCTTTGCAACTCAAATGAAGCTAAGGGAAAGGTGTGTTTGGAGAATTTCACCCCAAAACATTTCATGTTTTTATTTTCTATATCTATATGCATGAGTAGATCTCACCCCAAAACATTTTCCGCTGCGTATATTTGATATATATTATATATGAGAAGTATGATCAGAACTTTATATCAATTTCTTCTACACTTAGCTTTTGGTCATTCTCGGGCAAAACATCAAAATGAAGCTCATAGACTCAAACGCAATTACTCATCTCCTATATTTCCCAAGAATACATAATCATAAACAAAGATGAATGACTTTAAAAAATCATAGCAAGAACTTAACATTCCAAGTTTTTATTCATGATCAATCAAATTCAATTCCTTTAAAAACTGAGCAATTTAGTGGAAAACTCGAAAAATGCGTTTAACTAAAATATATCCATAAGTACACTTAACACCATTCATGATCATTTTATTCTATTACTTTGTATATCATTTCATTTCTCCGCCACTAATGTTCACATGCAAAAACATGGATCAAATTTTCAAGGTTGTAATGTGGACAAAAGTAAGGTGAGATGTAAGTAGCATGAAAGCCATTAAAGCTAGTGAAACAAAAGTAACATTCAACAGACTATCAAGTGCAAAAATCAACATTCACTCACAATTATGTACATCAATTATGATGAATGCAAAAACAAGTTTCACAATTCAAACTTGAGCTCTCACACACAAACTAGATGAAGTATATACCAATCCGAAAGGACCACTTATACAATTGATGACAATACATTGAAACCATAAGGAGTGACCTTTCAGAGCTAACATCTACCTCATATTCAACATTCTCAAGTAATTCATTCAATACAACTTTAGGAGGAAACATTAAGTATGAATAACCTTGCAAACCGCTTATGCACTTCCTCTTTGATGCATTTATTTAAACATTTTTTCTTTTTCTTTCTCTTTTCTTTCTTTGCTTTTCTCTTTTCTTTCTTTCTTTTCCTTTATTTTCTTTTCTCTTATAAAAATTAAAATAAACTACATCAATATGGGAATGATAAACATAAAATAATATTCCAACATTATCACGAACCTATATATATGCATACCCCCACACTTAGAAATTTGTACTTCCACAAACTCAAAAATCAACAAATGTTTTACTAGCTTCAAGGCTTGGGAAGGACATTTGGTTACGTTAAAGCATGTAATGTGGCTAATACACAAAGAAAAGGCAATTAAGGCTCAAGGGGGCTTATCAAAAAGGAAAATCATATAATGGGTAGTCTATTAGGCTAGTGTAATTCAGAAAAGCAAAGAATACCTAATCATATTCATGTTAATGCGTATGGTAAAAATGTGGTCTTAAATAGAAATTTAAGGCAAAATCAAGATGTACATGTCTGAAGGTCACATATTATCAAAAGACAATGAGACTGATATGAATGTGTTAGTCTAATAAGGCTCAAAATCTTACTGGTTTTGCCTACCATCAGTCACTACTCCTATAAAGATAATGCACATTGACCAATCACAAGAACAAAAGTACATGCTAGAGTTGTTATGAAATTCTCTAGTCATTTCATTATTTACTCATGACTATATAATCCTAGAAGCAATAGAAAATAAGCAAATGTTTGTTTGTTTTATTCTTTCTCTCATTTTATTGAAAACTTAAAACAAGCAAGAAGCAAACTAACAACACACATGCATATAAAAAATTGCAAAAATTTTAAAGGAAAAGAAATTTACTTCCCTTGAGTTGCCTCCCAAGAAGTTCCTTTGTTTAGAATCACTGGCTCGACTCCTTCTCTTCACATGACAAAATTGTGATCTTCAGGTAATACAGTTAGTGCCACTTCCACACGAGGTTGTTCCAAATAGGGCCTTAAATGATCATCATTCCCATTTAGTGTCCTCCCTATCCTTACACTTTTGATCTCTACTGATTCTATATTTTCTTGAAAGATCTTGAATGCCTCTTCACCTTTTTCTTCCTCGTTTAATTCCTCTAACATGCTAGGTAAAAGTAAAGAGTCATTCTCAACAACAAAATGAAACTTAGTATTTTCCTCTGAGCTAAAAGATATAGCTTTTTCTGCCTCAAGCTCCTCCTCAACTTCTTCCACACAAGCAATTCCTTGAGTATTGCTCTTAAAATTCTCAAGATCCTCATCACTTTGTAAAGTTTCTGCATAAACGTCCATTGGGTACACCTCGGGTTGATACAGTTGGTTCTTTTCGCTTTGTGATTTCAGATGATGGATATCTCCCCATTGAGGCAAAGCATCTTATTGGAACCATTTCACATCCTTCTAAAATTGCAAAGTGTTAGTAGTAACATTATCAACTAATTCTTCCAAGGAATACTTGAGTTTTATTGGCTCTCCCAATTTTGGTCTAGGAAACTAGACCAAAATTACCTTTCATCTTGCAAGAATTGTTGGATATCATATTGGGTATGCTATATAATCTCTTGAAAATACTGCATACCTTGTTGAAATTGAAGATTGTTAGCATTATAGGTCTTGCTATAATGGTCCAGAGATGTACTTGAATCATGATAAGAAACTTTTAGTCTATATGGGAATTGTTGTGTGTCTTGCAAACTATCATAGAAGTAGCTTTGTTGATTATCCCATCCATAACTAAAGTTATATTGAACAATCCAACATTGGTTATAAGATTGCGAGTAAGAGTTAAAGAAAAAAATTACATCCATCCATGAATTTTTTAATATTTTTTCTTCACAAACACGAAATAGAAAAATGAAAGGATCACGAAATAATTGAAAAGAAACCAATTATGAATAAATGTATTAAAAAAACCAATTAAAATCACAAGAAAAAAACTAAAACACCACACTCCACGACAACGATACCAAAATTAACAACTTGTCGTTATGCTAGTCAAAATAAAAACTAGATTACTATTATAGCAGTAGGGAGTCTAGGTTGATCCCACAGAGAGTGTATGTAAGGTTGTTAAAATGAAATTAATCGGTGTTTAGGTTTGGTTGGTTTTGGTTTTAGAAATAAGAAAATAAAATGAAACTAAACTAATAAAAACAAATTAAAGAAAATATGCAAAAAATGATAAAAGTGAGAAATTCGGTAGGGACCCTGTTCTTTGGTTCAATCTCGGCCCACACCTTAATTAAACATATTTCATTAATTTATTATTCTCAAACCTCTCCTAGCAGCTATTAATAGTGGTTTAATAATTAATATGAATTTTCTCTTAGGTAGTATTTAATCAAGATACGATCTTTAATTAAACCTAACTACCGAATAACCTAGGATATAATCTTTAGATTCAATTGGATAGTAGTATTACGAATTGGAAAAATCGATTAATCAAGGCAATAACCACTTACGATGTGTCATTTAACCTAGGTTATATTATCCCTAATGATTACGAATCATTAGTCGCTACATATGAATTTCAACATAACAATTACAGATTATATCGAAATTCTAGCAATGGGTTTGCAAATAAACGATTCAATGAACACATTGAAATCATCTTTTCATAATACCCAATGGGTTCATATAAAAAAATTGAACAATAACAAGAATAAGATTATCCATAAACAAAACCCAAATCAATTAACATAGGATAAGTCAACAAATTTCTAATAAGAGAAAGAAACAACAAAATAGTGAAATACACTTAACTCGGATCGTCGACGTCAATGTCACCTTTGAATTGGAATCAATATCAGGATGTCTAGTCCTCCATTGGTCTCTCCTGTTTGAGAGCTTCCATAGCCCTCTTCATGCTCTCCCAAGAAATTGCTTCAGCTCCTCCAAGAATGTCCCAGTTGAAACACCTCTTCTCCTCGCTTGTGCCTTCGGCTCTCTTCTACGCTACTATTCTATTTCTATATTTATTTTCTGGTCCACCTCTACTGTTCACATCTCCTTTAAAAACCTACACTCTCCTCTTAAAAAATTTGCCTTTCATAAATGTTGTTTGCGTGAAACACACATCTGTGTGAAATGCAGACTTGCTTGCGTTTCCTCTTCTGTGTCTAACCTACTTCCTTGCATTTTCTTCATTGCTGCTGTCATTTTTGTCTTAACGTGTACTATTGTTTGGACATTGTTATGCATCTACTATGTATTGCTCTTGCTTTCTTCATCTACTATTGGGACAATTAATCCAAATGCTTTCTATTAAATTTGAACTCACGTTCTTGCATGGGACATGCATAGCTGTGACGAATTTTAATTCATTTTCTTTGTGATTTCATTTCTTGTTTTCCTTTGGTCTTTATTTACTCTAATCTTCTTTTTGTTCCAAATATCTTGATTTCGACTCACTTTAACTTCTTTGCTACTGAATTGTGCCCAAAATCACATATGAGTGAAATTGAGCATCTTGAATAATTTCATATCAATAATCACTAAGTGCTATAGAATAATTTCATAATCAATTAAGCACCTATCACCTAGCCACCTTTCAAAGATGCATCATAAGAATTTTCCCTGAGTATGTTGAACACATTATTTAGGTCTTTATGGATGATTTTACTATTTATAGGGATTCATTTGATGTATGCTTAGATAATCTGAATTGTGTATTTGAATAATGCATTGAAACTAATCTAATTCTAAATTATGAATAATGTCATTTTACGGATAAAAAAGGAATAGTTTTTGGAAATGTAATCTCATCTCGAGGGATTGAGGTTTATAAAACTGAGGTAGAAATTGCGCAAAAGTTACCCTATCCCATAAATGTGCAGGAGGTTTGTTCTTTTCTTGGACATATAGGTTTTTTATCATAGGTTTATCAAAGACTTCATTAAGATCTCAACAAATCTCTATCATTTGTTGCAAAAGGATTTGCCCTTTGACTTTGATGAGGGATGGAAGGAAGCATTTCACAAGTTGAAAGAACTTTTAACTTTGATACATTCAACCAACTAATTAGAGTTAATTATTTGAGATTATGTGTGATGCTAGAAATTTTACTATGGGTGTAATCATTTGAGATTATTTGTGATGCTAGCATTTTTACTGTGGGTGGCATCCTTAGTCAAAAATGTGACAAGATGACTCCTTAGTTAAAAATCGTGAACCACTTGAGTCGATTTGTGAAGGAAGAAGATTCAATATCATTGCAAGAGTTATTTCTTGATGAATAAACACTAACTTTTTAAGCTAAGGTACTATGATATGCTGATATTGTAAACTATCTAGTGAACCATGAGAGACCTAATGATTTGATTAAAGCTAAACAAAACAAAATAAAGAGTGATTGAAAATATTATATTTGGGATGATCCTTAATTATGGAAGTGTTGATTTGACCATGTGATTAGGAGATGTGTATTTGAACATGAATTCGAATCTATTTTGAAAATTTGTCATTCATATGCTTGTGGTGGTCATTTTAGGCCTAATAGAACAGCTAGAGAAATACTTATATATAGTGAATTCCAACAGTCGTAGGAAATGGTTAGGAAGGTGAAAAACTTGGTTTTGTGCAATTGTTAAACTATATAAGGTTAGGTCATTTTATTTGGCACATTGGGACTTAATTGGACTTATTTAAGGTGTGAAATGAACTTAAATTGAGGTTAGATTAATTAAGTAAAAGTTAATTTAGTAATGGATTGATAATTAAGGTAATTACCTAAGGAATGCGTGGTAGTAAATAATGTGTCTAATGTTGAAATGTATGACGTGTTCAAGGATGAATGTGTCCTTATGGACACAAATATGTTTCAAAGGATTTTTGTGATGTGAATTGAATAGGATAATTTATGAATTGGGATTTTTTGTAATTATATTTAATATGTCAATACATAATGTATTTACTGGTATATTATTGCAAATGTTTAGGTTCATAAGGTATGTTAAGTTGTTGGATATGAAAGATTATGTTCAATTTGAGAAAAATGGAATAAAGACATATGTTATGATTCTAAAATCTGAAATGGTTTATTTTAAAATAGTCAAGTCCTAGTGTTGGGTAAATAGGCATGTCTTTAAGGGTATGGAGCTGCTTTTGTAACTAGACACACTTAGGTGTCTTCTGTAACTAGACATAAAGGTATCTTTTGTGATTAGACACTTCGGTGTCTTCTGGCTTTAGAAACTTCTATGTCTTCTATTCCAGAGACTTAAGTCTCTTCTGGTTCATATACCAAACATGGGTATCATACGTTCTGGTCCCGTTACCCACTTTTATAAAAAGGATTAATAGGCTAACTTGTTTTGTGTTCTGTTACACATTCAGTTATGATATAATCAAGCTTTATTCTAAAATAACTAAGTTTTATTATGAAATAATTAGATACTGCATCTAAGTTTTATTATGAAATAATTAGATATTGTTTTGATACAGTCAAGTTTAGTTCTGGTACTTTAAAGTTTTGTTATGATATTATGGTATTTTGTTATGATACTTGTAAGTTTTGTTCTGAAACCAATATATCCTATTTTGATATGTTCTACTGTGTTCTGAGATGCATATTGTTTGGATTGTGTTTTAATATAAACAATTAAAGATTGTTTGAGATGTGATTTGATTATATATATGTGAATGTTAGATGACTGTTAGAAATAATCACCAATTTATATCTTGTTTAGTTATTTCCCCACTAAGCTTTATGCTTAGCACGGTGGTTTTTCCTATGTGTAGGTTCTGGTATAAAGGTTTAAAGACTGGGACAAAGATAACCGCAGTGGTCAAAGAGATTATGTTTTGTTTTAGAAATCTTCAGTCTATTTTTTAATTGTATTTAATGTAATGAGACATATTGGGATTTGTATTTTGTTTGATGGTTTGTAATAACCTTAATATAGATTGGATTTAGATTTAAGGCTTTGTTGTGATAAGTACCATGTGTATGTTATGTTCTGAATATGACCTAACCTAGGAATTGAAATGTATGTTACTTGAGTTTCTAGAAATGCTTTAACATGTTTTAGATTGTTTCAATACTATTTAGTATGGCATTTGCATATCCTCCTGGGTATGTAGGTGTTACATCATTTGGTATTAGGGCATCGTTTAGGCAATTTTAGTTTAACCAGTGCTTAACTATTGCTTATACTTGGATATAAGAGTTGTGTTTGGCCTAATGCGGGTTGTCCCATGTTTTGGTTTTAGATTTAAGTATAGAAAGATCTCATGTAGTTTGTTACATCCTATTTCGATTCGTTAATGGAAATGGATAACATTACCATCGATTTTGTCATTAGACTTCTTCTCACTCAAAGGAAGCATGCTACTGTATGGGTGATTCTGGATAAGTTCACCAAGTCTGCCCACTTTCTACCTATTTGTGCTGATTATTCATTGGATAGGCTTGTATATATATATATATGAATGAGATAGTTAGGTTGCATAAGGTACCGTTGTATGTTATTTCTGATCGTGATCCTCGATTTACTTCGAGACTCTAGAAAAGTCTATAAAAACCTTTGTGTAGCACCCCAACTCCTGCAAGATACGTACCTGACATCTAGAGGGATATCCGAGTCCATGCCCCACGAGAATGACATGTTAGAGCACTTAATCATTCAAAAATCGGTATAAAATCTTTTTTGAAACCAAAAACATAATATGTGGAAATCCGTAACCAAATGGGGCCCACTTTGTTCATAAACTTTTTCAATCATAATAATATAATCAATAAAACTTTCAATAGCCATTAGGGCCCTTTCACAAATACAAAACACTTTAGACATAATGCCTTTCCATTACATCATAGTTTAAATACACATTGAGCAAAACTTTATGGAATACATTATTCGATACAAAAGTTGCGGAATATATAATTCAATACAAAAATAAAGAAATACAATGCAGACGCGAACTGATCCCGACTTCTATCCCTCCCTTATATGTTGTAGGGATACTCTCGTTCGCCTAACGAGATATTCTTCTGATCCTGAAAAATATTTGCAAATTTTGGGTGAGTTTTGCAAACTCAATGAATGACCATCATCGATGGCTCACCCAGTCATATAACACGTAATTTACATTCACATCATTTCACACTTCACATTCAATGCATTTTAATCATTCATATTATGCATATGTAGTGCACATGAGACCTACTTTTCAATTGTTACTTTGTTGTGACCGAGTGCCTAAACTGTCCCGTATCCATTGGATACCGGGCTCATTGCTAACTGTGCCTTATTCTCTTGGGGGATACAGGGCTCATTTTACATAGTGAGCCTTAGGCTCTTAATCACTTTTGAGCTCGGGGCTCATTTTCACTCGTTGAACTTTAAGCTCTGATCAGTGGCTACTCTGGTCACAACTGCCATTATGTTTCATGCATTCATGAAATGGAATGCCTCAATCACATTTGCATATTCTCATTCACTCACATTCACATATCATCGGCCCGTAATCTGACATTCAACATTAAAGTTGAGTATCACTTTTTCATTCATATGCAAATCCACATTCAAAACACATTTATCATCGGACCGTGGTCCGGTATTTAACATTCATATTATGTACATTTATTTCATCTCATTCACATACAAGTAGCACTTCAATATCCAAATCAAACATCACAATCATCGGACCTTCTGTCCGAAAAACATTACAATCATTCACATTCATATGAGCATTTAGTAGTCAATCAATACAAAATTCAAAATAGAACAAACAATGAATGAGACCATCTAGGTCTACTCACAGTACGCTCTAGATTAGCATTTGCTTCCAAATTCTAGAAACGCCTGAATGTGGGCACTTAACCTATACAACCCATTTATGTAAGACAGACATTGCACACTCATTAATAATGTCACAATTATAAGCATTTATTCATGCACAACTGTGTATAAGGACTATGTACAATGCATACTTAATGACAATCCCGGATACCTAACCAACTTCATAACTTAATCACTCATCATTTCTTTGAATCATATACTCAATCCTTTGGTAATTTGATGTCAATAAGTCATCCACTAATTTTTCAATACATACTCGTATATGACTAATGAAGAGGAAAATAGAGTATATATATATATATATATATATATATATATATATATATATATATATATATATATATATATATATATATATATATATATAACAATCAACTTTCAACTTCAAAAACTAGTTTAACACTATCCTATAACATTTCAGCCATCAAATGCAAAGAAAAACTCCTCACTCATTTTCTAGAAAATAAGAATATCACTGTTCTTAACCATTTAACAGTGAACTAACGATGCATGCTTCATTTCATGCAAAAATACATAATCATAACAAGCTTACCTATTTGAAGCTCCAATATCTGTAAAATTACGTAACCTAATCCCTCATGCAACCACGTACATCAACTTGAAAGTTGACAAAGGGTTCAGTTTTTCTTGGGGTAGAAGAAAGAAATAACAACGTATGAGTGGTAATGGATAAGAAAAACCAAGATTTCATTAAGGTGTATATTTCAAGAGAAACCCTGTGTTTAAGAAAAACTAGGGAAACAAGCTTCAAGAAGGATAAAGACAAGGACAACAACTTGTCTTTCAAGGTTATTAAAACTTAACTTTAAAGCATAGACACCTGTCCATTTCTTAACCACTTATCCACTTCCCTTTATTAAAACTCACTTAAGTATGATTTATACTTAAGTTTATGATTTAATAAAACCACTGTAATCACAAGTCATAACCCTTTACTCACTTTCAGATTTTTCCCATAAAATATCATTTTGGGTCAATTTTACATGTTCTTTTTGACCACAGTAATGAAGTAATTTTGTAACACTTTCTCTAGACACATGTTCCCCTATGTCTTATGTTTCCATTGATACCAAAATCATCCAATTTCGTTCAGTGATTTGAAAGATATGCTTCAAATAATTTTGGACTGCTCTTGTCCAAAACAATATACTAAGCACAAAATCCATCCAGAAATTGAACATCTTAGAGGCTGAATTAGAATTCAACCTCTTCATATATATTGTAAACCTACGTCTATAGTTTAATCCATTAAAAACATCTCAGTTGGAACCCTACAAGTCTAGATATATTCAAAATACCAAAGCATATTCAGTAAAATAACATCAGTTCATACTATTTCAACAGATTCCTTTACTTTCCTTTAATCAAAACCTTTTTCCAATCAATTCGGAATGCTACCAATTTTTGTGGAGAGATAGCACAATATGGGAGGAATCTATTGTCTTAAGGATCACTTCGTTTAGAGGTCGGATAACCAAGATTGGGCTGAAAGAATCAAACAAGGTTCTTTCCTCCATCATATTGAACCTATTCGGGACAAATGGCATAACTTGCTCTAGAAATATCAGATCAAGGTCCTTCTTAGAGGGTTTGAAAGAGGACTTCAAGATCTACAACTTTTATGAAGACCTGAAGACAAATTCAATAGTCTATAGGGTTAAAAAATGGGACCAGATGATAAAATCAGATAAACAGTGCACCAGACGATATGACGTCATCACTAGACGATATGACATCATCTGACGATACGTCATCACTAGACGATACGTACTCAACAGACGAAGCGCCCTCACTAGACGATACGTCATCACCAGACGATATGTCCCCACTAGATGATACATCCCCACTAGATAAAGCTTGTAACATCCCATTCCCGATGGGAAGGGTAAAATGGTAATTTTGGAATGGGTTATGAGTGTGTAAACTAGTCTCGGCATGTTCATGCCTAATATGGCCTCCATATATGCATAAATTGTAATTTTTGTATATGCACATGATTGTACATGCATTCATGACATTTCCCGGCATATGTGTTATTGTGAGAAACATATGATTTAGTGCTTGAAAATCATATTGGAGTAGATTTTTGTGTGTTTTTTATTTTTGTGGAATTTTAGAAAATTTTCTGAAAATTTTTCGGGATACCTTTCCGGACTGGAAAATTTACAAGTGACAGACTGATTTGGTTTTCGGTACCGAAAATGACTGTCCAATGGCACTGAAAAATTAGATACATGATTTTAGGATTTATTACTTTGAGCCATTAGATTCTGGAACGGAATTGGACTAGAAATTAAATTGAAATTTGGAAAAAAGACCTGAGGAGTACTTAAAACCAGGACAAGTGGCAAGTGACACATGTCACTTGCCTACTTAGTCTTGCTATATAAATATCCTATCTAATTTAAGTGCTTCCACGACACTTCTCTTTTGAAGGAATACAAAGTGTTTTAGATGGATTTTTCTCCTCCATCTTCGTAGCCTCCTTCATCTTCTCTTCTGCATCGATTTTTCTCCTTCTTTTTAACTAGAATTGCTACTCTTCTCTTCTCCCTTAAGTGCTTCCTCTTCAAGTGTCCAAGCCTAAGCATGTTGCCTCCCTTATAGTGATGATCGTATGGTGAGAGAGGTAGGTAGAGGATGGGTGAAAAGTGGAAGAAAAGAAGAATTAAAGGCTTGTTAAGTGAGTATTTAGTTTTTACGGTTTTAAATTGGTAGTTGATGCTTTATTTGTGATGTCTTGAACATTAATTTCATGGTACTTGGGATTAGCTTGGATGGGTATAAATTCATGTTTGTGTAAGGAGGAATAATATAACATGTAAAGTATAGTTAAATTGTGTGTTTTGGATGGATTTTAGTATGTTAGATGCTTACTTCTTAAATGAAAACGATTGAGTATTTGTGCTGGAATTTTGTGGGGTTATGTTCAAGTGAATGTCTAGATGAACTTGTGGCTGAATTAGAGACTAAATTGGATGCTTATTGATGTAGGATTGGTGTTGGAATGAAAGAAGTTGAGTTGGATATGAAATCTGGAGAATGTTACTTTGTGTAGGTTTCAGATTTTTGCTCATAACTTTTGATGTGGTTGTCCGATTGAGATGAGCTTGGGCTTAAATTAAACTTAAGAAATATGGCTAGATTTCATATGAGGAAGGCCAAAGAGGACACCAAGGGAAAGTGTTTCCACTGTGGTGAGAAGGGCCACTGGAAAAGAAACTGTGCAATCTACCTTGAGTCCCTTAAAGGCAAACAAGGTATGAGTTTCCAAAGTTTGTTAGGAACTAGAAATGTGGCAGATTCATCTGATTCTTAGATATTAGATTCAAGAGTCACTGACTATGTTTGCAATTCTTTACAGGGGTTCCAACAAAGGAAAGTACTACCTAAAGGTTAGTTTTAAGTCAAGATAGTAGATGGACCCTACGTTTTGACAGAATCAATGGGAGTAGTTATCTTAGACTTTCCTAATGGTAATAGGTTATATTTAGAGGATGTATATTACATTCCAATGATTGTAAGGAACATTATTTCTGTTTTCTATTTAACAAAACATGGTTATTCCTTATATTTTGAAAATGTTGTTTCAATATATGAGAAATAAGGATTTTATTTGTAATGCGATAATTAAAAAGGAATTGTTCTTTATATAACCAATGACAGGCTCACTAAACACCATAGAATTAATAAAACTAAGACAATCCATTGACTCTAGCATTAATTCAAAATATCTATGGCACTTAAGAATTAGTCATATCAATCAAAACAGACTTGACAGGTTAGTAAAGGATGGGATCCTTATGGGCTTGGATAACGATCCCTTACCCACCTGTGAATCTAGTGTTGAAGGAAAAATGACCAAGGCCTCATTTCCTTCTAAAGAAAACATATTTGAATCCACGTTGGACCTGGTATATAATGATGTGTCCATGAACATACAAGCTAGAGGAGGTTATAAATATTTCATAACCTTTATAAATGGTTACTCTAGACATGGGTATTTGTATTTGATGCATAAAAAGAGTGACTCCTTTGAAAAGCTCAAAGAATTCAAAGCTAAAGTTGAGAGGCAGCTGGGCAAGCCATTAAAACAACTTCGATCGGATCGAGGTGGTGAGTATTTATTTGGAGAGTTCCAACAATTTCTAATTGACAATAGAATTGTTTCCAACTTGTCAGCTCCTCGAACACCTCAACAGAATGGTGTAGCAAAGAGGAGGAATAGGAATCTATTGGAAATGGTAAGATCAATGATATCTTACACTATCCTTTTAGAATCGTTCTGGGGATATGCCATACAAATGACAACTTATTTTCTTAACGTTGCACCATCCAAATCGATGCCTAAAACACCTAGGGAGTTATGGACTGGCCGAGTGCCTTCATTGTGACACTTAAGGACTTGGGGCTACCAAACCCATGTTCTAAAGCCTGAATCCACAAAGATGGAGCCAAGGTTAGAAGTATATTTATTAGTAAGATATCTTATGGGTACATGAGGGTACTATTTTTACAGCCCTTAGGATAGGAAGGTATTTGTGTCAACAGATGCAGCCTTCTTAGAGGAAGAATTTGTGAGAAATCACAACGAAAGAAGTGAAGTAGTACTAAAAGAGTTAGCGATTTCATCTAAACCAAGAGTTGATTTGGATATAACAAAACAAGATGTCCAAATGGATTCAAGAGTTAAATCAGAAGAGCAACCTAAACATCAAGTAGTGCCTATACATAGTGGGAAGGTTGTGAGATAACTAGATAGGTACCTAGGTCTAGGGGAAGGCATAATTGCCATCCCAGACTAAGAAGAAATGGATCCCATTACTTATACATAAGCTACTAATGATGACGATGCAAAAAAATGGCTCAAGGTGATGGAATTGGAAATAGATTCCATGTACACTAATGAAGTCTGGGTCCTTGTAGATCTACCTCTAGATGTAAAAGCCATAGGATGTACATGGATCTACAAAAGAAAAAAAGGATCAGATGGAAAGGAGACTTTTAAAGTTAGATTGGTAGCCAAAGGCTATAGTAAAAAAGATGGTATAGATTATGAGGAGACTTTTTCTCCGGTTGTCGTGCTTAACTTCATCAGAATTCCTTTGGCCATAGTAGCTTATTTCGATTATGAAATATGGCAAGTGGATGTCAAGATAGCATTTCTTAATGGGGATCTTGAGGAGATCGTTTATATGACCCACTAGAAGCATTTGTTTAGCCAGGTAATAAGCATAAGGTATGCAAATTGTAGAGGTCCACTTATGAACTTAAACAAGTATCTCGGTTTTGGAACATTAGATTTGATAAGCCTATCAAAACCTATAGGCTCATACAAAACCTAGACGAACCTTGTGTCTATAAAAGGACATAAGAATGCAAGTTTATTTTCCTAATTCTGTATGTCGAAGACATTCTGCTTGTTAGGAATGATGTAGAAATGTTTTCTACAATCAAAGGATGGCTAAAAGAACAGTTTTCAATGAAAGATTTAGGAGAGGCTAACTATGTTCTAAGGAACAAACTTATAAGGGATGGTAAAAATAAGCAAAAAACCTTGTCTCAATTAACCTACATTGAGAGAACATGTTCAATAAGTTTGCCATGTAGGATTCCAAGAGGGGTTTCACACCTACTAGACATGAAATTAAACTTTCAAAGGAGCAAGCACCTAAGACCTAAGAGGAAGTCTAACGCATGTATAACATTCCATATGCTTCGGTAGATGGAAGCTTAATGTATGCTATGCTTTGCACTAGATTGGATATCTGTTACGTAGTGGGACTTGTAAGTAGATTCCCTTCTAATCCAGGAATGGAGCATTGAACTGTGGTTAAGTGTATACTCAAGTATCGTAGGACGAAGAACTTAATGCTTGCTTACTATAGAAGTGACCTTATTTCGATAGGATATACAGATTCTGATTTTCAATCAGATGTTGATTTAAGGAAATCAACTTCTAGTTCTATATTTGTTTTAGGAGGTGGAGCCATAGTCTGGCGGAGTGTCAAGCAATCTTGTGATGCTGATTCGACTATGGAGGATGAGTATGTTGCTACTTGAGAAGCAGCAAAAGAAACAATCTGACTTCGTAAGTTCCTAAATGAGTTGGAGGTAGTTCACGAGGTAGAAAAGACTATTACACTTTGTTGTGATAATAATAAGGCAGTTGGTAATTCTAAAGAAACTCAGAACCATAAAGCTGTTAAACACACCAAGTGAAAGTATCATCTCATAAGGAGATAATACAATGTGGTGAGATGCATGTGGAAAAGATTCCCACAGAGAAAAACCTTGCTGATCCATTTACGAAAATGCTATCTCAAAAGAGTTTTGAGGGTCACCTAAAAGGGATGGGAATGAGGGATATGTCAAACTTGCTTTAGGGTAAATGGGAGATTGTTGGAGTTATATAAATATAGTGCCCTAGAAAGAAAGTGTATTTACTTATAAGTTAATCTTCTTCCAATTATTTTTTATAATGAAAATATTTATTATTAATAAAACAAAAGAGTCAAGGAATGATAAATTTCATATCATGATAGTAGTTGACTATTGATAATGGTATTATTAAATAAATCTGGAATCACATATGTTTTTAAAGAATAAAGTAGGTCATTTCTTTAGTCTTAACACTTACACTTTAGCATTCTTTTATTACAAACCACAATCTTGATGAGTGGTCAACTCATATGTGTTTTATTATAATTCTTGATATGATCGGAATAGATTTTTACAGAGTATCAATCTAGGGCCTGCATGATGGAATTATTAATTAAAACAATTGAAATATGTGTCAGGGAATATTCACTCAAATAGAGAGTTTATATTGATATCATCACTTCTAAATGTTTTACAGAGATTGGTGATTAAACTGGTGGTTTGATAGACTAGCTACCCATCAAGTCTTAACACTAAGATGAGATCTTGTGTGTTAATTACCATATAGAGTAAAGTGGGAGATTTAGAAGGAAACACCAAAATAAGTGCAAAATGATAATTTTACCCTTTATTGTGCGGATGACTATAATATGGTTCATAATAGAGTTTACAATTGGACATCTTATTTGCAACATTTGTTGTCATAAGATTTAGTAATTCAAGAGTTCAGCTAATTGTCTTCAGTGGCATGACATTTGGTTGATAAGGTGGAATTAATTCTAATAAGATTAAATTAATTATGAGCTTATTGGAGCTTGAATTGTTGGGGAGCCTAACTTTGGATCATGAAACGTAAGCTTAATCTAATGAAATTTCCTTAACCATCACCGATTCATCTTCTTGCTCTGATATCATAAACTGTTGGGCACCGATTTTAAAGCCCAACGTTCGGAGTCATCATAAGACTTGAGTGTGCATATTACCTTAAAAGGTTATTTCCATGAACCCTTATTAGCCATATGCCACAAGAGTGGAGTGCACACACCAGACACTCACCAAAACCACAAATTGATTTCTTCACAAAAATGGTAGCTCTAAGTCTCTAGTTTGATTTGAAGTAAGAAGTATCTCAATTGCAACTCTATAGAAGAAGTTATGCTTGAAAAACCAAGGTATGTTCATACCTCAATCATGGTCTCCCAACTGACCCCTCACTTTCTCTCAATCAAACTTTCTCAAATCAACTCTAAAAGATCCCAATTTTTATAGAGAGGTATATACGTCTATTACGAAGCTATTGCTTTAAGAATCACTTCATTCGGAGTTCGGATGAGGAAGTTATGGTCAAAAGAATCCAACATGTGTATGTCTTTAATCATTTTGTACCTGTCTTGGCATAATTGTCATAACTTTTGCTACTTATGTCTGATTTAGTTGTTCTTGGATTATTTGAAAGACGACTTCTAGATCTACAACTTTTTTGAGACTACAAAGTGAGATGTTGTCATTTAAGGGATCAAAAATTGCAATTTACTGAAGCTGTTCCGTGAATGTCCGTTTAATGGACATTATCGAGGTTGGGAGCCATTTTTGGCCGAGAAGGTCCATTTCACGGACATCCATGTCCGTTAAATGGACATTGGTTAGGATGGAGGTCATTTTTTGACCAGAGAAGGTCCGTTTAACGAATATTGGGGTTCCCCAAACTCCTCCAATGCCTCTCCAATGCTTCCAACATCCTTTCTAACCCCATAATCACTCATAATCTTCTTAAATTCACTTATTCCAATATAATATCACTTCTAAAACATTCAATTACCAATTTGATTTCATAAATCCCCCAAATCTCAACTTAAATGATTCATCTCATACTATAATTCTCATCATTCACCATAGCTGTCATGTTCATACTTCCTATGCAGCATCATCATTTATAATTCTCATATCTCTCAACTCCGATATCCAAAATTTACATGCTTTATAGCGTTGGAAAGCTAAGAGGATAAACTACAACTTTCCAAAAGGCAATTTTGTCTAATTCTACCTATATTAATCCAGTTTTCTCCCTGAATTTAGAACACAATTCCTTACCCTATGAAGAACTTGGAAATTGTCCCATTTTCAATTCCTCTATGCAACATCATTTTATAACCCTTTTAAATTCCAACTTTTCTTCATCCACTCTTAATTCTCAGCTCATTTGACTTGTCACATTTAACTACATCTCATCATTCATAATTCCTATGTGTCTTTTCCATAACATCTCACTGATATGTCATATATGTATATATCAACCATTCATGCTCAACATTCATCATCGTCATCCATATATCATTCATATTTCAAACTGACAATCGTCTATACACAAGTTCATGTTCCATTAACATCATAAAATAAGAGTTTTACAAACTTTAATGGCATTTCAAGCCACAATACATTAATATTCCAAAATTCCCAAATTACACAAGACACTTGAATAATCATTGCTCAAAATGCAATTACAACTTTGTTTTACATAAATTACTCCAAAACAAAACAAAACATGGAAATTTGGGTTTATGCCTTGATTCACTTTCAATTAATCTCTTGCTCATCACTTGAATAGGGGAAAGAGAGTGGGGGTGAGCTTAAAATCTCCTGGGTAACATGTTTGTAACGGATAACAAGCAAAACCATTTATAAAGCTCATTTCCATTGAACATTTTCATAAACATAGTCATTCCGCATTAAAAATCACAAAACACTTATTTCTCCAAATTCTCAACCAATTCACAATAATGCAAATCATGTATGCATCAACTTGTCAACATATCATGAACACGTGAATACATCAAAACGGTTTGGTTAGGTCCAAAAATAGAATGTATTACACGTTTCTTATAAGGGTCTTGTGTAGCCATGAACAAAACGTACTATCGCAATCCCAAAAAATGTTCTTGCATAGCCGTGAACTTATGGGAGTCCGTGAAGCAGTTCCATGCCACTAGTGGGCAGGCGGGAGAAGGCTTTAGTCAAAGTGCACTTGATCGACTCTCGTTTCATCTAAAGATTAAACCCTTAGAAACCGAAGCAAAAATTTAATTCCAAGGATTGCAATATGGGATGCAACCTTGGGTCGTCTCACTTAATCGGAACCTAATGTAAGTGGTCTAAGCTAGAGTAATTATCGAAAATGCAAACTAAGTAGATAAAAAAGAAAAGGAGGTTTGGATCATTTGTAAAAGAAATTTGGAAGATTGAACTAAATGAAAGAAAAATGTATAAAAAAGGTATTTTTGGATTTTTGGGAAAGTGAAAAGTAAACAAAAAAAACTCAAACAATGATCAAATATGATAAAATCCTCTTGAAAATGAGCTTTGGCTATCATGGTTTCACTAAGTTTTCGAATGATAACCTTAAAGAACTCTTTAAGTCCAAGGTTTTAATTAATGAACTCCATTTCTTAAAACCTTGTTAAATGCATCTTAGTGTGTATTAATGGATGAGTTAATGCAAGTGGTCAGTATAGATCAAGCTTAACTCAATATCAATCACAACTAGGCATATGAAAGAGAGTTAACACAATCACCACAAAGACATATATGAGACCTCATATATTAAACATCAAAGTTCTACATAAACAAATCCATAACACAAGCATTGTTCAACACTTGATTAAACTCTAATCAAGCTAATCTAACTACACGACCATAAACCCTAACTCAGAAGTTTACAACTATGCAGTTAAACTTGAAAATGTAAAACAACTCCCTTTTAAAGCCCATTGAACTCAAGCCATCGCTACATCTTCAAGAGGAATAGGTATTCTAGCCAAGTATAATGTCGGGAATCCTCACAACCGCAAGAGCTCCGATGTTACCCATGGTAGCAGCAGTAGCAGATGGTGAAGTTGATAGTGGAGGTAGTCGATGGATGAAAGTTGAGAGTGAAGTTTCGTACGATGTTGTGTGTTGCTGCCCAAGAGTGATCGTCCTTTATGACCTAATTTGGCATGATTTTATATGTTGGGTCGCGAGTCGGGTCGGAACAGTGAGAGAATTTTCTAATTTAAGTTCAATTTCTGATAGTTCGCCGCGGCGTACGCTTCTTGGATCCTTCGCCTTGGTGAAATAATTAATTTACACTGCAGCGAGCTTTTCCTTCATGTTGCGCCACGACGACAGTTCTGGTTTTCCGCGGAAAACATCCTGAAGCTCATGTACTCGTGCTGACTCCATTTAAGCCCAATGACTCCTTCCCCTTGAGGCTCCTACAATCAAAAATAGCAATTTTGTAGTATCAATTGTTCTTGGAAAAATTTATAATGTCAACTTGTAACAATTTTTACCATCAAATTGCATAAAATAAAAGTTCACACTCAAGGATCAATTTAAGCATAAAATCAAGAATAAGGAGTCAAAAAGTGTAGTAAAGGTCATAAAAGTGTTGTCAATTTAGATAATAAACTCGGGCTCAATCAAATTCTCCCACACTTAGACCTTTGTACTCCTGGAAAAAGTTTATAAGAGTCAAAGAAATACAAGTTTAAAAGAAAAATTATGACCATGCTTAAAACAATAATAGGAAATTGGCAAAAATCACTTTATCAGAAATCAACCAAAGTAGACTGAAAGAGTGCCAAAAAAAATAAACATTAAAAGAATTTAATCCAAGATATTGAACGAAAGAGATTTTACTCAAGGTAAAATGTTTGCTCTCATCTCACTTGTGTTAAGGATATTGTCACTCTAAATCTACTTAATCCATTCTCTACCATAAGCTTGTGACAGTCCTATTTCTCCACTACAAGAACTATAATTTTGAAAATCAAGAGGACTTTTCAAGGTTGTAATGTATGGAAGGCTAGATGAAATAGATAGAATGAATGAAGAGAGAAAGAGTATGAATACATGCACTACAATTATGAAATGGATGTCAATAAAGAAACATTATTGAATTTTTTAAATTAAAATAACATATACATATAGACATGTATATATATGATTGAAGCTGCTTGTACTGATTCTTCTTTTCTTTCTGTTTTTTGTTCCTTTTTAGAACACACTTTTTTTTGTCAAAAGAAATTGTAAAATAAACTATTGACACCATATAAGGATGTGTGCATGTGCTCATAAATAATGACTCAAGGGGTTAGTGAGGGATAAGTGTTTGTGGGATGGTGTTTGGGTCAAAAGGGTTTAGAAAGAATGCCTCTATCATATTAACAAAATTTTAGTTCATAAAGCTTTGAGAAAGAATTGAAACAAGTTCTAGAGAAATATGAAATAAGCAGATACACTCAAAAATTGAAGAAAAATGGGGCCCAAATATCCTTCCAACAAGGGTAGTATCTTAATGAACAATCTTAAGTCTAAAAAACTTAAAGTGCTACTTTATTAGCATACCTTCATTTACTTTGTGTTGAAAACATCTAAAGTAAAATTAACCAATACCGACTATCATTAAAAGGATGGGAAGTATTTTTAAAAACTCAAGTATCAATTTGAAAATGATAAATTCTTAGAGAAGCAAAAGGTACAAGAGTTGACTGTGGAAGGAGTTAGCATTGAGACAAAATGTTCAAAAAAAATTCATTTCTGCAAGGGGTGTTACGCCGCGGCGACAACAATGTGCACCACGGCGAACTGCACGGTTAACCAACTTTGCAGGGGCAAACTTCAAGTTGCGCCGCGGGGAAAAACAAGTTCAAGGCTGCGGTGAAAAACAACATAATTGAATCTTCACAATCACCAAGTTAAAAAATTTCTAACTTTATGCATGATTGATTAACACCACTTATAAATTGTCAAAATGGAGCACAGTAAGAATAATAAAAAGGAAAAACTCCCCCACACTGAAACGACAAATTGTCCTCAATGAACAAGAACAAATAACAGAGAGAAATCAGGGAAGTGAAAAGGAAATGCACTGGAAAGTAAAAATATAGCTAGCTACCTAATGAGATGGTTCTCTCCCACACTTAGCAAGACAAGCAGTACACCAAAACAAAATCTAAAGCTAACTAGTTAGAGATCAAAAGGAAATAAATAAGTGAAAGAGAGAAGGAACCTGATATTCATGGTGGTTTTTGGTTCTCATGATAGAGCTTTAAAAGATGACCATTTACTTTGAGTTGTGCGCCAGTGGCTTCATATATAAGCTCTACCATACTAAAGTTGTGAGCTTTAGTGACCAAATAAAATCCATCCCAACGAGTATTGAATTTTCCATGTTTAAAGTTGAACCGAGCCTTGTATAATAGGACCTTGTCCCCTTCCTTGAAACTTTTCCTTTGAAGAATCTTGTCATGCATCAGCTTTGTCTTCTCTTTGTAAAGGCAAGAATGTTCATATGCCTCTAGCCTTAACTCCTTGAGTTCTTGCAGTTGGAGTTTCCTTTCCATACCAGAAGATTCCAAGTCGATGTTGCATTGTTTAACTGCCTAATAAGCCTTATGCTCTAACTCCATAGGCAAATGGCACGCCTTTCTATAGATCAAGCGGTAAGGGGACATGCCTATTGGGGACTTATAAGTGGTGCGATAGGCCCATAGTGCTTCAATCCTTTTTGGATGGCTTGACTATTTTCTCCAAGATGTGCTTTACCTCTCTATTTAAAAATTCAGCTTGATCATTGGTTTGTGGATGGTATGCAGTGGAGGTTTTGTGAGTGACTCCACATTTGGAAAACAAGTTACCAATGACTCTATTACAAAAATGTGTCCCTCGATCACTAACCACAACTTTAGGAATCCCAAATCGACAAAAAATATTGGACTTACGAAAATTGGACACAGTTTGGGCATCATCTTTTCTAGTAGGAATAGCCTCTATCCATTTGGACACATAGTCAACGACTAAAAGGATATACACAAAGCCAAAAGATGGGGGAAAGGGTCCCATAAAATCAATTTTCCAAACATCAAAGATTTCACAAAATAATAGAGGTTGCTGTGGCATTTCATGCCATTTCCCTAACCCTCCGAAGCGTTGGCATTTGTCACATGATTGACAAAAGTTGAATGAATCTTTTAAAAAGCTAGGCCAATAAAAACCAGAATCTAGAATTTTCCTAGATGTTCTCCTTGCACTGAAATGCCCACCATAAACTATTGAATGACAAGCTGAAATTATAACGTCAAATTCCTAATGAGGTACGCATTTTCGAATTACTTGGTCACTACACATTCTCCAAAGATGAGGGGCATCCCAGATGTAATGTCGAGCTTCGCTTTTCAATTTTTGAGCCTGTGCTTGAGACATAAAAGGAGGAGTAAATCTAGTCATAAGATAATTGACAATATGTGCACACCAAGGTTCTTTAATGATTGAAGAACATAGGACTGAATCAGGACAAGAATCGCAAGTTAGTTCAGAAGAGTCCACTCCCTACGTATTGTCAGGCAGCCTGCTCAAATGGTCAGCTACATGATTTGTCACCCCAGCTCGATCCTTTATTTCAATATCAAATTCTTAGAGAAGCAACATCCTTCGTATCAATCTAGGCTTCGATTGTGGTTTCTTGAGGAGATATCGAATGACTGCATGATCTATAAAAATGATTACATATGAGTTTAACAGATATTGTCTGAACTTTTCTAAAGTGAAAATTACTGCAAACAACTCTTTCTCAGTTGTTGTGTAGTTAATTTGAGCTGCATCCAGTGTTTTTAAGGCATAAGCAATAACTTTTGCCAGTTTCTCCTCTTGTTGGCACAACATAACCCCTACAGCATAATTAGAAGCGTCACATGAAAGCTCAAAAGGTAGGTTCCAATCAGAAGCAACTAAAATGGATGGTGAAAAGAGTTTTGATTTCAAGGTGTCAAAGGCATGTCTGCATGAATCATCAAACTCAAAATTTTCATATTTTTGTTAAAGCTTGGATAGAGGTAAGGCAATTTTTCTAAAATCGTTTATGAAACGCCTATAAAATCCTGCATGGCCCAAAAATGATCTTATATCTCACACGCAGATAGGATAAGGCAAAGAAGATATAACCTCAATCTTAGCTTTATCAACTAAATCAAATGAACCAACACTATACCTTCATTGACCATGAAATGGCATTTTTCAAAATTCAAAATCAAGTTCTTTTCAATGCATCTTTTTAAAACTTTTGTGAGACTCAATAAACAAGCATCAAAAGAATCACCATAGACTGTGAAATCATCCATAAAAACTTCCATGCATTCCTCTAAAAATTAACAGAAAATAGCCATCACACAATGTTGGAAGGTTCCTGGGGAATTACATAAACCAAAAGGCATTCTTTGATATGAAAAGGTGCCAAAGGGACATGTAAAAGTGGTTTTATCTTGGTCCTCTGGTGCAATGGGCACTTGAAAGTACTAAGAGAAACCATCTAAAAAATAATAATGTGATTTACCAGCAAGCCTTTCAAGCATTTGGTCAATAAAAGGGAGGGGAAAATGATCTTTTCTTGTGGCATCATTTAATCGTCTATAATCCATACACACTCGCCACGAATTTTGCACTCTGGTAGGAATAAGGTCATCTTTATCATTTTTGATCACCGTTATCCCACTTTTTCTTGGCACTACATGTATTGGGCGAACCCAGTCACTATCAGAAATGGGATATATGATCCCTGCACTTAGCAATTTTGTGATTTCTTTCTTGAACACATCTAAGATGAGTGGGTTTAGCCTCCTTTGAGGTTGCCTCACAAATTTAGAACCCTCACTCAATAAGATCCTGTGTGTGCAAATAGCTGGGCAAATTCCTGGAATATCCGCTAAAGTCCACCCTATAGCCCTCTTATGTTCCTTCAAAACATTAAAAAGTCTCTTTTCTTCAGTGGATGACAAAGTATTGGCAATTATGACAAGTAAACACTCATTAGACTCAAGAAAGGAATACTTTAAGGTAGCTGGTAGAGGTTTCAACTAAAGCATAGGAGGTTGTACAACAAAAGGAATTAACTTATGAAGTTCAAGAGAGAAAAGATCACTCCCTTTTTCTTCTGACATGGAATTCGTCTCCTGGTAATCAACTATGTCCAAGCCATCCTACTTCCCTGAAACATAGACAGAAAACTTTTCCCAAAGATCAAGTGAAGGTAAGCCAGAGGTAGGAGAATCTTTTTGTAATTCACATTTATATTGGGCATCGTTTACAGCAAAATTAATCATGTTCACCCCTAAAAGTGAATAGTCCTCATGGGGGTGTTTCATGGCCTCATACATGTTAAAGCTCACCTGCTGGTCTCCCACCTCCATGGTGATCGTACCTTCTTTCATGCTAATCATGGTACTGGTAGTCCTTAAGAAGGGTCGACAAAGAATCAAAGATGTATCCTGCATAACTTCAGAAGACATATCAAGCACATAAAAATCAGCAGGAAATACCAAACCTTTTACTTGGACCAGGATGTCTTCAATAATGCCCACTGGATGCCTAAATGATCTGTTAGCCAATTATAACAAAACAGATGTGGGTTTCAAACTCTTGACTCCTAAGGAGTGATAGACAAACTTTGGCGTCACATTAATAACGGCCCCTAGATCTAACAAAGCTCTTCCCACAGTGACATTCCTTATAGTGCATGGAATGGTAAAAGATCCAGGGTCTTGACATTTCACAGGTATTTGAGGTTTGAACAAGGTTGACACATTCGAGCTCACTTGGACTGTCTCATTGGGCCTCAACTTTCTCTTGTTTGTGCAGTCCTTAAGGTACTTAGCATAGGCCGGAACTCTTTTCACTAAATCAAACAAGGGAACATTCACCTTGACCTTTCCAAACAACTCAATGATATCTTTTTCATGCTTAACCTCAGTCATATGCTTGCTCATTAAATATGAATTTGGAAAAGGAAGGTCTTGAAGATTTACCTCCTTACCTTTGACTTCAAGCTTGCTTGATTTCCCATGCTCAGCTTTGTCCTTCGATGCAAACTTCCTTTTTTTCAATAATGATTCTTCCTTGACACTCTCATATTTCTTGATGCTTTCCTTTTGTAGAGGTGCTTCTTCATTCTCAATCTCCTCATCACATGCTTCCTCTTCTTGATGATCAAACCTCACTTGTTTCCCACTTCGCAAGGCAATGGCATTGAGACTTTTGGGATTCATCACAATACTAGAAGGAATTGTGCCACTGTTTCTTGCTTGGGCTCACTCATGTTGTTGGACAACTGAGTGACATAGGAATTGATATTCTCTGCTTTGGTCTCCTATTGTTCCATTCTCTTCTCCAAAGCATTGAATCGAGCAACGATTTTGGAGGAATTCTGTTGAATTAAAGAAGCTATGGCATTGAATTGACTATTGTTTGAAGTCCTCTCCTCCTTCATCAAAGTCATCATACTGTGAAGCAATTGATGGGTGTCCTCTTTGTGTGGGACCGGCAATGCTTGTTGTTGGTTGGGGAACTAGTCAGTGGAGGTACCAACTCCCCCTCCTTGTTGAAATCTGTTTTGAACTCTGCCCTCTTCATTTCTCCAACTGAATCTGGGATTAGCCTTCCATCCCTCATTGTAAGTGTTGGAGTATGGATCCCATTTTTTATTTGTCCTCCCTGGGTACATTGCTAACACCTATTCATACCGTCCTGGACATACACTAGATATGTGCATAACCGACCTACAAATATCACAACTGGGTGTGGTAAGATCCATTGAAGACGATGGACAATGCACATTCAGATTCTTCAATTTGGCAGTGATGAAAGATAGTTGCGAAGTGATCCTATTTTCTAAGGAGTCCACCTTCGACTCCAGACTTTCCATCCTCTTAACTTGAGCTGTTAAAGCTCTTAGTTCATGCACTCCTTTAGAATCTCTCACACTGTACTATTGATGATTCAGAGCCATCTTCTTTATCAAATCCCATGCTTCAGAAGCTGTAAGATCAATCAAAGATCCTCCAGAAGCCGCATCCAACATACTCTTATCTTGACTCTTCAACCCATCATAAAAGTATTGTACTAATTGCTCATCAGGAATTTGGTGATGGGGGCATCTTAACAAAAGATCTTAGAAGCGATTCCAATAATCATAAAGAATCTCATTATAATCCTGGCACGCTGGATAAATCTCCTTCCTCATCAATGAAGTCCTGGAAGCTGGGAAATACTTTTCCAAGAGAGCCTTCCTCAAATTCGCCTAGTTATGATAGGCATTCGCCACATGCCTTGGGAGGCTCATGTACCACTCCCGTGCCTTTCCTTCCAGGGATAGATGAAAAACTTTCCATAGAACTTGGTCTAATGACGCTCCCACTGGCTTCATACTCTGATAGATCATAGACAAAGCTTGTAGGTTCATGTAAGGATCTTCCCCTACCAAACCATGAAATTTAGGAATAAAGTTAATAAGTAATCCTTTCACTTCAAAATTAACATCAAAATTAGGTCAAGCAGCAGTAAATGGATCATAGTTCACATCAGAAGTTGTCGCTTCCCTAATGGTTCTATGTCTTTGATTCCCATTGTTCTCTCCTACTCTCTCATGCTCACCATTTCCTCCATTATCTCCATTTCTAGGTTAGTTTACATGAAAGTTGGGGTTTTGTAGGAAAGCGGGGTTCTCAGCCATGATCACTCTCTCTCTAGACTCACTCTCACTAGTTGGTGGGCTTGATTCCTCTTCCACAACTACCCCTCTTCTCTCTTGTTATTTCCTCTCTTTCCTAATCTTCCTTAAACGTCTCTCAATTTCAGGTTAGAAAGGAACAAGTCTAACTCTCTGAGGCATGCAAAAAAACAATTCAACTGAAAAAAATTGTAACAAAATTTACCTACAATCACACAAAGTCAAATAAAAGGTGAAATGTGAAAGATGTGAGTGCATGGAGTGTGAGAGTATGTATGAAGATGGTATGTGTGGAAAAATGCTAAGTATGGAAAATCAAAGTATGAAAGTATGCTATGCAAAGGAAAATTAAAAACTATGCTATTGACAAGTATGAAATTAAACTATCTATTGTCAACGACAAGTATAAAAAAAAGGTTCCTATTGTCAACGACAGTTGAAAATGAAAACGGCTAACCTAAAGAAAACCAATTGCTTGGTTCCCCGACAACGACGCCATTTTGATCGACTCTCGTTTTATCTAAAGATTGAACCCTTGGAAATCGAAGAAAAAATTTACTTCCAAGGATTGCAATATAGGATTCAACCTTGGGTCGTCTCACTTAATCGAAACCTAATGCAAGTGGTCTAAGCTAGCCTAATTGTCGAAAATGCAAACTAAGTAGATAAAAAAGAAAAGGGGGTTTGGATCATTTGTAAAAGAAATTTAGAAGATTGAACTAAATGAAAGAAAAATGTATAAAAAAGGTATTTTTGGATTTTTGGGGAAGTGAAAAGTAAAAAAAACCTCGAACAATGATCAAATATAATAAAATCCTCTTGAAAATGAGCTTTGGCTGTCATGGTTCCAAAAAAATCTTTCGGGAGAGAAATTCACTAAGTTTTCGAATGATAAACCTTAAAGAACTCTTTAAGTCCAAGGTTTTAATTAATGAACTCCATTTCTTAAAACCTTGTTAAATGCATCTTAGTGTGTATTAATGGATGAGCTAATGCAAGTGGTCAATATGGATCAAGCTTAATCTCATTATCAAACACAACTAGGTAGATAAAAGAGAGTTAACACAATCACCACAAAGACATATATGAGACCTCATATATTAAGCATCAAAGTTCTACATAAGCAAATCCATAACACAAGCATTTTTCAACACTTATTAAACTCTAATCAAGCTAATCTAACTATACGACCATAAACCCTAACTTAGAAGTTTACAACTATGCAGTTAAACTTGACAATGTAAAACAACTCCCTTTTGAAGCCCATCGAACTCAAGCCATCATTACATCTTCAAAAGGAATAGCTGTTCTAGCCAAGCATAGCATCGGGAATCCTCACAACCATAAGAGCTCCGATGTTACCCATGGTAGCAGCAACAACAGATGGTGAAGTTGATAGTGGAGGTAGTCGATGGATGAAAGTTGAGAGTGAAGTGTCGGATGATGTTGTGTGTTGCTGCCCAAGAGTGATCGTCCCTTATGACCTAATTTGGCATGATTTTATATGTTAGGTCGCAAGTCGGGTTGGAACAGTGAGAGAATTTTCTAATTTAAGTTCGGTTTTTGATAGTTCACCATGACAACAGACAGGTTGCGTCGCGGTGTACACTTGCTGGATCCTTTGCCACGGAGAAATAATTAATTTATGTCGCGGCAAGCTTTTTCTTCATGTTACGCCGCGATGACAGTTCTGGATTGACGCAGCGAACATCCTGAACCTCATGTACTCGTGTTGACTCCATTTAAGCCCATTGACTCCTTTTCCTTGAGGCTCCTACAATCAGAAATAGCAATTTTGCAGTATCAATTATTCTTAGAAAAATTTATAATGTCAACTTGTAACAATTTTTACCATCAAATTGCATAAAATAAAAGTTCACACTCAAGGATCAATTTAAGCATAAAATCACGAATAAGGAGTCAAAAAGTGTATTAAAGGTCATAAAAGTGTTGTCAATTTAGATAATAAACTTGGGATCAATCAGCACTTGACATACTTAAGGGACCAAACCAAACTCACATAACATGTAGTTCATGACTTGTAAATATGTTGCCCGAAAGGTATATTTTGAAAACATGATTTTTCTTGATGTTTTGCCACAAAGGCATATTTTGAAAACACAATTGTTCATAAACATGAAATATCTCACATTTCATCAACCAGATTCACATATTAAACATATAACAATTTCTTAAATCATTCAAAGCAATAATGCAACAATTATGAAGCAATTTGAAATCATTTTATTATTTTGCATTAAAAGGAAACATTTATAGCTCATTATTTCTATTATAAACATGAAACCCACCTTGAATTTCCTTGCTTAATAATTTGTTAAAAAATGTCTCTCCCCTTGCTCTTCTTGCCTTCCTTGATTTCCTTTAACAATAGCCACAAAATTTCATTCAATAGGAATCTCAATTGAGAACCCGCAAGACACATTCACTAAAATTGATCCTAAAGTTCTTAAACCCATTCATTTCTTAAGCTATATGAACCAAAGTATTTTAAAAAATCCAAAATATTAAACATAAGCTTACCTTGAATCTTCACCAAACAATGACTTTCTTAGCTCTAATGGAAGCTCTAACCTTCCTCTTCCTTTTTCTCTTCTTGAACAACCACAAATTCCATCTTGAAAGCCAAGAAAAGTTGAAACCTAGCTTTTCTTCTTTCTTTCCTTTCTTCTCCACCGAATTCTCTCATTCTTCTCTCTTCTCTTTGTTTTTCTCCCTCAATTTCGTGCATGCTTCTTCCTTAAAAGCAAGCCCACACTTGTTATTACAATTTTGGCATTAATGAATGTACAAAGACCTTTCTACCCTTCCTTATATGCCTTGTAACTTAAATGCTGAAGTGACTTGCCAATTTTGCCCCTCATGAAATCTTGCCACCTTAACACTATAATTCAATTAACCCATTTCATAAAACCTTACTCAAATTAACATGCTAATTAACTCCACAAAAATAACATAATTAATCTATCAATACCTCCAAATTCATTTAAGTCATTGCCTAATTTCTTCCAAAAATCAAAACCTTTTCTGATCAGGTAGTTGAAGGAATTTGATAACACTTTCTTCTAGAAAAATGTTCCTCATTGTCTCAATTTTCTAATGACATCAAAATCATTCAATTTCTTTGGGAAATCTGAAAGTTATACCTCAAACATTTCCAAACTGTTCTTATACTAACAAAATATTCTATGCTCAACTTCCATCCATAAATTGATATTCTTAGAGACTGAATTAAAACTAGATTTCATTAGACAATTTGTAGCACTATTCCTTTAGTTTACTAAAAATTAAAAATCATCTCATTTGGATAACCAGAGAAAAAGTTATGGTTAAAACACTGAAGCATACTCAATGAACATGATTCAACTTATAACTTCCAATATTTCACATACAACCTATATTGTCCTAACTACCTTTTCTACTTCATTTCAAATTAAAAAAAATCTTCTTTTCTTCACACTTAAATAATCGCCAATAATTTCTTGTTTCATACTTCTAACTTCCAAGAAAAGTTCGGGGTCCAACATGAATTATATAAGTCCAATTAGATTCCCCACTTGGCTTATGGGAAAGGTTAATAAGCAAAGGGAGAAAAATAAAGAGAGGTTACCGAAAATAAAAAAGAAAAAAGGACCAAATTAGATTCGGAATAATAATACCAGAATAATTTAATTCAGAGTTAATTAAATTAAGTTTAAAGCCTATGATTAGATGATAAGCTTACACTAATTAATTGTTAGTTAGAAGCCTAAAATGAACATTTAATATTGGTGGTTTTGGTTTGATTTAATTAATAGGATTTATTAAATTAAAAACTTTTATAAAGACAAAAATAAGGGCAAAACTAAAACTAAAATGATGTAGTTTCAGTTTTGCATAGTTAAATGGATAGCTACACATTTAATATTGAATTGCTAAATATAAGATGGGTTTTTATCATGCTTCATCATCATTAAATGGTTTAATGGTTCCGTCATTAAATGGTTTAATGGTCATATCATTAAATGGTTTAATGGTTATCATTTAATGTTGGCATGTAGAAAAACATATCAACCTTTTAGCATTCTTTTGATTAAAGAAGGAGGTAATGCATTTGTTACTCTCTCTCCCTTCTTTCATTTTGCAACCTAAAATGAGAGTGTCAATTGTTGTTTTTTTGTCTTTTCATCTAGCTATATTAAACAAATGAGAATGTCTCATTTATTCACTCTCTTTCATTTTGAGAAAAAGAAAGAAGTGGTGCTTTGGTTGGTCTTTCCCTCTCCTTTCTTTGATGACCAAAAATTAACATTAAGAGTGTCTCAATTTTTTACTTCTTTTAACTAAGGAAAACCTCTGTTGGATCGGAAAAAGAAAACATGCTTTGTTTGGAAAAATGGTAGATTTCAAAACTTTTAAGAAATCATTACTTGCAGCGGAAGCAATAAATCCAAATCAACATGCCAATCCATACATGATATGGTATAAGGATAATAAAATATAAACAAGATCAAGAGTATTACCGACTCCTTCGCTACAACGTTAAATCCTCGCTGCGCTATCCTCTCCTTCTTCGTGTATCCAAATCCTTTGCCTTTGATTCTTTTCCTTTAGCAATCTACTTTCTCCTTGTTGTAGTATCCTCAACCAATTAGATTTACAATCTGTTCTTCAAGAAAAATTAGGTTAACAAAATCCTTTGGTGGGAAAGGAGAAGAAATGTTTGGAGGAGATTTTCTTAGAAGAAGAAGAAGCAAAATTGAAACTCTTTCAATTGGTATTTTCGATTCTCTCTTTCATGAAAGGAGAGAAGGTGTAAAGAACATGCAAGAACTCTTTCTTGTCTACCAATTTCGTATATGCATGGATGGAAGGAGAGAGAGGCATCAAATGCATCACTTCTTTCATTAATCACTCATAAAATAGCCAATAAATGAGATTATCTTCATTTATCTTTATGATGGCAATTTGAAAAGACCATAACCTAAAATTTAATACCCAATTTTGGTTTTGCCAAGAAGAAAGAAGGAAGATGGTCCATCTAATGTACATCTTTCATCTTTAATCTAATGAATGCAAATAGGTTACAAGCCAACATTAAAAGACAACCATTAAACCATTTAATGGTAAGTTCATAACTCTATTTAATGATGATTAACCATAATAAAGACCATCTTTATTTAGCATTTTAATGTCAAATGTGTGGTTACACATTTAACCTAGGAATAACCGAAATTGCTATCTTCTTCTTAAAAAAAATTGTTTTAATATAATTAATCTAATTAATTACATTAAACAAAAAAACCAAGCCCATTACTAAATGTACATTTGGGCTTCTTTAATAAGACCAAGCCCAAGATTCAATTATGGGCTTCTAATTAACCTCCATTTATATTTCTTACTTAGCTTGATAACATTTCTTAAAGCCAAGTGGGGAATCTTATTGGACTTTGATAATTCAAGCTCCAATAAGCCCAGAATTAATTCAATCTCATTGGAATTAATTCTAGCTTATTAACTAAATGTCATTCCACTAAAGACAATTAGTTGAACTCTTGATGTAGCACCCCACTCCCGACGAGACCCGAACTCGATATCCATGGTGATATCCGAGCCCGTGACCCGCGAGGGTGGCGTACTAGAACATTCATTACCTTATTAACAAAAATCGTATGACATTTTTTTTTTCAAAAACATTAGAGTGCGCAAACAATCATTGATTTGGCCCAATTATAACAAAACACTTTCAAAGATTAAACCATTTCACTGATAAAACAATTTCAATCATTATTAGCACTCATTAGTGCTCAGTCACTCTCTACAATTACATGTAAACAATTGGGCCTACTAAATACCAAATTAATACTCTAATGCGAATACTGACGACGACATCGATCCCGACCGACACTCTGTCTTGCTAGCAGTAGACGTACTCCCGCGTGTCCAACGGGGTACTCTCCATTTCCTGAAAAATAGATGCAATGTTGGGTGAGTTTGCGAACTCAGTGAGAAACCATCATCGATGGTTCACCCAACTCATGCATATCCATACAATCACACAATATTGTATATATAGCATAAGCAAGAAATCACAGGCACTCAATTTCACATTTGATAAGGCAATAAACCTTTCACATAATTCACATTAAACATTCATTTATGCAGTGTGCATGTGACTCTTTCATTTTCTTTCGTTGTTGTGACCGTGCGCCTGAGCTCATATACGTTGAGCCATTGGCTCTGAAACATTGAAACGTTGGGCATAGCCCTGATCATCGAGCTGAGGCTCGGAATACGTTGGGCACGAGGCCCTGTGCGTTGAGCTTAAAGCTCTGAAATCGGTGGCGACACCGGTCACAACTGCCATTATCTGATCATTTACTATGCATGAATGCACATGTCATTTTCCAATTTCCAATTATCGCATTTCTATTTCCAATTTCAATTAATTACTATTTCCGATCATTTTCTAATGTTCTCGGACTTTCAGTCCGGTATTTCATTCCCATGCATTTACCTTTCGTTTCACTATCACATTTACAATCCAATTAACTAATGCATTCTCACGCACTTATTCTCATTTGCACTTCAATATTACAATCTAATATTTCGAACACCCATGGTCCGAAATCAATCAAATCAATCAATCACATATATCCATCCTTGCTTCCTCATGGCAATCAATGCATAAAATTAAGAAACACATAAGGTTGAGAAACCAACTAGGTTACTCACCTATTACTTCCGAGCTAATGCCGGGAAGTTTTTACCCCGTCGGTCGGACGACGCTCCACTTGGGCCTCTATAAGAAACAGAGAAATAACGAGTCACTACAGACTACAGATGCAATTTGTGCACATGTAGGAGAAATATGCATGTTCATGAATTTTCAGGCCCTAAATCCAAATTTCCCCATAACAAAATCCGTCTCAAAATTAGAAACCTATTGGCGGTGATTTGCATGCATTCGGACCTCTATAGTCCCCAATTAAACAAAATAAGTGATTAAAGGCTCCGTTACTGGGGCCACGTCAATTTCCCGTCCAAAAATTCCCAATTTCTCACAAAATGAAATTAAATATTCAACGAATCCGATGCCTCAAGAATCAGGTCAATCGGACGTCGGACGGAAAAGAAATTGACAAAAGAAGCATGAAATCCCAAATTATCAATTAACAAATAAAAAAATTAAAAAAAACAAGAGTCACCTCATTGGGCGACGTCTCGCCCAGCGGGCTGACTTATACATCCTCGTCGCTAGGGCGGCGGCGTAAGCGCCTAGCGACGCGGCCCCTCAACGCCTCGTCAGTAGGGCGAGGCGTCGCCCTAGTGAACGGGCGTGATTCTATTTTCCAATTTTTTTTTTTTTTCTGATTTTCAATCCAATTTTTAACACCCATAATTTATTGCACACAATTCAGAAAATTTCCAACTATATCTCGTTGGAAAGCTCAGGAAACCCTCTACAATTCTCAAGAAGACCATAAAAATCAATTTCACCCTTAAGGGTGTCAAAAATCCCTTCAAAGCTACTGCCTACTCAAATCCCATTAAAACAGAACAATACATTACAAATTCCTTAACTCTCTGATTCTTCAGCCAAAAATTACCACATAAATATGCTCAATAAGTTCACAATGTCATATACAACTTTCATGAACAACCCAAAATCAAATTCCATTGCTAAACAAGTCAATTAATTCACTCAATGTTGCTGTCCCTGAAATCATTCAATTTGAGCAGTACACTTATAACAAGCATAACTCCCTGTACACAAGTCAGAAAAATCAGAACTTTATATCCCTGAAAAGATAAATCCTCAAACTTCAATTTTCATGAAGAACTCAATTTCCAATTTAATTCTAACCATTTCAAAACTATCATGCTAGTTACTGCCATAATCAGCCATTCACATCCTAATGCAGGATCAGTTTTTGCAAAATCATAACTCCCAACTCTGACCTCTAAAAATTATATGCCATATCTCATTTTCAAGATAATTTCTTCCTCTTCAACTTTGCAGAAGATCACTCACACCAATTCAGTCCACAAAAATTGTTAAAATTGCTTCCAAGCAGAATACTCACAAATCAGACACTTAAACTAGGTTTCATCAACATGCCCAAAACCAGTCCATAGTAACCAGTTCATATCTCTCAATATACACCTCTAAAAATAGCAATATCAGTGGCAATGGAAAGCTAACTCAATATGCTACAACTTCCATGAAGACCATTCTCCCTAATTCCATCTCAATTAATTTATAAAAATCAGTAAAGCTCATAGGTTAAGGTTTCGGTTACTGTTCACAGGCAATAAAACAGTAACTTTCCATGCCAAATTTCAACCTATTAGAGTTACAATTTGACAACACTTATTTCACACAAAAATGTAGCCAACATCCCAAAGTTTAAGTGGCCACAAACCTCACCTCATTTGCATTTCTATACAATGAGTTATGAATAAAACAGTACAATCAATCAAAAACCATAATTTTCCAGATTTGGTCCAACCTTTGTTTCTCTCATTTCCATTGCCTTTAACACATCATCAAGCATCCAAATAACACAAATCAGTTCTTATACCATTCATAAATGTACTAGGGCTAACACACAAAAATTGGCAGCACTTAATTCTCAATTCATATGCTAGATTAGTCATCCATGTTCAATTCAAAATCAAGCCATAACCACTTCTATCATACTACTTTCAATTCCTCCACAACCTAGCCTTACACCCATTACTTCAAACCATCATTATCAACAATTTAATACATCCCTAAGCAAAATAAATGCTCCATTAATGATTCCTAACTACCATGGCATTCAATTCATCATTAAACCAACATGTAAAGCTTAATTAAAGCTTAAAACCTTCAATTAGCACTTACCTCCTATAAAGCTTCCTTAAAGCGTCAACTACCAACTTTAACTTCTACACTTGAAACACCAAAACATCAACCTTCATCACTTTTCTAGCATTTACAACAATCATCATACCAAGAGGAGTAGAAGAAGAACTATAAGAAGGTTTCACTTTGGGAGAGAAAAAGAAGAACATCGATGATGAGAAGCAAAAATGGGAGAGGATGCCTTTCGGATGAGTCTTTGACACATATCAACTTGTTCTATCTTGTTTTTAAACAAGGAAAACCGATAGGATCAAGCAATGGACATTAAATGAAGGTGTTTGGTGTCAAAATTTCATTTGTCAAAGGTTTCCAAAGAAAAGTCAACATATTAATTTTTTATAATTCAGGTCAAAAATTTACCCCAATCAACTCCAATGACCCTAATTTCAATCCCAAAATAATACCCTCAATAATACAGTGCCATTGGGTAGCAATTTTCGCTACCGAAAATCGACCGGTTCGCCAATTGGTGATTTTTTTCGGTCCGGGAATTGCCAGGAAATTTTCCCGAATCATTTTTTTGAAAATTACCTAAATTGCCCAAAATTGTAAAACATAAGACAGTCCACTCCCAATAATTTTTTAAACACGAAAACCACACTTTCACTACAAAAACACTTTTAGGCCATGTACTGGCGATTTTGCCGGTCTGGGACTTTTCTCTGGATAATTCCAGAAAAATTCTCATAAATCCCTAAAAATGTAAAACACTCTATGGCGCACTCCAAATAATTTTTCCAAATCCCATTATCACACCAATTTAACAAAAGATCACAATTAGACACTTAGGCCGGGAAATGTCATGAATGCATGTATGACTATATGCCTGTGCAAAACTCACCATTTATAGAGGCTGCATGACATATGTTCATGCCGAGTTATAATTCAATACTCCTAACCCGTCCCCATCCCAATGTACTAAAATACCCTTCCCATCGGAGATGGGATGTTACACTTGAATTATTAAATATTATGAGAATATGTCCAATTGCAAACCCTATTTAGAACCTTATTATAGCCATCCGCACAACAAAAGGTAAAATTACCATTTTTCCCTTATGTTGGTTTTTCCTTCTAGATCTCTCATTTTACTTTATATGGTGATTAACAAATAAGATCTCATCTCAGTGTTAAGACTTGATGGGTAGCTAGTCCATCAAACTACTGGCGCCAGTTTAATCACCAAATCTCCTTAAAACATCTAGAAGAGATGATAACACTATAAACTCTTTATTTGGGTGAATGTTCCCTGATACATGTTTCAATTAATAATTTCAACATGCAAACACTGGATTAATACTCTGTAAAAATCCATTCCGATCATATCAAGAATTATAATGAAACATATATGAGTTCACCACTCATCAAGATTATAGTTCATAATAAGAGAATGCTTAAGTTGTATGTTTTAAGATTAAAGTAATGACCCACTTTATTCTTGAAAACATACTTGATTCCAGATTCATTTAATAGAGCCATTATCGATAGTCAACTACTATCATGATATGAAACTCATCATTCCCTTGAAGTAAACTCGTTTACTTATATGGAGATAAATCGTAACGCTACAGTCTAAACCATAATCAAGCGACCAACTTGATTATTCAACTGTGAATCAATTAATTCAGATTCTAATAATATACATGTTTCCCATACATCACTATGTATATATATATTACTTACAAAAGAATATTGGTACCTTATGACCAGATATATAATGCTCATACAGATAAAACCAAATTCTTTTGTTTTATTAATAATAAATATTTTCATTACAAAACTATAACTGAAGAAGATAAAGTTACATGTAAATACACTTGCTTTCCAGGGCACTATATTTACAAAACTCCAACAATCTCCCACTTTCCCTAAAGCAAGTTTGACATATCCCTCATTCCCATCCCTTCTAGGTGACCCTCAAAGCTCTTTTGAGTCAATGTCTTTGTGAACGGATCAGCAAGGTTTTGCTTGGTGGGAATCTTTACCACATCCACTTCTCCACGTTGTATTATCTCCCTTATAAGATGATACTTTCGCTCAATGTGTTTGGCAGCTTTATTGTTCCGAGGTTCTTTAGAATTAGCCACTGCCTCACTATTATCACAATAAAGTTTAATGGCCTTTCCCACCTCTGGAACTACCTCCAAATCATTTAGGAACTTCCGGAGCCAGACTGCTTCCTTTGCTGCTTCACAAGCAGCAACATACTCAGCCTCCATAGTCGAATCAGCAATACAAGATTGCTTGACACTCCTCCGAACTATGGTTCCACCTCCTAAAGTAAATATAGAACCAGAAGTTGATTTCCTTGAATCAACATCTGATTGGAAATCAGAATCCGTATATCTTGTCGGAATAAGATTACTTCCAGAGTAAACAAGCATTAAGTTCTTCGTCCTACGAAGATACTTAAGTATACACTTAGCCGCAGTCCAATGTTCCATTCCTAGATTAGACTGAAATTTGCTTACCAGTCTCACTACGTAACAGATATCCGGTCTAGTGCACAACATTGCATACATCAAACTACCAACTGCCGAAGCATATGGAATGTTACACATGCGTTCAACCTCCTCTTGGGTTTTAAGTGCTTGTTCCTTTGAAAGTTTGATTCCATGTCTAGTAGGAGTAAAACCCCTCTTGGAATCTTGCATGGAAAACTTATTGAGCATATTCTCAATGTAGGTTAGTTGAGACAAAGCTATCTGCTTGTTCTTTCGATCCCTTATAAGTTTGATCCCTAGAACATAGGTAGCCTCTCCCAAATCCTTCATTGAAAATCGCTCATTCAGCCATCCTTAATCGCAGATAACATTCGCATCATTCCCAATGAGCAGAATGTCATCAACATACAGGATTAGGAAAGTAACCTTACCTTCTTGTATTCTTTTATAAACACAAGGCTCATCTAGGTTTTGTATGAACCCATAGGTTTTGATAGCCTTATAAAACCTAATGTTCCAAGACCTAGATGCTTGCTTAAGTCCATAAATGGACCTTTGCAACTTGCAAACCTTATGCTCATTACCTGGGTCAATGAATCCTTCTGGTTGGGCCATATAAATGGTCTCCTCAAGATACCCATTAAGAAATGCGGTCTTGACATCCATTTTCAGTATTTCATAATCAAAATAGGCTGCTATGGCCAAAAGAATCCTGATGGACTTAAGCATGGCAACCAGAGAAAAAGTCTCCTCATAGTCTATACCTTCCTTTTAAATATAGCCTTTAGCAACCAATCTAGCTTTACAGGTCTCTACCTTTCCATCTGATCCCCTTTTCCTTTTATAGATCCATTTACACCCTATGGCTTTTAGACCTGGTGGTAGATCTACAAGGACCCAGACTTCATTAGTATACATAGAATATATTTTCGATTCCATCGCCTTGAGCCATTTTCCTGCATCAACATCATTAATAGCCTGTGTATACGTAATGGGATCTATTTCTTCTTGGTCTGAGATGGCAATTAAGCCTTCTCCTAAACCCAGATACCTATCTGGCTGTCTCATAACCCTCCCACTACGTCGAGGCACACCTTGATGTTCAGGTTGCACTTCTAATTCAACTCTTGAATCCATTTTGACATCTTATTCTGTCATATCCAAAACAACTCTTGGTTTGGATGAAATAGCTAACTCCTTTAGTACTACTTCACTTCTTCCTTTGTGATTTTTCACAAACTCTTCCTCTAAGAAGGTTGCATTTGTCGACACAAATACCTTCTTATCATGAGGACTGTAAAAATAGTACCCTCTAGTTCCCGTAGGATATCCTACAAACAAACATACTTTTGACCTTGGTTCCATCTTTGTCGATTCAGGCTTTAGAACATGGGCTGGGTAGCCCCTGTTAGAGTAGTGCCTTAAAGGCAATCGCCTTTAGCGCATTTTGTACAAAGTTGTGTATATACTTTGTGAATAAATAAAGAAAGGCATATTTCATTAATTTGATGTTCATTATTTAGCAAATTAATGAAGTCCATGATATATGACATAGCATGAAGGAAATTATGATGTGATCATACTACTGAGATTCCTATCATGTGCAATTATGTCAGTATCTAAATTATCCCTAGTCATAGGATTACCGAAACTAGACAACGTTAATCCGGAAATACTAGCACATTTTAAGCTCCTTGATTTGATCAAGCAGTGGATCTCATAAACTGTAAATATGAGATGTTTAGGGTTGAGATGTGAATGCTTACTAGAGGTAGTAAGTACATTGGATGACCTGCTATGAGATCATCACATGGATGTCCTATTCTAATGTTAGTGATAATCTCATCATAGCAATAGTGCAAATATCCTTAGACTTGAGGTACTCAAGGATATCTTGGATACTGATTCTGTGCTTTGACTCCATTCCTTGTTGCCTTACAGAGATCGTTCGTAGGGTGGTGCTTGGGTACAGTTTGAGGTATTCGAAGGTAATTGAGTAGCCAATAAAGGATTCATCACTTCTGTGATAGCAGAAGATGATACCCATGGCCTCTTGTCAGGGTCATTACTTGAAAATCTCTGGCCGGAGTACATATGTCATGAAGAGTGTCTTTAGTGACATATAAAGTAATGAGTCCCAGGACAAGAAGCGATATCACTGGACTAGATTTGACGTAGTCAGTCTAGTAAGAGTTGACACTTTGCCCATACTCATAACCAAGTGGGGTATAGCATGGTAAAAGGACGAATTGCACAGTAATTGTCTATGGAAAGGTTCGTGATATGGTTCGTGATGAACATAGGTTCATTCGTCAAACCAATTACTTTCCGGTCAATTGGGGGTCATGATGTGTTGCTAGATACCGCTCATGACTTGCTTGGATTAAGTGTTAATCTAAGTGGCCAACATAATCGGGAACCTAATGGGTCACACGCATAAGAGTGATTCGGAGAATTCGTAAAATAGTTTTGGACAGAGTTTCAATAAATGGAGAGCAATAGGATCAAATGGATCCCGATGAGATCGAGATATGTCCCGATGAGATCGCGACATCGATATTGCTGAAACAGGTCTTCGGTGTTTTTTCCATACCGGGACCCGGTAGGACCGACCCCAGTGTGACTGGACCACTTCAGCAGTTATATACATATATATATATCTTATTAATTAATTAAGTAATTAATAAATATATATATATATATGTTGAACGTGGAAGCAAGAGGAGAAGCCTTATCTTATATATATATATTTATATATATATATAAGGCTAACGTGGAAAGACTTCCACTTTAGCATTTAATGTCCTTAAATTGTTAAAGACAAATGGCCATAATATGACAAAAATGAAGGCTAGAAGAGTTGATGTTGTTGGCATAAGAGAGTATTCTTGAAAAGTTGTTTTTATGCTTCTCTTTCAAGGCACACGATCATCATCATCTCCAAGCTCTTCATCATCTTCTCCAAGCTTCTCCATCGTTTTCTCTCCAAGCTCTTCAAGAACAAGGTAAGATCTAGCAGTCTTCACCTTGTTCTAGCTATTCTCGGGTCAAAGGGTTTTCCCCGGTTAGGTTCTCCGATCTCTGCGTGGATACCGTTAGAGACGGTCTCCTTTGGTCGTTATGGTTTGACTTCTTTATATAGACACATGGATCCTGGATTTCGGGAAGGTCCCGGAACAAAATTTTTTATTTTTTCGCACCTTGTGCATGTGATGTACACACCGGGATTTTCCTACAGTGGTATCAGAGCCACTTGTGTCGTATATAACGAAGAAATCATAACAAGGTTGGAGCTGCCTATTGGTTGTGACGATGATGAATGTTGACTGTGTTAAATTCGAAATCAGTATAGAAATCTTGTTTTGGAAATTTTCTTCCCCAGATGTGCTCATAAGATGTTTTTTAATATGTCTTTGGAAGAACAGAATTTATCAATGTGATTTGATATGGTTTTGCTAATTTATTCCCTAATGTTCTGGTTGCTGTGTTTGTGCACATTCCTTGAACAGGCATGCTTATAAATTCGATAATAAATTACATAAAAATTATTTTTCGGATTTTCTTTCACCGACATGTCTCTAAGATGTTTATGAATGTCTATGAGGATGGAAAAATGTTTTCGAGGTTATTTACCATTTATTTGAGAATTTATTGTGTGCTTCTGGGAATATCTGTGTTGAGGAACACAGATTCATCATTGGATTTGTTTCTGAGGTTGGTTGAGTTTTTGTTGGAAATAAATCCTGAAAGAATTCATGGAGCATGTTGTGAACAGTTTGTAACCTCTGTAAATTTCTCAGAATTTATTGAAATTTTTTCAAAGATTTTTTCAAGCAAAAGACAGAGCTTGGCAGTTTTGAGAAAGTTGCTGGAACTGTTTTGTTTGGAATGATTGATTGTGTATTTCTCAATTCCAATCCCTTGGATTATTTTTAATGTGATTAAAAATATGTTACATTGATTTTTTATGCTTTCCAAACTGATTTTCTTGAAATTGGGTTTCCAAAAATTTTTGGATGTCAAATGTGTCTCATTAGCGTCTCGTTAGTATATTTCCTTGTCTTGATTGTTTTGGACGTCACCAATTTTGTGACCAGTGCCGAAGTAGTCTTGATAAAGTATAGACTACCTAGAGATACTTAGGAAGATAATTTGGTATTCGCAAAATTATTTGGAAATCTAAGAGAATAATAGTGTATTAGTCAATTTCAAGTTTTTCATGTATAATATGATTATATATATATGGTAAGCATGATACAATGAAAATGTTTCATTGGTACATCAAAGTAAAGTATATTACACTTGGTATTGTGAATTGGAACTGCACGGATTGAGAAATTAGTCGATTAGAGAGCACTTCTGAATGTACAAGTCGACTTACACATGCATAAGTCGACTTGCATTCTCAGATAAGTCGACTTACACATGCATAAGTCGACTTGCATTCTCGGATAAGTCGACTTACCCATGCATAAGTCGACTTACATTGTCAGGTAAGTCGACTTGCACAATGGTATAAGTCGACTTGCATGTGCACAGTAGCATAAGTCGACTTGCATGCTCAGACAAGTCGACTTACAACATGCAAAGGTGGGATGATGGATGATTATAGGTATAGATTCAATGTGATTGATGAAATGCCCTAAATCATTCCATATAGTCATGGTGACTATAATCATACAGCTTGGATGAGACCAAAGAAAGATGAAATCCCTCACACATAATATGAAAACTAACGCCTTCCATTAATATGGGGAGAACCAAAGTTCTTATAGAGTTCGGGTTGTTGGGTAAACCCAAGCTCACTCTATACGGATATGTTCGATCCATGGAAATAAGATTTTTGGATTAATGGGTCGTTTTCACTAGAAGCGTTGATTTGTTGAGTAAACTCAAGGTTAACGTAGAAAGAGGCAAAATTGGGTAGTGTACATCAGATGTACGCGCATCAAGAGTTGATAACCCAATGTGTGTGCATACATCATGAGTTGATAGCACTAGTCGATAATTGCACCTGTGATGTAACTGGTATGGCCAATACCTGCCGATTGATCTAAGGTGGCTTGTTGGGTAAACCCAAGGTCATTTTAGTAATATCGGATATCTATGATGCAATTGGTATGATCGATACCTACCGATTGACCTAAGGTGGCTTGTTGGGTAAACCCAAGGTCATTCTTAGTAATGTCAGATATCGACCCACTAGGACACTTTGTCATAATGTTTCTTGGATTCGTAATGAGGGTTATGGATTCTTTGAAACTAGTGGAGCCATATGCATGTCATGCAAGTCCTTATGATCATGCATGTAATTCTATTCTAACATTCTTTCTCTCTTTCCCTTTAGGTTTATTGAAGATGTCTTCTAGTGTGAATTTGCGCTCACTTATGGAGTCTAATAAATTAACTGGACCCAATTTTCTTGATTGGCTGAGAAATATGAGAATTGTTCTCAGATCTGAGGAATTGGGCTATGTCCTGGATGTTCCACTTCCTGATCCACTTGCTGTTGATGCTTCTGATGAGGATCAGAAAGTTTATCGTAAGCATCTCAAAGACAGTGACATGGCTACCTGTATTATGTTGGCCTCCATGTCACCAGAGCTGCAGAAGCAGCATGAGTCTATGGATGCTCATACCATAGTGTTTCATCTTAGAGAGCTTTTCGATGAGCAAGCTCGGTCTGAAAGGTTCGAGACCTCGAGGCTACTCTTCACTACTAAGATGACTCCAGGTTCATTTGCAGTGCAGTATGCACTGAAGATAAATGGGTATATTGAGAGATTGGCCGTCTTGGGTTTTGTTATGGATTATGAATTAAGTGTTGACTTAATTTTGGGCGGATTGTCTGATAGTTATTCACAGTTTGTGTTAAACTATCGGATGAACCAAATATCCACGACAATCCCTGAGTTGATCAATCTGCTCAAGACAGCAGAGCAAGCTATCAAGAAGGATAGCAAGCCAGTGCTCGTGGTGGACTCTTCTTCTTCTGGTTCAAAGAAAAAGAACCTAAAGAAGAAAAAGTCTAAGAAACCAAAAGGAAGTGCAGCCAAAAGAAAACCAAAGAAACGTGCCAAAGGAACTTGCTTCCATTGTGGCAAGATCGCCACCTGCTTAAATCGTAAAGTCTATCTCGAAGAATTGAAGCGTAAGAAGGCATCATATGCCTCGGCTCCTTCGTGTATGTTTGTCAATGAGGTTAATATCTTTTTCGACCATAACATATGGGTATTAGATATCGGTTGTGGCTCACACATATGCAATGATATGCGTGGCCTTAGGGACGATGAGCACTCATGAAGGAGAACTAGACACCTTGTAGGAAATGGAGCAAGAGTTCTTTGCATTAGCCGTAGGTACTTATTTTTTGTCACTCCCCAGTGGGCTTGTAATTAAACTGGATGAATGTTATTTTGTACCTGTTTTAACAAAGAACATATTGTCTGTTTCTTGTTTAAATAGAGCTGGTTTCCATTTGACTTTTAGTAGCAATGGTTGTTCTATTAGTTTGAATGGAATGCTTTATGGTACTGGTACATTATGCAATGGAATTTACATATTAGATATGTCACATCCAATTATGAATGTCAATGACACGAAAAGACGTAAACGAGATAATTTAAAATCAACTTACTTATGGCATTGTCGCCTTGGACATATAAATGAGAGACGCATAGCTAAGCTCCATAAGAGTGGTAGTTTAGGGTCATTTGATTATGAATCATATGACACATGTGAATCTTGTTTATTAGGCAAGATGACTAAGTTACCCTTTAAGGGAAAGGGTGAACGAGCGACTGGAGTATTAGACCTAATACATTCAGATGTATGTGGTCCGATGTCCATCCATGCTAGAAGTGGTTGTCTTTACTTCATTACCTTTATCGATGATTATTCTCGATATGGGTACCTGTATCTGATGAGATACAAATCTGAAGCATTTGAAAAGTTCAAACAATTCAGAAATGAAGTAGAAAACCAACTTGGGAAAAGGATCAAGACATTACGATCCGATCGTGGTGGGGAATACTTAGACCAACAATTTTTAGATTATCTCAGAGATAATGGGATTTTATCTCAATGGACTCCACCTTACACACCACAACATAATGGTGTGGCAGAAAGGAGAAATCGAACCTTGTTAGACATGGTACGATCGATGATGGGCTTTGCAAAGTTACCAAAATCCTTTTGGGGATATGCACTCGAGACAACTGTTTATTTGTTAAACAGAGTTCCATCAAAGACAGTTGATGTTACTCCATATGAGATGTGGACTAACAAAAGACCCTATCTTACTCATTTGAAAGTTTGGGGTTGTCCCGCTTATGTGAAGCGGACACAGTCATATAAACTTGATGCAAAGTCTGACAAATGTTTGTTTGTAGGATATCCTAAAGAAAAAATGGGATATCAATTCTACCTTGTTGAGGAACAAAAGGTGTTTGTTTCAAAGCATGTTGTCTTTTTAGAGAAAGAGTTTCTTTTGCAAGAAGACAGTGGGAGCAAAATTGAATTTGAAGAAGTTCAAGATGCTTGAACAGACGTAGATCAACTGCTTGAACCTGCAACTGTGACTCATACAGATGAAGTAACAGTACAACCTTCTACAACACAAGAAGTTCGTAGGTCACGTAGGATACGCTCTGTTCCTGAGAGATATGGATTTCTCGTGAGTGAACAGAATGACGTATTGCTCATAGAAGATAATGAGCCTACCACCTATGAAGAGGTTCTGAAGAGTTCAGAGTCTGAGAAATGGCTTCATGCTATGAAGGCTGAAATGGATTCCATGTATGAAAACCAAGTATGGACTTTGGTTGAGGCACCCGAAGGAATAAAACCCATAGGTTGTAAATGGATTTTCAAAAAGAAAACCGACATGGATGGTAATGTGATTACCTATAAAGCAAGGCTTGTGGCTAAAGGTTTTCGTCGAAGACAAGGAATTGACTACGACGAGACCTTCAGCCCAGTAGCAATGCTTAAATCTATTAGAATACTCCTAGCCATTGCCACTCATTATGATTATGAGATATGGCAAATGGATGTGAAGACAGCTTTCCTAAATGGAAATCTAGCTGAGGATGTGTATATGACACAACCAGAGGGCTTCATCTCCTATGACCTGCTATGAGATCATCACATGGATGTCCTATTCTAATGTCAGTGATAATCTCATCATAGAAATAGTGCAAATATCCTTAGACTTGAGGTACTCAAGGATATCTTGGATACTGATTATGTGCTTTGACTCCATTCCTTGTTGCCTTAGAGAGGTCGCTCGTAGGGTGGTGCTTGGGTACAGTTTGAGGTATTCGAAGGTAATTGAGTAGCCAATAAAGGATTCATCCCTTATGTGATAGCAGAAGATGATACCCATGGCCTCTTGTCAGGGTCATTACCTGGAAATCTCTGGCCGGAGTACATATGTCATGAAGAGTGTCTTCAATGAAATATAAAGTAATGAGTCCCAGGACAAGAACTGATATCACTTGGACTAGATTTGACGTAGTCAGTCTAGTAAGAGTTGACGCTTTGCCCATACTCATAACCAAGTGGGGTATAGCATGGTGAAAGGACGAATTGCACAATAATTGTCTATGGAAAGGTTCGTGATATGGTTCGTGATGAACATAGGTTCATTCGTCAAACCAATTACTTTCCGGTCAATTGGGGGTCATGATGTGTTGCTAGATACCGCTCATGACTTGCTTGGATTAAGTGTTAATCTAAGTGGTCAACATAACCGGAACCTAATGGGTCACACGATAAGAGTGATTCGAGAATTAAGTAAAATAGTTTTGGACAGAGTTCCAATATATGGAGAGCAATAGGATTAAATGGATCCCGATGAGATCGAGATATGTCCTGATGAGATCGCGACATCGATATTGCTGAAATAGGTCTTGGTGTTTTTCCATATTGGGACCTTGTAGAGACCACCCAGTGTGGATCGGACCACTTCAAAGAAGATATACATATATATATATCTTATTAATTAATTAAGTAATTAATAAATATATATATATATGTTGAACGTGGAAGCAAGAGGAGAAGCCTTATCTTATATATATATATTTATATATATATATAAGGCTAACGTGGAAAGACTTCCACTTTAGCATTTAATGCCCTTAAATTGTTAAAGACAAATGGCCATAAGATGACAAAAATGAAGGCTAGAAGAGTTGATGTCGTTGGCATAAGAGAGTATTCTTGAAAAGTTGTTTTTATGCTTCTCTTTCAAGGCACACGATCATCATCATCTCCAAGCTCTTCATCATCTTCTCCAAGCTTCTCCATCGTTTTCTCTCCAAGCTCTTCAAGAACAAGGTAAGATCTAGCAGTCTTCACCTTGTTCTAGCTATTCCCGGGTCAAAGGGTTTGCCCCGGTTAGGTTCTCTGATCTCTGCGTGGATACCGTTAGAGACGGTCTCCTTTGGTCGTTATTGTTTGACTTCTTTATATAGACACATGGATCCTGGCTTTCGGGAAGGTCCTGGAATAAAATTTTTTGTTTTTCCGCACCGTGTGCATGTGATGTACACATCGGGATTTTCCTACAGCCCCAAGTTCTCAAATGCCTCAATGAAGGCACTCGGCTAGTCCACAACTCCCTAGGTGTTTTAGGCACCGATTTGGACAGAGCAAAGTTAAGAAGATATGTTGTCGTTTGTATGCATGGCATATCCCCAGAATGATTCTTGAAGGCTAGCGTAGGACATCATTGATCTTACCATTTCCAATAGAGTTCTATTTCTCCTCTTTGCTACACCATTCTGCTGAGGTATACGAGGAGCTGACAAATTGGAAACAATTCCATTGTCAATTAAATATTGTTGGAACTCTCCAGATAAATACTCACCACCTCGATTTGATCGAAGCTGTTTTAATGGCTTGCCAAGTTGCTTCTCAGCTTCAGCTTTGAACTTTTCAAAAGATTCACTCTTTTTATGCATCAAATACAAATAGACATGTCTTGAGTAATCATCTATAAAAATTATGAAATATTCATAACCTTCTCTAGCTTGTACATTCATGGGTCCACACATATCAGTATGTACCAGGTCCAATGTGTATTCAGATCTGTTTCCTTTAGAAGGAAATGAGGCTTTGGTCATTTTTCCTTCAATACAAGATTCACAGATGGGTAATGGATCACTATCCAAGCCCATAAGGATCCCATCCTTTACTAGCCTGTCAAGTCTTTTCTGATTGATATGACCCATTCTTAAGTGCCACAGATACTTTGAATTAATGCTAGAGATTTTGGATTGTCTTGGTTTTATCAATTATGTGGTGTTTAGTGAGCCTTTCATAGGTTCTATAAAAAACAATCCCTGTTTAGTTATCGCATCACAAATAAAATCCTTATTCTCATATATTGAAACAACCTTTTCAAAATATAAGGAATAACCAGATTTTATTAGACAAAAAACAGAAATCATGTTCCTTACAATCATTGGCATGTAATAAACATCCTCCAAATATAACCTATGACCACTAGGAAAGTCCAAGATAACTACTCCCACTGATTCTGCTGAAACATAGGAACCATTTGCTATCTTGACTTGAAATTGGCCTTTAGGTAGTCTTTTCCTTTGCTGGAACCCCTGCAAAGAATTACAAACATGGTTAGTGGCTCCTGAATCTAATATCCAAGAAGTAGATAAATCTGCCACATTTCTAGTTCCTAACAAACTTAGGAAGCCCATGTAGGAAAATCCCGGTGTGTGCATCACATGCACACGGTGCGGAAAACAAAAATTTTCATTCCGGGACCTTCCCGAAAGCCAGGATCCATGTGTCTATATAAAGAAGTCAAACCATAACGACCAAAGGAGACCGTCTCTAACGGTATCCACGCAGAGATCGGTGAACCTAACCGGGCCAAACCTTTTGACCTGGGAATAGCTAGAACAAGGAAGAGAGTGCTAGCTCTTACCTTATTCTTGGAGAGCTTGGAGAAACGATGAAGAAGGAGGATGAGAAGCATGAAGATGATGAAGATCGATGATGAGAAGAGAGGAAAAACCCTTTGTTCTTTCAAACCCTTCTTCTATCTAAAGACCATCCTCTTCTTCTTTCTTTAAAAGCCATTTGTCTTTAACAATTAAAGACTCATTAAATGCTAAAGTGGACTTGCTTTCCACGTTAGGCATTATATATATATATATATATATATATATATATATATATAAAGATACCTCTCTTCTCCTCCTTCCACGTAAATGACATATATATTAATTAATTAATTAATTAATAACTTAATTAATTAATAAGATATATATATATATATATATTAATGCTGAAGTGGTCCAGTCACACTGGGGTCGGTCCTACCGGCCCCGGTATGGAAAAAACACCGAAGACCTGTCTCAGCAATATCGATGTCGCGATCTCATCGGGACATATCTCGATCTCATCGGGATCCATTTAGTCCTATTGCTCTCCATATATTGGATCTCTGTCTAAAACTATTTAACGAATTCTTCGAGTCACTCTTATGCGTGTGACCCATTAGGTTCTCGGTTATGTTGGCCACTTAGATTAACACTTAATCCAAGCAAGTCATGAGCAGTATCTAGCAACACATCATGATCCCCAATTGACTGGAAAGTAATTGGTTTGACGAATGAACCTATGTTCATCATGAACCATATCACAAACCTTTCCATAGACAATTACTGTGCAATTCGTCCTTTCACTATGCTATAGCCCACTTGGTTATGAGTATGGGCAAAGTGTCAACTCTTACTAGATCGACTACGCCAAATCTAGTCCAGTGATATCGCTTCTTGTCCGGGACTCATTACTTTATATGTCAATGAAGACACTCTTCATGACATATGTACTCCGGCCAGAGATTTCCAAGTAATGACCCTGACAAGAGGCCATGGGTATCATCTTCGCTATCACGTATGGTGAATCCTCTATTGGCTACTCAATTACCTTCAATACCTCAAGTGCACTCCAATCACCACCCTATGAGCGACTTCGTAAGGCAACAAGGAATGGAGTCAAAGCACGTAATCAAGATTCAAGATATCCTTGAGTACCTCAAGTCTAAGGATATTTGCACTATTGTTATGATGAGATTATCACTGACATTAGAATAGGACATCCATGTGATGATCTCATAGCAGGTCATCCAATGTACTTACTACCTCTAGTAAGCATTCACATCTCAACCCTAAACATATCATATTTACAGTTTCTGAGATCCACTGCTTGATCAAATCAAGGAGCTTGAAATGTGCTAGTCTTTTCGGATTAACGTTGTCCAGTGTCGGTAATCCTTTGACTAGGGATAATTTAGATACTGACATAATTGCACATGATAGGAATCTCATTAGTATGATCACATCATAATTTTCTTCATGCTATGTCATATATCATGGACTTCATTAATTTGCTCATAGATCAATATCAATTCATAAATGATGAACATCAAATTAATGAAATATGCCTTTTTTATTTATTCATAAAGTATGTACACAACTTTATGCAAAACGCGCTAAAGGTGATTGCCTTTAGGGCACTATTCTAACAAAATCTCCCACTTGACCTAAAGCCAATCACCTTGATATCTAATACCATAGCCGAGTACATGAGAATCAAAATTCTTCTGTGACAATGGCTTGGTCAACGAATCAGCAATATTCTGCTCGGTGGGAATTCTCTCTATCTGGACATCACCTCTACCAATGATCTCCCTGATCAGATGATATCTGCGGAGTACGTGTTTGGATCGTTGATGAGACCTTGGTTCCTTCACCTGCGCAATAGCCCCATTGTTGTCACAATACAACTGTATGGGCCCATCACAGCTAGGAACCACACCAAGTTTAGTAATGAACTTTTTGATCCAAACTGCTTCCTTTGCTGCGTCTGAAGCGGCAATGTACTCTGCCTCGGTTGTTGAATCAGCAGTTGTCTCTTGTTTGGAATTCTTCCAACTGACCGCCCCGCCGTTCAGTGTGAATATATAACCTGATTGGGATTTAGAATCATCCTTATCAGATTGAAAACTAGCATCTGTATGCTCGCCACCGGAGATTTCCATCTCCATATACCAAGAAGACATCCTTAGTCCTTCGCAAGTACTTGAGGATATTCTTGACAGCCACCCAGTGACCCTCACCAGGATCCGATTGGTATATGCTCGTAACACTTAGAGCATATGATACATCGGATCTCGTACATAACATTGCGTACATGATAGATCCTACTGCAGATGCATACGGGATCATATTCATACGCATCCTCTCATCTTGTGTTTTAGGAAACATAGATTTCGAGAGTGTTATCCCATGAGTGATGGAAAGGTACCCTCTCTTGGATTGTTCCATGCTAAACCTCTTAAGCATCTTATCTATGTACGTTGATTGTGAAAGACCAAGCAATCTTTTTGATCTATCTCTATAGATCCTTATCCCAAGGATATAAGTTGCTTCACCAAGGTCTTTCATGGCAAATTGTTTGGACAACCAAATTTTCACAGATTGTAGCATAGAGACATCGTTTCCTAGTAATAATATGTCATCTACATATAGCACAAGGAATACGATTGCAGTCCCACTAACCTTCTTATACACACAGTGTTCATCCGGATTTTGTGAGAAACCAAACTCTTTGATTACCTCATCAAAACGGATATTCCAACTCCTGGATGCTTGTTTCAATCCATAGATGGATTTCTGAAGCTTGCATACCTTTTCGCCATCATAGGAGATGAAGCCCTCAGGTTGTGTCATATATACATCCTCGCCTAGATTTCCATTTAGAAAGTCGTCTTCACATCCATTTGCCATATCTCATAATCATAATGAGTGGCAATGGCTAGGAGTATCCTAATGGATTTAAGCATTGCTACTGGGCTGAAGGTCTCATTGTAGTCAACTCCTTGTCTTTGACGAAAACCTTTAGCCACAAGCCTTGCTTTATAGGTAATCAGATTACCATCCATGTCGGTTTTCTTTTTGAAAACCCATTTACACCCTATGGGTTTTATTCCTTCGGGTGCCTCAACCAAAGTCCATACTTGGTTTTCATACATGGAATCCTTTTCAGACTTCATGGCATGAAGCCATTTCTCAGACTCTGAACTCTTCAGAACCTCTTCATAGGTGGTAGGCTCATTATCTTCTATGAGCAATACGTCATTCTGCTCATTCACGAAATCCATATCTCTAGAACAGAGCGTATCCCACGTGACCTACTTAACTTCGTGTGTTGTAGAAGGTTGAACTATTACTTCATCTCGTATGAGTCACGCTTTGATTCAGTGCTTGATCTACGCCTATTTGAGCATCTTGAACTTCTTCATGTTCAATTTTGCTCCCACTTGCCTTCTTGTAAAAGAAACTCTTTCTCTAAAGACAACATGCTTTGAAACAAACACCTTTGTTCCTCAGAAGGTAGAATTGATATCCCATTGTTTCTTTAGGATATCCTACAAACAAACACTTGTCGACTTTGCATCAAGTTTATCTCGACCGTATCCGCTTCACATAAGCAGGACAACCCCAAACTTTCGAATGAGTAAGATAGAGTCTTTGTTAGTCCACATCTCATATGGAGTAACATCAATTGTCTTTGATGGAACTCGCTTAACAAAGAAACAACTGCCTCGAAAGCGATACCCCAAAAGGATTTTGGTAACTTTGCAAAGCCCATCATCGATCGTACCATGTCTAACAAGGTTCGATTTCTCCTTTCTGCCACACCATTATGTTGTGGTGTGTAAGGTGGAGTCCATTGAGATAAAATCTCATTATCTCTGAGATAATCTAAAAATTATTGGTCTAAGTATTCCCCACCACGATCGGATCGTAATGTCTTGATACTTTTCCTAAGTTGGTTTTCTACTTCATTTCTGAATTGTTTGAACTTTTCAAATGCTTCAGATTTGTATCTCATCGACACGGTACCCATATCGAGAATAATCATCGATAAAGGTAATGAAGTAAAGACAACCACTTCTAGCATGGATGGACATCGCACCACATACATCCGAATGTATTAGGTCTAATACTCCACGCTTGCTCACCCTTTCCCTTAAAGGGTAACTTAGTCATCTTGCCTTATAAACAAGATTCACATGTGTCATATGATTCATAATCAAATGACCCTAAACTACCACTCTTATGGAGCTTAGCTATCGTCTCTCATTTATATGGCCAAGCATAATGCCATAAGTAAGTTGATTTTAAATTATCTCGCTTATGTCTTTTCGTGTCATTGACATTCATAATTGGATGTGACATATCTAATATGTAAATTCCATTACATAGTGTACCAAGACCATAAAGCATTCCATTCAAACTAATAGAACAACCATTGCTACTAAAAGTCAAATGGAAACCATCTCTATTTAAACAAGAAATGATAATATGTTCTTTGTTAAAACAGTACAAAATAACATTCATCCGGTTTAATTACAAGCCCACCGGGAGTGACAAAAATAAGTGCCTACGGCTAATGCAAAACTCTTGCTCCATTTCCTACACGCAGTTCTAGTTCTCCTTCATGAGTCATCATCGTCCCCGAGGCCCCGTGATATATCATTGATATGTGTGAGCCACAACCGTATCTAATACCCATATGTTGTGGTCAGAAACAGTATTAACCTCAATGAAAAACATACCTGAAGGAGCCGAGGCATCTGATGCCTTCTTCTGCTTCAATTCTTCCAGATAGACTTTACAGTTTCGCTTCCAGTGGCCAGTCTTGCCATAATGGAAGCAAGTTCCTTTTGGCACAGTTTCTTTGGTTTTCTTTTTGGCTGCACTTCCTTTTGGTTTCTTAGACCTTTTCTTCTTCAGTTTCTTTTTTTTCGAACCAGAAGAAGAAGAGTCCACCACGAGCACTAGTTTACTATCCTTCTTGATAGCTTGCTCTGCTGTCTTGAGCAGATTGATCAACTCAGGGATTGTCGTGGATATTTGGTTCATCCGATAGTTTAACACAAACTTTGAATAACTATCAGACAATCTAACGAAAATTAAGTCAACACTTAATTCATAATCCATAACAAAACCTAAGACGGTCAATCTCTCAATATACCCATTTATCTTCAGTGCATACTGCACTGCAAATGAACCTGGAGTCATCTTAGTAGTGAAGAGTAGCCTCGAGGTCTCGAACCTTTCAGACCGAACTTGCTCATCAAAAAGCTCTCTAAGATGAAACACTATGGTATTAGCATCCATAGACTCATCGCCGCTTCGCACTCCGTGACATAGATGCGAGCATAATACAAGTAGCCATGTCACTGTCTTTGAGATGCTTACGATAAACTTTCTGATCCTCATCAGAAGCATCGACAACAGGTGGATCAGGAAGTGGAACATCTAGGACATAGCCCAGTTCCTCAGATCTGAGAACAATTCTCAAATTTCTCAGCCAATCGAGAAAATTAGGTCCAGTTAATTTATTAGAGTCCATAAGTGAGCGCAAATTCACACTAGAAGACATCTTCAATAAACCTAAAGGGAAAGAGAGAAAGAATATTAGAATAGAATTACATGTATGATCATAAGGACTTGCATGACATGCATATGGCTCCCACTAGTTTCAAAGAATCCATAACCCTCATTACGAATCTAAGAAACATTATGACAAAATGTCCTAGTGGGTCGATATCCGACATTACTAAGAATGACCTTGGGTTTACCCAACAAGCCACCTTAGGTCAATCGGTAGGTATCGATCATACCAATTGCATCATAGATATCCGATATGACTAAAATGAACTTGGGTTTACCCAACAAGCCACCTTAGATCAATCGGCAGGTATCGGTCATACCAGTTACATCACAGGTGCAATTATCGACTAGTGCTATCAACTCGTGATGTATGCACACACATTGGGTTATCAACTCTTGATGCACGTACATCTAATGTACGCTACCCAATTTCACCTCTGTCTACGTTGACCTTGAGTTTACTCAACAAATCAACGCTTCTAGTGAAAACTGACCCATTAATCCGAAAATCTTATTTCCATGGTTCGAACATATCCGTATAGAGTGAGCTTCGGTTTACCCAACAACCCGAACTCTATAAGAACTCTGGTTCTCCCTATATTAATGGAAGGCGTTAGTTTTCATATTATGTGTGAGGGATTTCAAACTCTGGTCTCATCCAAGTTGTAGGATTATAGTCACCATGACTATATGGAATGATTTAGGGCATTTCATCAATCACATCGAATCTATACCTATAATCATCCATCATCCCACCTTTTGCATGTATTAGTCGACTTGTGCATGTGTTAGTCGACTAATCTTGACTACTGTGCATGAACTAGTCGACTTGTCCATGTGTAAGTCGACTAATCTTGACTACTGTGCACGAACTAGTCGACTTGTCCATGTGTAAGTCGACTAACTTGAATCTGCAAGTCGACTTATGCATGTGCAAGTAGACTTATGTTCAGAATTGCTCTCCTAATCGGCTAATTTCTCAATCCGTGAAGTTGAAATTCACAATACCAAGTGTAATATGTCTTCATTGACATAAGTACTCTACTTTGATGTACCAATGAAACACTTTCATTGTATCATGCTTATCATATATAGTCATAGTATACATGAAATACTTGAAATCGATGAATACACTACTATTCACTTAGATTTTCAAATAATTTGAGAATATCAAACTATGACCCTAAGTATCTCTAGGTAGTCTATACTTTATCAAGACTACTTTGGCACTGGTCACAAAATTGGTGACGGCCAAATCAATCAAGACAAGGAAATATACTAACGAGACGCTAATGAGACACATTTGACATCCGAAAATTTTTGGAAACCCAATTTCAAGAAAAATCAGTTTGGCAAGCATACAACATCAATGTAACATATTTTTAATCACATTAAAAATGATCCAAGGCATTGGAATTGAGAAATACACAATCAATCATTCCAAACAAAATAGTTCCAGCAACTTTCTCAAAACTACCAAGCTCTGTCTTTTGCTTGAAAAAATCATTGAAACAATTTCAATAAATTCTGAGAAAATTACAGAGGTTACAAAATGTACACAACATGCTCCATGAATGTTTTTAGGATTTATTTCCAATAAAAACTCAACCAACCTCAGCAACAAAGCCAATGTTGAATCTGTGTTCCTCAACACAGATATTCCCAGCAGCATACAATAAATTCTCAAATGAATAGTAAATCACCTCGAAAATATTTTTCCATCCTCATAGACATTCATAAACATCTTAGAGACATGTCGGTGAAAGAAAATCTGAAATTGTTTTTTTCTATAATTTATTCTCGAATTTATAAGCATGCCTGTTCAAGGATTGTGCACAAACACAGCAACAAGAACATTAGGGAATAAATTAGCAAAACCATATCAAATCACATTGATAAATTCTTTCCTTCCACAGAAATATTCAACAACATATTATGAGCACATCTGGGCAAGAAAATTTCGAAAACAAGATTGCTACACTGATTTCGAATTTAACATAGTCAACATGCATCATCGTCACAACCAATAGGCAGCTCCAACCTTGTTATGATTTATTCGTTATATACGACACAAGTAGCTCTGATACCACTGTAGGAAAATCCCGGTGTGTGCATCACATGCACACGGTGTGGAAAACAAAAATTTTTATTCCGGGACCTTCCCGAAAGCCAGGATCCATGTGTCTATATAAAGAAGTCAAACCATAACGACCAAAGGAGACCGTCTCTAACGGTATCCACGCAGAGATCGGAGAACCTAACCGGGGCAAACCCTTTGACCCGGGAATAGCTAGAACAAGGGAGAGAGTGCTAGCTCTTACCTTATTCTTGAAGAGCTTGGAGAAACGATGAAGAAGGAGGATGAGAAGCTTGAAGATGATGAAGATCGATGATGAGAAGAGAGGAAAAACCCTTTGTTCTTTCAAACCCTTCTTCTATCAAACGACCATCCTCTTCTTCTTTCTTTAAATTCCATTTATCTTTAACAATTAAAGACTCATTAAATGCTAAAGTGGACTTGCTTTCCACGTTAGGCATTATATATATATATATAATAAAGATAAGTCTCTTCTTCTCCGTCCACGTAAATGACATATATATATATTAATTAATTACTTAATTAATTAATAAGATATATATATATATATATATATATATATATATTAATGCTGAAGTGGTCTAGTCACACTGGGGTCGGTCCTACCGGCCCCCGGTATGGAAAAACATCGAAGACCTGTCTCAGCAATATCGATGTCGCGATCTCATCGGGACATATCTCGATCTCATCGGGATCCATTTAGTCCTATTGCTCTCCATATATTAGATCTCTGTCCAAAACTATTTTACGAATTCTCCGAGTCACTCTTATACGTGTGACCCATTAGGTTCCCAGTTATGTTGGCCACTTAGATTAACACTTAATCCAAGCAAGTCATGAGCGGTATCTAGCAACACGTCATGACCCCCAATTGACCGAAAAGTAATTGGTTTGACGAATGAACCTATGTTCATCATGAACCATATCATGAACCTTTTCATAGACAATTACTGTGCAATTCGTCCTTTCACCATGCTATACCCCACTTGGTTATGAGTATGGGCAAAGTGTCAACTCTTACTAGACTGACTACGTCAAATCTAGTCCAAGTGATATCAGTTTTTATCCTGGGACTCATTACTTTATATGTCAATGAAGACACTCTTCATGACATATATACTCCGGCCAGAGATTTTCAAGTAATGACCCTGACAAGAGGCCATGGGTATCATCTTCTGCTATTACAGAAATGGTGAATCCTCTATTGGCTACTCGATTACCTTCGAATACCTCAAGCTGTACCCAATCACCACCCTATGAGTGACCTGTGTAAGGCAACAAGGAATGTAGTCAAAGCACAGAATCAGTATCTAAGATATCCTTGAGTACCTCAAGTCTAAGGATATTTGCACTATTGCTATGATGATTATCACTGACATTAGAATAGGACATCCATGTGATGATCTCATAGCAGGTCATCCAATGTACTTACTACCTCTAGTAAGCATTCACATTTCAACCCTAAACATCTCATATTTACAGTTTCTGAGATCCACTGCTTGATCAAATCAAGGAGCTTGAAATGTGCTAGTCTTTCCGGATTAACGTTGTCCAGTGTCGATAATCCTATGACTAGGGATAATTTAGATACTGACATAATTGCACATGATAGGAATCTCAGTAGTATGATCACATCATAATTTCCTTCATGCTATGTCATATATCATGGACTTCATTAATTTTCTCATAGATCAAGATCAATTCATAAATGATGAACATCAAATTAATGAAATATGCCTTTCTTTATTTATTCATAAAGTATGTACACAACTTTATACAAAACGCGCTAAAGGCGATTGCCTTTAGGGCACTATTCTAACAGCTCATACCTTGTTTGCTTTTGAGGGACTCTAGTTAGACTGGACAGTTTCTTTTCCAGTGGCCCATCTCATCACAGTGGAAACACTTTCCTTTAATGTTCTCTTTGGCCTTCTTTTTCATGGATTTGGCCTTGACCCTGTTTGGGCCTTCTTTTCATTGGACCCTTCTTCTTTCCTTGCCCTTACCTTGGCTTAGAAGAAGAAGCTACATTAGCTTCGGCCCATGAGCCTTAATATTCAATATCTCCTCCGTGCTCTGGAGGGTATTCATCAACTCACTCAAGGTGTAATCCTTGTTGTTGAGCTCATAGTCCAACTTAAACTGTTGAAAAGAAAAGTTTAAGCTATTAATGATCATAATCATCTACATGTCCGCATCCATATCCGCCCCAAGCATCTCAGCCTCAATGACCGCAGAGATTACCTTCATCATGTAATCTGTGCACGGTTCACCGAGTGTTTCATGCGAGATTATGAAAGGTTTGAATAGCTTTCACTCTTGCAGACCTAGTCCTCACACCAAACATCTCATGTAGGTGATGGACCATTGCACTAGCAGTTTTCATACAAGCAATTTGCTTTTGCAACATGCCGCTGATAGAAGCCAGAATATAACACTTACTAGTCTTGTCAGCATTCTGCCAACGCTAATATTGTTGGACTTGCTCAGGAGTTGAATCTCCACTTGGCGGTGTAGGCTCATTTTCAGTTAACACCCATGAAATACGTTCATATTGAAGAACAATGTCAAGGTTACGTCTCCATTCATTAAAATTGTCTCCGTTTTCCAATTTGTTATTAGTCAAGAGCAGGGTGAGTGGATTCATTTTATGGTTGATTATGTCTGAAAATATAAATTATTAAAACATGAGCATACTAGTCAACAATTTATGGAACTTTGTATAAAATCATGATGCATGTATACATGATGATAGATTTAACAAAACTTAAAAAAAATTAAAACATTATACGACGGTTATTTTTCTTATCTATAACAGACTAAGTGACGGTGGGCCATCTTATCCATTAAAAGAAAAACTGGGACCCTCCCACTTAAAAACTACCAAGCATCTCATGCCTAATTTTTTAAGAAGCATCTTAATTTGGTCCATACTTTTACCAATAGAGCTACGGTGGGCAGTTTATTGATAAAAAATGTTGAGTGTTTAACTATTTGATTCATTCACTAAAGATACCTACAAACCATGCCTCGGTGGGAGGTCACATTTGCTATCATTAAGTGGACTTATCCTTAAGGAGACCCAAACCATGCAAGATCTAGTATCCATGCCCTCCGATAGGGATTAACAGTTCACCACATGCAAACGGGCCATCATTTGGAGACCGTGGACTCTCACAGGAGCATCCTCTCCCGCTCAATCTTTTTGGGCTTTAAGTTTTAAAGACCATCTTGTCTAGATGCAATTTATTATCCATCCTATATTGTTTCATTATATATCTCATACATAATGAATGCTTGGCAAAGCCTAGGGTTGGCAATTTTCTAAATGACATGCAATCACATAATATCACATATTATAAGCATTCATTTCTCCATTCCTCACATGAACTAATAAAGCCACTTTTGATTGTCCATCCTAGAAAAATTAAATAATTACAAGCCTTTTAGGCCCAAAGTATTCTTCTTGGACTTGGATCTTCCGCTTCGAACTCCTCACAAACATGATCCGGCCCATTCGGTAAACAAAATGTAATGGCATATATGAAAATCGAATTTTGTCACTTTGAAAAATAAAATTCCAGCACCAGATTTTTAGAAAACCAAATCTTTGTTTTGACAAAAAATTCCAGCACTAGTTTTCATTAAAACTGAAGCTCATTTTATGAAAATAAAAAACCAGCACTTAGTATTTTAGTGAAACCGAAATTTGATTGTTTGAAACAAAAATCCAGCACTTTTTTTTACAATAAAAACTGAAAAGTGATCCATTGAAATAAAATTCTAGCAACTCTGTTTTCACAAAACTTATGCCAATACACAAAAGGATACACCGAAAATTTTACCTTTCCATTTCTTCAATCCATGGCTGCTCCATCTTTATCATTACATCAATTTGTACATTACAAAATCAAAGAAAATAGAAAAAAAAAACCAAGGAGGAAACATGGTGATGATAGACCACCCTCCTTGTTACAACCAATGAAGAAATCTTACAAGGTAAATTTAACTTCTATGGACAACCAAAAGAGCAAACATACACCATGTATATTTCTATCACATAAAAATATGTAGCATACACAAAAAGATTGCCAACCCATGCATCCAATATATAGGAACCGAAATCATGCATTAGAAACTGGCTCTGATACCAATTGTTGGATCGGAAAAAGAAAACATGCTTTGTTTAGAAAAAAGGTAGATTTCAAAACTTTTAAGAAATCATTACTTGCAGCGGAAGCAACAAATCCAAATCAACATGCCAATCCATACATGATATGGTATAAGGATAATAAAATATAAACAAGATTAGGAGTATTACCGATTCCTTCGCTACACCTTTAAATCCTCGCTGCGCTATCCTCTCCTTCTTCGTGTATCCAAATCCTTTTCCTTTGACTCTTTTCCTTTAACAATCTACTTTCTCCTTGTTGTAGTATCCTCAACCAATTAGATTTACAACCTGTTCTTCAAGGACAATTAGGTTAACAAAATCCTTTGGTGGGAAAGGAGAAGAAATGTTTGGAGGAGATTTTCTTAGAAGAAGAAGAAGCAAAATTGAAACTCTTTCAATTGGTATTTTCGATTCTCTCTTTCATGAAAGGAGAGAAGGTTTAAAGAACATGCAAGAACTCTTTTTTGCCTACCAATTTCATATATGCATGGATGGAAGGAGAGAGAGACATCAAATGCATCACTTCTTTCATTAATCACTCATAAAATAGCCAATAAATGAGATTATCTTCATTTATCTTTATGATGGCAATTTGAAAAGACCATAACCTAAAATTCAATACCCAATTTCGGTTTTGCCAAGAAGAAAGAAGGAAGATGGTCCATCTAATGTACATCTTTCATCTTTAATCTAATGAATGCAAATAGGCTACAAGCCAAGATTAAAAGACAACCATTAAACCATTTAATGGTAAGTTCATAACTCCATTTAATGATGATTAACCATAATAAAGACCATCTTTATTTAGCATTTTAATGTCAAATGTGTGGTTACACATTTAACCTAGGAATAACCGAAATTGCTATCTTCTTCTTAAAAAAAATTGTTTTAATATAATTAATCTAATTAATTACATTAAACAAAAAAAAAACCAAGCCCATTACTAAATGTACATTTGGGTTTCTTTAATTAAACCAAGCCCAAGATTCAATTATGGGCTTCTAATTAACCTCCATTTATATTTCTTACTTAGCTCGATAACCTTCCTTAAAGCCAAGTGGGGAATCTTATTGGACTTTGATAATTCAAGCTCCAATAAGCCCAGAATTAATTCAATCTCATTGGAATTAATTCTAGCTTATTAACTAAATGTCATTCCACTAAAGACAATTAGTTGAACTCTTGAATTATTAAATATTATGAGAATATGTCCAATTGCAAACCCTATTTAAAACCTTATTATAGCCATCCGCACAACAAAGGGTAAAATTACTGTTTTGCCCTTATGTTGGTTTTTCCTTTTAGATCTCTCATTTTACTTTATATGATGATTAACACATAAGATCTCTTCTCAGTGTTAAGACTTGATGGATTGCTAGTCCATCAAACTAATGGCGCTAGTTTAATCACCAAATCTTCTTAAAACATCTAGAAGAGATGATAACACTATAAACTCTTTATTTGAGTGAATGTTCCTTGATACATGTTTCAATTAATAATTCCAACATTTAGACACTGGATTAATACTCTTTAAAAATCCATTCCGATCATATCAAGAATTATAATGAAACATATATGAGTTCACCACTCATCAAGATTATGGTTCATAATAAGCGAATGCTTAAGTTGTATGTTTTAAGATTAAAGTAACGACCCACTTTATTCTTGAAAACATACTTGATTCCAGATTCATTTAATAGAGCCATTATCGATAGTCAACTACTATCATGATATGAAACTCATCATTCCCTCAAGTAAACTCCTTTACTTATATGGAGATAAATCGCAACACTATAGCTCAAACCATAATCAAGCGACCAACTTGATTATTCAACGTGAATCAATTAATTGATTCTAATAATATACATGTTTCCCATACATCTCTATGTATATATATATTACTTACAAAAGAATCTTGGTACCTTATGACCAGATATATAATGCTCATACAGATAAAACCAAACTCTTTTGTTTTATTAATAATAAATATTTTCATTACAAAACTATAACTGAAGAAGATAAAGTTACATGTAAATACACTTGCTTTCCAGGGCACTATATTTACATAACTCCAACAACCTCTACAATATTTCTTCTCCTTTCCCACCAAAGGAACTTGTTAACCAAGTTATCCAAGGAGAATAAGTGGTAGATTGGATTGGTTGAGTATACAATAAAGAGGAGAGGATACAATAGCGTAGAGAGGATGCAATAGTAAGGAGTCAAAGCTGTAGTAAAGGAATCAGTAAAATTTTGATCATGTTCTTATGTTATTTATTTTCTAATACTGTATCATGTATGAATTAAACATGTTGATTTGGTTATTATGCTTCCACTGCATTTTGACTTCGGAAAAAGTTTTTGAAATCTACCGTTTAACCAAATCTAGTATTCTTTTGTTTTTGATTCAATAGGGACAACCGCAATTGCCAAAGAGGGACATATTAACTTTTGGAAAATTTTGTGCTTAAGCTTTGAGTTGTTCTCATAAATATTATGAGAAATGAGAAATTTTATAGTATGTGTAAATGGCTTGTAATAACCATAACATAGGATGGGTTTGTTTTCAATGTATGGATTTGATGTGTGCAAATTATGACCTATTTAAACTTCAATAAAATATAAAATGTAATATATTTTCCTTATTTTTAGGGAATTATTGGCTCGTTTTGGTATGTTTTTGGTTTGTTTGTGTTGCATCCGTATATCCTTAGAAGGGGTATTAGCGTATTACAATTTTGTCATATCAAAGCCCAGTTTAGGTGATTATAGCCTTAACAAAACTAAAATATTTCCTATACATGTATATAAAAGTTTGTGTTTATGTGGTTTCTCCTATATATTTTTTATATTCATCTATGGAAATATCTATGAGGTTATTTATGAGGTTGTTGAAAGTAATAATCTTGCATGACCTCATCCATCTGTATCTGGACCCTTTGGCGTAAACAGAGATGAAAATGAAGCACCATCTTGTCCTCTACCTCCAACTTAGGGGGAAGTTTTATTAAAATTTGTCGCAAGACATGATGACACTCCTACATCGAATGACTACACCCAAGGCTCCCATTGATATGTTACGAAAGAATAGAGCTGAAGAATTTACTGGTTCATCTCTGGATGAATCTGAAAAAGCTGAGTTCTGGTTAGAAAAGGTGAAAATAGTGCTGGATGAAATTGGAGACCCACCTAAACAGATGATGCACTGTGCCATCTCCCTTCTTCTGTAGGAAAATCCCGGTGTGTGCATCACATGCACACAGTGCGAAAAACAAAAATTTTTGTTCCGGGACCTTCCCGAAAGCCAGGATCCATGTGTCTATATAACGATGTCAAACCATAACGACCAAAGGAGACCGTCTCTAACAGTATCCATGCAGAGATCAGAGAACCTAACCAGGGCAAACCCTTTGACCCGGGAATAGCTAGAACAAGGGAAAGAGTGCTAGCTCTTACCTTATTCTTGGAGAGCTCAAGGAGAAGAAGCTTGAAGAAGGAAGATGAAGCTTGGAGAGAGGATGATCATCGTGTGTTATGAAAGGAAGCTTGAAAATCACCCTTTTTATTAAACCTCTCATCTTTTCAACGATTATCATCCTTCCTTTTTCATTTTTGTCTTTTAGTGATCTTGTCTTTTTCATTAAAAACCATTAAATGCTACTTTTGACAAGGCTAAAAGAAGTTTCTCATACTTCTTCCACGTTGACAGATATATATATATATATATTAATTACTTAATTAATTAATAAGAGATATATATATATATAAATGCTGAAGTGGTCCAGTCACACTGGGGTCGGTCTTACCGGCCTACAGGTCCCGGTATGGAAAAAACATCGGAGACCTGTGTCAGCAATATCGATGTCGCGATCTCATCGGGACATATCCCAATCTCATCGGGATCCATTTAGTTCTATTGCTCTCCAAATATTGGATCTCTATCAAAAACTATTTTGCGAATTCTCCGAATCACTCTTATGCGTGTGACTCATTAGGTTCCCGGTTATGTTGGCCACTTAGATTAACACTTAATCCAAGCAAGTCATGAGCGGTATCTAGCAACACATCATGACCCCCAATTGACCGGAAAGTAATTGGTTTGACGAATGAACCTATGTTCATCACGAACCATATCACGAACCTTTCCATAGATAATTACTGTGCAATTCGTCCTTTCACCATGCTATACCCCACTTGGTTATGAGTATGGGCAAATGTCAACTCTTACTAGACCGACTACGCCAAATCTAGTCCAGTGATATCGGTTCTTGTCCTGGGACTCATTACTTTATATGTCATCAAGACACTCTTCATGACATATGAACTCCGACGAGATTTCCAAGTAATGACCTCGACAAGAGGCCATGGGTATCATCTTCGCTATCACGTAAGTGATGAATCTTTATTGGCTACTCAATTACCTTCAATACCTCAAGTGCACCCAATCACCACCCTATGAGCGACCTATGTAAGGCAACAAGGAATGGAGTCAAAGCACGTAATCAAGATTCAAGATATCCTCGAGTACCTCAAGTCTAAGGATATTTGCACCATTGCTATGATGAGATTATCACTGACATTAGAATAGGACATCCATGTGATGATCTCATAGCAGGTCATCTAATGTACTTACTACCTCTAGTAAGCATTCACATCTCAACCCTAAACATCTCATATTTACAGTTTCTGAGATCCACTGCTTGATCAAATCAAGGAGCTTGACATGTGCTAGTCTCTCCGGATTAACGATGTCCAGCCAAGAATCCTATGACTAGGATAATTTAGATATCGACATAATTGCACATGATAGGAATCTCAGTAGTATGATCACATCATAATTTCCTTCATGCTATGTCATATATCATGGACTTTATTAATTTGCTTATAGATCAATATCAATTCATAAACAATGAACATCAAATTAATGAAATATGCCTTTATTTATTTATTCATAAAGTATGTACACAACTTTGTACAAAACGCGCTAAAGAGGATTGCCTTTAGGGCACTACTCTAACATCTTCAAGGAGTGGCCTACGAATGGTGAAAATTTGTTATGAGATATCACCAATTGCCTGAATATCTGACTTGGGATTTCTTTTCCTAGGATTTTAAAGGGAAATATGATACAAAAGCTTATAAAAATGAGATGTGGAAATATTTTTTGAACCTAAAGAAAAGAAATATGTTTGTTGCTAAATATGAAAGAGAATTTAGTCGACTCAGCAAATATGTGCCTAAACCTATGCTTATTGAGGATTTTCGATGTCGATAGTCTGAAGACGACCTGAATGACTCCATTAAAGATCATATTGCAGCATTCACTCTCCTACAATAAGTGAATTATCATCATTTGCGGCAAGCTGCCATTAAAAATAGAGGATTAAGAGATAATTAAGAGAGAAAAAGCATAGTGAAGGAGTTTTGCTAGAGGAGGTCAATCCTGAAGTATGAAAAGTTGTGAAGATACTTCCACTGCATAGGAATACACCCAAAGATCTGTGACTAGAGGAAGGTGATAAGGCTTTTCCCCATCGACTAATTCTAGTAGGTGTTCCTATATAGGTTGAGGATTTGGTGCACTGGAGTGTCCTCATTGCTCTAGATACCATTGGGCTACTTGTAGGAGGACAACAGGTGCATGTTTTCGATGTGGTAGCATTGATCATTTTATGGAAAATTTTCCTATGAAATAGTCTCAGGCTTTACAAGCTACTAGAGAGTTTTCTCATGCACCTATAGGGAATAGAGGATGTGGTAGGGGATGTGGAGGATCTAGCTAGTTTAGGCCTAATCCGATTACTCTTTCAGAAATTGTTGACCTATTTGCTGCACCTTTTGCTATAACTCAGGCCTATGCTATAAGGTTTTGTGGGGACTAAGAGGTACTTAAGATCATTACTGTTACTGTTTCTCTCTTTAAATAAAAAATGCATGCTTTGATTGATCCTAGATATACCCATTTTAATATCTATGTTGGAGAAATTCTTGATAAAAAGATGCCTATATATTTGTTAGATTAAGATATTTATGTAACCAGTCCTTTGGGAAATAGTGTGTTGGTTAACTAGGTTTATAGAAACTATCCTGTTTTGATCCAAGGTAGTGAGTTTATAGAGGATATAATTAAATCATCTTTTTAGAAATTTGATTTTATTTTAGGTATCGATTGGTTGTCTAAGCATCGAGCAGTTATTGATTGTAGAGCTAAGGCTATTGTATTTAAGAAGCCTAATCAAATTGAAAGAATACTATATGGCAACCGCACTTGTCTTCTGACCAGTGTGATATCTGTTATGCAAGCCTGAAGGTTTCTTAGGAAGGGGTGTGAAGCTTATATGGCTTTTGGACTTAATTTGAAGAGGGAAAGTGAAAAATTACAAAATTTTTTGATGGTGAATGAATTTCTGAACGTTTTTCCTAAAGAAATTTCTAGAATTCCTCCTAAAAGGGAACTGAAGCTGTCTAATAAGATTATGCCTAACATAACTCCTATCTCTAGAACACTATAAATGATGGCTCCTACTAAATTAAAGGAGTTGAAAGTTCAGTTGCAGGAGCAACTAGATAAGGGATTTGTTTGATCTAGTGTCTCACCTTGGGGAGCTTCGATTCTATTTGTTAAAAAGAAAGATGGTACTCTACAAATGTGCATTGATTACGAGCAATTGAATAGGTTATGATGAATAATAAGTATCCATTGTTAAGGATAGATGATTTGCTTGATCAGTTAAAAGGTACAAGGGTACTTTCAAAGATAGATTTGCAATCAGGGTATTATCAGCTTTGGGTAAAGGAAGTGGATGTTCCAAAAACTGCATTTAAGACCGTTATAGACACTATGAATATTTGATGCCATTTGGGCTAAATAATCCCCCAACTACATTTATGGATCTGATGAATAGGGTGTTTAGGCCCTATTTGGACTAGTTGGTTATGGTATTGATAGATGATTTCCTAGCACATTCCGATAATGAGCAAGATTATGCTCAACATCTACAGATTGTGTTACAAACCTTGAAAGAAAAACAATTGTATACAAAGCTAACCAAGTTTGATTTTTGGCTCAAGGAACTAGAGATGATCTCGGTAAGATTGAAAAAATTATTAACTGAAATCCATGATGGAATGTGACTGAAGTAAGAAGTTTTCTAGGTTTGGCCAGTTACTATCATCAATTTATTAAAGTGTTTTTAGTGATAGCATCTCGTTTGACTAAACTGCAATGAAAAAGAGTGAACTTTGAATGGTCTGCTAAATGTCAGGCTAGTTTTGATCTGCTAAAAAGAATGATTATTAAAGCTCCTATATTGGCTCAACCACTTTTGTTAAGGAATATATTATGTTTAGTGATGCATCTAGAAACGGTTTGGGTTGTATTCTAATGCAGGATGGTAAAGTGGTTGCATATGCCTTTAGGCAACTGAAGTTTTTGGAGTTATGTAAATATAGTGCCCAAGAAAGCAAGTGTATTTACCTATAACTTAATTTTCTTCCAATTACGTTTGTAATGAAAATATTATTATTAAGAAAACAAAAGAGTTTGGTTTTATTTGTATAAACATTATAAATCTAGTCAAAAGGTACTGAAATTCTTTTGTGAGTAATTTACATATACATAGAGATGTATGAGAAACATGTATATTATTAGAAACTATAATAATTGATTCACAGTTCAATAATCAAGTTGGTTGCTTGATTATGTATTAGACTGTGGAGTTGTGATTTATCTCTGAGTAAGTAAAAGAGTTTGCTTTAAAGGAATGATGAGTTTCATATCATAATAGTAGTTGACTATCAATAATGGCACTATTACATGAATCAAGAATCAAATATGTTTTAAAGAATAAAGGGGGTCATTACTTTAATCTTAAAACATATAACTTAAGCATTCGTTTATTACGGACAACAATCTTGATGAGTGGTGAACTCATATGTGTTTCATTACAATTTTTGATATTATCAGAATAGATTTTTACAAAGTCTCAATTCAGGGTCTGCATGTTGGAATTATTAATTGAAATATGTATCAGGGAACATTCACTCAAATAAAGGATTTATAGTGATATCATCACTTTTAGATGTTTTACGGAGATGGACTATCTACCCATCAAATCTTAACACTAAGATGAAATCTTGTGTGTTAATCACCATATAGAATAAAACGGGAGATCTAAAAGGAAAAATCAACATAAGGGAAAAATGGTAATTTTACACTTTATTGTGCGGATAGCTATAAACACAACTTATTTGAAACTTGTGATCTCATAATATTTAGTAGTTTAAGAGTTCTCATAATATTTAGAATCTAATTAAACTTATATAATTCAAACTCCAATAAGCCCATTATTAATTTAATTGTCTTTAGTGGAATGACATTTAGTTAATAAGTTGTAATTAATTCTAATGAGATTAAATTAATTATGGGCTTATTGGAGTTTGAATTATATAAGTTTAATTAGATTCTCATTTGACTTCTAAGAAGGTTATCAAGCAAAGTAAGAAATACAAATAAAGGTTTTAAAACCTATGATTGAATGTTGGGCTTACTTTAATTAATTGTTAATTAGAAGCCCATATGAACATTTAGAAATGGGCTAGACTTTGGTTTAATTTGATTAATTAAATTAAAAAAAAGTTATTACAAATAAAAAGAGGTGCAGTTTTGGTTTTAATGGGCTAAATGTGCAGCAGCACATTTAACATTAGTTTGCTATATGTGATGTAAGGGTTGGCAAATTTTTGTATGCTGCATATTTTTATGTGATAGATATATATGGTGTATGTTTTGCTCTTTTGGTTGTCTATAGATTCTAAAGTTACCTTATACATTTTCTTCATTTAGTTTATAATAAAGAGGTTGGCATATCGTTGTCATGTTTCCTCCTTAGTTTCATTTTTATGTTTTCTTTTATTATGGAATGTACAAAATAATGTAATGATAAAGATGAAGAAGCCATGGATTAAAGACAAGAAGAGGTAAATTTTCGGTTTTGATTATGATGTCTTAGTTAAATTTCGGTTTTTAGAAAACAAAAGTATTGGAATTTCGTGTTAACAAATTTTCAGCTATATGAACTTCTTTGTAACAAAGTTTCGATTTTCTACAAGTGATGGAATTTTTATATCATTTACATAAGTTTTGGTTTTAGTGAATAACAAGTGCCGAATTTTGTTTTCTTTTAGGCAAAAATTTGATTTTATGAAAACCAAAATTTTGTTGGAAAATAAAAATCATTACACACTTTTTATCGAATGGGTCGGGTCATGTGATCACAGAGTTTGAAGCAAAAGATCCAAGTCTAAGAAGAAATTATTGGGCTTAAAAGCCTTATAATTTTATTTATGTTTCTAGGATGGACAAATAAATGTGGCTTTTTAGTTCACGATATGAATGGATAAATGAATACAAATAATATGTGATATTATGTGATTGCATGCCATTTAGAAAATTGCCTTATTATGCATGAGATATATAATGAAAAAATATAGGATGGCTAATAAATTGCATCTAGACAAGATGGTATTTATAAAAACTTAAAGCCTAAAAAGATTGATTGGGAGAGGATGCTCATGTGAGAGTCTACGATCTCCATGTGATGGCCTATTTTCATATGGTGAAGTGTTACTCCCCACCAGAACGCATGAATTCTAGATCTTGCATGGTTTGGGTCTCCTTAAGGGTAAGTCCACTCATTGGTAGCAAATGTGACCTCCCATTGAGGCATGGTTTGCAAGTACCTTTTGTAGCGCCCCCTTACAGTAGGGTACCCACCGAGACACTCGGAGATCATTCCGGTACATATCCTACGATAAGGGCGAGCTACGAATGATCACTACACTCACTTCATATGGCATCATATCATAAATCACTTATTAAGCATTAATAGAAATTCACAATATTTTTAAAACCATCTTTTTCCTCATTCCATTTCTCAAACCAAGAGTCTACATTGTGTCTTTCGACCCTTTATACATGTGCATTAACAAAACCTAGTACAAATGTACTACATGAAAGAGGAAAACATGTCAAATCTATCTAAGTCATCCAAAAATCCCATCTGACCCACCTTTGAGCCATGACTGCTCTTGTTGAAACACAATCTACATGGTAGTGGAGCCTCTTAATAGTGAAAGTCGTCTCTCGGTCCTGAAAAAGATAGCGTTGCAATTTTGATGAGTTTTGCAATCTCAATGAGTGAACAATCATTGATAAGTTAATCGGATCATAAACACATATCACATATTTCACAGATATTCATTCAATAGATATCGATCTTATAATGCTATATGCATGAGACTCACATTTGTTCTTATTGTTGTGACCGAGTGCCTATCACGTTCATATACAAATACTGGCCCATAGGGCTCAGTCAGAACAGAGTTACAGAGTATAGCTCTATGTGTAGAACATATATCACGGAGCAAAGCTCTACGTGGAAGCGCTTCATACTGGCTACTCAAGTCACAACACCTTTATCTAAGCATGCAATTTATAAAATGCATTAAATACTGATTATGTCATATCAGATAATCACATGCGATGTTTAATAAGAAACTCATTATCATCGGACCTAAGTCCGACATTCAATTTTCGTTGAGAATTCACTTATCATACATGATTTCAGATCAAATCAAAGAACTTCCAATACCTATGTCCAGATAACAAACTCCTCGGACTTTAAATCCAGGATTCAAATCAAATTATAAACAATTTATAATTGGAAGCTAACACATCAAATAAGTTCAAAGTAAATCAATCCTAGGAAATCATCTAGGTTGACTCACAAATTTCTCCCGAAGCTAATGCCTGGAAGATCCAGCAACGTCTAGAGGATGACTTCCCAGTTGCTCCTCTATAACAAATAATATACACAATATCACTATTTCTACAATCACAAGTATTCAAAGATGCAGATGTATGAAATAACTTACGTACAATACATGTTCATGACAATCCTGAGTATTTTCCATCAATTTTCATCACAAAATCGTTCTCACATCCAAACTCATCTAAGTATGATTCATACTTAGGTTTAGGCCTCACTAAAACTATTGAAATCACACTTCATTACTCATTTGGAATCCTATAGATCAAGATATAATCAAAACACTAAAGTATGTTCAGTGGAAATAACCCCAGTTCATAATTTACGAGCACACTCACTAAACCCGTCCAACGTTTCTCACTCAATCTTTCTAAATTCATTTCAAATGGCTAAATAATTTTAGGTGTAATGTAGGGCAATGTCTTACGAGTCCAATGGTTTAAGAATCAATTCATCTGGGTGTCTAGATAAGAAGTTATGGCCAAAAGAATACAATCTGGTTTTTATCCTCAATCATATTAAACCTATTGTGGGACAATTAGTATAACTTTCTCTAGAGGTATCAGATTTATGTGTTCATTAGATGATTTGAAAGAGGACTTCAAGAGCTACAACCTTCATGAAGACCTTGAAGACAAATTCCATCTTCTGAAAGATCAAAAATGGAATAGAAGATATCAGATGAACAGTAACCCAGAAGAAACAAAACATAGAAGAAACAATACTAAGAAGAAGGGAAACTCATAAGGAACAAAACACAGAAGGAACAAAACTAAGAAGGAAAAATAAGAAGGAACAAAACATAGAAGGAACAAAACTAAGAAGAAGCAAAACTCAGAAGAAACAAAACACAGAAGCAACAAAACACAGAAGAAGCGAAACTCAAAAGAAACAAAACATAGAAGGAACAAAACTAAGAAGAAGCGAAACTCAGAAGGAAAAAAACACAGAAGGAACAAAACTAAGAAGAAGCGAAACTCAGAAGGAACAAAACTAAGAAGAAGCGAAACTCAGAAGGAACAAAACAAAGAAGGAACAAAACTAAGAAGAAGCGAAACTCAGAAGAAACAAAACAAAGAAGGAACAAAACTAAGAAGAAGCGAAACTCAGAAGGAACAAAACTAAGAAGGAATAAAAAGACAGAAGAAACAATTTCACTTTTGAACATCTTCCCTTATAAGGGCCCTGATTTTCAACTCAGATGTCCACAATTTTCATACTATATATTGTTGGAAAGATAAAAGGAAGATCAATAACTTTCAGGAAGGCCATATTGACGAATTTATCCAGATTGGTACAGAAATTTCACAAAAGTTTCAGATTGAGTTGTTGCTATTTCAACTCCAACATCACTTTTACATCACCTAATCATTAATAATCTTTCAAAAACTAATTTAACATTATAACCAATTTGGTTTCCTCCCATCCACCCAATATTTATAAATATACACTTAAATGTCATTTTCCATGCAAATGACAGTAACTCATCAATTTTCTTTTATAAATCCCCAACTTTAAGGGATAGATTCACTACTTAGTTGTTGAAAACTCCAAAATCTTCAAGCCCTAAATTCCATGCAATTTACGAATTTCATTGTGTACAATAACCAGCTTCTGGTTTTTCTTAGTGTAGAAGACACAAATAGCAAAATGGGTTTGGTGTAGGAAAGGAAAAACAGAGAAATCTCTTAGAAGAGGTTTGATGGAAAACTCTGTGTATGGGAAGAAAATGTTGAAGAAGATGACATGAAGAATGAACTTAGACATATAACTTAACTTCTCAACTCTCAAAGAACGGTAACCTACTTCTAACAAAAGTACCAAAGCCTAAGTGACACTTGTCACTTTCCTTATATCTAAGCTCTAACTTAGTTTCTTTTGAAACTAATTCCTTTAAACTCTCATCTTTACAATCCAACTATCTCCAAAGCTTCATTTGATGTCTTTTCCTATTTGTATATTTTTTCGAAATTTATGCCTAAATTCACCAAAATTCACAATTGCAATATTCTTACTAACCAACAGAAATTTCCATATAAATAAATTCAAAATTCTCAAAACACCCAAAAATCATAACTCAATCTAATTATACCCAAAATTATTCATGAATGCATGTACAATTATTTTCATGTGCCACAACCTCACTATTCATATGTATGTGTATGACATGAACATGGAAATGCATTTCTAACTCTCATTAATCACTCACATAAACCATTTTAAACTTCCCATGAGAATGGGATGTTACAATTCTCCCCTCCTTAAAGAAATTTTGTCCTCAAAATTCTTACTTGTTTACTCGAACAGGTGGAGATAATGTCTCCTCATATGCTCCTTTCTCTCCCATGTTGCTTCCTCAGTTAAGTGGTTTCTCCAAAGGACTTTCACCAATGGAATGACTCTATTCCTCAACTGCTTGATCTGTTATCCCACAATCTTGATCGACTCCTTAATATAGCTTAAATTACTAGCAACCTTAATCTCCTGAGCCGGTATCACATGTGTCAGATCTGATTGGTATCTTCAGAGCATACTAACATGAAACACATTATGCAATTAGGACATTTCGTTCAGTAAATCCAACTTATAGGCCAAAGGTCCTATCCTCTCAATGATCTCATAAAGAACAATATACCTAGGGCTCAACTTGCCCATTTTATCGAATCTTAAAACTCCTTTCCAAGGTGACACTCTCAAGAATACTCTGTCTCCTACACTATACTCCATATCCCGTCAATGTTGATCTACATAACTCTTTTATCTATCTTAAGCTTTAATTTGGCCTCAGATCAAATTCACTTTATCCATTGTATCTTGTATTAACTCTGGTCCTTCAACCATTCTCAAGCTCTCTTCATCCCAATATAATGGCGACTGACATTTTCTACCATACAATGCCTCATACGGTGCCATTCCGATACTACTGTGGTAATGGTTGTTGTAGGCAAACTTTATCAATTCCATATATTGATCCCAAGCTCCTCTAAACTCCAATACACAAGCTCTAAGCATATCCTTAACAGTCTTCATTGTCCTCTCACTTTGTCCATCTGTCTGAGGATGAAATGTTGTACTGAAGTTCAGTTTAGTACCCATAGCAGATTGCAAGCTCCTCCAAAACCTCGAAATAAATCTTAGATCCCTGTCTGATAATATGGACACTGGAATCCCATGCAGTCTCACCACCTCATTCACATATTTCTAGTCCAATTGATCAAATGAGTTATTCTCTCTCACTGGTAAGAAGTGGGCAAATTTAATCAACCGGTCTACTATGGCCCATATAGCATCATGTTGCCTCGGAGTCTTAAGCAATCCCATAATGAAGTCCATAGTGATCCGTCCCATTTCCACTCTAGAATGGGCAACGAATGGAGCTTCCCTATTAGAGCCTGGTGCTCAGCTTTCACCTGCTGGCACGTCATACATCTAGATAGATACTCCGCCACTTGCTTCTTCATTCCTAGCCACCAAAAATACTGTGGCAGTGTGTTATACATCTTGGTAGTAACAGGATGCATAGCATAGGCGGCTATATGAGCTTCCTCAAGAATCTCCTTCCTCAAATCATCCACATTAGACACACACAACCTTTGTTTCAACCATAATGTCTCGTCTCTCAACTCAAACTCGAAATCTGGATTCATCTTTACTTTTTCCATAAGCTTTACCATATGAGGATCTTTTCCCTGAACTTTTCTGATCCTATTGTGTAGCATTGGTCTCAACTTCAATGTAGCAATCAGTGCCTCATTTTGCTTTAGATTCATCTCCACATTCAAAGCTCTCAAATGAATCAAATTAGGTAGCCTTGATAACTGAATTTGAGCTGCACTGATATTAGCCTTCTTGCTCAAAGCATCTGCCACCATATTAGCTTTTCCCGGGTGATACTCAATAGTGCAATAATAATCTTTCAATAATTCAATCCATCTCGTTCGCCTCAAGTTCAACTCCCTCTGACTCAGCAAATATCTCAGACTCTTATGATCAGTAAAGATCTGGAAAGCCTCTCCATACATGTTGGACCCATTTTCGGAGCCCAACATCGAACATGAAAGCGTGGTGGGTGATGCGTGCGGTGAAACATATAAATGACAAGAAAGAAAAGAAATTCCCTCGGAAGCATAAGGGGCGTCGCCACGACGTGAGATGTCTTGCCGCGGCGAGCCCTCTTGGCCTGCCATGCCGCGGCAAGCAATGAAGCCCTCGCCGCGGCGAGCGAAAGGGTTCTCGCCGCGGTGAGCCCTTCATGCGGCTTCGCCGCGGTGAGCAGACAGCCTCGTTGTGGCGACCGCATGCCTTCGGCCCACCATGAATAAACCTGAAAATTTTCTCATTTTTTTTTATTAAAAACAACCCATCCTAAAACTCAACAAGATACAACCAAGCAACTACTAAATGATTCAATGCGAAAGATCAACAACATATCTCATTAATATCCAAAAGATGAGTTTTACAAAGCTTTAATAACATTTCAAACCAAATTACAACTTTTGAGTTCAAGAGTCAAAAATACAAAATACCCTTGAACCAATAAAACTTGAAATGTAGCTAAAGCCTTGACTTCCAAAAGTATAACTTGAAAATACATAAACATAATAAATCGGAGTGATGCCATAAACCTTGACTTACTCAATCTCTTGCTTGTCACCTGAATGGGGAGAGTAAAAAGGGGGGGGGTGAGCTATAAAGCTCGTGGGAACACATTTATAATATAGAAGTAAGCAAAACTATTAAAAGATAACTCATTGCCGTGGTACACTATGAAATCATAATATTTGAGCATGTAGAAGTCATTATCTTGAAATGCTTGATTTTTGAACAATTCATGAGTAGAGTTCAAAACATGAATGCATGAAACATGATAACAAATCATAAACACATAAGCAGAGCATAATGGCTTGGGTTAGTCCGGGTTCATGACGCACTACACATTTCCATCGAAATGGTCCTATGTAGTCGTAGTTTCTTGAGGGAGTCCTTGTGGGGAGCTCCTTGCCACTAGCGGGCAGGCGGGCGAAGCCTTTTCATGAGTCAACGTGCACGTGACGGTTCTTGAGGGACATACCACAAACCCACATAACATGCATGATTCAAAGTCTTGTAAACTTGATTGCCAAACCGACACTTGTTTAGAAACTTGCCTTTCATATTTTTCTGAAATCATGATTTCATGTGCATGTATTCTTGAAAGGAGAAAACCCTTTTTTGAAGCCTTTTCAAAAATCATGAATGCAAATCATGTAGCAACATATAATCATTTCACAATAGCAATTAAAGCAAACATTGATGATGCAATTTTAAATCATTCAATCTTTCTTGATTTGAACAAAATAATCAGTAACTTATTTACTATATTATAAACATGTACCCACCTTGAGTTCCTTGCTTATAAACTTGTTTAGGAATGCCTCTCCTCTTGATCCTCTTGCTCCTCTTGCCTCACTTGATTTTCTTAACTAAATAGCCAAGATTCCAATCAATTTGGTGTAGAAATCGGAAAGTCATACTTTAACAATTCAAACTATAACTAAAGCTGAAACAAAAATTCTATGCTTAACTTCCATCTAAACTTTGACATTCCTAGAGACTGATTCAGAACATAATTTCTTCATAAAACTTGTATATCTATGTCTCTAGTTTACAACACATTAAAAATCACCTCATTTCGACATCTATATAAAAATATATGCCCAAAATACCAAAGCATATATCCATGAGAATTGGCCGTCACAAGGCGAAAAGCTGAGCCTTGCTTAACGAGCCCAGAAACCTCCCGTAACTTTTTTTTCTCACTTTCTTCAACCCTAATCCTCCCATCATTCAATTCTAACAGATCTAAACCCTAAATCATGACTTAAACTTCATTTCTAAGCTCATTACAAACCAAAAAACAAACACAAACACAACATGATCATCAACCCTAAGAGATTTAACCACTTTTCCATAAACTTCTCCACAACTGAAACCTACCCATTCTAAGCTATTCTAAGGTTTCATCCAACCAAAACAAGAAGAAAAAGAGCTTAACTTACTTGATGATGCTTTGATTCCTTCAAAATCTTCAAACCTAACTTTCCTCCTTTTCTCTTCTTCTTCCTCTCTTCTACGACACTCTCTTCTTTCCCTCTTCTTTTTATTTTTCTTCTTCTATTTTCTTTCACTTAAGCCTAAAAGAATGAGCAAGGACTATAATGCCCCTCTATGCAAGCCTTAAACCTCTTACCCTTAAGTGATCTTCCATGTTTGCCCTTATACACTTTTACTTCTTCATTTTTCACTTACACCGTACTATACTCTAATTTAATCTTAATTTTCCACTAACACTTCCAAAAAAATCAACTATGCAATAAATCATACCATCAACATAATTCATGCTTAATAACATCAAATAAAGAAATATGGGGCCCAACATTTCTCCCCCTTTTAAAAGAATTTCGTCCTCGAAATTTACCTGAATCGTCGAAGAGACGCGGATACTTCTCCTTCATGGCGTCCAATGGCTCCCACGTGGCCTCTTCCACTGAATGGTTCCTCCACAGGACTTTAACTAGCTAAACCGTCTTGTTTCTGAGAACCTTTTCTTTGGCGTCCAAAATCTCCACTGGGATTTCCTCATAACTCAAATCATCTCTCAACTAAACCTCCGTAGCCTGAATAATATGAGAAGGATCTGATTTGTACCTTCTCAACATGGAAACATGAAAGACATCATGAATCTGAGACAATTCTGAAGGTAACGCCAATCTGTAGGCTAATGGTCCGATCCTCTCAAGAATCTCATAAGGACCCACATATCTTGGACTCAACTTGCCTTTCTTGCCAAACCTCATTACTCCTTTCCTAGGAGACGTCTTAAGAAACACTTTCTCACCGACTTCATACTCCATCTCCTTTCGATGTGCATCAGTGTAGCTTTTCATCCTATCCTGAGCTGCCTTAAGCCACTACTTAACCAGATTGACTTTATCCACTGTCATCTGAATCAATTATGGTCCTACCAGTTTCCTCTCTCCTTTTTCATCCCAACATATCGGAGTTCTGCACCTCCTTCCATACAAAGCCTCATATGGAGCCATCTGAATGCTTGAATGGTATGAATTATTATAAGAGAATTCAACCAATGGAAAATGCTCATCCCAAGCTCCTTTGAAATCCATAACACATGCCCTAAGCATTCCCTCAAGTGTCCGAATGGTCCTCTCAGATTGACCATCCGTTTGAGGGTGAAAAGCTGTGCTAAAATTCAGCTTAGTCCCTAAAGCTTCCTGCAAGCTTCCTCAAAATCTCGAAGTAAACCGAGGATCCCTGTCGGAAACTATAGAATCTGGAATCCCATGCAATCTCACTATCTCATCGATGTACTTCTTTGCTAGCACATGCAAGGAATCAGTCTGCTTGATTGCCAGAAAATGGGCTGACTTCGTCAACCTATCCACAATAACCCATATGGCATCATGCTTCCTACTGGTCTTGGGCAAACCCATCAGAAAATCCATGGTCACTCTTTGCCACTTTCATTCAGGAATGGACAATGGCCTCAACTTGCCTGAAGGTGCTTGGTGTTCAGCCTTGACTTGCTGACACACTAGACACTTACTCACATACCCTGCTACATCCCTCTTCAAGCCCTTCCACCAGAAATGCTCTCTCAAATCTCTGTACATCCTGGTGCTACCTGGGTGCATGGCATAAGGCGCATTGTGTGCCTCATCCAATATCTCATCCTTAACCTCCCTGCTATCTGGAATGCAAAGCCTGTTTCTTACTATCATGAGTCCGTCATCCCCCACTACTACTTCAGAATTCTTACCATTCTGAATTTCCTCTCTAAGCTTGCTCAAACCTGCATCCTGTGCCTGCAACTCCCTAACCTTCTCCCTGAGTATCGGCCTTACTCGGAAGTTAGCTAGAAGGCAATTTGGTTCCTCCTGCTTCAAGCTTATCTTAAGCTTGGCCATCTCTTCCAATAAAGGAAGATAAACTGCATGAACATGGGCAATTGACGACTTCCTACTCAAAGCATCCGCCACTACATTTGCCTTGCCTGGATGATACTCAATCAGAAAATCATAATCCTTAAGCAACTCAATCCACCTTCTCTGCCTCAAATTCAGTTCCTTCTGGCTTAGCAAGTACTTGGGACTCTTATGATCAGTAAAGATCCTCGTCTGAACCCCATATAGGTAATGCCTCTAAATCTTCAGGGAAAAGATCACTGCTGCCAACTCCAAATCATGAGTTGGATAATTCAACTCATATGACTTCAGTTGCCTTGAAGCATAAGCTATCACCCTGTATCCTTGCATCAATACACAACCGAGACCCTTCCTCGAAGCATCATTGTACACCGTATAGCCCTCATCTCTAGAAGGCAAAATCAGAACCGGGGCACTTGTCAACCTGTGCTTGAACTCCTCAAAGCTCTTCTGGCATTCATCACTCTAGAAAACTTCTGATTCTTCCTCAATAGCTTAGTCATCGGAGCAGTTATCATGGAGAATCCTTCTACAAACCTCCTGTAGTAACCTGCTAGACCCAGAAAACTCCTCACCTCATCACTTCGTTTTAGGCGCATGCCACCACCATCGCTTCAACTTTCCTCGATCAACATGTACACCATCTTGCGAAATCACATGTCCAAGGAATGTCACCTCATGAAGCCAGAACTCACACTTGCTGAACTTAGCATAAAGCTCTCTCTCCCTCAAAGTCTGCAATACAATCCTGAGATGCTTCTCATGCTCTTTTCACTCTTGGAATATACCAGAATGTCATCTATAAACACTATGACAAACTGATCCAGATACTCCCTGAAGACCCTATTCATAAGATCCATAAAAGCAGCTGGAGCATTGGTCAAACCAAACGGCATGACTAAAAACTCATACCGAGTCCTGAAGGCTGTCTTGCTTTCATCAGACTCCTTGATTCGGAGCTGATGATAACCTGACTTGAGATCAATCTTGGAGAAGACCCTTGCTCCCTACAGCTGGTCAAACAGATCATCTATTCGTGGCAAAGGATACTTGTTCTTAATTGTCACCTTGTTGAGTCTCCGATAGTCAATACACATCCGCCATGTTCCATCCTTCTTCTTGACAAATAGAACCGATGCTCCCCAAGGTGACGAACTCGGCCTAACATACCCCTTCTCTAGCAGTTCCTCCAACTGTTCCTTAAGCTCCCTCAACTCAGCTGGAGCCATCCTATAAGGTGGTATTGAAATTGGTGCGGTTTCGGGAATCAAGTCGATAGCAAACTCGATTTCCCTCACCGGTGGCAAACCTGGTAATTTCTCTAGAAACACATCTGGAAACTCCCTCACGACCGAAAAATCCTCTAACTTCCCTTCATTCCTATCGGCATCCACAACATGTGCCAAGAAGGCTTCACACCCTGGCCCATCATTCTATCAGCTAGCATAGCCGAAATAAGTCTTGGTGATGGTGTTTTCCTGTCCCCCTTGAAAATCACCTTCTCACCGTTGCCCAGATCAAATTCCACCTCTTTCCGACCACAATCCAGCTTTGCCAGATATTTCTCCATAGCATCCATCCTCAGAATAACATCTAACCCTCTTAGGTCTAGAGGTAGTAAGTCTACTACCAACCTAGCACCATCAATGAAGAGTTCACAACCCTCATATACCTGACTGATCATCACATTCCTCCCTAGAGGAGTACTAACAAGCAAAGGCTTATTCAAAGGCACAGAATTCACACCATGTAATGCTATGCTTGCCGAAACAAAAGAATGCGTAGAACCAGAATCAATTAAAAAAAATACTGCTAAATCAAGTAACTGACCCATACCCGTGACAACCTCAGGTGCAGCTGCAGCTTCCTCCCTAGTCATAGCAAACACCCTTGCTGGTGCCTGACCCTTTGGCCTTCCTGGAGGAATAGCCTTCCTCGCAGTCCCAGAGCTGCCTATCTCAAGAATCGGCCGGTTCCCACTGCTTCGACGCCTAGGGGTCTCAAATCACACCCTCCTCTGCTCCTAACTTGTTGACAATCCTTGACCATATGCCCCTTCTCTCCACATCTAAAACAGACTCCAAGTAACTTTAGGTACTCTCCTTGATGATTTTTCCCACAATGGTCACATAGGGGATTAGTGAACCAGCTTCTTCCTGCTCTCCCAGTGCCTCCCACATTAGAGGCTTGCCCTGACACTGCCTTTATCTGCTTGTTCCTGGTAGAGTCACTGCTACCCACTTCACTCTGGGTGTGAAAGCTCCTTGTGCTCCTCTCAGGCATTGGTGCACTTGTTCCCTTCCTAAAAGACTGGTCCCTATTCCTCCTTTTCCTGCTTACTTCATTTCTTATGTTCTCCAGTTTTTTGGCCTGAAGGGCAGCATCCACCAATTGCTGGTAGTCACAGAAATTAGACAGCACCTGCATTTGACTCTAACAAGTCACACTTTGCAATCAATACCTCAAAATTAACTCATTACACCTCATGAACAAGCTCTATAGCTCGTCTAACACCTTCAACAAGTCTAAATGATCCTATTCAACCTAAAACAACCCAGAATTGTAGCACAACATAATATACTCAAAACTGACCACATGAGCACATCAGCCCAGAATTTGTAGAACTTCAACAGCTATTCAATAATTAAAACGACTCACACACACACACATCCCTTTCAAGGTCGCATGCAGCTCGCAAATCAACAATAACACATGGTAAAGAGAGTACTAGAGCTCTCATTCTCTTTTCAAAACATAAAGAGTTCAAGCGTGGCTTTAATTACATATCATCATATTCATCAAAATCAAGTACAAAATACAAAATGTGTGAGATGCTCCATGTTTGATATGCTTATAAAATCCTAAAAGCTAGTTACTAACTTAATACAAAAGTGCCTAAATCTTGGAGTTATGCCCGATGCCTTGCAAGGTTCCGAGTTCAAATTGAATTTGCACCTGAGGAGGGAGAATGGGGTGAGCTAACACGGCTCAGTGGCTAACATGTTTATAGCCATCGAGTAACAAGCCACACACAAAACATACAATTTAGAATCCGAACAATAGCAATTTATCATATAAAACACCAATAACCCAAAATCATCACATAAGGCATAATATGAGACTCTATAACAATCCAACACATATTATGCATCATAAACACAATTAAAGGATGGAATGCACACACTTGGCTCGAGAGTTCCATAAACACGACAGAAACTAAAGTTTACCGTAAACACGATGAGTCTATTTTTCGGATCTCGTAAGCCTCAAGCAGGCAGCCGGGAGAAGGCTAAGGGGGTCAACGTGCATGTGACTATTGAAATAGGTTCTCTCTTGCCCAATCACAACCAATTTATGCTCACACATTAAGGCACAAGAATAACATTTTTATGCTTCTTTCATTCTATCAAATCATCATAGTTTCTTTCTTTTCTTGCAAACCAAATGAAAACACTTTCAATATACACACAATTTAACAAAGATAGCATACATAGGGCATTTGCCCATTACACAACAACTATAAAAATGTTACCCACCTATCGTCGAAATCCAAATTCAAGATTGCCCTTCCTCCTTGTCTTGAGTGGGGTTCTCTTGATTTCCTTTAGTTAAACATACTCCATTTAATAAATACATTTTAAAGGAAAGCTATAATATTCATAGATCAAGCAAAGATGAAAATAAACTTTAAACCTAACCTACCCATAGGACATTTAAGCTAGAATAACCATAACCTTAGCTTAAAAGTCCCTAAAATCCATAGATCTCACCTTTCTCTCTATCTTTCTTCAATCTCTACACAAACCCTAACTTCCATCCTACACCATTCTTAAACCTAGCTTAAGCAAAGATGGAACTTACCTCTCACAAGTAAATTTCTCTTCTTTTTCCTCTTCTTTCTTCCTCCCTCCAAGCCTCCTACGGTTCTTCTTCCTCTTGGCCGAAAGCTCTCCTTGATTCTTTGCTCACGTTTTTGCTTCTCTTCTTTCCTTTAAGTCTACAACACTTGCTTCCTTCTCTAACAACTTAATTCATTAGCTTTCACTTAAAGCCCTCCTCCAAAACTACATAGTTTTGATACTCTTTATAACTTACAAGGCTTTGGCTCTCCTCCTCCTCTTAAGCCCACTACACTTAACCACTTAAATTCTAAAGCCCATACTTTCCAATATTAAGTCCAAGCCTTCATTTAATTTCTAACTTCTAATCCCAATCATACTTGCTAATTCCAAGACTCAATAATATATATATATATATCTACACACATAATTAAAACAATTAAGGCAAAAATAAAGAATAAGTCAAGTAAATCAATAAATCAATAATAAATAAAAATAAAAATTTTTCAGGGCCTAACACAACCTGACTGTGAGGCACTGATTCCCACCAATGCAGTGCGTCTCCCTGTAACAAACTGACTGCATACTCTAACTTCTCCTCATCTGTGCATTTCATTTGTACTAGAACCCTCTCTGTCCTCTTCAACCAGGCTTCAGCTTCTTCTGGATTCGTCGTCCCATTGAAATCCACAGCCCCAAACTTACGGAGCTTGTCATACTGTCCACTCCTACTAGAGCTTGCATCGGAACCTGAGACCTTTGACCCATAGCATAAGTGAAAGCCTGAGCAAAGGCTTGAAAGAAACTCGAATCCATGGGATTCATTTGAAGCATAGGAGGAAGCGGTGGAGGCACTTCTTATTGCAAACTAGGTGCCTCAGAAATCGGAGCAGAATGTGTCCCAGCATCCTGAGGAACATGGGATTCATCCATGCTCCTTTGGCGAGAATGAGACCGAGTCATAGCTCCTCGAGTTCTCTTTCGAGGTGGCATTTTCACTCCTTCAATATAAAACCATTGAAAACTTTAGTTCAAGTAAAACAATTTCCAAAGCATGCAAAAATAGTTCAAATCATGTAAAACAATGCAAGTTATTCCTTGAAAGCAAAGCCATGCAACCCTGGACCTAAACCTAGTCGCTCTGATACCACAACATGTTGGACCCATTTCTGGAGCCCAACATCGGACATGAAAGCGTGGTGCGTGATGCGTGCGGTGAAACATATAAATGAAAAGAAAGAAAAGAAATTCCTTGAAGCATGAGGGCGCCGCCATGGCGTGAGATGTCTCACCGCTGGCGAGCCTCTTCTTCGCTCGCCACGCCATGCAAGCAATGAAGCCCTCGCCGAGGCGAGCGAAAGGGTTCTCACCGTGGCGAGCGAAGCAGCTCTCGCCGCGGTGAGCCCTTCATGCGGCTTCGTCGCGGCGAGCAGACAGTCTCGTCGCGACGACCGCATGCCTTCGACCCACCATGAATAAACCTGAAACATTTCTCATTTTTTTTAATTAAAAACAACCCATCCTAAAACTCAACAAGATACAACCAAGCAACTACTAAATGATTCAATGCGAAAGCTCAACAACATATCTCATTAATATCCAAAAGATGAGTTTTACAAAGCTTTAATAACATTTGAAACCAAATTACAACTTTTGAGTTCAAGAGTCAAAAATACAAAATACCCTTGAACCAATAAAACTTGAAATGTAGCTAAAGCCTTGACTTTCAAAAGTATAACTTGAAAATACATAAACATAATAAATCGGAGTGATGCCATAAACCTTGACTTACTCAGTCTCTTGCTCACACCGAATGGGAGAGTAAAAGGGGGGTGAGCTATAAAGCTCGTGGGAACACATTTATAATATAGAAGTAAGCAAAACTATTAAAAGATAACTCATTGCCGTGGAACACTATGAAATCATAATATTTGAGCATGTAGAAGTCATTATCTTGAAATGCTTGATTTTTGAACAATTCATGAGTAGAGTTCAAAACATGAATGCATGAAACATGATAACAAATCATAAACACATAAGCATAGCATAATCGTTTGGGTTAGTCCGGATTCATGACGCACTACACATTTCCATCGAAATGGTCCCGTAGTCGTAGTTTCTTGAGGAGTCCTCGGGGAGCTCCTTGCCACTAGCGCAGCAAGTAGCTAAGCATTTTCATGAGTCAACGTGCACGTGACAGTTCTTGAGGGACATACCACAAACCCACATAACATGCATGATTCAAAGTCTTGTAAACTTGATTGCCAAACTGGCACTTGTTTAGAAGCTTGCCTTTCATATTTTTCGAAAATCATGATTTCATGTGCATGTATTCTTGAAAGGAGAAAACCCTTTTTTGAAGCCTTTTCAAAAATCATGAATGCAAATCATGTAGCAACATATAATCATTTCACAATAGCAATTAAAACAAACATTGATGATGCAATTTTAAATCATTTAATCTTTCTTGATTTGAACAAAACAATCAGTAACTTATTTACTATATTATAAACATGTACCCACCTTGAGTTCCTTGCTTATAAACTTGTTTAGGAATGCCTCTCCTCTTGATCCTCTTGCTCCTCTTGCCTCACTTGATTTCCTTAACCAAATAGCCAAGATTCCAATCAATTTGGTTTAGAAATCGGAAAGTCATACTTTAACAATTCAAACTATAACTAAAGCTGAAACAAAAATTCTATGCTTAACTTCCATCCACAATTTTACATTCCTAGAGACTGATTCAGAACTTAATTTCTGCATAAAACTTGTAGATATATTTCTCTATTTTACAACACATCAAAAATTACCTCATTTGGACATCTACATCAAAAGGTATGCCTAAAATACCAAAGCATGTCGCCGCAGGAAATTGGCCGCTCGCCGTGGCGAGAAAACTGGAGCGCGCCGCGGAGAACGAGCCCAGAAACCTCTCGTAACTTGTTTTTCTCACTTTCTTCAACCCTAATCCTTCCATCCTTCAATTCTAACACATCTAAAACCTAAATCATGACTTAAACTTCATTTCTAAGCTCATTACAAACCTAAAAACAAACACAAACACAACATGATCATCAACCCTAAGAGATTTCCATAAACTTCTCCACAACCGAAACCTACCCATTCTAAGCTATTCTAAGGTTTCATCCAACCAAAACAAGAAGAAAAAGAGCTTAACTTACTTGATGATGCTTTGATTCCTTCAAAATCTTCAAACCTAGCTTTCCTCTTTTTCTCTTCTTCTTCCTCTCTTCCACGACACTCTCTTCTTTCCCTCTTCTTTTTATTTTTCTTCTTCTATTTTCTTTCACTTAAGCCTAAAAGATTGAGCAAGGACTATAATGCACCTCTATGCAAGCCTTAAACCTTTTACCCTTAAGTGATCTTCCATGTTTGCCCTTATACACTTTTACTTCTTCATTTTTCACTTACACCATACTATACTCTAATTTAATCTTAATTTTCCACTAACACTTCCAAAAAAATCAACTATGCAATAAATTATACCATCAACATAATTCATGCTTAATAACATCAAACAAAGAAATCTGGGGCCCAACAATACAGATAATGTCTGCAAATCTTTAGAACAAAGACCACTGTAGCTAACTCTAAATCATGTACTGGATAATTTATCTCATGAGGCCTTAATTGTCTTGATGCATAGGCGATCACCTTGCCATGCTGCATCAATGCACATCCCAATCCTTGATGCGAAGCATTGCTATACACCACATATCCTCCGGTCCCCGATGGAATAGTCAACATTGGTGCAGTAGTTAACCAATGTTTCAGCTCCTCGAAGCTCTTCTGACACTCGTCATTCCATTTGAACACTACATTCTTCCTCAGAAGTTTTGTTAGAGGGGCCGAGATCAGAGACAATCCCTCAACAAATGTCCGGTAATATCTGACCAATCCTAAGAAGTTTTAGATATCTGACAAATTTCTCGAAACTTCCCAATTCATCACTACCTCTATCTTATTTGGATCTACTTGTATGCCATCTCCAGTCACTATATGTCCTAAAAACATGACCTGATCAACCAAAATTCACACTTATCGAATTTGGCATACATCTGCTTGTCTCTCATAATCTGTAAAATGACTCTCAGATGTTCCGCATGTTCCTTTCTGCTCTTTGAATACACCAAGATATCATCAATAAACACAATCACAAATCGATCCAGGTAGGGCTGAAACACCTTATTCATCAGGGCAATAAAAGCTGCCGACGCATTAGACAGTCTAAACGGCATCACTAGAAACTCAAAGTGCCCATACCTGCTCCTAAATGCACTTTTTGGTACATCAGCCTTAGCTATTTTCAACTCATAGTACCCTGATCTGAAATCCAGCTTAGTAAAAACTAGAGCTCCTTATAACTGATCAATTAAATCATCGATTCTAGGTAGTAGGTACTTATTCTTCACTGTCACCCGATTCAGTTGCTTCTAATCGATGTATAACTGCAAAGTCCCTCCTTCTCTTCACAAACAGCACTGGAGCTCCAAATCCTAACTAAGTTTGAATAGTTCTAACTATTAGTAATAATTCTAAATACTAAATATAAACACTGGTCCATATAAAGCCCTTTTCCAACAACTCCTACAACTGAGCCTTTAGCTCCTTCAGTTCCACAGATGCCATCCTATATGGAGGAATAGATATAAGAGTAGCACCTGGAACTAAATCAATCGTGAACTCCGTTTCTTGATCTGGCGGTAAACCAGATAACTCCTCGAGAAATACATCTAGAAACTCCCTAATTACAGGAATGCCCTATATACTCTGCTCAGCTCTAGTATCAATGATGTGGGCCAGATAAGCCTCACATCCTCCCTGCATCAACCTCAATGCACTCATGAAGGATATCATCCTAGCTGGCACTGCCAGACTAACTCCCCTGAATACTGCCCTCGGTTGACCAGGAGATTCCAGTACTACCTCTTTGGTGTAGCAGTTCATGATGGCCATATGGGCAGTGAGCCAATCCATGCCTAGAATCACATCTATCTCCCTTAACTTTAATATAATCAGGTCTGCCTTCAACTCTATTTCATCAATCTTAATCGAGATCTCTTGTAGACCTCTCCTAAGATAGTAGCACTACCTAGAGGTGTACTCACCGCTAGTGCACACTGTAACAACTCCCTACTGGTTCCTACCGATCCTTGGTTAGCTGGTTGATCAATTTGATCACCTAAAGTGGATGACCTATAGCAAAAAATAATTTCAATTATTTTATACATTTCGCAAGATATTCCATGCCTAACATTCTATATGTCCCAACAGATGCCAACCATGCTCTGATACCACCTATCGTAGCGCTCCCTTGTCGCAGGGTACTCACCGGAACACCCAGAGGTCATTTCGGCATATATCCTACGATGAGGGCGAGCTACAAACGATCACTACACTCACTTCACATGGCATCGCATCATAAATCACTTATTAAGCATTAATATAAATTCACAATATTTTTAAAACCATCTTTTTCCTCATTCCATTTTTCAAACCAAGAGTCTACATTGTGTCTTTTGACCCTTTATACATGTACATTAACAAAACCTAGTACAAATGTACTACTTGAAAGAGGAAAACATGTTAAATCTATCTAAGCCATCCAAAAATCCCAACTGATCGACCTTTGAGCCATGACTACTCTTGTTGAAACATAATCTACGTGGTAGTGGAACCTCTCAGTAGCTAAAGTCGTCTCTCTGTCTTGAAAAGACAGCGTTGCAATTTTGGTGAGTTTTGCGAACTCAATGAGTGAATCATCATTGATGAGTTCACCGGATCATAAACACATATAACATATTTCGCAGATATTTATTCAATGGATATCGATCTTATAATTCTATATGCATAAAACTCACATTCATTCTTATTGTTGTGATCGAGTGCCTATCACATACATATACAAATACTGGCCCATAAGGCTCAGTCAAAACAGAGTTACAAAACATAGTTCTATATGTAGAACATATATTATAGAGCAAAGCTCTACATAGAAGTACTTCATACTGGCTACTCAAGTCACAACACCTTTATCTGAGCAGGCATTTATGAAATGCATCAAATACTGATTATGCCATTTTAGATAATCACATGTGATGTTTAATCAGAAACTCATTATCATCGGACCTAAGTCCGGCCTTCAACTTTCGTTGAGAATTCACATATCATACAAGATTTCAGATCAAATCAAAGCACTTCCAATACCTATATCCACATAACAAACTCCTCAGACTTTAAGTCTAGGATTCAAATCAAATCATAAATAATTTATAATTAGAAACTAACACATTAAATAAATTCAAAGTAAATCAATCATAGGAAATCATCTAGGTTGACTCACAAGTTTCTCCCGAAGCTAATGCCTGAAAGATCCGGCAACGTCTGGAGGTTGACCTCCCAATTGCTTCTCTATAACAAATAATATACACAATATCATGATTTCTACAATCACAAGTATTCAAAGATGCAGATGTATGAAATAACTTACGTACAATGCATGTTCATGACAATCCTGGGTATTTTCCATCAATTTCATTACAAAATCGGTCTCACATCAAAAATCATCTAAGTATGATTCATACTTAGGTTTAGGCCTCACTAAAACTATTGAAATCACACTTCATTACTCATTTGGAATCCTATAGATCTAGATGTAATCAAAGCACTGAAGTCTGTTCAGTGGAAATAACCCCAGTTCATAATTTACGAGCACACTCACTGTACCCATCCCACGTTTCTCACTCAATCTTTCTAAATTAATTTCAGATGGCTAAATGATTTTAGGTGGAGATGTAGGGAAATATCTTACGAATCCAATGGTTCAAGAATCAATTCATTTGGGTGTCTAGAGAAGAAGTTATGGCCAAAAGAATCCATTCTGGTTTTATTCTCAATCATATTGAACCTATCGTGGGACAATTAGTGTAACTTTCTCTAAAGACATCTGATTTAGGTGTTCTTTAGATTATTAGAAAGAGGACTTCAAGTGCTACAACCTTCATGAGACATTGAAGACAAATTCCATCTTTTGAAAGATCAAAAATGGAACAGAAGATATAAGATGAACAGTAACCCAGAAGAAGCAAAACATAGAAAAAAAAACTAAGAAGCGACACTCAAAAGGAACAAAACACAGAAGGAACACAACTAAGAAAAAGTGAAATTCAACAGGAACAAAACAAAGAAGAAACAAAAATAAAAAGAAACGAAACTCAGAAGGAACAAAACTACGAAGAAGCGAAACTCAGAAGGAACAAAACACAGAAGGAACAAAACTGAGAAGAAATGAAACTCAGAAGGAACAAAACACAAAAGAAACAAAACTAAGAAGAAGCGAAACTCAGAAGAAACAAAACACAAAAGGAACAGAACTAAGAAGAAGCGAAACTTAGAAGGAACAAAACACAGAAGGAATAAAATTTAGAAGAAGCGAAACTCAAAAAGGAACAAAACATAGAAGGAACAAAACTAAAAAGCAACGAAACTCAGAAGGAACAAAACAAAAAAGAAACAAAACTAAGAAGAAGCATAAATCAGAAGGAACAAAACACAGAAGGGACAAAAATAAGAAGGAATAAAAAGATAGAAGAAACAATTTCATTTTTGAACATTTTCCCTTATAAGGGCCCTAACTTTCAACTCTGATGTCCACAATTTTCATACTATATATTGTTGGAAAGATAAATGGAAGATCGATAACTTTTAGGAAGGCCATATTGACGAATTTATCTAGATTTATGCAGAAATTTCACAGAAGTTTCAGATCAAGTTATTACTATTTCGACTCCAACATCACTTTTACATCACCTATTCACCAATAATCTTTCAAAAACTAATTTAACACTATAACCAATTTGGTTTCCTCCCAACCACCCAGTATTTATGAATATACACTTAAATGTCATTTTCCATGCAAATGACAGTAACTCATCAACTTTCTCTTATAAATCCCCAACTTTAAAGGATTTATTCACTACTTATCTGTTGACAACTCCAAAATCTTCAAGGCCTAAATTCCGTGCAATTTACATATTTCATTGTGTACAATGACCAGCTTCTGGTTTTTCTTAGGGTAGAAGACACAAATAGCAAAATGGTTTTGATGTAGGAAAGGAAAAACAAAGAAATCTCTTAGAAAAGGTTTGATAGAAAACTCCGTGTATGGGAAGAAAATTTTGAAGATGGTGACATGAAGAATGAACTTAGACATATAACTTAACATCTCAACTCTCAGAGAACAATAACCTACTTCTAGCAAAAGTACCAAAGCCTAAGTGACGCTTGTCACTTTCCTCATATCTAAGCTCTAACTTAGTTTCTTTTGAAACTAACTCCTTTAAACTCTCATCTTTACAATCCAACTATCTCTAAAGCTTCATTTGATGTCTTTTCCTATTTGTATAATTTTCTAAAATTTATGCCTAAATTCACCAAAATTCACAATTGCAATATTCTTACTAACCAATAAAATTTTCCATATAAATAAATTCAAAATTCTCAAAACACCCAAAAATCATAACTCAATCTAATTATACCCGGAATTATTCATGAATGCATGTACAATTATTTTCATGTGCCACAACCTCACTATTCATATGTATGTGTATGACATAATATGTATGAACATGGAAATGCATTTCTAACTCTCATTAATCACTCACATAAACCGTTTTAACCTTCCCATTATACACTCAACATATTTTATCAATAACTTGCCCACAATAGCTTTGTTGGTAAAAGTATGGACCAAATCATGACGCTTCTAAAAAAATTAGGTATGAAGATGTTTGGTAATTTTTTGAGTGGGAGGTGTTAAGTCAAAATGACTTTACATATATATATGATTTTGATGAATAACAAATAAGTAGTAAAAGAAGAAGCAAAATAGAAAATGCATGCATTTGAGAATAAAACACGACGCAGACGGTTAGAAGATGATTTAAGAAATACAGACGCAGATTAAACAAACAGACGGAGAAGTAGAGACACAGACGCAAGACAATATCTAGACGCAGATGCAGACGCAAAATAAAAGCAGACGCAGACATAGACGCAAAATAAAAGCAGACGCAGATATAAAGCAAACGCAGATGCAGACGCAAACTAGAAGCAGGCGCAAAATGAAAAGCAGACATAGATGCAAAGTGAAAAGCAGACGTAGACGAAAAAATACAGACGGAGAAAAGCAGACGCGAAATTCAAAAGAAGATGCAAGAGTCAGTGCGAGTTAATTACAGAACTCAACTGATTAACCGTTTCTTTCAAGATTCAAGAAACAAGATTCAAGATTCAAGAATCAAGAAACAGTTGCAGACGAAGGCTATAAATATGAGTCAAAGTCTAAAATTGTAAAGTTAGCCAAAGTTAGTGAAAAAGATATTATTATTGAACATTACGCGTAGGAAAAGCCTTTTATGAGATTACTATGCAAAATTAGCTGAGAGCTAATCTTACTGTAACAAGTTCAAAATACTTTTGTAAGAAAGTAGTACAGATAGCCTGCAGAGGCTAAGAGTGAAAGAATACTGAGTGTAGAGACCTGAAGAGGCTTGGAAAGAATATTGTAAAAGTTGAAGAGATAGTGAAATCTCATAAAGAACTCTGAGGACTGGATGTAGCCCACGGTTTGGGTGAACCAGGATAAAATCACTGTGTCAACTTCTCTCCTCCTTATATCTCTTAAAGTTCAAAGTTTTGTTACTACTTAATTTTCGGAACAAGTCTTCAAAGTTTTGATTGACCGAACTTCATCAAGTTTCAGAAAAGAACTTGTTTTAACGAAACAGCTTTGAAAGAGTTTTCAAAAGGGAATACACAATTCAACCCCTCTTCTCGTATTCGTATCGCTTATAAGCATTGTACTAACGCAGATTTACTTCACCGGTATCGAGCAAGGTATCCAAGAATCACTGTAGCAAAGTGTGGATTAAAGATAATGGAAGAATCACATGCATACATTGTAGAAGGTGCCTCAGTCACTAGCCCTCCAGCATTCAACGGTGAAGATTATCACTACTGGAAAGATAAAATGCGGTTGTTCATAGAGTCTACTCATGTCGACCTTTGGGATGTAATAGAGAATGGACCATATACACCAGTAGACGAAGATGGAAATCTTATTCCACGAACCAGGTGGACGGCTGACCAAAAGGCAAGAATTCAGCTCAACTATAAAGCGAAGTTTTTCTTGACGTGTGCTCTAAGCAGAAGTGAATATGACAAAGTTCACGGATGCGGCACTGCGAAGGAGATGTGGGACACACTATCCATCGCGCATGAAGGCACAAACCAAGTCAAAGAATCTAAGATAAGCATTCTTGTGCACCAGTACGAGCTTTTCAAGATGAAGGAAGAAGAATCTATTGATCAGATGTTTGGGAGATTACAGACAATCGTCAATGGATTGAAAGCCCTTGGAAGAACGTACAATAACTAGGATCACGTAAGAAAGATCTTAAGAAGTCTTCCGAAAAGGTGGAGACCAAAGGTTACAGCGGTGCAGGAAGCGAAGGATTTGAGCGTACTAAAGCTTGACGAGTTGCTTGGATCACTGATGATTCATAAAGTAGAGCTTGATGCTGAAGACAACCCCAAACGAGAAAAGTCAATAGCACTGAAGGCCGGACAGAAGAACCGCAAGACTCAAAGAAGGAGAAAGTCATCAAAAGCATTGAAGATAGAAGAATCGAAGAATGATGACTCAAGCGAATCAGAACAGAGTCAAGTGATGAAGATGACGAATTATCGTTCATTTCCCGGAAGATAAGACGAATGTGGAAGAAGAAGTCCAAAGGAAGCCAACCCTTCAAGAAGAATAGCAAAGATGATGGAAAAGCAGAAAAGACATCTATCATATGCTACGAGTGTAATCAACCTGGACATTACAAGTCCGAATGTCCTACTCTGAAGAAGAAACCAAAGAAGAGTAGAGAAGGCAAGAAAAGCATGATGGCAACATGGGAAGATCTAGATTCATCAGAGTCAGACACAAATTCTGAGTCATCTGAACATGCTAATATCTGCCTAGTAGTCGAGGAAGAAAGTGATGAGGAGGTAACTTCTGAATACGATAACTTGCATGAAGCCTATTCAAAATTATTAGAAGATTCTCATGCTATTCTGAAATAGTACAAACTGTTAAAGAAGAAGTATGTAGAAAATCTTAAACATACAGAAGAGATAGAGAGAGAAAATGCATGCTTAAAGAAACAAATAGAGGATGAAAAGAAAATTGTAGATAGATCCGATGAAATAAATCAGTTAAAACTTAGAATTAAAAGTCTTTCATATGATTTAGCTTCATTCACTGAGAGTACAAAGAGAATGAATGAGATGCTAGGAAAATGGAGACATCCGAGCGATAAAACCGGATTAGGGTTTTCGGATAATAAGTCTCATTATAATAAGAAGCCTCTTTCTCAAAATAAAGGGAATTGTCAAACACGTTTTCATCAATAGTTTAAGAAAAAGCATCAAAAGACTCATTATGTGCATTTTACTAACCAAAATGGACCCAAGAAAATATGGGTACCAAAGAGTAAAATAGTTTCTCCTGCAGATATCCTTCCTTGGAAAATGTGACAAGCACTATTGGTATTTAGACAGTGGTTGCTCGCGACACATGATGGGAAGAAGGTCTATGTTCCTAGATCTTCAGTATAAGAAGGTAGGATCGGTAACTTTCGGAGACAACCAGCAGAGCAAGATAATTGGAATCGGTAAGATAGGTAAAGATTCCTTTGCATGCATAGATAATGTACTACTTGTTGATGGTCTGAAGCACAATTTGATTAGTGTAAGTCAATTGTGTGACTCTGGTTTCATAGTCATATTCAATCAAAGTCTTTGTGAAGTCAAAAACAAAGATGGATCTATATTCTTTTCTGCCAAGAGAAGAAATAATCTTTATAAAATTGATTTAGAAGATTTTCAAGATCAAAATGTTTCATGTTTTCTATCTTCTGAAGAAGAAAGACTAATCTGGCATAAAAAGCTAGGTCATGTCTCCTTTAAACACATTTCAAAGCAGGCAAAATTTTATTTGGTAAGAGGCTTACCAAAAATGAGTTTTGACAAAGAATTTTTTTATGAAAGTTGTTTGAAAGGAAAACAAGTTAAAACATCATTTTCTTCTAAAAATTTTGTAACATCTTCTAGACCTTTGGAATTGTTACATATGGATTTATTTGGTCCAACTAGGACAATAAGTCTTGGCGGAAAGAAATATGGACTTGTAATTGTTGATGACTTTACTAGATTTTGTTGGATATTGTTTCTATCACACAAAGATGAATCTTTTAAGTGTTTTAGAACCCTCTCCAGAAAGTTACAGATTGAAAAAAGAGTATCTATAGCTAGTATCAGGAGTGATCATGGTGGAGAATTCGAGAATGAGAAGTTTAGGTTATTCTGTGAGGAGAATGGAATTTCCCACAATTTCTCGGCCCCTAGAACCCCACAACAGAATGGAGTTGTTGAAAGGAAGAACAGGACGATTCAAGAGATGGAAAGGACTATGCTATGTGAAAAGAATCTTCGTAAGTACTTCTGGGCCGAAGCTGTGAATACAGCATGTTATATTCAGAACAGAATACTATTGTGACCCTTGTTGAAAAAGACTCCTTATGAGTTATGGAATGGAAGGAGACCCAATATATCTTACTTTCATCCATTCGGGTGCAAGTGCCCTATTCTGAATACAAAGGAGTTGTTGGATAAGTTCGACTCAAAGACCTATTCAGGAATTTTCCTAGGCTACTCATCATCATCTAAGGCCTTTCGGGTTTATAACTCTATCTCAAAGACAGTTGAGGAAACCATCCATGTCAAGTTTGATGATCGTTCTCAACCCCACAAGGAAGACGACATGGAGAGTGAAGATCCTTCAAAGAACTTAGATGAAACAACAGAAACTTCATCATCAGGAACTCAAGTAGATAAGATCGAGGATATTCCAGAAACTATAGTATTAAAGAGAGATTGGAAATATAGGAGTTCTCATCCGTAAGAGCTAATTATCTGAGAGACCTCGAAGGAGTAAGGACAAGGTCCAAATTCGTAAGAGAAGCTAATGTATGCTCATCTCCAAATAGAGCCTAAGAAGATCGAGGAAGCTCTTCAGATGAAGCTTGGATTTTAGCCATGCAAAAGGAGCTGAATCAGTCTACTAGGAATAAAGTTTGGTCCTTAGTTCCAAAACCCTCGAAGAAATCCATTATAGGAACCAGATGGGTTTCAAGAATAAGCTAGACGAATCAGGCAAAGTGAGTCGGAATAAAGCTAGATTAGTAGTACAAGGCTATAATCAGCAAGAAGGGATAGACTACAATGAGACGTATGCTCCAGTAGCAAGACTTGAAGCTATTCGGATATTGTTGGCATATGTTGTTTGTCATGATATAAAGCTTTTTCAGATGGACGTGAAGAGCGCTTTTCTGAATGGCTTTATAGACGAAGAAGTGTATGTGAAGCAACCTCCTGGCTTCGAGGATGTTAAGAATCTAGAACATGTCTATAGACTTCATAAAGCTTTATACGGCTTGAAGCAAGCTCCTAGAGCTTGGTATGATCGTCTAAGTAATTTTCTTTTGGAGAATGGGTTTACTAGAGGTCAAGTGGATAAAACGCTTTAAAGGTTTATGAGAATGACTTTATCTTAAAGGCAAATTTACGTTGATGATATTATTTTGATGCTACCACAAAGAAGTTCTATGAGTTTTGAGAATCGATGAAAATGAGTTTGAAATGAGTATGATGGGTGAGTTAAAGTTCTTTCTTGGGTTGCAAGTTACAAATCAAGAGAAAATTTTATTCATCAAAAAAGTATGTGAAAGAATTGCTATCCAAATTTGATATGAAAATGTGAAGCCTATGGCGACTCGATGCATCCTTCAAACCTTTGTCGAAAGATGAATTTGATAAGAAGGTGGATCAAACCTCAGATAGAGGATTATCGGTTCTTTCTCAGATCTTCTGAAAGTAGACTGATATTCTGTTCAGTGTATGCTTGTGTGCAAGGTTTCAGGCCGATCCTAGAGAGTCTCAATTTATTGTTGTTAAAAGAATTATGAGATATCTCGCAGGTACTACTAATTTTTGCTTAATGTTTGAGAAAGATAAAGATTTCAGGTTAATCGGATATTGCGACGCGGACTATGCCAGAGACAGAATTGAAAGGAAGAGAACCAGTGGAGGATGTCCCTTTCTTGGCGCAAACCTAGTTTCCTGGTTAAGCAAGAGACAAAGCTCGATAGCTCTATCAACTGCCAAAGCCGAGTACATGTCTGCCGTAAGCTATTGGTCACAAACATTATGGATTAAATATCAACTGGAGGATTATTCAGTTCAAGAAGATGAGATCCCAATCTATTGTGACAACGCCAGCGCCATAAATCTATCGAAGAATCCAATACAACATTCAAGAGTGAAGCATATCGAAGTCAGACATCATTTATTGAGAGATTACGTTCAGAGGAAGGTGGTGTCACTACAGTTCGTTGAAAGAGAGTATCAATAGGAAGATATCTTCACTAAACCATAGAGTGAAGATCGGTTTAAGGAAATCAGATGGAACCTTAACATGGTTATGTTAAATGACCAGTCAGGCTAGAAGACCGTCAAAGTTAACGGCGTCAGAAACAGTAGTTTACAGTTGGTAACTTCTCTCACAAGGAAGTTTTGGAGGGAAAATTTTGATAGCCTTGAGGATCCCAACGATTCTAGAACCCATCAGATAAGACCCTTCGAGTAGTCTGAAACTATAATCATTTCGATTACTTTTACTCCCAGACACTTCATCTCTCTTTCGAAAAACTCTTGCAAACAACTTTACTTTTGAAGAATATCCTACTGTAAGGGTCTCAAATCGAAGCAATGGAGTCAGCTATGATTTTTGGAAGATATGTAGATTTTGAATCTCTGAGGAGTGACGGCATGAATGTTGAGCCAGAGATTGTAGAAGCTGGATGGAGAAATTTCTTCCAGATGCTGGAACCAGTATATACAGATGAGGTATATGACTTTTGGAAGCATGCACAACTGATTGATAACACCATCGTCTCCACAGTAGATGGAATAACTGTTATTGTGACAACGGAGTTAGTGGAAAAGGTGACTGAATGCTCTTCAGTTGGAGAAACCCTATCAACCAAAGCCGGATGGATGTCCAAGGTTAGTATGAAGGAAGAAGATGTCAGAAAACAGTTATATGGAGCCAATGACCCATGGGAGAGGAAGACTTCAAGTCTGGTCCCTAAGGCTAAAGTTCTACATGCGATTTTGTTTAATTGCATCTTACCAAGAGCCGGGTCAAGACATCTTGTGACTACCTTGGATGAACAATGTCTGTTCCATCTGCTGAATCGCCGTCCAATAGACCTACCATTTTCGATTTTTCATTATATGGTTAAGGGGATGAAGGATACCAACAGTTATCCTTACGGCATGCTACTTACCAGGATTTTTAAGGAATCCGAAGTCCTCCTTCACAGAGGAATCAGAAGGATGGTATCTGTTGAGAGTACTATTAACTCTGATACAGTAAGAAGAATGGGCTTGAAAGTAGTGGCGAAAGAAGTAGCAGAGTCTACAAAGAAAGCTAGAACTGAGGGGGAGCGGTAATTGAAGAAGTCTCCCGCCACAAGCTCTAAATCTCAAGTAAGTATGAGATTACCGGTAGATGAAAGAAGAAAACTATCGGGTAGACCGTTGATAAAACAGGCAAGTCCTCAAAGGGAAGTGAACCCAGTTCGGAGGACAAAAGAAGGTGCACAGAAAAGAAAAGGAGAGAATCTTTTGGGTGAGATCTCTAAAAAGTGTTGGATCGGAAAAAGAAAGCATGCTTAGTTTGGAGAAACGATAGATTTCAAAACTTTTTAAGAAATCATCTTGCAGCGGAAGCAATATATCCAAATCAATATGCTAATCCATACATGATATGGTATAAGGATAATAAAACCAAGAACAAGATAAAAGGAATTACCGACTCCTTCGCCATGCCTTTAAATGTCACGCGCTATCCTCTCCTTCAGATCCAAATCCTTTGCCTTTGAGTCTTTTCCTTTAGCAATCTATCTTCTTCCTTGTAGTAGTATCCTCTACCAATTAGATTTACCACTTGTTCTTCAAGGACAACTAGGTTAACAAAATCCTTTGGTGGGAAAGGAGAAGAAATATTTGGAGGAGATTTTCTTAGAAGAAGAAGAACCAAAATTGAAACTCTTTCAATTCTTTCACTTAGGAATTTCAGTTCTCTCTTGCATGAAAAGAGAGAATGTCTAAAAACCATGCAAGAACCCTTTCTTACATCTCAATTTCGAAATATGCATGAATGGAAAGAGTGAGAGGCATCCAATGCATCACTTACATTAATCACTCATCAAATAGCCAATAAATGAGACTTACTTCATTTATCTTTAAATGGCTATTTGAAAAGACCATAACCTATAATTGAATACCCATTTCGGTTTTGGAAAGAAGAAAGAAGGAAGATGGTCCATCTAATGCACATCTTTCATCTTTAATCTAATGAATGCAAATAGGTTACATGCCAACATTAAAAGCCAACCAATAAACCATTTAATGGTAAGTTCATAACTCCATTTAATAATGATGAACCATAATAAAGACCATCTTTATTTAGTATTTTAATGTCAAATGTGTGTTACACATCTAACCTAACACAATTTCGAAATTGCTTCTTCTCCATTTAAAAAATTGTTTTAATATAATTAATCTAATCAATTACATTAAACCAAAACAAGCCCATTTCTAAATGAACATATGGGCTTCCAATTAACCATTAATTAGTATAAACCCATCATTCAATTATGGACTTCTAAAGCCTCCAAACTACTTCTTACTTATCTTGATAACCTTCCTTAAAGCCAAGTGGGGAATCTTATTGACTTTGATAATTCAAGCTCCAATAAGCCCGTAAATAATTCAATCTCATTGGAATTAATTCTAGCTTATTAACTAAATGTCATTCCACTAAAGACAATTAGTTGAACTCTTGAATTATTAAATATTATGAGAATATGTCCAATTGCAAACCCTATTTAGAACCTTATTATAGCCATCTGCACAACAAAGGGTAAAATTATCGTTTTGCCCTTATGTTGGTTTTTCCTTCTAGATCTCTCATTTTACTTTATATGGTGATTAACACATAAGATCTCATCTTAGTGTTAAGACTTGATGGGTAGCTAGTCCATCAAACCATCGCGCCAGCTTAATCACCAAATCTCCTTAAAACATCTAGAAGAGATGATAACACCATAAACTCTTTATTTGAGTGAATGTTCCCAGATACATGTTTCAATTAATAATTCCAACATGCGCATAATCGGATTAAAACCCCGTAAAAATCCATTCCGATCATATCAAGAATTATAATGAAACACATATGAGTTCACCACTCATCAAGATTGTGGTTTATAATAGCGAATGCTTGTTGTATGTTTTAAGATTAAAGTAACGCCCACTTTATTCTTGAAAACATACTTGATTCCGCATTCATTTAATAGTGCCATTATCGATAGTCTACTACTATCATGATATGAAACTCATCATTCCCTTTAAGTAAACTCCTTTACTTATATGGAGATAAATCGCAACACTACGCTCTAAACCATAATCAAACGACCAACTTGATTATTTAACGTGAATCAATTAATTTAGATTCTAATAATATACATGTTTCCCATACATCTCTATGTATATGTATATTACTTACAAATGAATCTTGGTACCTTATGACCAGATATATAATGCTCATACAGATAAAACCAAACTCTTTTGTTTTATTAATAATAAATATTTTCATTACAAAATCAGAATCAAGAAGATAAAGTTACATGTAAACACACTTGCTTTTCAGGGCACTATATTTACATAACTCCAACAAAAAGGTGAAGAGATCACCTAGGATTCGAACTCTGCGACAATAGGAAGACAAGAGAGCCAGAGAGCAGAGTCAAGCAGAAATATCTGGATCTCGCGTACCGAAAGGAACAAAATCTCTAGTTTCAATTTTAGAAGAAGACTCAGCCAAAAAGGCTAAAGAGACTGATAAGAAAAGAAAGTCGAAGTCTGAAAAGGAAAAATCTCAAATGCAGAAATCTTCAAGACTGACTAAAGCAGAAGAAAAGACTAAGAAGATTAGTCGGAAGAAGAGTGTGTCCACTACTGGGGAAGTTAGTCAAAAGAAAGATACCTTCAATGCTACTCAAAAAGAAAAAGAAATTGAGCATAACAGAATTCAGGAAACTCCCATTGTTATCCAACAGGAGGAACCAGAGGAGCTAATCCTGGTTCAGGAGAATCCTATTGAAGAACAACCAGAGGCAGCAGCAGAACCATACTTGGTTCAGGTACCACGGGAGAAAAATGATGAAACTGGCCTGATTGTATTCAACTATTCTAAATTTTTGAGAAGATACAAGTTAAAGATCAGAATGGTTGAAGTTGTTACTAAGAGGAGAACTGATATCGCCATCTGTAATCAACCAAGGAAGAAGATAATGGCTGTCGTACAACCTATTTCAATAAATAGTGACACATGGCATTTACTGAATGAAGATGAAAAGACTTTCTATGATATCTTGAGGATGCCGCTACAAAGCCATACCCTACAAAATGTCCAAAGAAACCTCAGTACTATTTATCCAATCACAGAGCGGTATTTGAAATAAAGGTTGTACCTGATATTCAGCCATGATATCCTTTGGATTTCAATAAGGGGAAGTCGAAGTTATTTCCTGAAGAAAACAGTGATGATCTGTCCGCAAATCAAATTGAAGAAGAAGTGCGTCGAATTGATGAAGCATGCGCTTCGAAAGAGAATTCTGATGGAGCTAGTTGTAGCTATACAGATAAGTATGAATACTTTCCAGTAGGGGGACGATTGATAACAGGGACGTTTATTGAATTCCTTGTTCAGACAGTTTTGTGTATTAGACCGTTATCTAATACACTGTCTATTGAAGCTGAAACCATACCCCTGCAAGGAAGACAGTTGCTAATGCTACCTGCTCCTTTTGATTTAGACCTTCCAGAGTCAAATCTATTCGTTCATCCACCTACATTTGCGATTCGAGAAGATTACATTCCATCCTCGGACGCATATGCTACAACAATTGCGTTCACTTCACCCTCAGCAGATAATGATCAATCCTCTTCACCGTTAGACTCACAAGCTAAAATCAGCAAATTATGCGGAGAAGTCAACGAGATAAAGGAGACAATGAATGATTTGAAGAAGATGATGATAGAACTGCTGAAGAGTCATCGTCGTTAATCATTTTTTATTATAACAAATAGGGGGAGAAGAGAATGAGTAGAGGAGAAGAGAATGTTCAGAAAAGAATCTCAAAAGGTGTGATTAAAGGAGACGAAGAAAAGAAAGGAAGAAGAGAAAGAAGAATTTTTGAAGATAAGTTTTTTTTAATGTTTTAAACATTGTATTTTATTTTTCTTTTTTTTGTGTATAATTTGTTATCATAAAAAAGGGGGAGATTGTTAAGTCAAAATGACTTTACATATATATATGATTTTGATGAATAACAAAGAAGTAGTAAAAGAAGAAGCAAAATAGAAAACAGACAGACGGAGAATAAAACAAAGACGCAAACGAAGTTAGAAGACAGACGAAGAAATACAGACGCAGATTAGACAAACAGATGGAGAAGTAGAGACACAGACGCAAGACAATATGTAGACGCAGACGCAGATGCAAAATAAAAGCAGACGCAGACGCAAAATAAAAGCAGACGCAGATATAAAGCAAACGCAGCGCAGACACAAACTAGAAGCAAACGCAAAATGAAAAGCAGACACAGATGCAAAGTGAAAAGCAGATGCAGACGTAAAAATACAGACGGAGAAAAGCAGACGCGGAATTTAAAAGAAGACGCAAGAGTCAGTGCGAGTTAATTATAGAACTCAACAGATTAACCGTTTCTTTCAAGATTCAAGAAACAAGATTCAAGATTCAAGATTCAAGAAGCAGTTGCAGACGAAGGCTATAAATATGAGTCAAAGTCTAAAATTGAAAAGTTAGCCAAAGTTAGTGAAAAAGAGATTATTATTGAACATTACGCGTACGAAAAGCCTTTTGTGAGATTACTATGCAAAATTAGCTGCGAGCTAATCTTACTGTAACAAGTTCGAAATAATTTTGTAAGAAAGTAGTACAGATAGCCTGCAGAGGCTAAGAGTGAAAGAATACTGAGTGTAGAGACCTGAAGAGGCTCGAAAAGAATACTTGTAAAAGTTGAAGAGATAGTGAAATCTCATAAAGAACTCTGAGGACTGGACGTAGCCCATGGTTTGGGGTGAACCAGGATAAAATCACTGTGTCAACTTCTCTCTACCTTATATCTCTTAAAGTTCAAAGTTTTGTTACTACTTAATTTTTGAAACAAGTCTTCAAAGTTTTGATTGACTAGAACTTACTGAAGTTTCTGTAAAAGAACTTGTTTTTAACGAAACAGTTTTGAAAGAGTTTTCAAAAAGGGGAATACACAATTCAACACCCCTTCTTGTGTATTCGTTATTGTTTTATAAGCATTGTACTAACGTGTGATTTACTTCAGGAGGGTCCTAGTTTTTCTTTTAATGGATAAGATGGTCCACCGTCACTTAGTTCGTTATAGATAAGAAAAATAATCGTCGTATAAATATTTAATTTTTTTAAAAGTTTTGTTAATCTGTCATCATGCATACATGCATCATGATTTTATACAAAGTTTTAATTTTGTTGACTATTGTGCTGATTCTTTAATAATTTATTTTTTATACTTTATCACCACAAAATGAGTCCACTCACTTTGCTTTTGACAAATAAAAAATTGGAAAATGGAGACGTAACCTTGACATTGTTCTTTAATATGAACGAATTTCATAACTGAAAATAAGCCTACACCTCTAGGTGGATATTCAACTCCTGAGCAAGTCTAACAACATTAGCAATGGTAGAATGCTAATAAGACTACTAAGTGCTATATTCTAGCTTCTATCAACGACATGTTCCAAAAGCAAATTGCTGGTATGAAAACTGCTAGTGCAATGGTCCATCTCCTATATGAGATGTTTGGTGTGAGGACCAGGTGAAAGCTATAGAAACCTTTCATAATATCAGACAAAAACCTGGTGAACCGATGTGGGATTACATGCTTAAGGTAATCTCTACAGTCACTGAGGCTGATATGCTTGGGGCGGACATAGATGTGCACAGGCAGTTCATTATGATCATCAATAGCTTAAACTCTTCTTTTCAACAGTTTTGGTTAGACTATGAGCTCAATAGCAAGGATTACACCTTGAGTGAGTTAATGAATACTCTTCAAAGTATGGACAAGATATTGAATATCAAGCCTCGTGGGCTAGAAGCTAATGTAGCATCATCTTCTAAGCCTAAGGGTAAAGGCAAGAAAAAGAAGAAGGGTCCAATGAACAAGAAAGCCTAAATAGGGTCAAGGCCCAACCTATGAAAAAGAAGGCTAAAGAGAACATCAAGGGAAAGTGTTTCCATTATGATGAGATGGGTCACTGAAAAAGAAACTGTCCAGTTTACCTTGAGTTCTTCAAAAGCAATTTTATTTGTAATGAAATAATTAAACAGAGATTGTTCTTTATAGAACCTATTACAAGCTCACTAAACACTACAAAATTGATAAAACCAATACAATCCAATGTCTCTAGCATTAATTCAAACTATCTGTGGCACTTAAAAATGGGTCATATCAATTAGAAAAGACTTGATAGTTTAGTAAAGGAAGGAATCCTTATGGGCCTGGATAATGATCCATTACCCACCTGTGAATCTTGTTTTGAAGGAAAAATGACCAAGGCCTCATTTCCTTCTAAAGGAAACAGATCTAAATCCACGTTGGACTTGGTACATATTGATGTGTGTAGGCCCATGAATGTACAAGTTAGAGGAGCTTATGAATAGTTTATAACATTTATAAATGATTATTCTAGACATGGGTATTTGTATTTGATGCATAAAAAGAGTGAGTCCTTTGAAAAGTTCAAAGAATTCAATGCTGAAGTTGAGAGGCAGCAGGGCAAGCCATTAAAATAACTTCGATCGAATCGAGGTGGTGAGTACTTATCTAGAGAGTTTCAACAATATTTAATTGACAATAGAATTGTTTCCAACTTGTTAACTCCTCAAACACCTCAATAGAATGGTGTAGCTTAGAGTAGAAATAGGGCTCTATTAGAAATGGTAAGATCAATGATGTCCTATGCTAGCCTTATAGAATCATTATGGGGATATGCCATACAAATTATAACTTATCTTCTTAACTTTGCTCCATCAAAATCGGTGCCTAAAACACCTAGGGAGTTGTGGACTGGCCGAGTGGCTTCATTATGGCACTTAAGGACTTAGGGCTGCCCAGCCTATGTTCTAAGCCCTGAATCCACAAAGATAGAACCAAGGTCAGAAGTATGTTTGTTTGTAGGATATCCTATAGGTACTATTTTTACAGTCCTCAAGATAGGAAGGTATTTATTTCGACAAATGCAACCTTCCTAGAGGAAGAGTTTGTGAGAAATCACAAAGGAAGAAGTGAAGTAGTACTTAAAGAGTTAGTTATTTCATCTAAACCAAGAGTTGATTTGGATATAGTATAACAAGATGTCGAAATGGATTCAAGAGTTGAATCAAAAGCAACCTAAACATCAAACAATGCCTAAAAATAATGAAAGTGTTATGAGACAACTAGATAGGTATCTAGGTCTAAGAGAAGGCATTATAGCCATCTCAGACCAAGAGGAAATAGGTCTCATTACTTATACATAGGCTATTAATGATGTTGATGTAGAAAAATGGCTTAAGGGGATGGAATTAGAAGTAAATTCCATGTATGTCAATAAAGTCTGGATCCTTGTACATCTACCACCAGATGTAAAAGCCATAGGGTGTAAATAGATTTACAAAAGGAATAGAGGATCAGATGGAGAGGTAGAGGCCTTTAAAGCTAGATTGGTAGCTAAAGGATATACTCAAAAGGAGGGTATAGACTATAAGCAGACATTTTCTCCACTTGCCATGCTTAAGTCCATCAGAATTCTTTTGGCCATAGCAGTCTATTTCGATTATGAAATATGGAAAATGAATGTTAAGACCGCATTTCCTAATTGGGATCTTGAGGAGACCATTTATTTGGTCGAACCAGAAGGATTCATTGAGCCAGGTAATGAGTATAAGGAACGCAAATTGTAGAGGTCCATTTATGGGCCTAAGCAAGCATCTAGGTCTTGGAGCTTTAGGTTTGATAAGTCTATCAAAACTTATGGGTTCATACAAAAGAAAGATGAGCCTAGTGTCTATAAAAGGATACAAGAAGGTAAGGTTACTTTCCTAATCCTCTATGTTGATGACATTTTGCTCATTGGGAATGATGTAGGAATGTTATCTATGGTTAAGGGATGGCTAAATGAACAATTCTCATTAAAGGATTTAGGAGAGGCTAGCTATGCTCTAGGGATCAAACTTATAAGGGATCATAAGAACAAACTGATAGCCTTGTCATAAATAACCTACATTGAGAACATGGTCAATAAGTTTGTGATACAAGATTCCAAGAGAGGTTTCACACCTACTAGACATGGAATCAAATTTTCAAAAGAGCAAACACCTAAGACCCAAAAGGAGGTCAAACGTCTGCATAACATTCCATAAGCTTTAGCAGTTGGAAGTTTAATGTATGCTATGCTTTGCACTAGAGCGGATATCTGTTATATTGTGGTACTGGTAAGTAGATTTTAGTCCAATCTAGGAATAGAGCATTGGACCACGGTGAAGTGCATACTGAAGTATCTTCATAGGACAAAGAACTTAATGCTTGTTTACTCTCGAAATAAACTTATTCTGATAGAATATATAGATTCTGATTTCTAATAAGATGTTGATTCAAGGAAATCAACTTCTTGATCTATATTTGTTTTAGGAGGTGGGGCCATAGTCTAAAGGAGTGTCAAGTAATCTTGTGTTATTGATTCGACTATAGAGGCTAAGTATGTTTCTACTTATGAAGTAGTAAAAGAAACAGTTTGGCTCTGCAAGTTCTTAAACGATTTGGACGTGGTTCCTAAAGTAGAAAAGGCCATTAAACTTTATTGTGATAATAGTGAGGCAGTGGCTAATTCTAAAGAACCTCAGAACGTAAAGCTGCCAAACACATTGAGAGAAAGTATCATCTCATAAGGGAGATAATACAACATGGTGAGGTGAATGTGGAAAAGATTCTTATAGATCAAAGCCTTGCTGATCCATTTAAAAAGACGCTGTCTCAAATGAGTTTTAAGGGTCACATAACAGGGATGGGAATGAGAGATATGTCAAACTTGCTTTAGAGCAAGTGGGAGATTGTTGGAGTTATGTAAATATAGTGCCCTAGAAAGCAAGTGTATTTACTTATAACTTAATTTTCTTCCAATTACTTTTGTAATGAAAATTTTTATTATTAATAAAACAAAAAAGTTTGGTTTTATTTATATGCGCATTATATATCTAGTCATAAGGTAGTGAGATTTTTTGTAAGTTATATATATATATAGAGAGATGTATGGGAAACATATATATTATTAGAAGCTAAAACAATTGATTCATAGTTGAATAATCAGGTTGGTCACTTGTTTATGATTTAGACTGCAGTGTTGCGATTTATCTTCGAGTAAGTAAAAGAGTTTTCTTTAAGGTAATGATAAGTTTCATATCATGATAGTAGTTGACTATCAATAATGGCACTACTAAATGAATTTGGAATCAAGTATGTTTTAAAGAATAAAGTGGGTCGTTACTTTAATCTTGAAACATACAAGTTAAGCATTCGTTTACTATAAACCACAATCTTGATGAGGGGTGAACTCATATGTGTTTCATTATAATTTTTGATATGTTTGAATTATTAATTTAAACATGTATGTTGGAATTATAGTGATATCATCACTTTTAGATGCTTTACAGAGATTGGTGATTAAACTGACACCAATAGATTGATGGACTAGCTACCTATCAAGTCTTAACATCAAGGTAAGATCTTGTGTGTTAATCACCATATAGAGTAAAACGAGAGATCTAGAAGGAAAAACCAACATAAGGGAAAAACGATAATTTTACCCTTTATTGTGCGGATGGCTATAAAATGGTTCATATTAGAGTTTGCAATTGGACATCTTATTTGAAACATGTGTTATCACAATGTTTAGTAATTCAAGAGTTTAACTAATTTTCTTTAGTGGAATGACATTTAGTTAATAAGCTAGAATTAATTCTAATGAGATTAAATTAATTTTGGGTTTATTGGAGCTTGAATTATATAAGTCCAATTAGATTCCCCATTTTTATTCTAGGAAGGTTATCAAGCAAAGTAAGAAATAAAATAAAGGTTTTAAAGCCTATGATTGAATGTTGGGCTTACTTTAATTACTTTAATTTAGTTAAAGCCTATGATTTGAAATGGGCTAAACTTTGGTTTAATTTGATTAATTAGATTAACTAAATTAAAACAAAGTTATTAAAGATAAAAGGAGGTGGATTTTCAGTTTTGATGGGCTAAATGTGCAGCTGCACATTTAACATTTTTTTCCTATATTGAAGATGGTTTTTAACTTTATTTATCATCATTAAATGGAGTAATGATCTTATCATTAAATGGTTTAATGGTTGTTTTTTAATGATAGCATGTAACCATTTAGCATTCACTGGATTAAAGATGAAAGAGATGCATTTGATGGATCATCTTCCTTCTTCCATCACACAAAACCGAAAATGAGATGTATCATTTAGGTTATTGTTCTTTTCATATAACCATCTTAAAATAAATGAGAAGAGTCTTATTTATTGGCTTCTTTATGATTGATTAAGGAAGGATGTGATGCATTGGATTCACTTCTCTTTTTTCTTTGAGGCTTAACCGAAATTGAGAGAAGGAATACAAGGTGTTGTTGAATTTTTATCTTTCTCTCTCCTATCTTGCACATGTTAGCAGAAATTTGCATGAGAAATGTCTTGTCGTTAAATTTTTTCTTCTAAGGAAAAATCTCTTCAAGTTTTCTTCTCATTTCCCACCAAAGGATCTTGTTAAGCAAGTTATCCAAGGAGAACAAGTACTAGATCAGATTGGTCGAGGACACAATAACAAGAAGAGGATATATTAACTAGGAAAGGTTATACATTGTCAAGGATAGGATAGCACACTGAGGAGTTAAAGCTGTAGCGAAGGAGTCGGTAATAATTTCTATCTTGTTGTTTATGTAAATTATTTTCTTTATACCATATCATGTATGGCTTAGCATATTGATTTGGTTATATGGATTCCACTACATGTTTTATTTCTAAAACGTTTTGAAATCTACCGTTTTATCCAAATATAGCATGCTTATGTTTCTAATCCAATAGAAGCTACACTGGCAGAACTATCCTACATATGTCCTCTAACTTACAGCAGTAGTGTTTGCTTTGAAAATTTGAGGACACTACTTGTATGATGAAAAGTGTAGGTTTTTCAATGACCATAAAAGTCTGAAATACTTGCTTACTCAGAAAGAACTTAATCAGAGACAACATGATGGTTGAAACTATTTAAAGATTATGATTATATTGTGGATTATCATCCTAATAAGGCTAATATGGTGGTTGATGCCTTAACTCAGAAGACCTTTTCGAAATTGTCAGTGCAGTAGGGTGAGTAGGGAATGGCACCTAATGGAGTTTTAATAGCTCAATTAAAGGCGAAGCCTACTTTAAGACAAGTGATCATTGATGCTCAAAAAATTGATGATAAGTTACAACAACTTATCTTAGCAACTTAGGAAGGTCAAAAACCTAAATTTTCTTTGAAAGGCGATGGTGATTTGTATTACAAAGATTAATTGTGTGTACCAGCTAATAATGATTTGATGAAGAAGCTATTGTATGAGGCCCATAACATTATTTTCACAATACACCCTGATGGAAATAAAATATATCAAGATCTGAGGTAGCATCATTGGTGGTTTGGTATGAAACATGATGTTGTGGATTATGTATCCAAATGTTGGACATATAAGGAAGTTAAAGCTAAGCATCAAGTTCCATCCAGTTTGTTTAATCTTGTTTTGATTCCTTAATAGAATGGGATAACATCATTATAGATTTTGTTATTAGGCTTCCTCTCACTTAAAGGAAGCATGATATTGTATGGGTAATTGTAGATAAGTTCACCAAATTTACCTATTTTATACCCATTCATCCTGACTACCCGATGGATAAGCTAGCAAATATATAAGTGAATGAGATAGTGAGATTGCATTAGGTATCATTGTCTATCATTTTTTAGATTGATCCTTGATTTATTTTGAAATTTTAGAAAAGTCTACAAATGGTTTTAGGTACCAAACTCAGTTTTAGTACCGCTTTCTGCACCTAAGATAGATGGAAAATCTGAATGGGTTATTTAGAAATTGGAAGATATGTTTTAGGGATGTGTATTAGAGTTTTCAAGAAGTTGGGACAAACACCTTTCTTTGATGGAGTTTGCTTATAACAACAGTTATTAAACTAGTATTAACATGGTGCCTTATAAGTACCATATGGTATGACTTGTAAAACTCAAGTTTGTTAGGATGAACTAAGAGAAAAAAAAGAAAGATCAAATTATTCAATATAGAAATTAAGAGCCGCCGGTGATGGACAAAAATCTGATGTCGATTTATGAAGGAAAGATATTGAGTATCAGGTAGGGATAATGTGTTTATGAAAGTGTTAATATGGAAAAACATACTTCAGTTCGGGAAGAAAGATAAGCTTAGCCCGTGCTACATTTGTCCATATGAGATTCTTAAGAGAATAGAACCAATAGCTTATCAATTAACTCTTCCTGAAGAATTGGCCAAGTTGCACAATGTGTTTCACATTTCCATGTTAAGAAGATATCAATCTGATGATACACACAATCCTGTGTAAGAAATTCAAGTAAAACCAGATTTTTATTATGAGGAAGGACTTGTATGTATTTTGGCCAAAGAAGTCTGACAACTCATAAATAAACAAATATCTCTGGTGAAAATACTCTTTCAACACCATAAACCTAAGGAAGCAACGTGGGAGCTATAATCGACTATGAGGGCTCAGCATCCTTAACTATTCTCATCAGGATTGAATTTCGAGGAAAAAATTCTTTTAAGGGGGAGAGAAATGCGAGGCCCCAAACTATATACCCTATTAAGAATGTTTCATATCCATAAAAGTATTTGTAATCAATATGAACGAATTATTAGGAATATTTCGGTAATTTGTGTTAATTGTTTTATGCATGCATAAATATACATTTATAATAGACTAAATTGTTAAATGTAGTAAGAGGGCATGCAATTTCATAGAAAAAGATAAAGGTGTGGTCATTTACACCAACAAGATTGAGCCATGTGTCATGTCCCACACCATAAGAATTAGCCATATGGAATGTTCCCAACCATAAACCTTTTTTAAACATATGAAGAGGAAGAGAGGAGGGTTGGCCATTAGAATTTCAAGCCTTTTTCTTCATCCAAAGTCTTGTGAAATTTGATATCTCCAGCGATTTTAAGGGAAATACAAGAAATTTGTGCATTTGAAGTCTAAGGTGTAGAAGTGGAGAAGACTAAAAAAGGGAAGCAAGTGGAGTAAAGAATTAAGGTTTTGATCACTCTTTCAAAAAGGTATGGAAATTTTCATATGTTGTTTGAGATTTTGAGTGTAACGTGAGGAGTTTTGTTAAGAGAAGTGTTCTATATGAAAATAGGATGTTACTGGTTCATTTGGACGTGTCTTTCGCATTGCTTTTGTGTAATAAGATTAAAGTGAGTTAATTCGAGTGTGTATGATGGCGTGTTGGTGGCTATGGTGGCTGGTGGTGATGGAAATGGTGGCTGGTGGTGGGGATGTGAAAATTGGACAGTTTAGTCTTATCAAGGTAAAACAAAACAGTCGACTTCTAACTCATGTTTTGGATGCTTGGTGGGGTCAAATGGGATGAAAGTGGATGTGGAATTGAAGTTCATGATGTGAACTACAACTTTGGTGAAGGAATCGTGGCAATTTGGTGTCTCGAAAAAAAGTTATGAATTTTTCTTGATAGATTGATTCTGGATTAGGAAAGTGCTGAAGCTGCAGATTACACAGTTAGTCGATTTCAAAGTGCATTTCTGGGCAAACGGTTGGGAATTTAGGGATGGTTCTTGAGGCTAAATTGAAGTTCAAACTATAACATTGATCAAGGAAGTTTCTCTGTCTAATGAGCAGAAAAAAATATGAATTTTCTTGAATAGGTCATTTTGGAAATGGAATGTTGGAATTGTGGAAATTGGTTGGCAAATTAAATGGGTGAAAGATTGGTGATTGTTTTTGGAAACAAACAAAACCTTTTAGTTTTGGGAAACTAACAAAACCCAAATGATAACAATGAATTACAAATGCAAATTCTCTCTCAATTTGATAAAAATGATCCCAATCTAATGAGATTTTTTATAATACAATATACAAGGAAATAAAAACAAATGAATGGTCATGAAGGAGAACCATATGTCGGTTTCTCTTTAGCCATTAAACAACTATAAAATGACATAATTAAGGAAAATAAGTAATTAAAATTAAGCTAGTAACTTAAGTCTCATAAGGGACAAATAAAACAAGATAAATGCATTTTATTCACCAAATATCTTCATCCTGAAATTAAGCTACAGTTGGGCCGAGATCTTAGGATTCAAATATCATCAAAGAGTGCAAGATAAGCTAGACTTTCTACTGAAATAACATCAGGAGAATGGACTTCAAAAATCATGCATTTGTAAGTCCCAAAGGGCTTGAGTAAAACCTATAGCTTTAGGCTCAAATGTGGCTCTTCCTTAAGCTCATCTTCTCCAATCGAATCACTATCATCACTATAATTTGAACTTGTTAGACCAAGACCAATGTTAGAAATGTCTTCCAAAGCTGCACTTGATGGACCTCCATCAATCCCCCTCCTTCAAAGCTTTCCTCTTGGGAAAAATTTTGAACCAGATTGGAACTCATAGTATCCTCTATATACTTGGTCAAATCACAAACATTAAAAGTATTTGAAATCTTATAAATGTTTGGTAATTCCACTTTGTATGAATTTTGATTAACTCTCTTGAGGATTTTGAATAAGGATTCAACTCTAGGCAATAGGGTGTTTTTCCTTATAGAAGGAAATCTATCCTTTCTTAAGTGTATCCAAACAAGATCACCTTTTTTAAACTCCATAATCATATTCAATTTGGCTAGCTTCTTGTAGGCCTCATTTTTCTTCTTAATGTGAGCTTTGGCTTTAGTATGAAGTTTGGCAATCTCTAGTGCTCTATCCTCAGCATTTATATTGAATGGAATGTTAGAATGGGCCGGACTCACATTAAGAGGAACAAGTGGGTTAGCTTTATAAACTAATTCAAAAGGAGTAAAATTTGTAGTTTTACTATTTGAATTGTTGTAACAAATTCTGTATGTGCAACTAAATTGTCCCAATACTTCACTTTTCCCTTTAACAACCTTCTTAAAATGTTTCCAATATTTTAGTTGACCATCTATTTGAGGATGGAAGGCCGTGCTAAACTTCAAAGTAGTTCCTAATCTAGCCCACAAATGTCTCCAAAAATGGATCAAAAATTTTACATCCCTATCACTAACAATACTCTTAGGAATTCCATGGAGTTTTACAACATTTTCAAAGTACAAATTCACAACATGAGATGCATCATTAGTTTCGTTACAAGCAATAAAATGAGCCATCTTTGAGAATCTATCTACAACAACCATTATAGAATTATGATTTCCCCTAGTTCTTGTCAAGCCAACAATGAGGTCAATACTTACATCTTCCCAAAGAGAATTTGGAATTGGCAATGGCATGTATAGTTCGTGAGCTCTAGTTGTCATCTTGGATTGTTTGCAAGTGTTGCATCCCTCCATAAGCTTAGTAACATCTTTCCACATCTTGGGCCAATTTCCACTAGTCAATTCATAAGTCTTGTCTCTTCCAAAGTGACCAGCTAGAACTCCACCATGGACTTCTTTCAAGATAGCTTCTCTTAAAGAACATTAAGGAACACAAACAACATCAAGTTTAAAAAGGTAACCATCATGAATGAAAAAATCCCTAAAAGCACCATCTTTCCTAACTCTCTCCCAAATCTAACAGAGTTCACTATCTCCCTCATAAAAATTACTAATGTCCTCAAAACCTATTAGTTGAGAATGCATAGTACTAAGAAAATCATATCTCCTAGATAATACATCAGCCACAACATTACTTGGACCATCGCTATACTTCACTACAAAATCAAAGGATTGAAAATATTCAACCTATGATGCATATCCTGTACTTAATTTGGACTGACTTTGGATTTACTTTAAAGATTTATGACTGGTAAACAAAATGAAAGAATTTGCCAATAAATATGCAATCCAATGTTTAAGTGCACGGACTAAAGCATAGAACTCATGATCATAAGCATAATATTTCATCCTAGTGTCATTCAACTTTTCACTAAAGAATGCTATGGGTATACCCTCCAAAATAGTCCCTATTCCTATCCCACTAGCATCACACTCTAATTTAAAAGGCAAACTAAAATTAGGCAAGGCTAAAGCATGATTTTTGGTCATGGCATTTTTCAAAGTGTTAAAGGAAATTATGGCTTGAGGAGTCCACTTAACCAAACCTTTTTTTTTCATAAAATCTATTATAGGACTTGTAATTGTACTAAAACCCTTAATGAGGTGCCTATAAAAGAAAAAAAACCCATGAAAACTCTTAACTTGAAACAGATTGCTAGGAATTGGCCATTCTACAATTGCATTGAGTTTGGCTGGATCCATATTGATCCCATCTGTAGACATAACATAACCTAAAAAACTAATGGTGTTATCACAAAAATGACACTTCTCCATATTAGCATACAATGATTCATGGTTCAAAATCTCAAAGACAAGTCTCAAATGAATGCAATGATCTTGTAAACTAGTACTATAGATCAAAATGTCATCAAAGTAAACTACCACAAATTTATTGAGGAATGGTTTAAGTACCTCACTCATGAGCTTCATAAAATTTGAAGGTGAATTGGAAAGTTCTAGTGGAATGACTAACCATTCATAGAGTCCTTCATTTGTTTTGGGTGTCTATTTAATTAATTACCTTCTCTCACATAGATTTGGTGAAACCCATTTGCAAGATCAAAGTGAACATCGTAGCTCTATGTAACCGGTCTAGCATATCATCAAGTTTTGGGATAGAAAATATGTACTTGATGGTAATCTTATTGGTGGCTCTTTAATCAATAACCATCCTCCATGTGCCATTCTTTTTAGGAACAACAAATGTAGGCACAATACAAGGTGACACACTCTCTCTAATAAAACCTCTCTTTAACAACTCATCAACTTGCTTTTGTAATTCATCATTTTTTTAGGCTCATCCTATAGGAACGTTTGTGGGGAATTTGGGCTCCGCGAGTAAAATTGATTTCATGTTGAATGGTTTTAAGAGGAGGCAAGCAGGTTGGAAGGGTTTTAGGGAAAACTCTCTCAAACTCTTCAATTAAAGATTGTACCTCACTAGGAATCGAGTGGTTTGATTTGAGTTCATCATCAATGTCAATGGGAATGTAACTAGGTAGCTCCTTCATGACAAAACTCTTCTCCTTATTAGAAAGCAATCCAATGGCTCCAACTTCTCTTCTCTTCCTTCTCTTTTTGGGCAACAAAGGTTTGAGCAAGATTTTTTTACCTCCATGGAACAATGTGTAAGTATTTGCTCTCCCTTAGTGATGCATATCCTTGTCAAACAACCATGGTCTCCTAAGAAGTAAATGGCAAGCCATCATGGGAATTATAGGCAATAAACTTTATCTTCATATTGCCCAATTGCAAATGGAACAAGACACTTCTTTGTCACTTTAATTTCATGTTTTGAATCTAACCAAGTCAGCCTGTATGGAGTGTCAAGTGGCTCAGTTTTTAGACCCAACTTATCAACCATTTCACTAGCTACAACATTCTCATATGATCCACTATCTATCGCAACTTCACACAATTTATTTTTTGTCAAACACCTAGAATGAAACAAACATTTTCTCCTCTAATCCTCTTGTAACATCCCGTTACCCACCTTAAGGCTAAAACTGTAAATGTGAGAGATTATGGAGAAATTTGGAAACATATTTCATGCTCATGCATTTCATGGTATGCACATATATGTGAATAGTAAATTTTGCACACATCAAAATGATTGTACATGCATTCATTGACATTCCGGGTATAAGTGCTTGTCAATGTGGTTTTTATTAGAAATTGGGGTTTGATTGTATTGAAATTTTGATTTGGAAATTAGAATTTTTGATTTAGAATTTGTTTTGAGTTTTTGGGAAAATTTTATTAAAATAATTGGGATAATTCTTGGACTAGGAAAAAATGTCAAGTGGCAGAATAATTGATAAATAGCGTTAGAAATAAATGTTAAATGGCAGTAGAAATTTTAATATGTGACATTGGGATTTAATGACAAATGTCATTGAAAATTAGGTTGAAAATTGGAGACAAATGGACTAGCTCTTTAAAAGAGCAAATTAGAGACCACAAAAACATGACAAGTGGCATCCACCCACGAATTTGACCTCATTAAAGACCATTTCATGGTCTTTCATTGCCCATTCACGATACATGTTTCCCTTCTTCATCTTCTTCGATTTTTTGTTCTCATCTTTATCTCCTCCATTCATGATGCTCGCATAAACACCCATCAACGTAGAGTTTTGTATCATCCTTCACTTGCCCTCCCTTTCATTCTCACCAAAAAGTCATCCCTACCACCTTTGGAAGAAGATGACCGTCTATGTTGCTGGAGCTAGGGATTCTTGGTGATCTTGAAGATGTTTGAAGAGTTAGGAGCTAAATCAAGTAAGTAGCTTGTTAAATATTATGGGTATGGTTAATTGAAACATTTGTGATGATTTATAGACTTTAAATGGCATAAGAGGGTGTTTTGAGTTTGATGAAAGTTGGTGAAGTAATGAATGTATACATGTTTAATGTTCTGTCAAATATAAATTTAAGAATTGATTGTGAATGTCATTGAGTTGAATTGGAGTAGAGATTGAAGAGTAAATGAGGTAGAAAGGATGATTTTTATATAAGTTAAGTTAGGTGTGAGTAGTTAGAGGTGAAAAATATGGAAAATGGGAACAAAGTGTTGAACTGGGTTTTGCATCTATGGAAGTTTGCCGCGGCAAACTTCTGAAATTTTGTCGTGGCGAACTTGAAGACTTTAACTAGAATTTCTCTCAGGTACAGATCACCGTGGCGAATTATGGATCTCGCCGCAGTGAACATGTGAAATATATATGGGAATTCATATATTTTCCCACACTGCGAACCTTTAAAAGTTCACCGCGGTGAACTTTTCCTACACTGAACACAGTTCACTCTTTTGGTCATATCTTCTTTTGTAGTTATCCAAATGGACTAATTTTTTATTTTCCGTAAACTACAAACATTGGGATACCAATAACCTGAAGAAATAAATTTCTGAATCGGACTCTAAGAGTTTCAATTTCTTGGTGAAATTTGAGTATAGCGTGTTGTCTCTAAATAAAAGTCGTCCGAAAATATTTCGAGTATAAGTTTCACCTTTCTAAATCAAATTGAGTGATTTTGATGTCATTAGAAACTTAAGACAATTGGAAACATTTTTATAGAATAAAGTGTTTCCAAATTACTTCATTTGAATTGTCTAATTGATGATGGAAAATAAACCTTAAGGTTTGGAAATTTGGTGAAATTTATAAGAAGAAAGGAAAGTTTGGATAGTGTGTGATCTTGTAATGTTGGAATAACATTAGTGAATGAATTGTTGATATCAAAGTACCAAAGGTATGAGTTTGTTTAGGAATAAAGATATTCATATGATTGAATTTGTGATTCAAAAGAGAGGAGTAATGGGTATCACGTTAAAGTGAATGAAAAATTGTTAATTGTGAGAGAAAACAACGCTACAATCGAAATGACGAGTAATTGAGTGATAAAATGCGAATGTGGATATAGTGTGAAGATTAAAAAGATACTTGGGATTGTCATGAACATGCATTGTACATATTTTATATACGAACTTGTGCATAAGAGAATGCTTATAATTGTGCAATTTTTAATGTGTGTGCATCGTGTGTTTGACATATTGATGTGTAGGATAAACGTCTGCATTCAAATATTTCCAGATCATTCAAGCTAGTGCGAATTTGGAGCGTATTGTGAGTAGGCCTAGATGGTCTCATTTTATTTTTTGTTTTGTTTAAATTTTGTATTAATTGACTATTGGATGATGCTATGAATGTGATTGATTGTGTTGGTTTCTGGACAGAAGGTCCGATGAATGTAATGTATGAATGAAATATTGAAGTGCTCCTTATATGTGAATTGGATGAAATATGTGATACATGACTTGGTTGTTAAATGCCGGACTTAGTTCCGAAGGAAAGTGTGATCATGCAAATAAATGAAAAAGTGATACTCAACTTTAATATTGAATGCTGGACTAAGGTCCGAGGATATGTGAATGTGAGTGAATGGAAATGTGCAAATGTAATTGATGTATTCCATGTTATGAATGCATGAAACATAATTGTTTTTGTGACTAGAGTAGCCACCGATCAGAGCTTAAAGCTCAATGAGTGAAAATGAGCCTCGAGCTCAAAAGTGATTCAAAACCTCAGGCTTAACGCTTAAGGAGCCCTATATGGGACAGTTATTAATGAGCCCTATATGGGACAGTTATCAATGAGCCCTATATGGGACAGTTATCATTGAGCCCTTTAAGGGACAGTCTAGGCACTCGGTCACAACAAAATAATAAATAGAAAGTGGGTCTCATATGCACTGCATATGCATAATTGAGTGATTAAATTGTATTGAATGTGAAGTGTGAAATGTGTAATATGTGAATTATGTGTTATATGACTAGGTGAGCCATCAATGATGATTACTCATTGAGTTCGTAAAACTCACCCAAAGTTTGCAATTATTTTTCAGGATTAGAAGAATACCCCGCTAGGCAAATGGGAGTATACTTACTGCATACAAGGGAAGGATAGAGGTCGAGATCAGTTCGCGTCTGTATTATACTTCTTTATATTCATATTGAATTGTGTTTATTTTGGAATGTTCTACCGAATAATGTATTCAGAAATTTTTGCACAATGTGTATACAAAAGTATTTATGTTGTAATGTAAAGACATTAAGATCAAAGTGTTTTGTTTTTGTAATGGGCCCCAATTGGCTATTAAAATCTTATTGACTGTATTGTGTTGATTGAAAAAGTTTATGATTGAGACGGACCCGAATTGATTATTGATTTTCTGCAAAAGTGAGCATTTTTTCAAAAAGAAAAAAAAGACTTTGTAATGAGATTTAATTAATTGAGTGTTCTAGTACGCCACCCTTGCGGGGCACGGACTCGGATATCACCCATCGATGTTAGGTTCGAGTCTTGCAGGAGTGGGGTGCTACATTTATTTGGTATCAGAGCCCAGAATTACTATCTTATATGGGCATTTTCTGATATATGTCAAGTTACATGCATTTTAGTCATGTAATAGCAGACGGTAGCGGCTGATCCCTAGTCTGAGTCACACGCATGAACATGTGTTAAGTACTTAAGTTGATCGAAATAGTGAGAAAAGTGATGATATGTCAGAATGTGAGAAAATGGAAGTTGTGGATATTTAGAAATGAGAAATAGTGTGATTGAATATGTCAGACAAAGATTTAACACAATTATATTGGTGGATGTATTATGAATATGACACCAAGATTGTACTGTGGTGACATATCCCTAAATATGATATAAATGTGAACGTATTATCATGAATTATTTGAGGAAAATAGGAACATGAGTAGAAATGAGGAGATTAAAGTATAAAAGCAGATGGTAATGAAAATATAAATTTTTTATTATCGTAAGAGGATGCAATTGGAACCGAAATGGTTATGTACTTATTGTGACAAGAGTTTATAATTAAGTATAAGAAGATATTAGGGAAATTAAGACCAAAATTTCAAAATGGTTATGTATCAGTAATTCTGAATTGATTGAGGATACATAGATGGAAAAAGTAGACAAAATTGGCTTTACAAGAGATGAATGATGTGTAGTAAAGAGAAAGTTAGAAATGCATATAAGATGGGATTTTGTGTAAGAATGAGAAAGAGGTAAGCGAAAGCCCCAAAGTTATGTTAGTTTGTTATCATGAGTACATATTTGATAATGGGATTATCATGACAAGTGAGAATAGTGGACACATATGTATTATATGTGTGGGATAATATAGGAAGCAATCTAAGACTTATTGGGTATTACTAGTCATAGTTCCTATAGTTCAAGGTCTAAGATGAATTAGAATAATACATGAAAATGTAAATAGTGATCAATAAAGAATAGATTGAGGTTATTAGTGATGTTGTTATAGGTAATGAATTTTGTGAAAAAGAAGAAGGGCACGATTGTGGCACAGTTGCCACGATTGAGGATAGATACAAAAAAGAGAATTGTTGTCCTGAATCAAATGAGATTACGATATCTTGAATATAAGTTGTTAATTGGTGAATTGTATTAAATGACATCTCTGGAAAACATGGAATGATCTTGATGATATATACCAAAGAATAAGAGTAAGTGAATTGCTTGATGCTTTACTCAGTTTCATCAGAAAGGATATGCTTATCATATAAGTTATGACAGGAATTAATATCCTAGAGGTTATTAAGAATGTCTGATAAGCAATGATGATAACAATGGATTGATAAAGGTCACATGAACAATATAGATGATTGTAGCAAGAAGTCTTCTTTTGAAGAAGAAGAATTTCACCGAATTAGGTTAAGCAGATCAGACAGTTTATTTTTAAGAATGATCAATGAAGAAACAAATCAGTAATTAATCAAAAGTGAATATTGGAGTCCTAATCCTAACGGAGACTCAAGGATACGATGTAGAATATGCTACTGAGCGTGTATGCATTTTTGTTGATATAAAGTATCCAACTAAGTGAATGAATTTTTGAAATTGAGGTGACATTAAGTATAAGAGATACAAATCAGATGTGATGAATGTGTCACCAACACAGGAAGTTAATTTTGCAATTGAATTGAAATGTGTGGAGAAACTAGAACGAATGAGCGGGTATTAGAATAAATTCATATGAAAATCAGAAAAAATATAATGAATTAAGACAATCATTTGAGAAAAGGAGTCAATTGGGAAGCCAAGAATTGCATGAGATAATACTACTTCATTGACGAAATAGATTCTTAATGAATTACGAGAACAATTATGGGCACAAAGAGTTTTGGGTTATATCTGTTAGACTTAAAAATGCCCCCGATAGTATTATGGTATTGAAAATTACAGTGATCCAAGTAAAACTGGATCAAATAGTGACTATCACTACAAGAGTTAAGACATTTAGTGACAATTATTTTGTGTCTAACTATTATTTTGTCACAAATACGAGGTTTTTTTGATAAGACAATGGGTTGACACAATTGTTTGAATTAACTGTGTTGATTTATTTTTTATCACTAATACAATAGTAATTGTGACACTTTATTGTCTTTCACAATTAAGTTGTCACTATTAATATATTAATAGTGACAACTTTTCTTTTATCACTAAGTTTTGTCATTAAAAGCCTATGCAATTTGGCAGTAAAATGATTTTGGCAGGAATAAACTGTAATGGTGACAAAACATATATTTATGGCTAATATTTTTATATTTGTTATGACAAAACATAGTTTGGTCACTAATATTTTATTTTTTATTACGAAACTGTTAATCTTCACACTATATTTTACTTGTTGTGAAAAAATTTATCAATAAATATTCAATTAATTAGTGTCTATTTTATATTGTCATAATAACCAAACTATAACTACGGTCACAACTATTCGTAATTTAGTGACAATTTTTTATGACTAAATATTTTTTCATCACAAAATACGATAATTTTTAGTTCCAAGACAATTGATTGACACTATTGTTTTGATTATCTGTGATGATTTATATGTGTTGTCACTAATACAATGGTAATTGTCGCAATTTAGTTTCTTTCACATTAAATTGTCACTATTAATATATTAATAGTGATAAACTTTATTTTATCACTAAGTTTTGTCACTACAAGCTTATGAAATTTGATACGAAAATAATTTTATGGAATAAATTGTAATTGTGATAAAAACATATATTAGTAGCTAATATTTTCTATTTGTTGTGACAAAACATTTTTTTTGTTACTGAAACTATTAATCATCACACTATATTTTACTTGTTGTGACAAGAAATTATCAATAAATATTCTATTAATTAGTGTTTACTTTATATTGTCACAATAACTAAACTATAATTACGGTAACAACTATTCGTAATTTAGTGACGATTTTTGTGACTTAATATTTTGTCATCACAAATATGTATTTTTAGTGTCAAGACAATTGATTGACACTATTGTTTGGATTATATGTGATGATTTGTATGTTTTGTCCCTAATACAATAGTAATTGTGTCAATTTAGTATGTTTCATACTAAATTATCACTATTAATATATTAATAGTGTTATACTTTATTTTATCAAGAAATTTTGTCACTAAAAGCTTATGAAATTTGGTGCAAAAATAATATTACTGAAATTAATTATAATCTGCGACAAAACATATGTTAGTAACTAATATTTTCTTTTATGGTAACAAAACATAATTTGATCACTAATATTGTTTTCTTGTTAAACAAACCCAAACTAATATTGTTTCGGTTTGTTTAAATTAAAATTTTATCTTAAATTTTAAATTTCAAAATTAATTTAATTTATTAATTTCAATCAAAACCTGACTAATTTATTGCAATTAATATGACTTTAAAATTTTTAAGTCCAAATTTAAGTTGATCAAATTATATTTAATTTATTAAATTTGTTTAGAGTATTTATTTTCAAAATATTAAATTATAATTTAAGTTGATTAAATTATATTTAATTTATTAAATTTGTTTAGAGTATTTATTTTCAAAAATTAGATTATAAAAATATGAGTCAAATTTTAATATGTTAGCAATTGCTTTCCAATTTAACATTTTTTGTCACAACTTGTCATCCCATAGTTTGCTTATGGAGAAGTAAAGGAATGAAAACAACCAACTCTTTTGCCATTTTGAATCGATCCCTCTGAAACTTTAAGTCTATTTAATTTATTAAATTTGTTTAGAGTATTAACTTCCATGGAGACTTGAAGTTTCAAGAACAATTTATGGAGCTTGAAGTTTTGTCATACATCAATTTACTTAGTCTTAATAATAATAATAATAATAATAATAATAATAGAAATAATAAATGTATTATCAATTACATAAATAAAACAATTACAAATTACATCAGTTTCTAAGCCCTCAGGGCTTAGACTAGTCTGACGTAATTATTAACTATTTTTAATGTAATTATTTATGTATGGATTTATAATAATAATAATAATATTCATAATAAGAATAATTTAAGTAATAGTTATTATAAATTACTTAATAATAAATAATAAAAACGCTATGCTTTCTTCCATCATTCATATTATTTTAATTGTTTTGAAATATGATAATTGTAATTTCCTTATAATACCTGTGCTAATTTTATATTTGTTATTATTATTCACCATTTTATTATTGTTAAAAATTATTATGGTTATTTAATTATTCTTATTAATTTAACTGTTAAAATGGGCTTTAATGATTAATTCTCTACTTACTATTGTTCTTATTATTAATAAATTATTTATTTATTAATGATATTAAATATTAAGATTAAATCCCGATTATTATTAATTTTGTTTTGATAATAATAAGGAAAATTATATGCTTATTTTTCTAATTCCTTGTAATCGCTTTTAATTTTAAATTATTTGAAGAATTATTATTATAAATTATATTATAATAAATAATAAAAATGTTATAATAAATAATAAAAAACATTATTATTATAAATTATATTATATTAAGCAAATCTCTTAACTTATTGAAAATTAAAAACAACGTTCTTGTCAATGCTCAATCATTGTCATCGTCGTCTTCCTCTTCTTCACTTACTGAATTTGTTTTTTCATCATCCATAAAAGTATCTTCATCACAATCAGTTTCATCATCTTCTCCAGCACTCATAGTATCAATATTTAATGAATTTCCTTCAACAATTGCAGCATCTAGATCAAATCTATCCAAAGATATTGTATCAGTATCATCCTCTAAAGTAGATTCGTGAAGTGTAAAGCCAAATTTTCATTTTCTTGGCATGGCTCATCTCCTATATCATCATCAGGAAGATCATCCAAATCACGAGACTTTGTCTTGACAACAACCTACCAATTGAGCTCCTCAATATCTCTTATATAGTAAACTTGTTCAGCTTGAGAAGCTAAAACATATGGTTCATCAGTTTTTAACTTGCGTGTGACATTTATCGTAGGAAACCTAAACTTGTCAACCTTATATCCATCTTTATGATAAACATCCCACCAATCAACCTTAAATAAAATAATTGACTAAATCATTAAAAAAATTGAAAAATCTATAAGTTATCCATTTCTATAAAATGCAGCCAAATTTAGAATTGGGATAATTCTCGACTAATGGGGTCTTTGAGTAAGTTTAGGTTAACAAACGACGAAGTTTACATATAAAACACAAAGCATTACATTTTGGGTATGACAATTTGCTCCTTTCTCGACACTTTTACCTCTTACTCAATTAGGTTTGAAGCTTTCACTTTCTATGCTGGCGATTCAAACGAGTGCTCCATGGATCATCAGTCCTTTGGTTCATCACTCAAAAAACAACTCAAATAGCTAAATCATGTTATGTATCTATCGTAGACTACTCAATTAGTGCTTGATTTTGTCCTTTAACTTTCCAAATCTTGTGATGTCACGATGTCGAAGGAAGGGGATCTCTCTAGGTAGCCGTCCCTCTCCTCGCATGTTTCTCTTTCGATTTCTGGGTAATGCTCTCTTCTTCTTACTCTCTCTTTCTATTTTGTTTTCTTTTTCTACTTCCTGATCTTTTTTCTTTATCCTCTTGTGGTTATCTCTAGTTTTCGTTAGTTCTATTATATGGCCTCAATTGAGTATGCATTATTTTTTGATCTGTGCGTCTTTAGGGTTTTAAGGGGTTTTATGTTTAGATTCTGATTCTTGACGTGGGTGCAGAGGTATCTTTCAATAGTGGGGCTTCTTTCCTCATTTCGTTTTGTTTTTGTCTGTGTGAATATGAGGTTGGCTCTCAAAAGAGCCTTTGGGTCATTTTCAGCCAAGTGAAAATTTGTTTCTTGTTCGTTGTATCCATAGCAAACATATCTTCGTGTTTTGCTCAAGCATAACACTTTCAGGGGTTTTAATTTGAAGCTATTGTTCTTCAGTTATTGATCTATTTTTTTCAGTAAAAGAATGAATTTGTCAAAGTTTTGAACAAATGATTGTCAGTGTCCAGGCATCTTTTTAGAACATCAACAAATGAGTACATGAGTGATTGTCAGTGTCTAGACACCTGTGTTCTCTTCCATGTCTCAAGAAAAATAGATAGAATTGAATTGAACTAAACTAAAACAGTATATGCAATATTGACATTCTTTTCCAACTTCAATACAGGAAAAATATGGTGCCACTGCAGAATAACTTACATGGCTATGTCATATCTATATGGGAAACATTTTGTTGGCCCCATTGCACCTCTCATTTAGCAATTGAGAGAAGAATTCTTCACTGAACCATATAACCAAATCCACTAGAAGAAAGCAAGGCACCAATATGCTGCAGTAAGTTGATGCTAGAGTCGAATTGTACCTGACTGAAAATTCCTATATACTTGAAATAATTTTTTGCAGATACTGAAGTCAATTCTTAAAATTTTCATTCCAGGAGGATTTATACCATCCACATCCTTGGATTCAAGATTTAATTTGCGATAGTCTTTATGTATTCACCAAGCCTCTTCTTGCTCATTGGCCCTTCAACAAGTTAGTAAGAAAGAAGGTACTTGAGGTAACAGTGAAGCACAACCACTATAAAGATGAAAATAGTCGATACATTACAGTTGGATGCGTGGGAAAGGTAATGTTTTTGTGCAGAGATATAAGGATATAGACGTATATCTTGTCATCTCTACTACATAGAAGACCATTAAGTCACTTGAATTGAACAGGTTTTATGTATGCTTGCTTGCTGGGTCGAAGATCCAGATGGAACTTCTTTCAAGAAACATCTAGCTAGGATTCCAGACTATCTATGGGTTGTAGAAGATGGAATGAAAATGCTTGTGTGCGTTACTTCTTTAAGCCATTTTAGTAACCTTACAACTAAGCAGTATTATCCTTCAAAATAATTTCCATGTGTATGCAGAGTTTTGGAAGCCAGCTGTGGGACACTAGTCTTGCAGTTCAGGCCTTGATTGCTTGTAATCTTACAGATGAAATCACAGATGTTCTTAAAAGAGGACATGACTACATTAAGAAATCTCAAGTTTCTTTTGCATCTCTTTAACATTTTCTTCTTCTCCTTGTGACCAACCAATATTCCAAATTTTTTTTCTACTTCATGATAACTGATCTGTTTCACCAACTATATTTTTTAAGGTGAAAGACAACCCTTATGGTGACTTCAAGAGCATGTATAGGCACGCCTCCAAGGGGGCTTGGACTTTCTCTGATCAAGATCATGGATGGCAAGTTTCTGATTGCACTGCAGAAGGACTTAAGGTGTCAAACTGCGTTACAAGCATGACTAAACACTTGTTATATGCTCAGTAGCATACTTATATTCTCATTTGCTTCCCAGTGTTGCCTCCTTTTCTCAAGAATGTTAGCAGAAATTATTGGCGAGCACATGGAGCTAGAGTGGTTGTTCAATTCTGTCAATGTCTTACTTTCTCTACAGGTAAGAATGCACTTCATGTATCTTTATTAGAGAAGTACAGAAACAACCCTGTTAAATGATACATCAAGTGTTGCATAATTGTGTTGCATAATTTAGTGTCAGTATTTATGTCACAAAAGTGTTGCATAATTGTGACCATATTTTAAATTCGTCACTATTTCATCAGTGAAGTAGGTATTTGTGACAGTAGGTGACGAATTAAAAAATTAGACACTATTAATAATAGTGAGTAATATTACTACTTTTAGTGACAACTTTTACTTTCACTAAAAGTACAATTTCTTGTAATGTATGAGTATAAATGATACATCAAGTGTATTCGGAAAACAAAGAGCATATTTGTGAAACTTGACGAAAAATCTTACATATCATAAAGGTAAAAACAATTATATGCTGAGTTCAATAGGAGTGAACTTTTGCTTGATCAAATAAAATGTTGGATCTTAGAGTATCTGAACATGGCATATTGAGAGATCCAAGGAAATAGAGGTAATGAAGGACTAAGAGACTACAAAGAATATATAAGAGATTCGAAGTTCTTTAGAGCTAGCTGTATGTTGGATACTACCAGAGACAATTAAGGTGTTTTTACTGATCTTATCCCGTGATTAAAATGTTTGAGGAAAAATGTGTAAACCGTATCAGTGATGAATGTAAGGAGAATTTTGAGGAATTATAACACTAATGATAATAATATCATTTAGAATTTGAGATTATGTAGTATACGATGATGTTTTACATCAGAGAATAGGATGAAATCTAATGCAACATAATAAAGTGATTTCATATGTATTGAGACAATTAAAGTCTTATGAGCTGCTTATTTGATACAAGATTTATAACTTGCTATTATAGTGACTACTTTGAAGTTTTAGAGACATTATACGTATAGTGAAACATTTTGAATCTATGTATAAATATACAGATCATTAAAGTTTGAGATAAGTATGGACTTTGAAAGAACCGAATATAAGTTTGAGACCATAAAGCTAGTGTTTGAGATAAGTACTGAAAGATTTTGATTAAGCAAATGAGTATTTCCCTATAAAGCTAGTGTTGTAAATTGATGCATTGAACAGAAAATTCAATAATGGTGTAACATAAATTCAAGTATTGAGGTTGCAAAGCCTAGTGCAATGAAAAACATAGAATGTTGATATGAATTTTTGGGTAAATCAAAGTACTCTTATCTATTGAATTTAAGATCAATTTCATGTGAAAAGATTCGCAAAGCCCAAATTGAGAATTCAGAAATTATGGATTTTATTGAGGAATCAAAAATGAATCCAAATTTGAGTTTGATTTGGAAATTTCTATTTGGTAACTGAATCAAAAAGGGATGTGTACCTAATAAAGATAATTGAACGAAGAGATTACTCAAGAAAGCACAAGTAATAGCCTAAACTAGACATCCTAGTAGGAATATGCCGAAATAGTGCTTCACTGCTAAGGATGTAGAAATAAGTGACTGAGTGTTTGTACTACCAACAATCTTAACTATTGGGGATATGTTTAAAGCTTAAATTTTGGAGTTTATATGATCATGAGGTTAATGTACGGTTTTAATTGAATTTAAGCATATCAATCACTATCATAGTGATATTGTTAGGATATTGTATGAGACGTTATATGACCAAAAAAAGGAGACGTTCACCTTTACATTGAAATGAAGAGGACCCAAAAATGATTAAAGGCCATAATTGTTTCGAGATACTGTTAGTGTGTGAAATGAATCTGTAATAGAAATTAAGTGACTTATGAAAGATGAATGAATTGATGGACCAACATCGAGGTTATGGAATATAGTGAAATATACATAAGAATGGAGTGTATTAACATTGAAATCATGTGGAAATTAAAGGAAAGATGAATTGTTTCTAAGAGTATCACCTTGGTAAGGTGTGCTAAACCAGATATGAATTGATCTGCAAGAAATTAGTATGAGTTAGTGTTACTGATAAAAAGATGTCTTAGATTCATAACATGTGACATGTGAATATGTTAAGAAATAATGATATGATCTGACAAAGAAGTATCGTCAACTTGCAAAGATGTACTTAGATAGAGATAAAGGTGCGATCGGGTTAGGAAAAAGGGGGAACTAAGTTCGACATAAATTGGTCCATATGAAACTATTGTGAGAATAGGACCACAGATTTATGAGTTAGTATTACCAATAAAAGATGTTTTGGATTCACCCAGTGTTACATGGATATGTTTAGGAAATATCGGTATGATCCGGTATATGTGTTATTGAAATTGAAAGTGCAAATTTTGAGTAATCTAAAACTCATCAAGGAAATAGATGAGATAGTGTGATATTTGAATAAGCGATTGAAAGACCTAGTGAGTCTATCGACTGTGGTCAATTGGGTGAAAGTACTTGAGTAATGAGGTTATATGGGAAACGAATGGGCATATGAGGAAAGATTACCCCTATCTTGTTGATCTCTCAGATATTAATTGCGATGACAAAATTTCTTTTAAGGAGGGGAGAATTGTAATATCCCGTTACCCACCTTAAGGCTAAAACTATAAATGTGAGAGATTATGGAGAAATTTGAAAACATATTTCATGCTCATGCATTTCATGGTATACACATATATGTGAATAGTAAATTTTACACACATCAAAATGACTGTACATGCATTCATTGACATTCCGGGTATAATTGTTTGTAAATGTGGTTTTTATTGGAAATTGTGGTTTGACTGTATTGAAAATTTGATTTGGAAATTAGAATTTTTGATTTAGAATTTTTTTCGAGTTTTTGGGAAAATTTCCTGAAAAGAATTGGGATAATTATTGGACTAAGAAAAATGCCAAGTGGAAGAATAATTGATAAATAGTGGTAGAAATAAATGTTAGATGGTAGTAGAAATTTTAATATGTGACATTGGGATTTAATGACAAGTGTCATTGAAAATTAGGAGAAAATTAGGTTGAAAATTGGAGACAAATGGACTAGCTCTTTAAAAGAGCCAATTAGAGACCACAAAAACATGACAAGTGGCATCCACCCACGAATTTGATCTAATTAAAGACCATTTCATGGTCTTTCATTGCCCATTCACGATACATGCTTCCCTTCTTCATCTTCTTTGATTTTTTGTTCTCATCTTTCTCTCCTCCACTCACGATTCTCTCATAACCACCCATCAACGTAGAGTTTTGTATCATCTTTCAGTTGCCCTCTCTTTCATTCTCACCAAAAACTCATCCTTACCACCTTTGGAAGAAGATGATCATGTAAGTTAGTGGAGCTAGGGATTCTTGGTGATCTTGAAGATGTTTGAAGAGTTGGGAGCTAAATCAAGTAAGTAGCTTGTTAAATATTATGAGTATGGTTAATTGAACCATTTGTCATGATTGTTAGCGGTTAAATGGCATAAGAAGGTGTTTTGTGTTTGATGAAAGTTGGTAAAGTAATGAATGTATACATGTTTAATATTCTGTCAAATATAAATTTAAGAATTGATTATGAATGTTATTGAGTTGAATTGGAGTAAAGATTGAAGAGTAAATGAGGTAGAAAGGATGAGTTTTGTATAAGTTAAGTTAGGTGTAAGTAGTTAGAGGTGAAAAATCTGGAAAATGGGACGAGAGTGATGAACTGGGTTTTGCATATGTGGAAGTTCATCGTGGCAAATTTTTTGGAATTTCACCACGGTGAACTTGAATTTTTTAAGTAGAATTTCTCTTGGGTAAAGCTTGCTGCGGTGAACTCTGGATCTCGCCGCGACAAACATGTGAAATATATGCGGGAATTCCTCTCTGGAGGAGTTCGTCGTGACGAACTTTTCCTACACTAAACATGGTTCATTATTTTGGTCATAACTTCTTTTGTAATAATCCAAATGGAATTATTTTTGATTTGGCGTAACCTAGAGACATAGGGATACAAATAATATGAAGAAATAAATTCTGAATCGGACTCTATGAGTTTTAATTTCTTGGTGAAAGTTGAGTATGGGGTGTTGTCTTTGAATTAAAGTAGTCTGAAAATATTTTGAGTATAACTTTCACCTTTCTAAAGAAAATTAAGTGATTTTGGGGTCATTAGAAACTTAAGACAACGTGGAAAATTTTTATAGAATAAAGTATTTCCAAATTACTTCATTTGAATTGTCTAATTGATCATGGAAAATAAACCTGAAGGTTTGGAAATTTGGTAAAATTTATAAGAAGAAAGGAAAGTTTGGATAGTGTGTGATCTTGTAATGTTGGAATAACATTAGTGAATGAATTTTTGATATCAAAGTACCAAAGGTATGAGTTTGTTTAGGAATACATATATTCATATGATTGAAGTTGTGATTCAAAAGAGAGAAGTAATGGGTATCAAGTTAAAGTGAATGAGAAACTATTAATTGTGAGAGATAATAATGCTACAATCGAAATGACGAGTAATTGAGTGATAAAATGTGAATGTGGATATAGTGTGAAGATTAAAAAGATACTCGGGAATGTCATGAATATGCATTGTAGAAATTTTATATACGCACTTGTGCATAAGGGAATGCTTATAATTGTGCAGTTATTAATGTGTGTGCATCGTGTGTTTGGCATATTGATGTGCAGGATAAACGTATGCATTCAAATGTTTCCAGATCATTGAGGTTAGTGCTAATCTGGAGAGTATTGTGAGTATACCTAGATGGTCTCATTTCATTGTTTTTTTTGTTTAAATTTTGTATTAATTGAGTATTGGATGATGTTATGAATGTGATTGATTGTGTTGGTTTTCGCACAGAAGGTCCGATGAATGTGATGTATGAATGAAATATTGAAGTGCTCCTTGTATGTGAATTGGATGAAATATGTGATACATGACTTGGTTGTTAAATGCCGGACTTAGTTCCAAAGGAAAGTGTGATCATGCATATAAAAGAAAAAGTGATAATCAACTTTAATGTTGAATGTCGGACTAAGGTCCGAGGATATGTGAATGTGAGTGAATGGGAATATGCAAATGTAATTGATGTATTCCATGTCATGAATGCATGAAACATAATGGTTGTTGTGACCAGAGTAGCTACCAATCAGAGCTTAAAGCTCAACGAGTGAAAAAGAGCCTCGAACTCAAAAGTGATTCAGGGCCTTAGGCTCAACCCTTAATGAGCCCTATATGGGATAGTTATTAATAAGCCATATATGAGACAGTTATCAATGAGCCCTATATGGGACATTTATCAATGAGCCCTTTAAGGGACAATCTAGGCACTCGATCACAACAAAATAATAAATGGAAAGTGGGTTTCATGTGCACTGCATATGCATAATTGAGTGATTAAGTTGTATTGAATGTGAAGTGTGAAAATTTTAATATGTGAATTATGTGTTATATGACTGGGTGAGCCATCGATGATGGTCACTCATTGAGTTCGCAAAATCCACCCAAAATTTGCAATTATTTTTCAAGATCAGAAGAATACCCCATTAGGGAAATGGGAGTATACTTAATGCATGCAAGGGAAGGATAAAGGTCGGAATCAGTTTGAGTCTGTATTGTACTTCTTTGTTTTCATATTTAATTGTGTTTATTTTGGAATCTTGTACCGAATAATGTATTCATAAATTTTTGCACAATGTGTATACAAAAGTATTTATGTTGTAATGTAAAGACATTAAGATCAAAGTGTTTTGTTTTTGTAATGGGCCCTAATTGGCTATTGAAATCTTATTGATTGTATTGTGTTTATTGAAAAAGTTTATGATTGAGACAGGCCTGAATTAATTATTGATTTTCTACAAAAGTGAGTATTATTTCAAAAAGAAAAAAAAGACTTTGTAATGAGATTTGACTGCTTGAGTGTTCTAGTACGTCACCCTCATGGGGCAGGGACTCAAATATCACCCATCGATGTCGGGTTCGAGTCTTGTGGGGGTGGGGTGCTACACCTCCTCACTTTTCTCACAATTTAGAACTCTCAACAATACAGGCATTTCACCGTCTAACACATTTGCATCACAAACAAGTTCTTCTTCCTCATCACATAAATTAGGTCGTGCATCATCACTAGCAAATTCAGCATGGTATAACTCATTCTCAATTTCTTTAATCTCTTGAATGGTTATAACTTTTCTAGTGGGACATTTGGTTTAAAAGTGACTATAACCTTACCATTTGAAAATTTTGAGGTAATGTTTGGACACACTTTTGGTGGGTGGGGCAGATTGGACATTTCTTGGTGTGAAGGGTATGCTCTAAGCATTAGAAGTGGATTTGGATGGTGAAGTGTAGGTCAGCTTAGGAGGGGTAGAAATGGATGCATTAGTTTGGTGGCTTGGTTTGGATGGTGGAGTGTAATTTGATGGGACTAAAGCATATTTGGGATGAACTTGTTTTGAAAGGTGTGTTTGAGGCTAGTTTCACTTGTCAAGGCTAATCTTTTCAATTTAATAAAGGATTCATAAGTTTAGAAATTAACCATATCTAAAGGATTCATAAGTGTAGAAATTAACCATATCTTGGATGTGTTTTTTCTATCCTTTGAGATATCTTCCCATGATCATCTCCTCGGTCTCTAACTTCACACTTCATCAAGAATTCTTCAAACAACATGGTGTATTGCTCCACGATTTTGGTGTTTTGTTTAAGGCTCAACATTTGATCAATAAGTCTTTGCCTATAATGTGGACGCAAAAAATGCAACATCCATCTCCTCCTTTATCCAGTGCCATTGATTGATTCTAGGCCTCCCTTCTCTAACTCTTTTTTTGTAAATTCTCCTACCAAAAAGTAGCATACCCTTTCAATCTCATTGCAACCAATTTCATCTTCTTATCCTCGGTAACCTCCCTCAATTCAAAAACTCTCTCAATTGCATAAACCCATTCAAGGTAAGCATCAACATCAATCTTACCTAGAATTCAGGCAAATCAACCTTAAAGTTGAAAAATTCTTCTTGTCTTTCCCCATAGGCAGGTTGTGTTGGAGTTATGTAAATATAGTGCCCTAGAAAGCAAGTGTATTTACATGTAACTTTATCTTCTTCAGTTACAGTTTTGTAATGAAAATATTTATTATTAATAAAACAAAAGAGTTTGGTTTTATCTATATGAGCATTATATATCTGGTCATAAGGTACCAAGATTCATTTGTAAGTAATATACATATACATAGAGATGTATGGGAAACATGTATATTATTAGAATCTGAATTAATTGATTCACAGTTGAATAATTAAGTTGGTCGTTTGATTATGGTTTAGACTGTAGTGTTGCGATTTATCTCCATATAAGTAAAGGAGTTTACTTAAAGGGAATGATGAGTTTCATATCATGATAGTAGTAGACTATCGATAATGGCACTATTAAATGAATCTGGAATCAAGTATGTTTTCAAGAATAAAGTGGGTCGTTACTTTAATCTTAAAACATACAACTTAAGCATTCGCTTATTATGGACCACAATCTTGATGAGTGGTGAACTCATATGTGTTTCATTATAATTCTTGATATGATCGGAATGGATTTTTACAGGGTATTAATCCGATTATCTGCATGTTGGAATTATTAATTGAAACATGTATCGAGAACATTCACTCAAATAAAGAGTTTATCGTGTTATCATCTCTTCTAGATGTTTTAAGGAGATTTGGTGATTAAACTGGCGCTAGTAGTTTGATGGACTAGCTACCCATCAAGTCTTAACACTAAGATGAGATCTTATGTGTTAATCACCATATAAAGTAAAATGAGAGATCTAGAAGGAAAAACCAACATAAGGGCAAAACGGTAATTTTACCCTTTGTTGTGCGGATGGCTATAATAAGGTTCTAAATAGGGTTTGCAATTGGACATATTCTCATAATATTTAATAATTCAAGAGTTCAACTAATTGTCTTTAGTGGAATGACATTTAGTTAATAAGCTAGAATTAATTCCAATGAGATTGAATTATTTCGGGCTTATTGGAGCTTGAATTATCAAAGTCCAATAAGATTCCCCACTTGGCTTTAAGGAAGGTTATCAAGCTAAGTAAGAAGTAGTTTGGAGGCTTTAGAAGTCCATAATTGAATGATGGGCTTATACTAATTAATGGTTAATTGGAAGCCCATATGTTCATTTAGAAATGGGCTTGTTTTGGTTTAATGTAATTGATTAGATTAATTATATTAAAACAATTTTTTAAAATGGAGAAGAAGCAATTTCGAAATTGTGTTAGGTTAGATGTGTAACCACACATTTGACATTAAAATACTAAATAAAGATGGTCTTTATTATGGTTCATCATTATTAAATGGAGTTATGAACTTACCATTAAATGGTTTAATGGTTGGCTTTTAATGTTGGCATGTAACCTATTTGCATTCATTAGATTAAAGATGAAAGATGTGCATTAGATGGACCATCTTTCTTCTTTCTTCTTGCCAAAACCGAAATGGGTATTCAATTATAGGTTATGGTCTTTTCAAATAGCCATTTTAAAGATAAATGAAGTAAGTCTCATTTATTGGCTATTTGATGAGTGATTAATGTAAGAAGTGATGCATTGGATGCCTCTCACTCTTTCCATTTCATGCATATTTCGAAATTGAGATGTAAGAAAGGGTTCTTGCATGTTTTTTAGACATTCTCTCTTTTCATGCAAGGTAGAACCGAAATTCCTAAGTGAAAGAATTGAAAGAGTTTCAATTTTGGTTCTTCTTCTTCTAAGAAAATCTCCTCCAAATATTTCTTCTCCTTTCCCACCAAAGGATTTTGTTAACCTAGTTGTCCTTGAAGAACAAGTGGTAAATCTAATTGGTAGAGGATACTACTACAAGGAAGAAGATAGATTGCTAAAGGAAAAGACTCAAAGGCAAAGGATTTGGATACAAGAAGGAGAGGATAGCGCAGCGAGGATTTAAAGCTGTAGCGAAGGAGTCGGTAATTCCTTTTATCTTGTTCTTGGTTTTATTATCCTTATACCATATCATGTATGGATTAGCGTGTTGATTTGGATATATTGCTTCCGCTGCAAGATGATTTCTTAAAAAGTTTTGAAATCTATCGTTTCTCCAAACTAAGCATGCTTTCTTTTTCCGATCCAACAGGTTGTGGGAGATATCTATTGGTTGTTCTTCTCACTCCTTCATGGAATGGCCCTCTTCCTCTTCCTCTAATGGCTTCTCCACGACCTACTACAATTGGGCATTCATCTTCACTGAATTCCTCATCAACCAAATCTTCTTCTTATGGAAGTTGATTCACCAAAGGGGAATTCTGTACAACCATTTCCAAGGCCTCATTTCTAGCTTTAAGGGCCTCCATCTCAAGCCTCATCCTCGCAAACACAGCTACCAAATCTTGATTGTCACCGATGGACATGGTGTTTTTGTTTTTTGGTGTTTTTGGATTGTTGGACATAAAAAATGGTTGGTAAAAAAGGTGCAGGATATCTAATTATGTTCTTTGATACCAACTGATGGCGTGTTAGTGGCTATGGTGGCTAGTGGTGATCGAAATGGTGACTAGTGGTGGTGATGTGAAAATTGGACAGTTTAGTCTTATTAGGGAAAACAAAATAGTCAACTTCAAACTCATGTTTTGTGTGGCACCCCACCCTCTCATGACACGTACCTGACATCCTGAGTGATGTTCAAGTGCGAATCCCGCAAGGGTGGCATGCTAGAACAATCAACTACTCAAAAACTCATTACAATTTTTTTTAATTCTTGTAGAAAACAATATATGCATACGTGTATACAAAAATCAGTAATCAAATTCAGACCCATTTTACGCATAAACATTTTCAACACAAAGTTACAACTAGTGCATAACTCATCAAAATTTCACTAGTGACTTAGGCCTAAATTCAAATACAAAACATTTCGGATTTCAAAAGTTATTACATACTGAACTATTCAAATACATATGATACAAAAATTTGTGAAATATACAATTTATTACGAAAATAAAGAAATACAATGCAGACACGAACTGATCCCGACCTCTATCCCTAACTTGCATGTAGGAGGTATACTCCCATTTGCCTAACGGGGTATTCTTCTGATCCTAAAAATATTTGTAAATTTTAGGTGAGTTTTACGAACTCAGTGAGTGACCATCATCGACGGTTCACCCAGTCACATAACACATAATTCACATTTCACATCCAATACAATTTAATCATTCATATTATGCATATGCAGTGCACATGAGACTCACTTTTCATTAATTACTTTATTGTGACTGAACGCCTAAACTATCCCGTATCCATTGGATACCAGACTCATTACTAACTGTCTCTTATCCGCTTGGGGGATACAAGGCTCATTTTACATAGTGAGCCTTAGGCTCTTAATCACTTTTGAGCCCGAGGCATTTTTTTACTCGTTGAGTTTTAAGCTCTGATCGATGGCTACTTTAGTCACAATTGCTATTATGTTTCATGCATTCATGTAATGAAATGCATCACAATATTCAGTCAATTGAAAGTGCTCAATAACACACAATCATATTCACTATCACATCTAATTCACATTGTCATCGAACCTTAGTCCAGCATTCAACACTTAAGTAGAGAAAGCACTTACTCCGTCTAATTCACATTCAATGAGCACTTCAATATTTCATTCATACATCACATTCATCGGACCTCCTGTCTGGAAACCAGCATAATCAATCACATTCATATAGTCATTCAGTAGTCAATCAATACAAAAATTCAAAACAGAACAAACAATGAAATGAGACCATCTAGGTCTACTCACAGTACACTCCAGATTAGCATTAGCTTCCATGATCTAAAACCGTCTAAATGCGAACGTTTATCTTGCACATCAAAATTATGCAATACACACATTGAACACACACATTAATAACTTTGCACAATTATAAGCATTTATTTATGCACAAATGTCTATACTGACTATGTACAATGCATGTTCTCAACAATTACAGGTATATTATCAAATTTCATATCTTATCCACATTCTCATTTTATAACTCAATTACTCACCATTTCATTTTTAGCATTATTTGCTCTTATAAAAATCAAATTCTCATTCACTTTAACTTTAACTTGGTACTCATTACTCATTTCCTTTGAATCACAACCATAATCATATGAACCCCTTCATCTCCATTATACACATGTCCTTGGCATTTTAATACCAAAAATTCATTCACTATTGTTAGTCTAATATTATATGATCATACAATATCCAAACTCTCATTCTTTCTTATAAATTCTTCAAATTTCCAAACCTTTGGGTCTATTTTCCATGACCAATTAGACAATGCAAATGAGGTAATTTGGAAACAAATTCTCCTAATAACATGTTATTTATTGTCTTAGGTTTCTAGTAACACCAAGATCATTCAATTTGGTTCAATATTCCAAAAGTTATACTGCAAATAATTCGGACCATTCCTTAACTATAACAGTATTCTATACACAACTTCAAGTCAGATTACGGAACTATGGAGACATAATTGGAATTTACTTTGTTCATAACAATTGTAGTAATATGTCTTTATTTTAATATAAATTAAGAATCATTCCATTTAGAGACCTACAGGTAAAGTTAGGCCTAAAATACCAAAACTTGTTCAGTGAAAATACTCCAGTTATCATTTCCAGAACTCCTCATCAATTATGTCCCAAATTCATCAATAAATCTCCCGAGAATGATTTCATATGGTTATATGTTTTATTTTAGATCAATATAAATGAGTTATGAGTCCAATGGTTCAAGTCTCATGTCATTTGGAGGTCGGGAGAAGAAGTTATGACCAATAGAGTGAAGGATGTTCACATTAGTCCACTTCAGCAAGCACTCAATGTCACGATCGTGCATAAGCACGATCGTGAGATTCAGAAAGTTCGTGCTTTTGTGGAATTCTCCAAACAGTCACGATTGTGAAGAACCATGATTGTGCAACCCCTCTTTTTCTTCTCCAAATTCAAGTGCTGCAAAACACTCTTCTTCTCCAAAACAAACTTTCGGGTCACACTTTCATGGAAGTTTTGACAAGGAAAATGAAGGATTTAGGCAACACACTCTTATAAATAGTTGTTTCGATATGTCTTAAGTTTCAAATGAAATCAATTTCATGCAATTTGGTTTGATATTATGAAATTTATGCTAAAAACACTATAGATTTTTCCAAACCACAACAGAATCCACAAACTCAACTTTGAGCTAAATTTGAAACTCTTTGAGACAAAATTGAATTTCAATTTCTTCATGAAAAATATAGCCATATGTCTCTAGTTTAATATGAACTTAAAAGCATCCCATTTGAATGTCTACAGACCAAGATATGATAAAAATACAAATGCATGTTTAGTGAAAACACTGCATCTGTACATTTTCTAACACTCTTCATCATCATTTTCATCTTAGTTAATCTCTTTTGCTTAGTCTATCACTTATAGCTTATTTCCTCTTCATTCCCACTTCCATTTCAGTTCAATTGCAATCACAAACAAATTATGGTCTATATTTGATCATTAACCCAAAAACAGAACATATACATGTACCTATTCATTATCAATTTTCTGCACATGTATTTTACTCCGATATCATCGTCTATCATCATATGTGCTACTATTTAGACCACCCATGAAGAACAAAGCTTAACTTACAAGTTTAGCTCCAAAGCTTCTTCAAATCTTCAAATAACCCTAGCCCCCAAGCATCACCCAATAATCACCTTTTTAAGGTGGAATTGGTTGGGTTTTTATTTATATAAAGAACATGACAAAGTGTTGAAGTGGTAAGGTGAAGGATTATACAAAAGCTCAACCTTGATGGTTGGGTTATGAAAGCATTGTGTGTGAGAGAAAAAGAGATGAAGAAGGTGAGAATATTTCATGAAAATGAAAGATATGACAAAATGAAGATGGCCATTCCATAGATGTAAATAAATTTGGGTTAAAAAGCTTGGTAAGTGTCACGACACATGTCACGACACTTACCACATAAAATAAATACTAATGCCTTTCACTTATGCTACTACATAACTCTTAATAATTAGTCCATTTGTCTCCCAAATTTCTACTTTAATTGTCTCCAAATTCTCAATATCATTTTCTCAATAAATCCAAAGTCATCTATAAAATTTCTTCAATATCATTTAATTATTATTTCTATTTTCATTCATCAATTTATTTGCTAAGTGGCGTTTTTCCTAGGCCAATATACCCAACATTTTTTGGAAATTTCTCCTAAAATTCATCAAAATTCTAATCCAATATTTATACTTCTCCAATTCGGTTTTCAATAGAAATAATTCACAAGTCTATATAAACACATTTATAATCAATTATACCTGGAATGTCAACGAATGCACGTATAGTCATTTTAATGTGTGCAAAAACTCAAATTCACATGTGTGTATGCTAACATTATGCATGACCATGAAAATGCAGTTTTCTTAATCTCTCTTTGATCTCACATGTACCATATTTTTAGGCTCTAACTCTTAGTATGGGAACAAAATGTTACATTTTGGATGCTTGCCAGGGTCAAATGGGATGAAAGTGGATGTCAAATTGAAGTTCAAGATGTGAACTCCAAATATGGTGAAGGAATCATGGCAATCTAATGTCTAGAAAAAAATTTATGATTTTTTCTTGATAGATTGATTCTAGATTAGGAAAGTGATGAAGCTGCGGATTACACAATGAGTCGATTTCAAAGTGCATTTTTTGGATAAATGGCTGGGAATTTGAGGGTGGTTCTTGAGGCTAAATTGAAGTTTAAGAAGTGAACTACAACATTGATGAAGGAAGTTTCATGATTTGATGAGTAGAAAAAAAATATGATTTTTCTTGAATAAGCCATTTTGGAAATGGAAAGCTAGAATTGTGGAAATTGACTAGAAAATTAAATGGGTGAAAGATAGGTGATTGTTTTTCGAAATAAACAAAACCCTCTAGTTTTTGGAAACTAATAAAACCTAAATGATAACATTGAATTGCAAATGCAAATTCTCTCTCAATTTGATAAAAATGATTTGAATCTAATGAGAGTTTTTACAATGCAATATATAAGGAAATAAAAGAAAATGAATGGTCATGAAGGAGAACCATATGTCGGTTTCTCTTCAGCCATTAAACAACTATAAAATGACGTAATTAAGGAAACTAAGAAATTAAAATTAAGCTAGTAACTTAAGTCTCATAAGGGACAAATAAAATAAGATAAATGCATTTTATTCACCAAATATCGTCAGCCGAAATTGAGCTGCATTTGGATTGAGATCTTGGGCTTCGAACATCATCATAGAGTGCAACATAAGCTAGACTTTTCTATTAAAATAACATTAGGAGAATGGACTTCAAAAATCATGCATTTGTAAGTCCCAAAGGGCTTGATTAAAACCTGTAGCTTTAGGCTCAAATTTGTCTCTTCCTCAAGCTCCTCTTCTCTGACTGAATCCCTATCATCACTATCATTTGAACTTGTTGGACCAAAAGCCCTATTAGAAATGTTTTCCAAGGCTACACTTGATGGACCTCCATCAGTGTATCTCGTTAGATAGAGTGTTTCCACTAAATATATTAATGTATTTTAGCAATATCTTAACCTATAGATGCCCAAATGGGATGATTTTAATTCGAAATTAAACTAAAGACATATATAAAACTTTCATGAAGGAATTGAATATGAATTATGTCTTTAAAGGTTTTGAAATTTTGATCAAAATTTGAATTCAGGTTGTTATCCCTAGTTTAAAATAGCCTTTAGTATTTTGGGTATAAATCTTGAAACAATACACCAAATTGCATAAGATTTATACCATGAGAAACTTAAGATATAGGAAAAAGAATGTCTAGAAGACCTTAATACTTGATTTGAATGTTTACTATGTGCTTATGATAGAACAAGTTCTAATATTGAATGGTGAGCTTTTGTCACAATCGTGACATGAGTGTCACAATCGTGACCTTGTCTTCTTTCACAACTAGAACATTGTTTCGACTTTGATGTTTACTACATCTCACTTGAACCCTTTTGGATGTCTTTGAAACTTAATAAACCCAATATAAGGGTAATATGAGACTCTTTATGCATGTAATGTGTATATATGTAAATTTTTTTATTATTAGGGTTATGTAAATATAGTGCCCTGAAAAACAAGTGTATTTACATATAACTTAAATCTTTTCGATTTTTTGTAATGAAATTATTTATTATTAATAAAACAAAAAGTTTGGTTTTATTTGTATGAGCATAATATAACTAATCATAAGGTAACAAGATTCTTTTGTAAGTAATATACATATACATGGAGATGTATAGGAAACATGTATAATATTAGAATCTAAATTAGTTGATTCATAGTTGAATAATCAAGTTGGTAACTTGATTATAGTTTAGACAATAGTATTGCGATTTATCTCCATGTAAGTAAAGGAGTTTACTTCAAGGGAATGATGAGTTTTATATCATGATGGTAGTTGACCATCGTTAATGGTACATTAAATGAATCTGGAATCACATATTTTTTTAAAGAATAAAGTAGGCCATTTTTTTAATCTTAAAACGTACACTTGGTATTCTTTTATTACGAACCACAATCTTGATGAGTGATGAACTAATATGTGTTTTATTATAATTCTTGATATGATCATAATGGATTTTTACAAAGTATCAATCTAGTGTCTGCATGTTGTAATTATTAATTGAAACATGTATCAGGGAACATTCACTGAAATAAAGAGTTTATAGTGATATCATCACTTTTAGATATTTTACGAAGATTAGTGATTAAACTGGTGTCAGTAGTTTGATGGACTAGCTACCCATCAAGTCTTAACATCAAGATGAGATGTTGTGTATTAATCACCATATAGAGTGAAGCGGGAGATCTAGAAGACAAAAAATCAAAATAAGGGGAAAACGGTAATTTTACCCTTTATTGTGTGGATGGCTATAATATAGTTTATAATAGAGTTTGCAATTGGACATCTTATTTCAAACATATGTTCTCTTAATATTTAGTAATTCAAGAGTTAAGCTAATTATCTTTAGTGGAATGACATTTGGTTAATAAGTTAGAATTAATTATAATGAGATTAAATTAATTTCAGGCTTGTTGGAGCTTGAATTATATAAGTCCAGTTAGGTTCCCCACTTGGCTTCTAGGAAAGGTTTACAAGCAAAGTAAGAAAAATGAATAGAGGTACTAGAAAGAAAATAAACAAAGATAGGACCGAATTAGATTCAGAATAATAATATCATAATAATTTAATTTAGAGTTAATTAAATTAGGTTTTAATCCTATGATTAAATGTTGGGCTTACACTAATTAGTTGTTAATTTAAAGACAAAAGGAGGGAAAAATAATTTAATTTAGAGTTAATTAAATTAGGTTTTAATCCTATGATTAAATGTTGGGCTTACACTAATTAGTTGTTAATTTAAAGACAAAAGGAGCGAAAAACCAAAACGTAAAATGATGTAGATTTTAGTTTTATATAGCTAAATGGACAACAGAACATTTAACATTGAATTGCTAAGTATAAGGTGGGTTTTTATCATGTTTCATCCTTATTAAATGGTTTAATGGTCTTATAATTAAATAGTTTAATGGTTTTCATTTAATGTTGGCATGTAGAAAAACATATAAACCTTTTAGCATTCATTTGATGAAAGAAGGAAGTAGTGCATATGTTGCTCTCTCTCCCTTCTTTCATCATTTAACTGAAAATGAGTGTCTTATTTTTGTTTTTTTTTCATCTAGCCATATTAAACAAACTAGAATGTCTCATTTATTGGCCTTTCTTTCATTTTGATTAAAAGAATGAAGTGGCGCATTAGTTGCTTGAACTCCCCTCCTTTCTTTCATGATCTAGTCGAAATTAGGAATGAGAGTGTCTCATTTTGGTTCTTTCAACTTGTTGATCATAAAAGGAAAACCTCTACAATATTTCTTTTCTTTTCCCACCAAAGGATCTTATTAAACAAGTTGTCAAAGGCAAATAAGTGGTAGATCAGATTAGTTGAGGACACAGTAGCGAGGAGAGGATACAATAGCGAGGGGTCAAAGTTGTAGCAAAGGAGTAGGTAAAATTTCGATCATGTTCTTATTTATTTATTTTTCTAATACTATATCATGTATGGATTTAAACATGTTGATTTGGTTATTATGTTTTTGTTGCGTTTTGAATTCGAAAAAAGTTTTTAAAATCAAATGTTTAACCAAATCTAGTGTGATATTGTTTTTCAATCCAATAATTGGTATCGTAGACATTTTATTATGCATGATTCGATTCCTATGTGTTACATGGGTTAGCAATTATATTTATGTATACTGTATATTTTTTTGTGTGATAGAAATATATATGATGTTTGTTTCGCTCTTTTGGTTGTCTATAGACAATATGGTTTTCCTGCGTTTGGTACACTGTGTTTTGATTGCTCTTTTTTGTGTAATAGAAATTGCATCTAAACAATATGGTATTTGTTATAACTTAAAGACCAAAAAGATCGAGTGGGAGAGGTTGCTCATGTGAGAATCCGTGGTCTCCATATGATAGCCCGTTTGCAAGTGGTGAAGTGTTACTTCCCATTGGAGAACATGAATCCTAGATATTTCATGGTTTGGATCTCCTAAAGGATAAGTCAACTCATTGGTAACAAATGTGACCTCCCACTGAGGCATGGTTTGCAAGTACCTTTAGTGGATGAATCAAATGGTTACACACTCAACATATTTTATCAATAACTTGCCCATCGTAGCTCTGTTGATAAATGTAAGGATCAAATTATGGCGCTTCTTAAAAAATTAGGCATGAAGATGATTATTAGCTTTTTCAATAGTAGGGTCCCAGTTTTTCTTTTAATAGATAAGATGGTCCACCGTCACTTAATCCGTTATATATAAGAAAAATAACCATCATATAAAGATTTATCTTTTTAAGTTTTGTTAAATCTATCATCATGCATACATGCATCATGATTTTATACAAAGTTCCAATATTGTTGACTAGTATGCTCATTCTTTAATAATATTTTTTTAGACATAATCACCACAATATGAATCCACTCACAATGCTCTTGACTAATAAAAAATTGGAAAATGGAGAGAAATTTAATAAATGGAGACATAACCTCGACATCGTTCTCCAATATGAACAAATTTTATAGGTATTAACGGACAATAAGCCTGCACCTTTGGGTGAGAAGTCAACTTCTGAGCAAGTCCAACAATATGAGCGATGGAAAAATGCTGATAAGACTACCAAGTGCTATATTCCGATGATTGAACCCAAGTTTTCTATATTATTTAGTGATATTTTTATGGTTTTTGTTATACTTTTCGGCTCTTTTTATTGGATATTGTGCTTAATTTAGCTTAAGAGTGCTTGTTCTAAATTAATGTTATTTGAGGAGAATTGACATAATTAGTTAATAATTGCTCTCACTTCTAACGTCACTAAAATCAATTTCAAACTATGATAGCCAGAGCTCACTTTCAAGAGGATTTTGTCACTGTTTAATCACCTGTTTTTCATCTTTCCATTTGATATATCCCTAAAATCCAAAAATACATTTTACAATTAAATTTAGTTCAATTAATGATTTCAAAAATCAAAACCCCCTTTTTCCCAATTAGCTTGTATAGCATGGCATATAGGTTAACTTAGGTACATTCAATTTAGGTTTCGATTAAGTGAACGACCCGGGTTGCACCCTATAACGCAATCCTTGGATTATTTTTATTTATGAATAGGTTTGAATCAAATTGTGCCGTTGCCAGGGAACCAAGAAATTGGTTATTCAGGTTAACTTCTGTCATTTTGCTACTAAGTTAGGTTAAGAGCCTTTTTAGATTGCATTCTAGATAGTTTCGCTTCATATTTGTCAATAGTATAGGTTTTCATTTTGCACAGCATCAAAATTTCAATGATACTGATTTTCTTCATTTTTCATACTTAGCGTTTTATATCTGCATAGTTCAGAGTCCTATTTGCTGCTTTCTGTGAAATTTCGTCGTGTCCAACTCCTTTTTTCACTGTGGCCAACTTGTAGGATTTTACAGGGATTCATCTTGGGACATTTTCATCAAGGCTAACTCCTGGCTTCGTCTCGACCAACTTTCCTGCACAACTTTGAAATTTCTTTACCTATTCATACATACTTTCACATAGCCATACACTTGTATCCATCACGCCTCATCTTTTTACTTAACTTTGTGAGCTTGCAAATCAATTTTGTTCACTTTTATTCTCTTTTCAATTTTTCCCTTGCATGCCCTCGAAAGCCAAACTCCTACTCTTCAACCCCGAAATTGAGAGAAGTTTGAGAAAAATTAGAAAGGAGAAGAGAGTATAAGGGACTAGCAAGGTACTTGTCGAAAACGAGAATATCTCAGTGGAGTCTAGCCTGTCAAGCAGTGAGAGTGAATCATTAGACAGTGAGATAATGGCTAAAAATCTAGCTAATCTGGGAAACCCTAGCCTTAATGCTAACTAACCTAGGAATGGTGATAACGGAGGTAAGGGGGAGTAGGAGTGAGTTGGTGAGAACAATGGTAACCTTAGAAGGAGGACCATTAGGGAAGCTACTACCTCTGATGTGAATTACGATCCTTTTACTATTGTTTTCCCTAATTGGATGTGAATTTTGAGATTAAAGGATTGCTTATTAATTCTCTTCCTAAATTTCATAGTTTGACAGGAGAAGATCCCGACATTCACTTGTAACCATTGTCCATGATTTTCTAGAGAATGAAACTGGTGTACGCTTCTTTAGATCAAGTGTTATGGAAAGTCTTTCATCTATCCGTGGAGGGTAAAGTAAGGGAGTGATGCATGAGCCTTCCGAGACAGGTGGCGAATGCCTACCACAGCTGGGGAAATTTAAGAAAGATGTTCTTGGAGAAGTACTTTCCTGATTCTAGAACTTCATTAATGAGAAAAGAGATTAACTCTGCACGACAAGATTATGATGAGTCCATCTACAATTATTGGAATCATTTTCAGGATCTATTGTGAAGATTCCCTCACCATCAAATACCAGACGAGCAGTTGGTGCAGTACTTCTATGATGGGATGAAGAGTCAAGACAAGGGTATGTTGGATGCAACCTTATAAGGTTCACTAATAGACCTCAGTGCTGATAAAGCTTGGGATCTGATTAAGAAAATGGCTCTGAATCACCAGCAGTATAGTGCTAAGGACAATAGAGGAGTACATGAGTTGGGAGCTTCAACAGTTCACTCTAGAAGAATGGAAACTTTTGAATCTAAGGTCGACTCTTTGGAGAGTAAAATATCTACTCAACTATCCCTCATTACTGCAGAGTTGAAAAATATGAGTGTGCATTGTCCACTAACCCCTATGGATCTTACTGCACTTAGTTGCACAACTTATGGTTCTATGATGCATATTTCTAGTGTCTATCCCAATCGTTATGAAGAGGTATCTACTATCTATTGGGGTCGGCCAAATCAGAAATGAGACCCTTATTCTAATACATACAATCAAACCCTATTCCAAATCAGAAGGGATGGAAATCAAATTCTTGACTTGGTTGGAGAAACGAAGAAAGTAGACCTCTAAATAGATTTCAAAGAGGTGGAGGGGCTTGTACTTCTATTAACCAGTTTCAAAATCAATAGCAAGCTTTAACCATTCCACAAAAGGAAGACATAAATCAACTTTTACATAATATGATGGCATTGATGAAGGAGGGGAGGATTTCTAATGACAACTAGTTCAACTCCCTAGCTTCTCTAATTCAACATGAATCTTTTAAGAATATTGCCAGATTCAATGCCCTAGAGAAAACAATGGAGCAATTAGAGACAAAGACTGAAAATATCAACTGTTATGTCACTCAGCTATCTAATAACATGAGTGAGCAACAAGCTAAGAGCAGTGGCTCTATTCCCTCAAACACTATTATAAACCCTAAAGGTTTGAATGCCATCACTCTTTGAACTGGGAAGCAAGTGAAGTTCAGTGATTAGGATGAGGAAGTAGTTAAGGAGGAGATTGAATGTGATGAGTTGCCTCCTACACTAGCAAGGGTACATAATTCTGAAAGCTTTAAGGAGAGAGCATTATTAGCTAAAAAGGAGTCCACATTTTTAAATAGCAAAGGAACAAATTCTGAGAGCTACCATGAATAAACAATAACAAGGGAGCATATTGAGTCAAGCAAGCATGATGCTAATAAAACCAATAGTAAGGAGGTAAATCTTAAAGACCTTCCTTTTCCTAATTCATATTTGATAAGCAAAAGAATGACTGAAACTAAGCATGAAAAAGATATTATTGATTTGTTTAGTAGAGTGGAAGTTAATATTCCTTTGGTTGACCTTGTGAAACAAGTTCCTGCTTACGCCAAATACCTTAGACCTGTGCACCCATAAGAGGAAGTTTAGGCCAAATGAAAGAGTTCAAGTAAGCTTAAATGTGTCTGCCCAATTTAAACCTCAAATCCCTATGAATTGCCAAGAACCTAGATCCTTTACTATCCCTTGCACTTTAGGTAAAGTTACTATAGGGGGAGCTTTGTTAGATTTAGGGGCAGCTATTAATGTCACGCATAAGTCTGTTTACACTTCATTGGGAGTTAATACTCTTAAGTCTACCACTGTAGTACTCCATTTGGCTTATAGGTTTATTTGGTATCCTGAGGGCATTATAGAGGATATTTTGGTCCAGTTTAAGGATTTGGTTTTTCCTACTGATTTTTATGTGCTTGACATGTCTTCTAAACCTATTCATGACACCACACTGATTCTTGGTAGACCTTTCTTAAGAACTACTAACACCATGATTAGCATGAAAGAAGGAACCATCATAACAGAAGTAGGTGATCACAAAGTTTGTTTTAATATGTATGAAGCAATGAAACATCCTTATAAAGATTACTCACCTTTGGGTATTAATATGATTGATATTGCTATTGATGATGCTTGCTCTAAATTTGAATTGCAAGATGATTCCTTTGGCTCTAAACTATATTCACTTGATTCTACTGATCAGAAAGACACCATTTCTTCCTTTTCATCTATTTATTCTTTTGCCTCCACTTGCTCATATGGAGGTGACATAACATGCCTTAACTGTGTAGTTGTTAATTGCAAAGTAATGTTATCATCTATTGTCTCATATGTGAGTTTTATTCCTTATATTGTCAATGATGACTCCCTTGGGGAAATGTTTTCTATTAATAGTTCAGGTGATTATAACATTGTGAAGGTTGACACTGATGTGGCTATTGATGAAGTTATTTCATGACAACAAAAGTGTCTGACTAAAGATAACAAAGATGGTCCACTTTCAGCTATTCCTCTTGCTTATTTGATGCAAAGACACCTTGACTCTAAGGATTATTCTCAATCCCTTACATCTCCTAACTTATCTACTTTTAATTCTTCTCATACCTTGAGATACTTGGATGAGTTGTTGTCTAGTGATGATTCAGGCATGCGGAAGGATTTATCTAAGGTAGTTACTCTTATAGATCAATCCAAGGTTGATTCAATGCTTAGAATAGATGGAGATTGTAAAGCTGACTGCATGGAACCTGAACTATCATTGGTTGAAGGAAAGGGGAGTCATCTGCTCTCTCTTGAACTTTATGAATTGATCCCTTCTATTATGCAACCTCCTAAGATTAAATTAAAACCCCTTCCCCCTACTTTAAAGTATGCTTTCCTTGAGTCTAATGAGAGATTACCTAATTGCAAATTCCCTATCTAACAATGAGGAAGAGAGACTCCTTGCTATGTTGAGAGAGCATATAGGAGGGTTCTAAAGTGGACTTTAGCAAACAAACCTGGGATTAGTCCAACTATTTGCGCTCATAAGATCCTACTAAGTGAGGGTTCCAAACCTATGAGACAGTCCTAAAGGAGACTAAACCCACTTATCATAGAAGTGGTTAAGAAAGAAATCACCAAACTTTTGAGTGTTGTGATCATCTATCCTATATCTATTAGAGAGGGGGTTAGTCCAGTACATGTAGTGCCTAAAAAAAGTGGGGTCACTGTGGATGGAAATGATAAGGATAAGCTTATTCCTACAAGAGTGCAAAATTCATGGCGTATATGTATAGACTATAGAAGATTAAATGATGCCACATGAAAAGATCATTTGCCTCTTCCTTTTATTAATCAAATGCTTAAGAGAGTTGCAGGGAAATCTCATTACTATTTTCTGGATGGTTTCTCTAGGTACTTTCAAGTACCTATTGCACTAGAGGACCAAGTTAAAACCACTTTTACATGTCCTTCTAGTACCTTTGCTTATCAAAGGATGCCTTTTTGATTATGTAATGCTCCAAGGACTTTTCAGCATTGTATGATGGTATTTTCTGTTAATTTTTAGAGGAATGCATGGAAGGCTTTATGGACAACTTCACTATTTATGGTGTTTCTTTTGATAATTGCCTTGCTAGTCTTGAAAAAGTTTTGAAAAGAAGCGTTGAAAAGAATTTGATTTTAAACTTTGAAAGATGTCATTTCATGACTAATGAGGGCATAGTTGCTAGTTCATTTGATTTCTAACAAGAGAATTGAAGTTGATAAAGCTAAGATTGAGGTCATATCTTCTTTACCTTATCCTATCTGTGTTAGAGATACAAGATCAATTTTGGGAAATGTAGGATTTTATAGGCATTTTATAAAAGATTTTAGCAAGATTGCATTACCTCTTTCAAAGTTTTTACAAAAAAGATGTAAAATTTGAATTTAATGATTCGTGTAGAGATGCTTTTGAAGAGTTCAAGTCTAAACTCATTTCTTCCCTTATTCTGATTGCCTCTAATTAGAAATTAATTTTTGAGCTTTCATCTGATGCTTCTAATTGTGTTGTAGGGGCTATGTTGGGCCAAAGGGAGGAGAAGCTTATAAGAGCCATTGCATATGCCTCGAAAACACTAGATGTTGCTCAAATCAACTACATAACAACAGAGAAAGAGCTATTTGTAGTAGTTTTTGCCTTAGAAAAGTTTAGGCCTTATCTTTTAAATTCCCATGTAATTGTTTTTACTAACTAGGCAGCTATTTGCTATCTTCTCAAGAAACCACAATCTAAGCCAAGATTGATAAGATGGGAATTACTTCTTTAAGAATTTGACATTTAGATAAAGGATCGACTCGGGGCAGCGAATCATGTAGCATGTAGCCGATCACTTGAGTAGGCTACCGGAGGAAATAAGGGGAGTATACTCTTCTGAACTCACTTGTGATTTCTTTTCCTGATGCAGCTTTATATGCTTTAGTTTTAAAAGAGCCTTGGTATGAGCATATAGTTAATTATCTCATGACTAGACTCACCCCTCCTCTTATGTCTATGTAGGAGGCACAAAAACTCAAGAGCGAAGCGAGGCATTACATTTGGAATGCTCCTCATCTTTGTCAGATGTTTAGTGACCAAGTCATAAGAAAGTGTGTGCCTAGTGAAGAATTTGATGCTATTATTTCGACTTGCCATTCCATGGTTTTTAAAGGGCATTTCAGTGTAAGGAGAACATCTAAGAAAATTGTAGACTCTGGATTTTAATGGCCAACCCTTTTTAAAAATTCTTTTACATTTTTCCAGTCCTATGAAAAATGTCAACATTTTAGAGGGTTAGCTAAAAGGCTTGAAATGCCTACGTAGCCTTATTGTTTTGCAAAATCTTTGATGTTTGGGGAATTGATTTCATAAGCCCCTGTCCTCTGTCTTTTGGTTTTGTATATATGCTTTTAGCTATAAAATATGTGTCCAAATGGATAGAGGTTGTACCTACTAGAAAAGATGTCCAAACAATGTCTAAATTTCTTAAGTCTAACATTTTCTGTAGGTTTGGGATTCCAAAGGCTATGGAGAGTGATAAGGGCATACACTTCTGTAATAGGGTAGTTGATAACTTGTTTTCAAAATTTGGTGTCACTCACAAAGTCTCTACTGCATATCACCCCCAAACCAATGGATGGGCTAAAATATCTAATAGAGAGGTGAAGCACATCTTGGAGAAGATAGTAAAGCTAACCAAGAAAGATTGGAGCTTGCGATTAGAAGAAGCACTGTGGGCTTATCGGATTACCAACAAGTTACAAATTGGAATGTCTTCCTATCGCTTAATCTATGGCAAAGCTTGCCAATTTCCAGTTGAGTTGGAGGATAAAGCATATGGGGTAGTCAAGAAGTACAACATGGACTTAGAATCTTCTGGGATGGAGAAAAAGTTGCAATTGCAACAATTGGAAGAGTTAAGGCTAGAGGTGTACAAGAACTCTCGTCACTACAAAGAGAAAACAAATTTTGTGAACGATAAAGTTCTCCTAAGGAAAAACTTCAAAGAGGGAGACAAGGTACTGTTGTTTAAGGCTCATTTCACCTTTAAGCAAAGGAAGTTTAACCCTCGTTGGGATGGGCCGTACACAGTCAAAAAGGTGCATAACTTTGGTACAGTGGAGTTTCTACATGAAGAGATTGGAGCCAAGCTTAAGGTGAATAGCCATCTATTGAAGCTTTACCATGAGAACCAGAAACCTCCATAACCCTCAGGTTGTTTCTTTCCTTCACTTGTTTACTTACTTTTTCCCTATGATTGCTCATAACAAGTTTTGGTGCATTAGTTTGCTGAGTAAGTGTGGGGGAGAAACTACCCCAATAGGAAAAATAGTTTGGCTTTTAGTTTAATTAGTAGTTTTTCAATTCAATATTATCCCCTTCTATTTCTCTCTTTCCTTTCTTTGTATTGTGCTTAATTACCCTGATGCATGATATATCTTCAAGTTTGGAGAAGTTTAGTATTGTTGATTGTGTTGCATTTTTTTCCAGAGCTTATTTGGTACCTTATGACCATATCTATGCACTTAAAGGTTTTCTAGGTATCCAGCCTGTCCTGTGTTTCTTTGTCATGTTTATCATTTCTTTGTTGAAGTTTTATTTCTGTCTTTTTGAGTTCGAACTAATTTCGTTACGGTGAACTCATGGTTTTGCCACGGCAAAGTCCCCCTACTTTCTTTATGTTGTTGTTGGAATATCTTCGCCACGCCATGGCGTGCATTCCATGTTATCGTGGTGAAGTCCTAATGTTTCTTCCCCTTTCCTCTCGGGATATCTTCTCCGTGGCGTGCATTCCACGTCGAAAATCCTCTTGTTTCTTCCCCTTTCCTCTTAGGATATCTTAGCCGTGGCATGCATTCCACATCGTCGTGGTGAAGTCCTGATATTTCTTAACCTTTCTTCTCAGGATATCTTCGTCACGGCATGCATTCCACGTCGCTGCAACGATGTCCCATGTTTCTTCCCTTTTCCTCTCGGGATATCTTTTCCACATTGAAGTACTCCTGTTTCTTCCATTTTCCTCTTGGGATATCTTCACCACAACGACCTCAAACTTTTGCTGTAGCAAAGATATAATCTAAACATACCACCTCTCATTTATTCAATTTTTATTTATCAGATTACCATTCTATCTTACATATCATTTACCCATTCATATTCTTTCTACTCTTTTTCATCTTTTCACACTCCCACCCCTTAAGCCTCCCGACTCTCCCCATTCGGTTTAAACTTTGGCACCTCCCCTCATCTCCCTTGTTGGGACCCGATCTCGAGACCGGACCCCAACTAGATAAGAACAGAAAACAAAAACGAAGCGAAAAGAGCAAAGGCAAAACGAAATCGTGGAAAACAAAAAACCTAAACGAATCAAAAGCTTTCGGAAATGAAAATAAAGAGGCGCAACGAATCAAAATAAATCGAATGCGAATCGAATAAAAAAAGCGGATAACAAAATGCGTAACAAAAACGAAAGCGGAATCGAATGGCTAAACCGATCAAAGTAAATAAACGAAGACAAATTCATAAAGCGGAGACAAAATGAAAGCAGATCCGACAATCCAAAATTGAATATCTTAGAAAACTATCGCGTTGGAAACCTTAGACTAAACTAATACGAAACCGGTATAAATTTTTTTTATAGACATCTTTATTCAATGTCATTCAAATCAAAACATTTTCCCCATTTGGAAATATTCATCTATGCCATAAGCTCAATTCATTTCATTCTCCAGATTCATCATTTCTCATCTTGTAAATAAACATATATTTTATTCTTATCTTTCTTTTGCCATAAAGAAAATAATCACACTTGTCCAAATACTATCGTAACAAAAATGATGGGTAGCATAATGGCTGTATTTGAACAAACCCAAAACCTACAAAGGGTTTTTAAACACACTTCTATATAGCAAATCAATCCACACAATTCATCAAATTCATCGGACCTCCTGTCCGGAATCCCAACATATACAAACACAATTCTAAACCTATCACTTCAATAATTCCCAATCATAATCAGAATCATCCATATCCACATCACAATCAGATCTTGATTCAATATACAATTTCATCAGTCAATCCAAAACGCAACCCAATCAGATTCATATACAATCACTATTTATATACCATAATCATACACAAATTTCATCATTCTTCATAATTCGTACACCTCATGAAATAATTGCTTACAAAATATATCAAATTTAATACATAAATCCACAATTCATATACACCATGAATTCAATGCTTACAATACATTTATGGCATTCAGAGCCATATACAGAACCGATACCAAAATCCCAAATACACAAAACACAAGCTAAGCAAAATCGAACAAACGCCCCGACTTTCTTTCATCCAATCTCCTGCTTGAAACCTGGAGATGGGGAAGAAAGGGGGTGAGCTTGACAGCTCATGGATAACATGTTTATAAATCAAATAATAAGCAAAAACATTTTCAAACCTCATTTTCAGTTGATAGAACTGTCACAGTAGGGAAAACATCAAAGGTTTATTCCTCAAATTTTCTGAATTCAAATCAATCGTAAATGCTTATTTTTCCAAAATCTCAATTTCTCCAAAACATTCATGAACAATATAAGGACATAAATGCATCACATGTATTCACATAAACAAAAACACTTAATTCGCAGAAACAAAACACAAATCACATCATAAATGGTTTGGGTCGGTCCAAAATAGAACGTACTGCACTTTCCCGTATAGCGGTCCTGTGCAGCCATAAACAGAACATACTACACTTTCACGCATAGTGATCCAATGTAGTCGTGAACTTATGGGAGTCCGAAATCGGAGCTCCGGTGCCACTAGCAGGCAGGTGGGTGAAGCCTATAAAAATGAGACCAGTGCACTGACTCAAGCTTATGGGACCTAACTAAACCCACATAACATATAATTCATACTTGAAAATCGGATTGCCGGAAGGCATATTTCGAAACTTGATTTTCATACACATATCAAAACTCAATCATAATTTACACAAATTCTAATTCACATTCATCATCTAGAATTTATATGGAAATTTCACAATCATTCAAAACCAATGAAATGATCAATTGAAGACATTTCTCAATTTATTCAAATCATTCGAAAAAAACCAAAACAATGAATTCGAAAAATTTTGAAAGGACAACCCTAAAAAACGAACTTAATCTATTTACCTTCGAACAGGTCTTGAAAAATTCACCTTAATTTCCCTCCTGAAATATAAAAGGCTTAGGGCCCAATTAGAAATTCTATTCTTAAACTAAAATGAAATTTTATAACTCTTCACACCGAACTCCAAAGTTCGCCAATTTGTTATCAATAAAAAGCTCAAACAAAACTCTACAACTTTCATGAAGGGTTTAGAAAAAAACCAATATGGCCTCTAAGGGAGTCAAAAACTACTTCAAAGTTACTGCCCATAAAATGACCATATGAACAATAATTGGAAATTTCCAACCCTCATAACTTCTTATTTCTAACTCCAAAAATGGCATATCATATCTCAATGGAAAGATTAAAAGATGATTTACAAATTTCATGAAGGAGGCAAAAATAAATTCAGTCATTAAAAGAGGTAAAAACTCACTCAAAGGTACTGCATGTAAAATGACCAATGAAACAGTAAAAATAACAATATGAACAGTAACTGTGTTCTTCCAATCCTCATAACTTCTTATTCCAAATCCATAAAATTGCATATGATACCTCAATGGAAAGGGTAAAAGATGATCTACATCTTCTATGAAGGATGCAAAAATCAATGAAGGCTCTAAAGGGGTGAAAAACCCTTCCAAAGATTCTACCTAAAATTGACCATAAATAGTAACTGAACTATGTCCAAACCTCATAAGTTTTCACTCCTAACTCCAAATAAGGCACATTATGTACCAGTGGAAAACTCTAAACATGAACTAAAATTTTCTAGAACACCCTCAAATCCAAATCACACTCTAAGGGGGTCAAAATCTCAGTCGAAGTTTCAGCCTGTTGAGTAAAATTTAACAGCACCTCCCCTAAAATTGATCTAGCCAAATCATCACCCAATCTCCATCACTTGCACAGAATAACTTCAATCCCCATAATCCTCAATCTCCCAACTCCAAACCAATCCATATATATGTACTCTCAAATGGCAACAACCAACTCCTATACATCTACTCATTTACATTCTCAAATCCGCAATTTCAAATTCACATGACCCATCAAAAAATCACATAACAATCTTCCAATCATTCATAACCAAAGAATGCAACACTTATAACAATTATCAAAAACATTCAACACAATAAATTCAAAATTTTCCATAAATTATCAAATTTATTTATAAATAACGAAATTCAGAATTTTTTTTTCAATTTATCAAATCATCGTAATCAAATCATTGTAAACAATGAATTTAACCTTGAAACAATTTTACAAAAATCAATTAGAAACGATAAAATTCAGAAATCTTCTCTTTTCTTGATTTTTCGAAAACCCACAATTAGCTTATAATTCGAACTATAAACACGGTACCCACCTCAAATCCTTGCTAGAAACTTGTTTAAAGCCTTAATTTCGCCATTCCTTTCCTTCATCCATATTGAAAATCCCTAATCAATAAACACCCAAATTAAACCTTACCTAAGGCATAATCACCAAAATTAACTTCATAATTCACAAACCCATATCAATCTTAAGCCAAATAAACCAAAATCTCACTAAAAATTCAAAGCTTAAGAATCATCACTTACCTTCATCTTCTTCATTTTCAAAATTTCCTTAGGTTGGAAGGAAGCTCGTGTCTTCTTCCTCCTTTTTCCTTCATGAAAGCATCAAAACCCCATTGGAAACACACAAAAATTGACACCCCTAGCTAACGTTTTCTTCTTCTTCTTCTTCTCCCACCGAAATGCTCTCACCCTCTCTTCTCTTCTTTTATTTCTTATTTTGTTCCTAATGGGTCGTGCCTCTCTCATTTCCTTCTTTAAAAACAACACTCACCTACCATGTCACTTAAATGATTGCTTAAAGACCCTTATGCCCCTCCATGTTAGCCTTGTAACTTAACTCTTTAAGTGGACTTCCAGAATTGCCCCTGAACTTTATTTTAATTCATGCTTACTTTAGGACAATTTGCTCACTATCAAATTGAAGGAATTTGTTAAAAATTCCTTCTATACAAACTTTCCTCGTTGTCTTAATTCCATAACGCCACCAAAATCATTTAATTTAAGGCACTACACTAAAAGTTACACTCCAAACATTTTGGACTTGTCTTATGCTAACACATTTTCCAGCACTTTATTTCCATCAAAAAATTGAAACTCTTAGAGGCTGAATTAAAATTCACTTTCTTCAGACAAATTGTAGCCCTATTTCTCTAGTTTAATCCAAATGAAGAATCCCCTCATTTCGATGACTAGAGAAAAATTTATGGCCAAAATACTTTCAGATTTTTCTAATCCAAGGCTGTACACTGATCCTAACTTCCATTCAGAAATTGGAAGTCTTAGAGGATAAATTGAAATACAATTACTTCATAAGACTTGTAGCCCCATGTCTTTAATTTAATTTGCAATAAGAATCAATTCAATCGGATCTCCATAGATCAAGAATTTCTCAAAATACTGAACCATATTCAAAAAATTATCCAACTTTGTTTGATTAAATCAATCACCCTCAATTTAATCTAAAAAATTCATAAATTTCCCATGGGAATGCAGATAATTGTCTTAAGAATCCAACGCTTCAAAAACCAAGTCAATCGGATGTCAAACGAAAAAGTTATAAGCGAAGGCGAGGCCTTCGCAGGGCGAGGGAGCCTGTGGGGCGAAATTCAAAGATTAGGCATGGGCACGCCTAAAAAATTCAGAGACTAGATGTGGGCACACCTAAGAATGGAATCTGGAGCTGTAGAAAATTCCAGAATTTTCAAAAATCATATCTTGTTCTCCTGAACTCGAAAATTAACAAATTTCGTATCAATAGAAAGCTTAAAGGAATTTCTACAACTTCCATGAAGAACTCACAAATCAATTCCATCTTTAAAGGGGTCAAAAACTCAATCAAACTTTCTGTCTATATGAATATCTTCCTAAACAATCACATAACATCAAAAATTTCTATCTTTCAACTCCTAGGTCCAAACATGTCATATTTTATATCAATGTAAAGATCAAAACAAAATCTAAAACTTTCATGCAGAACTTGTAAGCAATTTAAAACTCTAACTAAGTCAATTCTTCAGTCAAAGTTTTTGCCAGAATAACGTGTCATCTTATACCTCATCCAAACTTCATAAATTCATATCTTCCAATTCTCACATCCACAATTAACATATGATGCCTCATTGAAAAGCTAGGAAAATCTTCTATGACTTTCATGAAGACCACTTAACTTAATTCAAAACATATCAATCCAGAATTTGCATCAAAGCACAACATGCACAATCCTATACTTAAGAGTATTTTCAAAGACAAAGTAAAATAACCTTAACTTTGGAAACTCATAACTTTCAATTCTGATATCGAAAAATATCAAAATTTATGGCGACAGAAAGCTTTCAACAGAAGCTACAATTTTCATAAAGATCATTATCTCAAATTCTGCCTAAATCAAAAAGTCAACTCTCTATAACCAAAAAGTCAAACTTTCTTAATTCTTCAAATTCTCACACTTTTTCTCTTTATTTCTTGATTTTTAACTTCCATTTAAATCAACTCATTCACTTTAACTTTCATAACCCATACAAATCTATTCAAATCCCAAAGCTAGCAAAATCAATCAATTCTTTTCTCATCAATATTCTTAAGTATAATTACATCTATAACACAATACATATACTAAAATACTCATTTCATTTCATTTAATAATTTCTAATTTCACTAAAAGATCGGGGTCTAACATCCCTCTTCTCTTTTCCATCCCTTCTCCCTCTCCTTCCATCTGCCACTCTTATACTCTTCACTACCTTCTATTCCCTTTGCTTCCTGGCACTCTCGTTGCACAAATTTCTTCCTCCTCTGATAAGTATCTTCATCTTCTCTTCTTCTTCCATTTTCTTTATTTCTTCTATCATATTTTATGTTGGTGTTTAGGGTGGAATAGTTGTACATTTAATTCTTTCTTTAATTCTAGGTTTAGATTAGTTTTGTTTAAGTTACATAGAATCATTAAGTAACCGCTATTAGTTGCTTAGGTTGTCAGTTTTGGTTTGCTCTATTTGTTTGTTTAGTTTGTTTATCTATGTGTTCTCTCTGCAGGAAAATGTCAAGAACCAAAAGCCCTGACCCTCTCAGTGAGTTTGACTCCCTTGATAAATATACCTTTGAGGAACTGTATGAAAAAAAATCAATGCAAGACCTCTCATTAAAGAGTGACCTTTTCCTCTAGCCGCTTAGACAACCCTTTTTTCCAGCAACTTCATGCCTCCTAATTAATTGGTTTAGCTCAAGACCATACCCTAAGTAATGATAAGTTCATTAGTTATTTTTACACTTATGTTTGGTTCCATGGTCGATTGGACGTTGACTTCCATGGTATTAGGGAGCCATATGTATTCACTGTTACTAATATCTGCCACCACTATAGTCTTCTCCCATATTGCCGCTACCATTACGACCAACTCATCCATAACAATCTTTTGGGTGATGTTGCCCGTACCCTCTATCAAGAGGGTGCTGACTGGCATCGACGACACCACACCAAACAATACCTTAAATGCTCTAAGTTGTGGCTAGAGGATCATCCTTGGTTGCACTTGGTCTATGACAACATCGTTCCCACCACCCACTTAACTAATGTCACCAAACGCCAAGCCCTCTACATTTACCTCTTGATGACCGGCCGTTCGGTCAACATAGCTACTGTTATTGCCTCCTCCCTCCATGACTCCATCAATACACCTAAACTTACCAACGCCATAGCCTTCCCTCTCCTTGTCTTGGACATTTTCCATGCACACAACATCCCTGAGTTTGATAACGACAACTATTTAGACCCAGCCTCACTTTTTAAGTACGACCACCTCAAACAACCTGCCTTTAAATCACTACCCCCTCCCCTACCTTTATATAATGTTGGTGTAGCCCCAATAGCCAGTGCACCAACCGACGAAGGCCAGTCAGCTTAGGTAGCCCCTGAGCTTGTTACTTTAAAGACCATCACTGGCTAGATTGATGGACTTTCTGTTGATCTCTACCAACTCCGCATTGTTCTCTTGCGAGAGATGAAAGGGCAGTAGGATAGAGATGCTATGTATGATCAAGATAGGCAATATCTTCATCGCATGGATGTTTTGATCGCCGAACACTTACAATTCCAATTGCCCTCTAATGAGTATGAATCGATCTAGAACAGGACCATCTAGGCCTGAAGTTGATCATCCTGCAAACTAGTCTTCGATCATTTTGTTTTCTATGTTGTTCTTTTATCCTTAAGTCTTTATGTTTTCAATCTTGAGTCTATTGGATACTTAGTTAACTTTTCTGATGTTATTGACTTATTTCATTAGATACTGATGGCCCTGTTGTTTTGCTAATTCTCATTGTGTTTTGATTGCCTCTTGTGCTTTATCTTAAATTTGCTCTACTATTTATATTTACTCCACGATTGTGTTTTGATTGTTTCAACACTGAGGACAATATGTGTTTAAGTGTGGGGGAGGAATTTCTATTTTTGAATTCAGTAAAAAGCTTCTTCATGCATCATTTTGGCCACTTAAATGCTATAGGTCATTTTTATGTTATCTTTAAATTGTTGAAATAGGTTTTTGAGGTGAATTTGAAATTGCGTGGCATTTTTTACCTTTTCTACGTTTCTAACACCTTTCTTCGTGACCATCTTATGGTTTCGTCGTGACGAAGCTCTCCAGTTTTCACAATTTTTTCTTCTCTAGCATACTTCATCGTCGCCAACTTATGGTTTCACTGTGGTGAAGCACCCTCATTTACAATCTCTTCTTGGCCACCCTTCATTATGGCAAAATTCCAATTTTGTTGTCGCCAAGCCAATCTCTGTATATAAAAATCTCACTGCTTTTATTCCCTCACTTTAATAATTCTCCCAAATTAGATTTTTAATACTTTTATGTTTTGAAAGTTTTGAAAACTTCAAAGTTTTACATGTGCTTTTGGAAAACCATCTATGTTTTTAAATGATAGTTGATTTTGGCTAATTCCATTTTCAATGTTTTCAACGAGAGGTAAGTGAGGGCATACTAAGAAAGTGGCGCTATGCGTTTTTAAACCTTGAGATTGCTTAATTGAGATATTGACCTTGTTGGAAGGATATTTGGGCCTAAATTCTTTCATTTATCTGTATCTGCTTAACTTCATGTCTCTCTATAACTTGTTTTAATTCTTAATCAAGGCTTGATGAACTAGAATTTTGTGAATATGATAGAGGCATTCATTTCAAAACCTTTGTTACCTAAACATAAGCACCAAATGCTTAACCATTGCTAGCCCCTTGAATCGTCTTTTTGAGTGCATGCACATTTCTATAAATTGATTCAAATATTTTATCTCTAGTTTTCTAAGTTTAAGTTGATATTTGTGGAGAGTATGATTCATAGGTTGGTTTGTTACTATAAAGAAAAAGCTTCCTCCATACCAGTGTGATGGTGTGCTGCTACCATAGTTCATAAGTACTAGAAGTTCTTGAGTGTTTTGTTGGTAGTGAAGAGTAAACGGGGAGATCTTTAATACTTCAAATGTACTAGTTTTGAGTTTCCTAAGTAGTTTCATCGAACATTTAAGGAATCTTATTTGACTCTGAATTATGACATTTGTTTGAGCAACTATTTTGAAGTATATAATTCAATTGTGTTAAAAAAACACTATATGCATATGTTTGGAAGTAGAAATAAATAGCAAAAGAAATGATCATATGTTAGAATTTTAAATCTTTTCTTTAAAATAGTTGATGCTTGTTTCATGAGAAGAATAATTGTGATGCATGTTACTCATCTTTTTCTTTTATTCCATCCATTTCACTTGGCCTTCATTCACCATTACAACCCTGAAAGTACTCTTAATTTGCGAAATTATGGTTCTTGTAATGTAGAGGTAGAACTATCATAAGCTTATGGTAGACAATGGACTAAGTAGATTTTAGAATGAAATTATCCCAAGACAAGTGAGTTGAGAGATAAGCAATTTCCCTTGAGATAAATCTCTTTTTCTTAATTTCTTAGATTAAATACTTATAGTGTTTATCTTCTTAGTGCTTCTTCAGTCTACTTTGGTTGATTTCTGAGTACGTGGTTTTACTAATTTTCTACTCTCATTTTCAAGTATGGTCGGTATTTTCTTTTGCACATGTATCTCTTTGATTTTTATGAGCTTTGTCTAGGAGTACAAAAATCTAAGTATTGGGGAATTTCATTGAACAATGGACATTAAGCAAAACCTTGCTGATCCATTTACAAAGACACTATCTCAAAAGAGTTTTGAGGGTCATAAAGCAGAGATGGGAATGAGAGATATGTCAAACTTGCTTTAAAGCAAGTAGGAGATTGTTAGAGTTATGTAAATATAGTGCCCTGGAAAGCAAGTGTATTTACTTATAAGGTAATTTTCTTTCAGTTACTTTTGTAATGAAAATATTTATTATTAAAAAAATAAAAGAGTTTGGTTTTATTTGTATAAGCATTATATATCTAGTCATAAGATACTGAGATTTTTTGTAAGTAATATACATATATAGAGAGATGTATGGGAAACAAGTATGTTATTAGATTCTAAAAAAATTGATTAACAGTTGAATAATCAAGTTGGTCACTTGATTATGGTTTAGACTGTAGTGTTACGATCTATCTTCGAGAAAGTTTAAAAGTTTACTTCAAGGGAATGATGAGTTTCTTATCATAATAGTAGTTGAGTACTGATAATGACATTATTAAATGAATATGAAATCAAGTATGTTTTAAAGAATAAAATGGGTTGTTACTTTAATCTTAAAATATACAACTTAAGCATTCGCTTATTATGGACCACAATCTTGAAGAGTGGTGAACTCATATGTTTTTCATTATAATTTTGGATATGATCATAATGGATTTTTATAAAGTATCAATATGGGGCCTTCAGTAATGTTGGAATTATTGATTGAAACATGTATCAGGGAGCATTCACTCAAATAAAGAGTTTATAGTGATATCATCACTTTTAGATGTTTTATGAAGATTGGAGTTTAAACTAACGCCAGTAGTTTGATGGACTAGCTACCCATCAAGTCTTAATACGAAGATGAGATCTTGTGTGTTAATCACCACATAGAGTAAAACAGGAGATCTCAAAGAAAAAACCAACATAAGGGCAAAGCAGTAATTTTACCCGTTATTGTGTCGATGACCATAATATGGATCATATTAGAGTTTGCGATTGGACATCCTATTTGAAACACTTGTTCTTATAATATTTAGGAATTTTCTTTAGTGGAATGACATTTAATTAATAAACTAAAATTAATTCTAATGAGATTAAATTAATTTCGGGCTTATTGTTAAGTCCAATTAGATTCTAGGAAGGTTATCAAGTAATGTAAGAAATACAAATAGAGGTTTTAAAGCCTATGATTGAATGTTGAGCTTACTTTAGTTAATTTTTAATTAGCAGCCCATATGAACATTTAGAAATGGGTTAGACTTTGGTTTAATTTGATTAGTTAGATTAATTAAATTAAAACAAATTTATTAAAGGTAAAAGGAGTTGGATTTTTGGTTTAATGGGCTAAATGTGCAGCTACACATTTAACACTAGTTTGCTATATTTAAGATGGTTTTGAACATGCTTTATCGTCATTAAAAGGAATAATGATCTTATCATTAAATAGTTTAATGGTTGTTTTTTAATCATAACATGTAACCATTTAACATTCATTGGATTAAAGAAGAAAGAGATACATTTAAAGCACCACCTTCCTTCTTTCATCACATAAAACTAAAAATGAGATGTATCATTCAGATTATTGGTCTTTTCATATATCCATCTTAAAACAAATTAAAAGAGTCTCATTTATTGGCTTCTTTATGATTTATTAAGGAAGGATGTGATGCATTGGATGCACTTCATTTCTTTAAGGCTTAACCAAAATTGAGAGAATGAATACAAGGTGTTGTTGACTTTTTATCTCTCTCTCTCCTATCTTACATGTGTTGGCTGAAATTTACATGAGAGATATCTCATCATTGGTTTCTTTCTTCTAACACAAAATCTCTTCAAGTTTTCTTCTCCTTTCCTACCAAAGGATCTTGTTAACCAAGTTGTGTAAGCAGAACAAGTGGTGGATCGGATTGGTCGAGGATACAATAATGAGAAGAGGATACATTACCTAGGAGAGGATACATTGCTGAGGATAGGATAGCATAGCGAGGAGTTAAAGCTGTATCGAAGGAGTCAGTAATAATTTCCATCTTATTATTTATGTAAATTATTTTCCTTATACCATATCTTGTACGGCTTGGCATATTGATTTGGTTATACTGCTTCCACTACAATTTTGATTTCTAAAAAGTTTTGAAATCTACCATTTTATCTAAATATAGCATGCTTATATTTTTTATCCAACAGAAGCTACACGAGTAGAACTATTCTACACATGATCGTCAACTTGCAACAGTAGTGTTTGCTTTGAAAATTTGATGACACTACTTATATGATGAAAAGGGTAGGATTTTCAATGACCATAAAAGTCTAAAATACTTTCTTACTCAAAAAGAACTTGATATGAGGCAATGGTGATGGTTAGAACTGTTTAAAGATTATGATTATATTGTCGATTATCATCCTAGTAAGGCTAACGTGGTGGTTGATGCCTTAAGTTAAAAGACCCTTTCGATATTGTCAGTGTAGCAGGGTGAGTGGGGAATTGCACCTAATGGAGTTTTAATAACTCAGTTAGAGGCTAAGCCTACTTTAATACAAGAGAACATTGATGCTCAAAAAATTGATGATAAGTTACAACAACATATCTTGGGAACTTAGGAAGGTCAAAAACCCAAATTTTCTTTGAAAGAAGATGGTGATTTGTATTAAAAAAAGATCAGTTGTTTGTACCAACTAATAATTATTGAAGAAGAAACTATTGTATAAGGCCCATAACACTATTTTCACAATGCACCCTAATGGAAATAAAATATATCAAGATCTGAGGTAGCATTACTAGTGGTCTAGTATGAAAGGAAGCATGATATTGTATAAGGGATTGTAGATAAGTTCACCAAATTTGCCTATTTTATACCCATTCATCCTAACTACCCGATGGATAAGCTGAAAAATATGTGAATGAGATAGTGAGATTGTATAGGGTACCATTGTCTATCATTTCTGAGCAATTTCCTCAATTTATTTCAAAATTTTGGAAAAGTCTACATACAGCTTCGGGTACCCAACTCAATTTTAGTATCACTTTCCACTCTAAGATAGATGGACAATCTGAATGGGTTATTCAGATATTGGAAGATATGATTCGTGGATGTGTATTAAAGTTTTGTAGAAGTTGGGACAAATATCTTTATTTGATGGAGTTTTCTTATAATAACAGTTATCAAACTAGTATTAGCATGGCGCCTTATGAAGCGCTGTATGGTAAGAATTGTAGAAGTTAGGTTTATTAGACAGAACTAAAAAAAAAAAGAGAAAGTTCAAATTATTCAACAGAGATTAAGAATCGCCAGTGATAGGCAAAATTTTGATGTTAATTTATAAAGGGAAGATATTGAGTATCAGGTAGGGATAATGTGTTTATAAAAGCGCCACTATGGCAAAAGATACTTCGATTCGGGAAGAAACATAGGCTTAGCCCATGCCATATGGGTCCATATGAGATTCTTAAGGGAATAGAACCAATAACTTATCAATTAGTTCTTCTTGAAGAATTGGCCAAGTTGCATAATGTGTTTCACGTTTCTATGTTAATAAGATATCAATCTGATGATACACACAATCCTGTGCAAGAACTTCAAGTAAACCCAGATTTTTATTATGAGGAAGGACATGTATGTATTTTGGCCAAAGTAGTTCAACAACTCATAAATAAACAAATACCTCTAGTAAAAGTACTCTTTCAACACCATAGACTTGAGGAAGCAACGTGGGAACTATAATCGTCTATGAGGGCTCAGCATCCTTAACTATTCTCATCAGGTATGAATTTCGAGGAAAAAATTCTTTTAAAGGAGAGAGAAATGTGAGGCCCCAAACTATATACCCTATTGAGAATGTTTCATGTCCATAAAAGTATTTGTAATCGGTACGAATGAATTGTAAGGGGTATTTCGGTAACTTGTGTTAATTGTTTTATGCATGCATAAATATACATTAATAATGGACTAAACTTCTAAATGTAGTAAGAGGGCATGAAATTTCATAGAATAAGATAAAGGTATGATCATTTTTGCAATTAATGGAAGGGAAAAGTAGACACTAGTAAGATTGAGCCATGTGTCATGTCCCACACCATAAGAATTAGCCATATAAAATGTTCCCCACCATAAATTTTTTTTAAACACGAAGAGGAAGAGGGGAGGGTTGAACATTAGAATTTTAAGCCTCTGTATTCATCCAAAGTCTTATGAAATTTTATATCTCAAGGGATTTGAAGGAAAATACAAGAAATTTGTGCATTTTAATTCTAAGGTGTGGAAGTGGAGAAGACCAAAGAAGGGAAGCAAGTGGAGTGAAGAATTAAGGTTTTGATCACTCTTTTAAAAAGGTATGGAAATTTTGATATGTTGTTTGAGTTTTTGAGTGTAACGTGAGGGCTTTGCTAAGAGAAGTATTCTATATGAAAATAGAACGTTACTAGTTCATTTGGATGTGTCTTTGGCATTACTATTGCGTAATAAGATTGAAGTGAGTTAATTAGAGTGTGTATCTCATTAGATGGAGTGTTTCCACTTAATAGATTTATGTATTTTAGTAATACCTTAACCTGTAGATGTCCAAATGGGATAATTTTAATTGGAAAATAAACTAAAGACATATGTCTAAGACTTTTATAAAGGAATTGAATTTGAATTATGTCTCTAAAGGTTTTCGAATTTGGATCGAATTTGATTTCAAGTTGCTATCCCTGTTTTAGAATAGCCTTTATTATTTTGGGCATAAATCTTGAAATAATACACCAAACTGCATAAGATTTATGATATGAGAAACTTAAGATATAGGAAAAAGAATGTCTAGAAGACCTTAAGACTTGATTTGAATGTTTACTATATTCTTATGATAGAACAAGTTCTAGTATGGTGAGCTTTGATCACGATCGTGATATGAGTGTCACAATTGTGGCCTTGTCTTCTTTCACAACCAAAACATTATTTCGACTTTGAGGTTTATTGCATCTCACCTGAACCCTTTTGGATGTATTTGAAATGTAGTAAACACAGTAAAAGGGTAATTTGAGACTCATTATGTATGTAATGTGTATATATGTAAATGCTTTCATTGTTGGGGTTATGTAAATGTAGTGCCTTGGAAAGCTAGTGTATTTACATATAACTTAATCTTCTTCCAGTTATTTTTTTATAATGAAAATATTTATTATTAATAAAAAAGAATTTGGTTTTATTTATATGAGCATAATAAAACTAGATTCTTTTGTAAGTAATATACATATACGTGGAGATGTATATGAAACATGTTGGGACCCGATCCGGAAACTGGATCCCAACCGAAGGAAACAAAAGGAAGCAAAGCGGATTCAGATCGAATGAATCGAATCACAACATGCGGAAGCAAACGCGAAGCAAAAATGAAGGTATCGAATCAAAATAAATCGAATACAAATTTCCGATACGTAACAAAAACGGAGCCGACATCTGTGAACAAATATTTTAGGAATCACTGAGGCGTTGCGTTGGAAACCCTAAGACTGATCCAATTCGAAACCGGTATAAATTTTTCTTTTCTTCTTTTTCTATTCTTTCTTTCCTCATTCCTTTCTTTTTCATTTCTTCCACCTTCCTTAATCAATTTCTCAATTCATGATCATTTTCTTATGCACTCAAATAATCTCAATTCTCATTCTTATACCCATTTCACCAAAATTTTGGCAGCATAACGGCTGCCTTCTCTAAAACTCAAAACTTGCAAAGTGCTCAAAATACACTTCTATATTTCTCACAATATAACCAGTATCATCAGACTCCCCCGTTCGGAATCCAACACAACAAACGCAATCCAATTCCTATTAATTCCTCAATTCAATATACAAACCATATTCATTATACATAAGGTCATAATCCAAATCTTTATGCAAAATTCATAAATCAAGTCAATCCAAACCCAATCAAAAATCATCTCTATATCCAGATCCCATTTATAACTTAAATCAATACACATGTCCAGAATTCGTAATACAATCCCATAATAATACTTGTAATACAAAATTGACAAAACCAGTCTTATACAAACCGATACCAAAATCCCATTTTTCATAAAATAGAAACGATACAAAATCGAATAACACGTCTTGTCATTCTTTCATCTGATCTCCCGCTCGAAAACCTAGAGATGGGGATGAAAGGGAGGTGAGCACAAAGTTCGTGGATAATATGTTTATAAAACGAATAGATAAGCAAAACCCTTGAAATCTTTTTTTTTCCTTCTCTGGTCTTAGAAAAATATTTCTCTGAAATCCGTAAAGGACGTTTTGAAAAGTTCTTTTCTTGCTGTAGTCAAACTCGCAGTTTGTAAAACGTATGATTCTTAGGCTTTCAGCCATAAATCCATAGATTACCAAACATGAATGCATCAACTTGACAACTTATAGATGCAATGTCATATCACATATGCAATGCACACAAATGGCTCGAGAGTTCCATAAACACGACGAAAACTGAAGTTTACCGTAAACACGACGAGTCCATTTTTCAAATCTCGTAAGCCTCAAGCAGGCAGCCAGGAGAAGGCGAAGGGGGTCAACGTGAACGTGACTTAACGAAATAGGTTCTCTCTTGCCCACACAAAAGCACATATCATGCTTAAATCAATTAATCGAATACTCTTTTACGAATATACACAATGCCATGAAATCTTTCGAGGCATAACACAATGTATGTTGTAATTCATCCAAAGTCCATGTATTGAATCAAAAATGATTTTTCAAGTCATTCATACAATGATGCAACATTTATGATGCAATTGAAATAAAAAAATCTCTTTATTTAAAGAAAGCAGTAGTGGCTTATAAATTTAAATTATAACCACATTACCCACCTCGAATCGATGCTAGAAACTTGTTCCTCGCTCCAATTTGTCCATTGATTCCTTCTTTCTTCCAATTTAACTTTACCTAAAGCAATTCCACACAAATTCAATATCATAATTAACTTAATCCTCAAATTGAACTTAGAAACACTAATCTCTCATATATTCAAGCTTTCTAAATCACAAATTTCCAAAATCCTCAAATTCCAAATTTGGGCATAAACCCTAATTAATTTCTATCCAAAATTAAACCCATAAACTTAGCAATCAACAAAATTAACTTCATACTCCACAAACCCATTCCATTTTCCATGATTCTAAATCAAAACTTCAAGAGAAACTCAAATCTTAAAAATTACTCTTACCTCATTTCTCCTCCATTCTCGGATTTTCTTGGTTCAAGATGAAACTCTCTTCATCCTCCACCTTTTTCTCTCTTGGAATGAAATTAAAATCTCTCTTCAAGTGGTAGAAAAATCGAGCCCTAGCTCTCTTTCTTTCTTTCTCCTTCACTCATTCGAAAGCTTGCTCTCCCTTCTCTCTTCTTTCTTATGTTCTTTTCTTTGTTCAAATGTCGTGCTCCCTTTGATAAAAACAACAACTCACTTGCTTTTATAGAGCCATGACATTTAATGAATGAGTAATGACCCATAAGCCCCTCCATTTAAGCCCATAAACTTAGCCCATTAAGTAACTTCCAAAATTGCCCCTCCATTGGTCTTTAAAACTGACATATTGTCTGATTATTTTGATCAGGTAAATGAAGTACTTTAACAAAACTTTCTTCTATAAAATTTCCCTCTATGTCTTACAAATCCATCGCTTCAAGAATCAAGTCGATCGGAGCTCTATACCTCAAAATATCTCAAAAATACTGAAGTATGTTCTTCAGACCCGAGGCTGAACACTACACCGAGCTTCACTCCAGAAATTGAAAGTCTTAGAATCTTAATTTTCTATTGGCTCCTTCATAAAATTTGTAGCCCCATGTCTCTAGTTTAATTTAAAACAAGAATCGCCTCGTTCCGAGCTCTACAGCTCCGGATATTTCAAAATTAGTAAAATATATTCAGACTTTATCAATCGATAGCCATACTTTGTTTCAAACCACCGTTTGCAATTTAAAAGAAAATATGATAAATCAAGTGTGAAAAGATAGAAAAATCTCTTAGAAATCCATCGCTTCAAAAATGAGGTCGATCGGAGGTCTGTGCAAAAAGCTATGGCCTAAAGAAAGAAGAGGGGTCAAAAACACAAAAGTAGACGATGATGTCAACATAGACGAAGATGACGTCATCACAGACGAAGATGACGTCATCACAGACGAAGTGACATCATCATAGACGAAGTGACGTCATCACAGACGAAGTGAAGATTAACTTCGTCTGACCTTTTTCTCCAGAACGTGTCCACTTCGAAGATGCATAACTTTTCACTTAGATGTCTAAAATTTACAAACTTTATACTGTTAGAAAGATAAAAGAAATATCTACAAGTTTCCAAAAGGGAATTTTGCCAAAATCTATCTTTATCAATCCCAAAATTTCCCCTAAAATCAGAAGATAAGACTTTCATTCCTGCACCAACACTGCACCCAATTGCTAACTTCATGACAATATTTGAGACTCTTAGGCACATAATTGAAATTCGATGTCTTCTTACAAAATGTAGCCATATATCTCTAGTTTAATCCAAATTAAGAATCATCTCGTTTGGATTACTAGAGAAAACGTTGTGGCTAAAAGACTGAAGCATATTCAGTGAACATTTTTCTGATCACTACCAATCTTGTCTCTAACTCTTTCCTTATCACAACTCATACCAAGATCACTCTTTCTACTCTCTTGTCCAATATTTTCATGCTTTATATCAATGGAAAGATAAAAACAATCTCTACAATGTTCATGAAGGACTCCAAAGCAACTTCAACCTCTAGCTAGGTTAATTTTTCAATCGAAGTTGCTGCCCTGATAGAAATCACCTAAGCAATATCCAAACTTCAATTTAACATAACTTCTTGTCCCGATATCGAAAAATTGCATACTTTATGGAGTTAGAAAGCTGGAAACATGAGCTACAACTTTCATTCAGACCACTTTGGCCAAATATATCTAGATCAGTACAGATTTGTCATTAAAGTTTCTAAACACCATTCCAACACATCAACTTCACATATCAACACATCACCACAAACTCTTCAACTAATTCCTCTCAAACACAATACACACAAATCTATACACAATTGATCTTTCATATCCATATATAAATCCATGTCTCATTAACATCTTAAGATAAATGTTTATAAAATTAAATGGCATTCCAAGCCATATTACAACATCAGTATTCAAGTCCAAGTACAAAAGATACAAAATTCCACCATTCTCCACATATGACTGGAATCCTATTCTTACAATAATCTAACATAAAACACCACATGCATAACCAAACAAATTGTCTTTACTTTCTAATTTCTTCAAAATTTTACACTTTCACTTTCTATTTCTTGATTTCAACTTCCATTTCAATCCACTCATCCACTTGAACTTTCATAACCCATACAAATCTATTTGAAACCCAAAGTTATCAAATCAAACAAATCTTTTCTCATCAATTTCCTTAAGGCAAAAATATCTATAACTCCATTCATATACAAAAACTCTTATCAAATTTTCATTTTCATATTTCTAATTTCCACTAAAAGATTGGGGTCCAACAATTCTCCCCCCCTTAAAAGAATTTCGCCCTCGAAATTCCTATCTGAATAATCACCAAGTAACTTATTCTCTCAAATAATCTCTTCAAATAATCATATTCAATCACTTTCTGAACTAATTTTTCATCATAAATATTTCTCAACTTACTCACAATTTATCACTTCTTGTATCAAATACCACCAAGATCATATCACAATAATATTTCTTAACAGATTTGCACAAGTCAATGGTCCAATTCTTAATAACCTTAATATGGACCCATACCATTCAATTTAATCCTTTTGAACTTTCACATACATTTATATCTCTATCATTCAACTCATCTGTCAAGAATCCTATATTACATCTCACACATGTATATCTGAAATTATTTCATCAAATTGCATCATAAAACTCTAAGTTTAAACTCCATTTTCACATTTCTCAGATCAATTATAATCTTGACACCTTTATCAAAACATTCTTACAATCCAAATTCATGATAGGTCATTCACACCAATATCATATTCTCACTAATTCAACCATATCCATTCACTAACTCTTATCAAATTCTCATGCTTATCACTTATACACATGCGCCCATGTAAGATCATATTACTGGCGCTCTGATACCACAAATGTTGGGACCCGATCTGGAAACCGAATCCCAACCGAAGGAAACAAAAGGAAGCAAAGCGGATTCAGATCGAATGAATTGAATCACAACATGCGGAAGCAAACGCGAAGCAAAAACAAAGGTATCGAATCAAAACGAATCGAATACAAATTTTCGAAACGTAACAAAAACGGAGCCGACATCCGTGAACAAATATTTTAGGAATCACTGAGGCATTGCGTTGGAAACCCTAAGACTGATCCAACCCGAAACTGGTATAAATTTTTCTTTTCTTCTTTTTCTATTCTTTCTTTCCTCATTCCTTTATTTTTCATTTCTTCCACCTTCCTTAATCAATTTCTCATTTCATGATCATTTTCTTATGCACTCAAATAATCTCAATTTTCATTCTTATACCCATTTCACCAAAATTTTGGCAGCATAACGGCTGCCTTCTCTAAAACCCAAAACTTGCAAAGTGCTCAAAATACACTTCTATATTTCTCACAATATAACCAGTATCATCGGACTCCCCCGTTCGGAATCCAACACAACAAATGCAATCCAATTCCTATTAATTCCTCAATTCAATATACAAACCATAGTCATTATACATAAGGTCATAATCCAAATCTTTATGCAAAATTCATAAATCAAATCAATCCAAACCCAATCATCAATCATCTCTATATCCAGATCCCATTTATAACTTAAATCAATAGACATGTCCAGAATTCGTAATACAATCCCATAATAATACTTGTAATACAAAAATTGACAAAACCAGTCTTATACAAACTGATACCAAAATCCCATTTTTTATAAAATACAAACGATACAAAATCGAATAACACGTCTTGTCATTCTTTCATCCGATCTCCCGCTCGAAAACCTGGAGATGGGGATGAAAGGGGGGTGAGCACAAAGCTCGTGGATAATATGTTTATAAAACGAATAGATAAGCAAAACCCTTGAAATCTTTTTTATCCTTTTCTGGTCTTAGAAAAACATTTCTCTGAAATCCGTAAAGGACGTTTTGAAAAGTTCTTTTCTTGCTGTAGTCAAACTCGCAGTTTGTAAACGTATGATTCTTAGGCTTTCAGCCTTAAATCCATAGATTACCAAACATGAATGCATCAACTTGACAACTTATAGATGCAATGTCATATCACATATGCAATGCACACAAATGGCTCGAGAGTTTCATAAACACGACGAAAACTGAAGTTTACCGTAAACACGACGAGTCCATTTTTCGGATCTCGTAAGCCTCAAGCAGGCAGCCAGGAGAAGGCGAAGGGGGTCAACGTGCACGTGACTTAACGAAATAGGTTCTCTCTTGCCCACACAAAAGCACATATCATGCTCAATTCAATTAATCGAATACTCTTTTACGAATATACACAATGCCATGAAATCTTTCGAGGCATAACACAATGTATGTTGCAATTCATCCAAAGTCCATGTATTGAATCAAAAATGATTTTTCAAGTCATTCATACAATGACGCAACATTTATGATGCAATTGAAATCAGAAAATCTCTTTATTTAAAGAAAGCAGTAGTGGCTTATAAATTCAAATTATAAACACATTACCCACCTCGAATCGATGCTAGAAACTGTTCATCGCTCCAATTTGTCCATTGATTCCTTCTTTCTTCCAATTTAACTTTACCTAAAGCAATTCCACACAAATTCAATATCATAATTAACTTAATCCTCAAATTGAACTTAGAAACACTAATCCCTCATATATTCAAGCTTTCTAAATCACAAATTTCCAAAATCCCCAAATTCCAAATTTGGGCATAAACCCTAATTAATTTCCATCCAAAATTAAACCCATAAACTTAGCAATCAACAAAATTAACTTCATACTCCACAAACCCATTCTATTTTCCATGATTCTAAACCAAAACTTCAAGAGAAACTCAAATCTGAAAAATTGCTCTTACCTCATTTCTCCTCCATTCTCGGATTTTCTTGGTTCAAGATGAAACTCTCTTCATCCTCCACCTTTTTCTCTCTTGGAACGACATTAAAATCTCTCTTCAAGTGGTAGAAAAATTGAGCCCTAGCTCTCTTTCTTTCTTTCTCCTTCACTCATTCGAAAGCTTGCTCTCCCTTCTCTCTTCTTTCTTATGTTCTTTTCTTTGTTCAAATGTCGTGCTCCCTTTGATAAAAACAACAGCTCACTTGCTTTTATAGTGCCATGACATTTAATGAATGAGTAATGACCCAGAAGCCCCTCCATTAAGCCCATAAACTTAGCCCTTTAAGTAACTTCCAAAATTGCCCCTCCGTTGGTCTTTAAACCTGACATCTTGTCTGATTATTTCGATCAGGTAAATGAAGTACTTTAACAAAACTTTCTTCTATAAAATTTTCCTCTAATTCTTACGAATCTATTGCTTCAAGAATCATGTCGATCGGAGCTCTATATCTCAAAATATCTCAAAAATACTGAAGTATATTCTTCAGACCCGAGGCTGAACACTACACTGAGCTTCACTCCAGAAATTGAAAGTCTTAGAATCTTAATTGTCGATCATCTCCTTCATAAAATGTGTATTCCCATGTCTCTAGTTTAATTTAAAATAAGAATCGCCTCGTTCCGAGCTCTACAGCTCCGGATATTTCAAAATTAGTAAAATATATTCAGACTTTATCAACCGATCGCCATATTTTGTTTCAAACCACCATTTTCAATTTCAAATAAAATCTGATAAATCAAGTTTGGAAAGATAGAAAAATCTCTTAAAAATCTATCGCTTCAAAAATGAGGTCGATCGGAGGTCTGTGCAAAAAGTTATGGCCAAAAGAAGGAAGAGGGGTCAAAAATACAAAAGCAGACGATGATGTCAGCATAGACGAAGTTGACATCATCACAGACGAAGTGACGTCATGACAGACGAAGTGACGTTATCACAGAGGAAGTGACATCATCACAGACGAAGTGACGTCATCACAGACGAAGTGAAGATTAACTTCGTCTGACCTTTTTCTCCAAAACGTCTCCACTTCGAAGATGCATAACGTTTCATTTAGATGTCCAAAATTTACAAACTTTACACCGTTAGAAAGATAAAAGAAATATATACAACTTTCCAGAAGGGAATTTGGCCAAAATCTATCTTTATCAATCCCAAAATTGCCCCTAAAGTCAGAAGATAAGACTTTCATTCCTGCACCAACACTGCACCCAATTCTTAACTTCATGACAATATTTGAGACTCTTAGGCACATAATTGAAATTCGATGTCTTCTTACAAAATGTAGCCATATATCTCTAGTTTAATCCAAATTAAGAATCATCTCGTTTGGATTACTAGAGAAAACGTTGTGGCTAAAAGACTGAAGCATATTTAGTGAATATTTTTCTGATCACTACCAATCTTGTCTCTAACTCTTTCCTTATCACAACTCATACCAAGATCACTCTTTCTACTCTCTTGTCCAATATTTTTATGCTTTATATCAATGGAAAGATAAAAATAGTCTCTACAATGTTCATGAAGGACTCCAAAGCAACTTCAACCTCTAGCTAAGTTAATTTTTCAATCGAAGTTGCTGCCCTGATAGAAATCACCTAAGCAATATCCAAACTTCAATTTATCATAACTTCTTGCCCCGATATCGAAAAATTGCATACTTTATGGCGTTGGAAATCTGGAAACATGAGCTACAACTTTTATTAAGTCCACTTTGGCCAAATATATCTAGATCTGTACAGATTTGCCATTGAAGTTTCTAAACACCATTCCCACACATCAACTTCACATATCAACACATCACCACAAACTCTTCAACTAATTCCTCTCAAACACAATACACACAAATCTATACACAATTGATCTTTCATATCCATATATAAATCCATGTCTCATTAACATCTTAAGATAAATGTTTATAAAATTAAATGGCATTCCAAGCCATATTACAACATCAGTATTCAAGTCCAAGTACAAAAGATACAAAACTCCACCATTCTCCACATATGACTGGAATCCTATTCTTACAATAATCTAACATAAAACACCACATGCATAACCAAACAAATTGTCTTTACTTTCTAATTTCTTCAAAATTTTACACTTTCACTTTCTATTTCTTGATTTCAATTTCCATTTCAATCCACTCATCCACTTGAACTTTCATAACCCATTCAAATCTATTTGAAACCCAAAGTTATCAAATCAAACAAATCTTTTCTCATCAATTTCCTTAAGGCAAAAATATCTATAACTCCATTCATATACAAAAACTCTTATCAAATTTTCATTTTCATATTTCTAATTTTCACTAAAAGATTGGGGTCTAACAAAACATGTATATTATTAGAATCTAAATTAGTTGATTGACAGTTGAATAATCAAGTTGGTTCCTTGATTATGGTTTAGACAATAGTGTTGTGATTTATCTCCATGTAAGTAAAGGAGTTTACTTCAAGGGAATAATGAGATCTTGTGTTTTAATCACCATATAGAGTGTAGTGGGAGATCTAGAAAGAAAAAACCAAAATAAGGGCAAAATAGTAATTTTAATATTTATTGTGAGGATGGCTATAATATAGTTTGTAATAGAGTTTGCACTTGGACATCTTATTTGAAGCATGTGTTCTCATAACATTTAGCAATTTAAGATTCTAGCTAATTATCTATAGTGGAATGACATTTGGTTAACAAGTTAGAATTAATTATAATAAGATTAAATTAATTCCGGGCTTATTAGAGCTTGAATTATATAAGTCCAATTAGGTTCCCCACTTGGCTTCTAGGAAAGGTTATGAAATAAAGTAAGAAATACAAATAAAGATTACTGGAAAGAAAATAAAAAAGAAAGGACCAAATTAGATTCGGAATAATAGTATCAGAACAATTTAATTAGGAGTTAATTAAATTGGGTATTAAGCCTATAATTAAATGTTGGCCTTATGCTAATTAATTGTTAATTAGAAGCCCAAAATGAACATTTAATATTAGGCTAGATTTTGGTTTGACTTGATTAATTAGATTAATTAAATTGAAACAATATTTGTAAAGACAAAAGGAGGGCAAAATCGAAATCTACAATGCTATAGATTTTGGTTTTATATAGCTAAATGGACAACGGCACATTTAGCATTGAATTGCTAAATATAAGGTGGGTTTTTATCATGCTTCATCCTCTTTAAGAGGTTTAAAGGTCTTATCATTAAATGGTTTAATGGTTGCCATTTAATTTTAACATGTAGAAAAACATATAAACCTTTTAGCATTCATTTGATTAAAAAAAGTAGTACATTTGTTCCTCTCTCTCCCTTCTTTCATCATTTAACCAAAAATGAGAGTGTCTTATTTTTGTTTTTTTGTCTTTTCATCTAACCATATTAAATAAATGAGAATGTCTCATTTATTAGCCTCTCTTTCATTTTGATTGAAAGAATGAATTGGTGCGTTGGTTGCTTGAACTCCCCCTCCTTTCTTTCATGATCTAGCCAAAATTAGGAATGAGAGTGTCTCATTTTGGTTCTTTCAACTTGTTGATCATAAAAGAAAAACACTACAATATTTCTTTTCCTTTCCTACCAAAAGATCTTGATAACCAAGTTGTCTAAGGTAAACAAGTGGTAGATCAGATTAGTTGAGGATACAATAACGAGTAAAGGATATAATAGCGAGGAGTCAAAGTTGTAGCAAAGGAGTAGGTAAAATTTCGATCATCTTCTTATACTATTTGTTTTTCTAATACCGTATCATGTATGGATTAAAACATGTTGATTTGGTTATCATGCTTCCGTTATGTTTTCATTTCGGAAAAAGTTTTTGAAGTCTACTATTTAGCCAAATCTAGTATGATATTATTTTTTGATCCAACAATTGGTATTAAATACATTTTATTATGCATGATTCAATTCCTATATGTTACAAAGGTTGGCAATTATATTTATGTATGCTGCATATTTTTTTGAGTGATAGAAATATATATGGTGCTTGTTTGTTCTTTTGGTTGTCCATAGAATATAGATTTACCTTGTAAGTTTTTTTCGTTTGGTTTATAACAAGGAGGGTGGCCTTTCATCACCATGTTTCCTTTTTGTCTTCATTTTTCTGTTTTCTTTTGATTTTGTAATGTATAAATTTCTGTAATGTTGAAGATGAAGTAGCCATGGATCTAAGAAAAGAAAACATAATGGTTTCAGTTTATGATTTGGTGTAATGGTAGTTTCAATTTTATAAGTTTCTCAAGTGCTGGAATTTTGTTTATTGACATAATTCGGTTTTATGAAAAACAAAAAGTGTTGTAAAATAAATTCCATTACACATTTTTACCGAATGGGCTGGGTCATATGAGCGAAGAGTTCAAAGTGGAAGATCGAAGTCTAAGAAATTTTTTATTGACCAAAGAGCCTTGTAATTGTTTATGTTCCAAGATGGACAATCAAAAGTAGTTTTATAATTCATGACATGAACGGATGGATGGATGGAAATAATATGTGATGTTATGTGAATGTATGCCATTTAGAATAACTGCCAACCCCATGCTTTGCCATGCATTCATTATGTATGAGATATATATTGAAACAATATAGGATGGTTAATAAATTGCATCTAGACAATATGTTATTTACTAAAACTTAAAGACCAAAAAGATTGAGTGGGAGAGTGTTGGCCCCAAAGTTTTTTTCCTTGATGAATAAGTATGATTTAGATAATTTTGAGGTTTTGATAGATTAATCTTTCTTGAAATTATCTAACTATGTCAAAGTTAGTAGGATTTATTGAATGGGTTAATGGAATTAAAGTGTTAAGGTTACAAGAATGTCTAAGGGGTGTTTTTGGCAAGACACTTAAGGTTAAAAGAACATAAGCCTATAAGGAAGGGTAAAATGGACTTTTTGGACTCATTAAGGGTAGAAATAGAAAAACAAATGTTGTCTTGTTCCTTGAACAAGAAGAAAAAACATGAATTAGGAGAGAAGAAGAGAAAATAAGAAAGAAAGAGAAGATAATTTCGATGGTTGAGAGAAAACAAGAGAGTTAAGCTAGGGTTACTTCATTTCTTAGCTTTTGAGAGAGATTTTGAAGTAGTTCAAGAAGAGAAAAAGATAGAGGAAGAGAAGAGCTTCCATTTGAGCCAAAGATCTCTTCATTTGGTAAAGAATCAAGGTAAGATCATTTTGAATTTTTTAGATTGTTGGAAGGATTTTAGTTCATTGAGTTTAGAAAATGCATGGGTTTAAGTATTCTAGCACCAATTTTAGTGATTGTGCTTTATGGGATTTTCAAGTGAAAACCTTATTGACTGGGATTTTTGTTATTGTAAAAGCAAATAAAAAAAGGTAAGAGAAGCATGAGTAGAGACATTTTGATCAAGTCTTTAAGCAAGGAAATCAAGGTAAGTACATGTTTATAATAGAGTAAATAAGCGACTAATGTTTTCTTTGAATCAAATAAGTTAAATGATTTCAATTGCATCATAAGTGTTGCATTTATTGCTTTTAAATGATTTGAAAATTTCAATATATGATTTTACGAATTCTGTGATGATTTATGAAAAGGCTTGAAAGTAATTGTTTTGAAAAAAGACAACATGTTTTGAAATCATGTTTTTGAAATATCTCATGTTTATGAAAAAACAAGTTTCGAAAAAGTGCCAATTTGAGCAGTATGTTTAAAGGATATGAAATGCATGTTATGTGGGTTTAGTTTGGTCCATTTTATTGTCAAATTCACTTCAAATAAAGGCTTCTCCCGCCTGCCCGCTAGTGGCATGAAGCTACTTCATGGACTCCCATAAGTTCACGACTACGTAAGACCATTATGTGGGATTACGTTAGTACGTTCTGTTCACGGCTACATAAGACCCTTATGGGAAATGTGTAGTATGTTCTATTTATAGACCTCCCAAACCATTCTGATGTGTTTATGTGCTTATGATCTGTGAACAAGTTTGATGCATTCATGTTTTATGGTTTGTGAATTTGACTACACAATGAAATTTTGAGGAACATGTATTTTATGAACTCAATGAAAATTTTCTATGATAAGTAAAAATATTTTCAAAGATTTTACTTATTGCTCTATTATAAACTGTTACCTATGAGCTTTCAAGCTCACCCCCTTTTCATCCCATCTTCAAATGATAGCTAAGAGATCAGGTGATTAAGAGCCTAAGGGAATTACTCAAAATTTGCTTATTTTGTATTTTGAGTTGGTTTTGGGAAAGCATAATGTTTTAGTTGCATACCAAGTTCATTTGTTTAAGAATCTTTGTAATTTGAGACTTTGAGATGATGATGTATTGAGGCTTGAAATGCCATTAAAGACTTGTAAAAATTTATTCTTTTGATATTAAGGAAATATGAATTGTGTGTGGATGATATTGAGATGATTCTCAGCTTGAGCAGATCGTTTTTGAACATAAATTGTGGATATATATTTATATATATACATAAGTAAGATGTTATGGAAACGAAATATAGGAATTATGATTGATCAGATGTAGTTGAATGTAAGGAGACAAATGAGTTGAGATTTGAGAGTTTAATGAAGTCATTTTGGTAGCCGAATTGTTATGCTCAAAACATTCCAAGTCTGCACAGTGCAAAATTTCAAGTCTTCCATAGGGGTAAAATTTGTGTTCTAACTTTAGGAGAAAAAGTGGATAAATTTAAGTTGAATTAGGTAAAGTTGCCTTCTAGAAAGTTGTAGTTTATCTTTCTAACTTTCCAACAGTATATAATATAAAATTTTTGGACATTGGAGTCGAAAGTTATGATTCTTATAAGTGGAGATGCTCAGGAGTATAAATTGTATCGTCTAATGATGTCATATCGTTTGGTGATGATGTCATATCGTCTGGTGATGATGTCATATTGTCTGGTGATGACATCATATCATCTCGTGCACTGTTCATCTGATCCTATCATTTGGTCCCACTTTTGACCCTACAGATGATAGAATTTGTCTTCAAGGTCTTCATGAAAGTTCTAGATCTTGAATTCCTCTTTCAAACCATCTAAAGAAAACCCTTAATTGCAAGATATCTTTTGTGTACTGTTCATAACCTTCTTCTAGTCACTGTTCATATTGTATTGTCTAGTCCCATTTTTGACTTGTAAATGATCGAATGTTTTTTCTAGATCTTCATGAAAGTTGTAGATCTTGAAGTTGTCTTTCGAACCATCCAAAAAAAATCCTTAATCTATGTTCAGTAGAGAAATTTATGACCATTTTTCCAATTCTTCTAACCCTTCATCTGGGTTCATCTGACCCTATTGTCTGGTCCATTTTTATCCCTCTAGATGATAAAGTCTATCTTCAAGATTTTGATGAATCTTGAAGTCTTCTTTTGAACCGTCCAAAGAACACCTTAATCCGATTTCCACAGAAAAAATTATGCTAATTGTCCAGAACTAGGTTCAATATGACTTAGGACGGAACTTGTTTGATTCCTTCGAACCAATCTTTGTTATTCGACCTCTAAATGAAGTGATCCTTGAGACAATAGATTCCTCACACATTGTGCTATCTCACCATAAAAAAATTGGCAGCATTTTGAATTGATTGGAAAAAGGTTCTGATTGAAGGAATGTGAGGGAATCTGTTGGAATAGTATGAAGTGGTGTAATTTTACTGAGCAAGCTTCGGCATTTTGAATATACAGGGATCTATAGAGTTCCAATTGAGATTATTTTCAATGTGGAGTAAACTAAAGACATAGGTTCACAAATTATATGAAGATGTCAAATTTTGATTCAACCTCTAAGATGTTCAATTTCTAGATGAAAGTTGGGTATTCATTAGAAACTTAAGACAATGGGAAACAAATTTTTCTGAAGAAGTTAAATTGTGATTCCAGTTTGAGGTTTCCCAAAATATGTTCTGAAGTTGAATAAATTTGTTTGCTCATGTTTTATGATGTCGAATGTTGGGCTCCAGAATCGGGGTCCAACATGCGTGGTATCAGAGCCCAGATTTGAGATCTTGCATGGGCTTTTTGAAATACATGTCAAGTTACATACATGTTAGTCATGTCATAGTAGATAGTAGTACCTGATCCTTAATCTGAGGCACATATGTATAAGTCACACTTATGAGCATTTGTTAAGAGTTTGAGCTAATAAAAATAGTAAGAAGAGAATGATGATCTATCAGAATGTGAGATAATGAAAAGTTTGTGGATATTTAGAAATAAGAAATATTACGTAGTCCGATATATTAGACATAGATTTAGTATTTGTGATTGTGTTAGTGAATATGGTGACGGAATTTTGTTGTGGATACGTACTTGAAGTGATATGGATTTGAAAATATTTTCATAAATTGACTGAGAAGAAATAGAGACATAAGTGGAAATGACAAGAGTTAAGGTGTACAAGCAAAGTGGAATTAAAAGGTTGAACTTGGAAGTTAGAATGATTTAATTTCTGTGATAAGAATTATGATCTAGTATAAGAAGATATTAGTGGCATTAGGATTGTTGATGACGTTACAATGAGCAATGAACTCAAAGATAAAGAGAAAAATATCGTCTAAGATTAATGGAGATCAAGGTATCAATTGTGTAAGATATAAAGTGGTGAATTGTTGGAGATAAATATGTTGACAAAATGGGATGGATTGATGATACCCACTTACTATTTCATTATGTTTTGATAATTAGAGTGTATGACCTTGTAAGAACGATAGAATTTGGTTTTTCTGAGGCAATAGGAATGGCTGATCATGTAATGATGATAACAGATGATTGATAAAGATTGCATGAATAGTATAGATGATAGTAGCAAGAAATCTTCTTTCTAAGAAGAATTTCATTGCACTAGATCAAGCAAATCAGATAGTTTATGTTAAGAATGATCAATGAAAGAATAAATAAAAAATAAATATGAAATGATTCAAAAGTAAATATTGGAGTCATATCCCTAGCAGAGACTTAAGCATAAGAGGTAGAATAGACTACTGAGAATTTATGTATTTTTGTTTGATGTAAAGTATCCAACTACATGAGTGGATTCCTGAATTTGAGGACACATTAATTACTAATAGGAGGAGTATATTTATGAATGAGAAGATAGTAGAATAATTCAATATGAAATCAGAGAAAATCGAATGAATTGAGAAAATCATTCGAGAAAGGAAGTCAATTGGGAAATTGAAAATAATGTGGGAGAATGTTACCTCATTGAACAATTAGTTATTTAAGGAATTACGAGAACTAATCAGGGAGGCACATGGACTTTGATAATAATTGTTTGAGTTAACAATTGCCCCGACAGTATTATGCTATTGAAGATTAAAGCGATCCGAGCAAAACTTGATGATATATTAAATGTATTCAAAAGTTGAGAAGAATAGTTGAATGCTTGAAGAAAAACATGTAAATCGTATGAGTAATAAAAGAAAAGAGAATTTTGAGGAATTATATTGATATTAATTATATCGTATGGATTTGAAGATTTTATAGTTTACAATGATGTTGTAAAAGATATTTGGATAAAATCCAAATGCAACATAATAAAGTGATTTCATATGTAGGGAGACAACTAAAGTCCTATGAGTTGACTATTCGATACATGATTTAGAGCTGCTATATTAATGATTGCTTTGAAAGTTTGGAGACGGTACATATATAGGAACATCTTGGATATAAATATATACGTGTATAGATCATTAAAATTTGAGGTCATTTTTTAATTAAAAGAATTGAATATGAGACTGAGAAAATTGATATAAATACCGAAATACTATAATTGTACAAATGAGTAAGTCCAACTAAAGTTAGTGTTATATTTGATACATTAACTAGAAATTCGATATTAAGGTTATCATATTTAGTGAAAAAAGAAGCATAGAACGCGGATTTAAATTTTGGGCAAATCAAAGTACTATTTGCTATAGAATTGAAGATCAATTTCATATGAAAGGATTAGCCAAGCCCAAATTGAGGATTCAAAAATCGTGAATCTTATTGAGAGATTGAAAACAGATATGAATTTTGGGATCAAATAGGAAGAATGATACATTGTGATTGAAATAAGAATTATATGTACCGAAAAAGATGATTGAGCAAAGAGATTGATAGAAAAGTACAAATGGTAATGTAAGTTATACATCCTAGTATAAATACGCCGAAACATCATTTAGCGACTAAGAATGTCAAATCAAGTGAGTGAATTTTTGAATTGCTGATGGTATTAACTGTTGGAGATATGCTCAAGCTCATATTTTAGAGTTCATAGGAACATGAGATCAATGTATAGTTCCATTTGACTTTAAGCATCACAATCATTATCAGAGTGATTTCATTATAATACTGTATAAGGAGTTAGATGATAGAAAGAGTCATTCATTTTTGTATTGTAATGATTGAGGCCTAAAACTGGTTGAAGGCCAGACTTGGAGATGTTACTGATACGTGAAATGAATCAACATTAGAAATTAAGTGATTAAAGAAAGATGAATGAATTAGGTGGATCAACGCCAAAGGCATGGAATACACTAACATTATAGTGATGTGAATTATTAAGTGAAAGATAAATTATCTCTGAAAGTATCACCGTGTCAAGGTGTGCTTAGGTTAGGAAAAAGGTTTAGCTAAGCCCGTCATGAATTGCTCTGTACGAAATAATTATGAGAAATGCTATTAATGAAAGATGTCTTAGATTCATAATGTGATATATGCGAGTACATAAGAAATATTGATATGATATGATATTAGTGTTATCCACACAGTAAATGGAAAAATTATGACTAATCTGAAGTATATTAAGGAAACATATAAGATAGTGTGATATCTGAATAAGTCATGGAATGATTGATTGAATTTGTTAACTAAGGTGCTTTGAAAGAAATGATTTGAGTGATCGAGTTAAATGGAAAACAAAGGAGCACAAGAGGAAGCATACCTCTACCACTAGATCAATCAGGTAAGAATTTCCAGGACAAAATTCTTTTAAGAGGGGGAGAAATGTTGGGCCCAAACTTTTTTTCTTGATAAATAAGCATGATTTAGATAATTTAGAGGTTTTGATAGATTAATCTTTCTTGAAATTATCTAACTATGTCAAAGTTAGTAGGATTTATTGAATGGGTAAATAGAATTAAAGTGTTAGAGTTATAAGAATGTCTAAAGGGTTTTTTTGGCAAGACACTTAAGGTAAAAAGAACATAAGTCTATAAGGAAGGATAAAATGGAATTTTTGGACTCATTAAAGGTAGAAATGAAAGAAGAAATTGTTGGATCGGAAAAAGAAAGCATTTTATATTTGGAGAACCAGTATATTTCAAAACTTTTTAGAAATCATATTTGCAGAAAAAGCAACATATCCAAATCATTATGTCAATCCATACATGATATGGTAGAAGGATAATAATAAACATAAACAAGATGAAGAGTATTACCGACTCCTTTGCTACAACTTTAATTCCTCGCTGCGCTATCCTCTGTATCCAAAGCCTTTGTTTTTTAATCTTTTCCTTTATCAATCTAACTTTTCCTTGTTATTATATCTTCAACCAATTTGATTTACCTCTTGTTCTCCTAGGACAACTTGGTTAACAAAATCCTTTGGTGGGAAAGGAGAATAAACACTTTGGAGGAGTATTGTTTTAGAAGAAAGAAGGAAACAATGAGACACTTCTCATGCAATTTTCGATTTTTTCATGCAAGATAGGAGAGAGAGTGATAAAAATTTGTAAGAACACTTCTTACACTCTCACACTTTCGGTTAACAAAAAAGGAAAGAATAATCTTCCATTCAATGCATCATTTCTTCATTTAATCAATCATAAAGAAGTCATTAAATGAGACTCTTCTCATTTGTCTTTAAAATGACAATATGAAAAGTCTATTAACCTAATATTATCATGTGCATTTCGGTTTTGGATATGTAAGAAGGAAGATGGTCCATCCAATGTCCATCTTTCTTCTTTAATCCAATCAATACTAATAGGTTACATACTAAACATTAAAAGATAACTATTAAACCATTTAATGGTAAGTTCATAACTCCGTTTAATGATGATAAACCATAATAAAGACCATATTTATTTAGGATTTTAATGTCAAATGTGCAGCTGCACATTCCACCCTATTGATCCTTCATTTCTTAACAAATTTGTTTTAATATAATTAATCTAATCAATTATATTAAACCAAAGTCTAGCCCATTTCTAAATGAACATTTGGGCTTTTAATTAACTATTAATTAGAGCAAGCTCAACATTCAATTACGAACTTCTAAAACCTCCATTTATATTTTTTACTTATCTTGATAACCTTTCTTGAAGCCAAATAGGGAATCTTAGTAGACTTTGATAATTCAAGCTCTAATAAGCCTAGAATTAACTTAATCTCATTAGAATTAATTCTAGCTTATTAACTAAATGTCATTCCACTAAAGACAATTAGTTGAGCTCTTGAATTATTAAATATTATGAGAATACATATTTTATGTCCAATTGCAAACTCTATTTAAAACCTTATTATAGCCATCCGCACAACAAAGGGTAAAATTACCATTTTGCCCTTATGTTGGTTTTCCCTTCTAGATCTCCCATTTTACTTTATATGGTGATTAACACACAAAATCTCATCTTGGTGTTAAGACTTGATGGGTAGCTAGTCCATCAAACTACTGGCGCCAGTTTAATCACCAAATCTCCTTAAAACATCTAGAAGTGATGATATCACTATAAACTCTTTATTTGAGTGAATGTTCCCTCATACATGTTTCAATTGATAATTTCAACATGTAGACACTGGATTAATACTATTTAAAAATCCATTCCGATCATATCAAGAGTTATACTGAAGCACATACGAGTTCACCACTCATCAAGATTGTGGTTCATAATAAGTGAATGCTTAAGTTGTATGTTTTAAGATTAAAGTAATGGCCCACTTTATTCTTGAAAACATACTTGATTCCAGATTCATTTAATAATGCCATTATTGATAGTTGACTACTATCATGATATGAAACTCATCATTTCCTTTAAATAAACTCCTTTACTTATATGGAGATAAATCGCAACACTACAGCCTAAATCATAATCATGCGACCAACTTGATTATTCAACTGTGAATCAATTAATTTAGATTCTTATAATATACATGTTTCCCAAACATCTCTATTTATATTTATATTACTTACAAAAGAATCTTGGTGCCTTTTGATTAGATATATAATGCTCACACAAATAAAACCAAACTCTTTTATTTTATTAATAATAAATATATTCATTACAAAACTGTAACTGAAGAAGATAAAGTTACATGTAAATACACTTGCTTTCCAGGGAATTATATCTACAAAACTCCAACAATCTCCCACTTTCCATAAAGCAAGTTTGACATATCCCTCATTCCCATCCCTTCTAGGTGACCCTCAAAGTTCTTTCAAGTCAATGTCTTTGTGAACGGATTAGCAAGGTTTTGCTATGTGGGAATCTTTACCATATCTACCTCTCCACGTTGTATTATCTCCTTAATGAGATGATACTTTCGTTCAATATGTTTGGCAGCTTTGTGGTTCTTTAGAATTAGCCACTGCCCCACTATTATCACAATAAAGTGTAATGACTTTTTCTGCCTCTGGAACTACCTCCAAATCATTTAGGAATTTCAAAACCTAGACTGCTTCCTTTGCTGCTTCACAAGCAGCAACATACTCAGCCTCTATAGTCGAATCAGCAATACAAGATTGCTTGACACTCCTCCAAACTATGGCTCCACCTCCTAAAGTAAATATAGAACCAGAAGTTGATTTCCTTGAATCAACATCTGATTGGAAATCAGAATCTGTATATCCTGTCGAAATAAGATTACTTCTATAGTAAACAAGCATGAAGTTCTTCATCCTACGAAGATATTTAAGTATACACTTAACCGCAGTCTAATGTTCCATTCATGGATTGGATTGAAATCTGCTTACCAGTCCCACTGCGTAACAGATATCCGGTCTATCGCAAAGCATTACATACATCAAACTTCCAACTGTCGAAGCATATGGAATGTTACACATGCGTTCAACCTCTTCTTGGGTTTTAGGTGCTTGTTCCTTTGAAAGTTTGATTCCATGTCTAGTAGGATTAAAACCCCTTTTGGAATCTTGCATGGCGAACTTATTGAGCATATTCTCAATGTAGGTTAATTGAGAAAAGGCTATCCATTTGTTCTTCCGATTCCTTATAAGTTTGATCCTTAGAACATAGTTAGCCTCTCCCAAATCCTTCATTAAAAATTGTTTATTCAACCATCCCTTAACCGCAGATAACATTCCCACATCATTCCCAATGAGTAGAATGTCATCAACATATAGGATTAGGAAAATAACCTTACCTTCTTGTATTCTTTTATAAACACAAGGCTCATCTAGATTTTGTATGAACCCATAGGTTTTGATAGACTTATCAAACCTAATGTTCCAAAACCTAGATGCTTTCTTAAGTCCATAAATGGACCTTTGTAACTTGCAAACCTTATGTTCATTACGTGACTCAATGAATCCTTCTGGTTGGGCCATATAAATGGTCTCCTTAAGATCCCCGTTAAGAAATGCAGTCTTGACATCCATTTTTCATATTTCATAATCGAAATAGGCTGCTATGACCAAAAGAATCCTGATGGACTTAAGCATGGCAACCAGAGAAAAAGTCTCCTCATAGTCTATGCCCTCTTTTTGAGTATAGTCTTTAGCTACCAATCTAGCTTTAAAGGTCTCTACCTTTCCATCTGATCCGCTTTTCCTTTTATAGATCCATTTACACCCTATGGCTTTTAGACCTGGTGGTAGATCTACAAGAAGCCAGACTTTATTAGTGTCCATGGAATCTATTTTCAATTCCATCGCCTTGAGCCATTTTTGTAACACCCCACTCCCGCAGGGTTCGAGCCCGATATTAATGGGTGATATCCGAGTCTGTGCCCTGCGAGGGTAGTGTGCTACATCACTAAACAATCAAAAGTTAGTATAAATTTTTTTTCTTTTACGAATACACGTAAATCAATAAACACAAATTTGGGCCCACTTTTATTCAGAAACGTTTTCATTTACAAGATAAAATGTCGATTAGCCCATTCCAAAAACAAAATATATTACACTTTGATCAAGCTCTTTTGCAAAACCTTTTTCCAATCGAAAAGTTATACACAACAAATATACTCAAATACACAAAATACAATAATTTCCAGAAATTACAATTCAGTGCGAAAATAAAGGGACACAATGCAGATGCGAACTGATCCCAACCTCTTCTTTCACTCACATGCAATAGATATACTCTCGTTGCCTAACGGGATATTCTTCTGAGTCCTGAAAAATAATTGCAAATTTTGGGTGAGTTTTGTGAACTCAATGAGTGACCATCATCGATGGCTCACCAGTCACATAACACATAATTTGCGCATCTCACATTTCACATTATTCCACATTCACATTATTTCACATTCACATTATTCACATTCGATACACTTATCATTCATATTATGCACATGCAATGCACATAAGACTCACTTTTCATTTGTTATTTTGTTGTGACTGAGTGCCTAAACTATCCCATGTAGGGCCCATTAATAACTGTCCCTTATCCATTTGGAGGATACAGGGCTCATTAAATGTTGAGCCTAAGGCTCTGATTCACTTTTGAGCTCGAAGCTCATTTCCACTCGTTGAGCTTTAAGCTCTGATCGGTGGCTACTCTGGTCACAACAGCTATTATATTTCATACACTTATGCAATAAAATGTATCAATCCCATTCACTCACTTTCACATGTCATCGGACCGTAGTCCGGCATTCAACAGTAGAGTTGCAAAACATTTCTCATACATATGCAATGCACATTCAAAAGACATTTGTCATCGGACCGTGGTCCTACACTTATCAATCATACAATGCACACTCAAAAAACATTTTCAATCACATTAAATACACAGTTCATCCAATTCACATTCAAGTAGCACTTCAACATCACAACTGCCCCAATACACAGTCATCGGACCTTCTGTCCGGAATCCACAATCAAATCACAATCCATCACCATTTATATGAACATTCAGCAGTCAATCAATACAAATTCAACGGAACACATAATGAAATGAGACCATCTCAGTCTACTCACAGTATGCTCCAGATTAGCATTTGCTTTTAAATTCTGGAAATGCCGAAATGCGGACTTTTAACCTGCACAACCCATTTATGCAATACGTTGCACACATATTAATAATTTTGCACAATTATAAGCATTCATTTATGCACACGCGTGTATATGGAATATGTACGATGCATGTTCTTGACAATCTTGGTATTGTTCCATAAATTGCATCACAAAACCATTCTCGTATCAAAACTCATTTATTCCTAGGTTTAAGTCACATAAAATCATTTAACTTGCAATTTATTGCTCATAGACATATTTCAATTTTTCTGAAACACATATTTCGGGTCTACTGTTCCGAATCAATGAGACCATCAACATCAGATAACCTAGGCAACCTCTCTTTAATAAACATGTTCCCCTATGTCTTAGGAATCCATAGACACCAGAATTACTCAATTCGGATCTCTATAGGTCCGGATATTGCCAAAATATTGTCCAGAAAAATAATCAATCGATCGTCTCACTTTGATTTAATCCATCATTTTAAATTTAATCTCTAAAATTCACAAATTCTCATGTAGAGGTAGATAAATGTCTTACGAATCCGACGCCTAGAAAATCAGGTCAATCGAAGGTCAGATGAAAAAGTTATACACAAAAGAATAGGAAAGGGTCACATTGGAAAAGAAAATAAATAAGAAATAAAAAAATCTCAAAGGGGCTCCTCGCAGATAGACGCTCGTGAGGAGCGCGCGTAGGGCGTCACCCTCACGAGGGGCGAGTGGTCCCCTCGCCCTCGTGAGGGTGACAACTTCGACGCCTCGTGAGGGCCAGCTTCCAACATGCATAACTTTTCACTTAAGAGTCCAAAATTGACAAACTTGATATCAATAGAAAGATCCATAATTTTCATGAAGGACTTGAAAATCAATTCCACCTCTAAAGGTGTCAAAAATCACTTCAAAATATCTGTCCTGTAAATCTCATCCTAAACAGTAACACATTTTCTAAAAATCATAACTTCCCATGTCATTGTCCAAAAATTCTAAACTTTATATCAATAAAAATATCAGAACACAATCTACAAACTTTTATGAAAAACTTGGAAGCAAATTCAACCTCTAAATGGGTCACAATCTCAATTAAAATTTCTATCCTGTAAATGTCATCCTAAACAAAAACGTATCTTCTAAAAATCATAACTTCCTATTGCATTGGCCAAAAATTCCAAACTTTATATCAATGAAAAGATCAGAACACATTCTACAATGTTCATAAAGAACTTAGAAGTAAATTCTACCTCTAACTAGTTCAAACTCCCACATGATTGTGGCTGCCCTGTTAAATATTGTTAAATATCACCTAAACCATATCCACATTTCAAACCTTCACAACTTTCACTTCCTACGTCCAAAGATTGCATATTATACATCATTAAAAAGCTATGGCATTCCTCTACAACTTTCAATAAGGCTACTTACTCCAATTCAAACCATAACAGTCCAGAATTTGCCTCAAAGAACAGTATCCACAAAACCTACACTTATAGGCATTTTCACAAACAAAGCACATTAATCTTCGGATTACATCCTAGTCAACAGATCATAACTTTCAACCCTTATATCGAAAAATGTCATACTTTGTAGCAATAGAAAGCTAACAAGAAAAGTTATAACTTTCATGCAGACCCCGTTAGCAAAATCTACTTAAATCGACCCAGAAAAATTCCCAAAGTTTCAGATCTATAAATGCAGTTTTCGAGCTACTGTTCATCCCTACACCCTTTCTCACATTCTAGTCGAAATTTGGAACTCTTCAAGCCAAAATTAAACATCACTTCCTTCACAAGAATTATAGTCAAACAACTCTAGTTTAATTCAAACTAAACCGCATCCCAATTGCATAACCATATAGAAAGTTATAGCAAAATCATTGAAACATGGACAACTCAAATTTTCCAGATTATCATCCTAACCTTTCTCCTACCTCTTCCACACCATTTCCTCACCTATAACCACTCAATTCACTCAAGCTTTCAACCACAACAAAGTCAAAACCTCTACTTGAACATTAACCTACAACATAGCATCAACACACACTCAATCATTTTCCTTTTTATACACTCATCTAACATCCTTATATTTAATCAAAACAACTCTAATTTACCTACACCACCTTCAACATCATTCATCCTTAATCAAACAAGAATTCATACCCATACAATCAAAACACAATTTTCATGAAATTAGTTCACATAACATCACAATTAATTCTTTTAACTAACAATTCATGATATAAAACACAATTCCTACCTACTCAAGCTTCCACTTCTTCAACTCTTCAAAAATACCACAAATTCTCTACCTCCCATCACCATACACGATCATCAAATGTCAAGGCTTAGATTTGGATTTTTAATGAACAAAGAAGAGCAAGCAAAGAGAAGGAGAGTGAGAAGGATGGTCACAATTCAGGAAAACACAAGGAAGAGAAGAAGCTACAAAGATTGATGGAGAAACTTTCACTTAAATCACCTTTAACCCTTTCTAAGAAGTAGTATCGTAAATGACTAAAGGGAGGTTGATTTTTATTTAACCTAAGTACACATGGTGGCATGTTAGGCAAGTGACAAGTGTCACTTGCCACATGTCACATGCTTAGGCCCTCTTTTATTTCCTTTCCAAAAACAATTCAATTTCTACTCCAATTTTTTTCTCCAAAATTCCAATGGCTCAAATCAATAATTCCTAAAATCATTTCTCTCAATTTCCAGTGCCATTGGATAGTAATTTCTACTACCGGTACACATTCAGCCTGCCACTTGGTATTTTTCCTAGTCCAAAAATTACACCGAAATTTTAGAAAAACAATTTCTAAAATTCTCTAAAAATTTAAAACTCACAATGACCCTCTCCAACTCAATTTTTCATACACACAAATTACATTTTCATAAACAATTACATTTCATCACAATTATACCGGGAAATGTCATGAATGCATGTACAGTCATTTTTTATGTGCAAAATTCACTATTCATAAGTATGCGGATGCTAGATTATGCACGAGCATGTAAAGGCAATTTCTAAAACTCATTAGCCCCTTAAAATTACTATTCTACCCTCCCCATGGGTGATGGGATGTTACAATTTTCCTGCATCAACATCATTAATAGTTTATGTATACATAATGGGATTTGTTTCTTCTTGGTCTGAGGTAATTAAGCCTTCTCTTAGACCTAGATACCTATCTGGCTGTCTCACAACCCTCCCACTACGTCTAGGTACAACTTGATGTTCAGGTTGCACTTTCGATTCAACTCTTGAATCCATTTCGACATCTTGTTTTGTCATATCCAAAACAACTCTTGGTTTGAATGAAATATCTAACTCCTTTAGCACTACTTCACTTCTTCCTTTGTGATTTCTCACAAACTCGTCCTCTAAGAAGGTCGCATTTGTCGATATAAATACCTTCCTATCTTGAGGACTGTAAAAATAGTACCCTCGGGTTCTTGTAAGATATCCTATAAACAAACATACTTTTGACAATGGTTCCGTCTTTGTGGATTCAGGCTTTAGAACATGGGCTGGGTAGCCCCAAGTCCTCAAGTGCCTCAATGAAGGCACTTGGCCAGTCCACAACTCCCTAGGTGTTTTAGGCACCGATTTGGATAGAGCAAAATTAAGAAGATAAGTCGTCGTTTGTATGGCATATCCCCAGAACGATTCTGGAAGGCTAATGTAGGACATCATTGATCTTACCATTTCTAATAGAGTTCTGTTTCTCCTCTCTGCTACACCATTCTGTTGAGTTGTTCGAGGAGCTAACAAATTGGAAACAATTCCATTGTCAATTAAATATTATTGGAACTCTTCAGATAAATACTCACCACCTCGATCCGATTGAAGTTGTTTTAATGGCTTGCCTAGTTGCTTCTCAACTTCAGCTTTGAATTCTTTGAATTTTTCAAAGGATTCACTCTTTTTATGCATCAAATACAAATAGCCATGTCTTGAGTAATCATCTATAAAAGTTATGAAATATTCATAACCTCCTCTAGCTTATACGTTCATGGGTCCACACACATCAGTATGTACCAGGTCCAACATAGATTCAAGTCTGTTTCTTTTAGAAGGAAATGAGGTTTTGGTCATTTTTCCTTCAATATAAGATTCACAGGTGGGTAATGGATCACTATCCAAGCCCATAAGGATCCTGTCCTTTATTAACCTGTCAAGTCTTTTCTGATTGATATGACCCATTCTTAAGTGCCACAGATACTTTGAATTAATGCTAAAGACATAGGATTGTCTTGATTTTATCAATTCTGTGGTGTTTAGTGAGCCTGTCATAGGTTCTATAAAGAACAATCCCTGTTTAATTATCGCATCACAAATAAAATCCTTATTCTTATATACTAAAACAATTTTTTGAAAATATAAGGAATAACCAAATTTTATTAGACCAAAAACAGAAATCATGTTCCATGCAATCATTGGCATGTAATAAACATCCTCCAAATATAACCTATGACCACTAGGAAAGTCCAACATAACTACTCCCACTAATTCTGCTGAAACATAGGAACCATCTGCTATCTTGACTTGAAATTGGCCTTTAGGTAGTCTTCTCCTTTGCTGGAACCCCTGCAAAGAATTACAAACATGGTTAGTGACTTTTGAATCTAATATCCAAGAAATAGATAAATCTGCTACATTTCTAGTTCCTAACAAACTTAGGAAACCCATACCTTGTTTGCTTTTGAGAGACTCAAGGTAGACTAGACAATTTATTTTCCAATGGCCCATCTCATCACAGTGGAAACACTTTCCCTTGATATTCTCTTTGGCCTTCTTTCTCATGGGTTGGGGCTTAACCCCTATTTGGGCCTTCTTTTTACATTAGCTTCTATCCCATGAGCCTTAATATTCAACATCTCTTCCGTACTCTGAAGGGTATTCATCAACTCACTTAAGGTGTAATTCTTGTTGTTGAGCTCATAGTCCAACTTAAATTGTTGAAAAGAAGAGTTTAAGCTATTGATGATCATAATCATCTATGTATCCGCATCCATATCTTCCCCAAACATCTCAGCCTCATTGACCTCGGAGATTACCTTCATCATGTAATCCCACACTGGTTCACCAGGTTTCTGTCTAAGATTATGAAAGGTTTAGATAGCTTTCACTCTTGCAAACCTAGTCCTCACACCAAACATATCATGTAGGTGATGGACCATTGAACTAGCAGTTTTCATACAAGCAATTTGGTTTTGCAACATGCCGTTGACAGAAGAATATAACACTTAGTAGTCTTGTCAACATTCTGCCAACGATCATGTTGTTGGACTATCTCAGGAGTTGAATCTCCACCCGGAGGTGTAGGCTCATTTTCAGCTAACACCCATGTAATACGTTCATATTGAAGAACAATGTCAAGGTTACGACTCCATTCATTAAAATTTTCTCCGTTTTCTAATTTGTTATTTGTCAAGAGCAGGGTGAGTGGATTCATTTTTTGTTTGATTATGTCTGAAAATATAAATTATTAAAACATGAGCATAATAGTCAACAATTATTAGAACTTTGTATAAAATCATGATGCATATATGCATGATGATAAATTTAACAAAACTTAAAAAATTAAAACATTATACAAGTGACGGTGACGGTGATTAAAACATATTTTTCTTATCTATAACAGACTAAATGACGGTGGATCATCTTATCCATTAAAAGAAAAACTGGGACCTGCCACTCAAAAAACTACCAAGCATCTCATGCCTAACCTTTTGAGAAGCGTCATAATTTGGTCCATACTTTTACCAACAGAGCTTCGATGGGTAGTTTATTGATAAAATATGTTGAGTGTTTAATCATATGATTCGTTCACTAAAGATACCTGCAAACTATGCCTCGGTGGGAGGTCACATTCGCTACCAATAAGTGGAGTTATCCTTAAGGAGACCCAAACCATGCAAGATCTAGGATTCATGCCCTCCGATGGGGAGTAACACTTCACCACATGCAAATGGGCTATCATTTGGAGACCTTAGACTCTCACATAAACATCCTCTCCCACTTAATCTTTTTGGGCTTTAAGTTTTAAATACCATCTTGTCTAGATGCAATTTATTATCCTGTTTCATTATATATCTCATACATAATGAATTCATGGCAAGGACTAGGGTTGGTAATTTTCTAAATGACATGCAATCACATAATATCACATATTATTTGCATTCATTTCTCCATTCATCACATGAACTAATTAAGCCACTTTTGACTGTCCATCCTAGAAACAAAAATAATTACAACCCTTTTAGGCCCAAAATATTCTTCTTAGACTTGGATCTTCCGCTTCGAACTCTTCGCTCACATGATCTGACCCAATCGGTAAAAAGTGTGTAATGGCTTTACTTTTCAACATAAAAAGGATTTTCATAAAACTGAATTTTTGCCCATTAGAAAAAAAAAAGTCAGCACTTGTTTTTCACCAAAACCGAAACTTATGAATATTACATAAAATTCTAGCACTTGTAAAAACGAAATTTTGTTACAAAACAAATTTATACAACCAAAAATTTGTTAAAACAAAATTCCAACACATTTGTTTTCTAAAAAACGAAAAAAGGCCAAGACACCATAACCATAACTGAAACTTTATCTCTTCCTTTCTTCAATCCATGGCTTCTTCATCTTCATGATTAAATGATTTTGTACATTACATAATCAAAGTAAACATAAAAATGAAACCAAGGAGGAAACATGGTGATGATAGACCACCCTCTTTGTTAAAACCAAATTGAGAAATCTTACATGGTAGATTTATCTTCTATGGACAACCAAAAGAGCAACACATACACCATATATATTTCCATCACATAAAAATATGCAGCATACAAAAAATGATTGCCAACCCATGCATCTACCATATAGGAACCGAAATCATGCATTAGAAACTAGCTCTGATACTAATTGTTGGATCGGAAAAAAAATCATGCTATATTTGGAAAAATCTCCTTCTTCTTATATCCAAAGCCTTTGCTTTTGAATATTTTCCTTTATCAATCTATCTTCCCCTTGTTTTTGTATCCTCAACCAATTTGATTTACCTCTTGTTCTCCTACGACAACTTGGTTAACAAAATCCTTTGGTGGGAAAGGAGAAGAAACACTTCGAAGGAGTATTGTTTTAGAAGAAAGAAGGAAACAATGAGACACTTCTCATGCAATTTTCAATTTTTTCATGCAAGATAGGAGAGAGAGTGATAAAAAATTGTAAGAACACTTCTTACACTCTCACACTTTCGGTTAACAACAAAGGAAAGAATAATCTTCAATCCAATGCATCATTTCTTCATTTAATCAATCATAAAGAAGTCATTAAATGAGACTCTTCTCATTTGTCTTTAAGATGATTATATTAAAAGTCTGTTAACCTAATATTATCATATGCAGTTTGGTTTTGGATATTTAAGAAGGAAGATGGTCCATCCAATGTCCATCTTTCTTCTTTCACCCAATCAATGCTAATACGTTACATGCTAAACATTAAAAGATAACCATTAAACCATTTAATGGTAAGTTCATAACTCTATTTAATGATGATAAACCATAATAAAGACCATCTTTATTTAGCATTTTAATGTCAAATGTGCAGCTGCACATTCCACCCTTAAAAAACCGAAATTGATCCTTCATTTTTTTTTAAAAAAATTTTAATATAATTAATCTAATGAATTATATTAAACCAAAGTATAGCCCGTTTCTAAATGAACATTTGGGCTTTTAATTAACCATTAATTAGAGCAAGCCCAACATTAAATTATGGATTTCTAAAACCTCCATTTATATTTCTTACCTAACTTGATAACCTTCCTTGAAGCCAAGTGGGGAATCTTATTGGACTTTGATAATTCAAGCTCCAATAAACCTATAATTAACTTAATCTCATTATATTTAATTCTAGTTTATTAATTAAATGTCATTCCATTAAAGAAAATTAGTTAAACTCTTGAATTATTAAATATTATGAGAATACATATTTTATGTCCAATTGTAAACCCTATTTAGAACCTTATTATAGTCATCCGCACAATAAAGGGTAAAATTACCGTTTTGCCCTTATGTTGATTTTTCCTTCTAGATCTCTCATTTTACTTTATATGGTGATTAACACACAAGATCTCATCTTGGTGTTAAGACTTGATGGGTAGCTAGTCCATCAAACTACTAGCGTCAATTTAATCAACAAATCTCCTTAAAACATCTAGAAATGATGATATCACTATAAACTCTTTCTTTGAGTGAATGTTCCCTGATACATGTTTCAATTGATAATTCCAACATGCAGATACTGGATTAATACTTTGTAAAAATCCATTCCTATCATATCAAGAATTAGAATGAAGCACATACGAGTTCACCACTCATCAAGATTGTGATTCATAATAAGCGAATGCTTAAGTTGTATGTTTTAAGATTAAAGTAACGACCCACTTTATTCTTGAAAACATACTTGATTTCAGATTCATTTAATAGTTCCATTATCTATAGTCGACTACTATCATGATATGAAGCTCATCATTCCCTTTAAGTAAATTCCTTTACTTATATAGAGATAAATCGCAACACTACAGTCTAAACCATAATCCAACGACCAACTTGATTATTCAACTGTGAATCAATTAATTTAGATTCTTATAATATACATGTTTCCCATACATCTCTATGTATATGTATATTACTTACAAAAGAATCTTGGTACCTTTTGACTAGATATATAATGCTCACACAAATAAAACCAAACTTTTTTGTTTTATTAATAATAAATATTTTCATTACAAAGCTGTAACTGAAGAAGATAAAGTTACTTGTAAATACACTTTCTTTCCAGGGCATTATATTTACATAACTCCAACAGAAATGTTGTCTTCTTCCTTTAAGAAGAAGAAAAAACGTGAATTGGGAGAGAAGAAGAGAAAATAAGAAAGAAAGAGTAGAGAATTTCAATGGTTGAGAGAAAAGAAGAGAGTTGAGCTAGGGTTTCATCATTTATTAGCTTTTGAGAGACAATTTGAAGTGGCTTAAGAAGAGAAAAAGATAGAGGAAGAGAAGAGCTTCCATTTAAGCCAAAGATCTCTTCATTTAGTGAAGAATCAAGGTAAGATCATTTTGAATCTTTTGGATTTTTGGAAGGATGTTAGTTCATGGAGTTTAGAAAATGCATTGGTTTAAGTATTCTAACACCAATTTTAGTGATTGTGCTTTCAAGGATTTTCAATTGAAAACCCTATTGAGTGGGATTTTTGTTATTGTAGAAGGAAATCAAGAAAGGGAATAGAAGCAAGAGTAAAGACATTTTTATCAAGTCCTTAAGCAAGGAAATCAAGGTAGGTGCATGTTTATAATAGAGTAAATAAGCCACTAATTTTTTTTTTTAATCAAAGAAGTCAAATGATTTTAATAACATCATAAGTGTTGCATTTATTTCTTTTGAATGATTTGAAAATTTTCAATATGTGGTTTTATGAATTGTGTGATGATTTATGAAAAGGTTTGAAAGTAATTTTTTTGAAAAAAGATAACATGTTTATGAAATCATGTTTTTGAAATATCTCATGTTTATGAACAATCAAGTTTCAAAAAAGTGCCAATTTGGGCAATGTGTTTACAAGATAAGAAATACATGTTATGTGGGTTTGGTTTGGTCCATTCTGTTGTCAAGTTCACTTCAACTAAAGGCTTTTCCCACTTGCCCACTAATGACATGGAGCTCCTTCATGGGCTCCCATAAGTTCACGACTGCGCAATACCATTACGTGGGATTGCGTTAGTATGTTCTGCTCATGGCTACACAGGACCCTTATAGGAAATGTGTAGCACGTTCTGTTTATGTGTTGGTACCCCGTCCTTGTGAGTCACGTGCCGACGTCCTACGTGACATCTGGACACGCATCTCAAAAGATTAGTGTGCCAACACCACGTCAAACCTAAAAAACGAACTCATTTCACTCACTTCTAAACAGATCTTGAAATAGCCCAAAAGGGACTTTCAGTAAGACTTCTTCACAAAATTTGATTCTCATTTTCTTAAGTTTCTAACGACTCCAAAATCACTCAATTTGGTTCATAAAAAAAAAAGTACTGACCATGTTGGACCCCGAACTTTTGATGATAATTAGAAATATTAAAATAAATATTAATGAGAAAGAAATTGGTGAGACAATTTATGAATTTAAGAAAAATTTATGAGAAAAGAATTGTTTTGTTTTGAGGACTTTGATATTTGAATGAATTTATATGGATTATGAGAGGAAAGAGAATGAGTTAATTGAAATGGGAGTGGAAAATCAAGAAATAAAGAAAGAAAGTGAGAGAATTTGAAAAATTAAGATAGTTGACTTTTGGAGATAGAAAGTTTGACTTGAGAGAGTTGACCTTTTGTTTGAGACAAAATTTGAGAAAATTGTCTTCTGGAAACTTGTAGTTTATGTTAAGAGTTTTCTGTAGCCATAAAGTTTGATATTTTTCGATATCGGAAGTGAGAGTTATGATCAGTCAAAGTTCGCTTGGAGTTTGACTTTTTGAAGAAAAAGTTGACTTTTTGATTTAGGCAAAATTCGAGAAAATGATTAATATGAAAATTGTAGCCTCTATCGAGAGCTTTTTGTGGATATAAAGTTTGCTATTTTTTTGATGTCGGGATTGAGAGATATGATTTTCCGAAGATATGCTTTGTTTTGAAAATGCTGTTAAGTATAGATTTGTGTGTTCTATGCTTCGAGGCCACTCGTCATATGGATTTAGTCTGAATTGGAGTAAGTAGTCTTCATGAAAGTTTTAGATGATATTTTTATCTTTCCATTGACATAAAGTTTGCAATTTTTCGATATCGGGGCTAGGAGTTATGAGCGATTAAAAATTGGAAGTCGTTTAGGAAAAGCTGTTTTGGATAGAATCTTTGATTGAGTTTTTGACCTCTTTTGAGACCTAATTTGATTTTGAGTTCTTCAGGGAAGTTGTAGATCTTCCTTTGATCTTTCTATTGACACCAAATTTGTCAAATTCTGAGTTCGGGATCAATAGATATGATTTTTGAAAAGTTCGGTTTTGAAGTTCTGTTACTTTGTTTTTAATCTGATCCCTTTTGTAATCTTTTGCTTATAATTCCTTCGTCCGACATCCGATTGATTTGATTCTTGAAGCGTTGGATTCCTAAGACAATTAATTTCATTTTATTGAAGAATTATGATTTTTAGGAGATTAAATGGAAAGAGATTGAGTGAACCAAAGTAGGAGATTTGGCTATAGGTTATAAGTTGGATAATTTTCTGAACATGGTTCAGTATTTTACGAAATTCGGGAGCTGTACAACTCCGATTGAGTTAATTCTTCAGGGAAAATAAAATTAATATATAGGGATACAACTATTGTGAAGGGATCGAAATTTAATTTCATCCCTAAGATTGTAAATTTCTGGACTGAAGTTATGTTAATGTTCAGTCTCGGATTTTGTGAAGGTCCGATAGTATTTTGGCTATAAATTCTTCGTTTCTGATCCAAATTGAGCGCGGTTGGTGGCGTTGGATTCGTATGATCTATAGAAACAATTTTCAAGAAGCAATTTTGTCCAAATTATTTCGTTTAGATGCTTGAAAACAGGACGCAAGCTATCAGATTTTGAAAATCCTGTGCAGGGGCAAACTTGGAAATAGGCCAATAAGTGAGGGCAAAATGGTCATTTACCCTCCATTTTTAATGACATGGCAAAACTCACCTATGGCTTTCGTATAAGGCTTCTGGTCCACGAAATAAGAGAAGAAAATAGAAGAAAAAGAGAAGAGAAATAAACGAAAAGGGAGAGAAGAAAGAAGGAGGGATGATTTCAGCTATGGAGGAGAGGTTGAAAGGTAAGCAAAGTTTGGTTTTTTTTTCCATGGCTTTTCAAGAGATTTTCGATGCTATCAAGAGGAAAACATGAGGAAGATGATGAAAGTTTCATCTTGGGCAAGAAGAAATTCGAAAATCAAGAGAGAGAAGGTAAGAGCAATCTTTTGAATTTTGTGTTTTTGATGAAATTTTAGTTTAGAATCATAGAAAATGATATGGGTTTGTAGTTTATGAAGTCAATTGTGATGAATATGCCTTAAGTGAGATTTAATTTTGGTTAATTGAGTGATTAGAATTATTTCAAAGTTTGAAATTGGGAGTTTTTGAAATTGATGCTTTAGATAGCTTGGATTGATGATGAATTTGAGATTTCTTAAGTCAATTTGGAAGATTATATGATTTATGATGTTTAATTTTGAATAATTGTGTTTAGGACTTATGTCAAATTTTGGGGATTTGTAGAAATTGTTGGATTAAGATGGCTTGAAATATGATGAGTTTGTGAATTATGAAATCAATTTTGGAAAAAAAATTGTGATTTATGGTATTGAATTTGCATAATTCGGTTTAGGTCAAATTGTGAATTTGGAGATTTTAGAAATTCTTGTTTTTGAAAGCTTGGAAAAGTGATGAATTTGGGTTCCATATAGTTAATTTTGAGAATTATGCAAATTATGATGTGAAATTTGGATGATTATGGCTTAGGTCAATTTTAATTGAAAGAAGGAAAGAAGCAAGGATCAATTGGAGCTTGAAATCAAGTTTCGGGCATTAATTCAAGGTGGGTAGCGTATTTATATTTTGATTTGTAAGCTATACATGAAAGTTTGAAAAATTAAAGAAAGCAAGTTTGGAAAATTTAAAGAAGGCGAAAATGGATTTTTGATAAATTATCGTTTACGTTTATGTAAATGATTGAAAGAAGAATTAAATGCCTTATTTTAGAAATAATTTTCAGAAATTACAACATTAAAGAAATTCGTGATTTTTGAATTGTTAGATCAATTTTGAAAAATGTGCATTATGAATATGTATCTGTTTGAGTTATGTTTTAAAGAAATACATTGCATTCATATTTATGATTTGAATTGATACGCGATTAAATTAGTGAATGTGAATTGTTGTATGTCTTGATGTGATTTGTGAATGTGAGTGTGTCAAGTTTGACATTATGTGAAAATATGAAAATTTTGAAGAAAAACAAGTTTTCGAAAAGTGCCTTCGGGCATTTCGACCTTTCGTTTTTGCTTATGTGTTAAGTGGGTTTGGTAAGGTCCTTGTGAGTCAGTGCACTATCTCTATTCGTTATAGCCTTCTCCCGGCTGCCCGCTAGTGGCACGGAGCTCCGAATTTGGACTCCCTTCACGGCTACACTGGACCGCAATGCGGGAAAGTGTAGTACGTTCTGTTCACGGCTACACATTACCGCTAAACGGGATTGTGCAGTACGTTCTGTTTCAGACCGAACCAGACCATTCTGATATGTTACGTGTTTTGATTTGTTTCTGTGTGCTGCATTCATGTTTAAAAAAATTTTGAGAAAGGAAAAAAGGTGACTTTTGTTATGAAAAGTTTAAAAAATTGAAAGGTTTGAGGAAACCGTTTTGAAAAGTTACAAAGTTTGAAAAATTAGCCCTTTTGGTAAAAGCTTATGAAAGAAATGATTTCTGCTTATTTGTCAATTTATAAATGTGTTATCCACGGGCTTTCGAGCTCACCCCCCCTCCTTTCATCCCCATCTCCAGGTATTCGAGCAGGAGATCGGATGAAAATGGTCAAGACGTCAATTTCGATATTTGTATAAGTTTGGATTTTAGTATGGATATGTATATGGCTTAAGATAAGTTTGGGAAAGTGTACTTGCATATAAAGTTGAGTATTGTGAATGGTCTTGAATTTGTATATGAAATTATGTATGATAATGATATTGATTTAGAAATTTGTGTATGGAATTTAAGATTGAAATGTGTATTGGAATTGGACATGATTAATGTTTTGAAGTGGTTTAGATATAGGAGTGTGTTTATCTGCTGAGATCCCGGACGAAGAGTCCGGTAGATTTTGATTGATTGTGCGATTGGTTGGGGATTTAGAAGTGTGTTTTTCGATACTTTGCAGGTTTGGGTTAGAATAAATGCAGCCGTTATGCTGCCGAATTTTCGATAAAATTTGGGATAAAAATGTAATTTTGAGATTTGTATGGATATATATAAGATTATGTATGAATGTTGAGTTTTGGGTATAAGAATGAATTTCCTATGGGAAATTATATGGATGTGATTGGTATAGGAAAGAATGAAAAAGAAAAGAAAAAGAAAAAAAAATCATACCGGATTTTGGAACGTCTTAGGGTTTCCAACGCGATAAGTTTTCTATACTTTGTGCTTCTCCGGGATGTCGGGATGTGTTTCAGTTTGATTATTCGTATTCCGATTTCTCCCGTTTGTTAAGTATCAATTCCGCTTCGCTTCATTTTGCTTCGGTCCTTTTGTATTTTGTTTCGCTTCGAAATCCGTTCGTTTGGCTCGATGTATTCGATCCGCTTCGCTACTTTTGGTTTGATTTGATTCAATTCGCTTTGTGATCCGATTTGCTTTTCGCTTCGCTTTGTTCGCTTTCACTTCGAGCTAATTCGCATTTGCTTCCGTTTCGTTCCGCTTCGCATTCGAAAAGAATCCGTTCTTTCGATTCCTGCTTTAGGTCCTGTTTGCTTCGTATCCGTTTTTCGTTTTCCGATTCGTTTCGCTATTTTCGCTTTCCCTTTTGTCTCGTTTTAGCTATCTGCCACTTCGTTTTTGTTTTCGTTTCCGTCTTTTCACTTTTCGGTTGGGATCCGGTTCCCAGATCGGGTCTCAACAGACCAAAATACTTCCGGGCTAAACTTAAGTTGAGACTGAAATACTACACTAGAATCACTCCTGAAATTGAAAATTTTAGAGCCTAAATTGATCTTTGATTTCTTCAGAAAAATTGTAGCTCCATGACTCTAATTTGTTTAGTAACAAAAATCAACTCAATTGGAGCTCTACAGATCAAAATATCGCCAAAAGACTGAAGTCTGTTCAAAAACATATTCGATCCTTTCACTTTGATTTAATCCATAAATTTCAAAATAATATCAAAAGTTATAAATTTGTATGGAGAGGTAGAAAAATATCTTAGAAAACCAACGCTTCAAAAATCAAGTCAATCGGAGGTCTGAAAAAAAAATAGAAGAAAAAGAGTGGAAAGAGGTCGGGTCAGGAGAAGCATGATAATAGTCGACTGGTCGAAGATTATTAGTCGAATAATGCAAGAAAAATCATGACAATAGTCGACTAGTCAAAGATTATTAGTCGACTAAGCCTATACTATCTGATCGACTAGAAATTCTTGGTCTACAACCCAACTTCCACAACTCATAACTTTTGACCCAGAACTCCAAAATGTGAAAAATTGGTATCAATGGAAAGTGAAAAGGAAGCTCTACAACTTCTATGAAGGACTTAAAAACCAATTAGGCCTTTACAAGGGTCAAAAGTCCACTGTAAAGTGGCTGTCCATTCAATGACAACCTAAACAGTGACAGATACATCTAAAAATCATATCTTTCAACTCAATGGCCCAAAAATATCATATTTTATATCAATGAAAAGATAAAAAAACAATCTACAACTTTTATGAAAGATGCAAAAACCAATTTGGTCTTTAAGGGCATTACAAACCACGTCAAATTTACTGCCTGGAAAAAGACATTTCAAACAGTAACAGCACATTTTCTAAGCCTTGTAACTTCCTACTCCAAAGCTCAAACATGGCATATTTCATATCAATGAAAAGATCTAAACATAAACTACCCTCTTCAAGAAGACCCTCTAATCCAATTCCAACTCTGTGAGGGTCAAAAACTCAATCAAAGATTCTGCCCATAATTTTCATTCTGACAGCACCTCCCCAAACTTCAACTAGCCATATTCTTCAATCACCCACACAAATGACAGCACCTGCACTAAGACTTCAATCATCCACATTCTCCAACTCCCACATCCAAATATAGCATATAATACATCAATTTAAAGCTATGCAAGGCCTCCATAATTCTCAAGAAGGCTAATAGAGCCATTACAATCCACATCAGTCCAATATTTACCTCCAAATGCAGCAAACACAAATCTACTATTATTGCCATTTACAAACCTATACAACATCTCTTTTTAGTCAAACATATGAAAAAATACAATAAAAACCAAATGTCTTTCATTAATATCATAACATAAGATCTTACAAAGCTTTAGTGGGCATTTTAGCCCTAGTACTTCAAAGTCTCAAAATATTCAATTTACAAGGAAAGATTACATGAGCCAAAATGCATCTAAAGCTTTGATTCCAAAAGATAGCTTCAAAAGTAAAAGTAAATAGGAGTGATGCTTGTCCCCGGTGCAGTCACTCGTTTTCTCGCTTATCGCCTGTGAATGGGAAGGGAAGAGGGGGGTGAGCTCAACGGCTCGTTGGTAACACATTAATAACCAAGAACAAGCAAAAGCATTTATATTTTTTTATCATTTATTTTCAAAGTGTCTTTACATTGATCAAACACATATAGTTTCTCAAACATTCTACAATTGCACATTCACGAAATCAACAGCATGAATTTACATTTCAATAACACATAAGCACATAGAAAATGGTTCGGGTGGATCCGTAACAGAACATACTACACATTTCTGCGAAGCGGTCATGTGTAGTCGTGAACTTATGGGAGTCCGTGAGGAGCTTCATGCCACTAGCGGGCAGGCGGGAGAAGCCTATGAACAGAAAAGTGCACTTGACTCTTAAGGAACCACCACAAACCCATAAAATCATGCATTTCACATAATTCACACATATTAGCCACCAATGGCTCTTTTTCGAAAGCAAACTTATAACATCACCTTCTTTAAAAATTCACTTTCACATTCTTTTTCACGTGACAAAATAATACGAAAATAATTCCACAAGTCATTCATACACAAAAGACAAATGGTATAATCTCAAAATTTCATAAGTGAATAATTTCAAAGTTATCGGAAAGCATTAAAGTACATTTATTGAAGGAAACTTAATTGGCTCATTATCACAATTATTAAGATGTCACCCACCTTAATTCCTTTTTGCTTTAAGCTTGTTCAAGTGGCCTTTCTTCTAGCTCCTCTTGCCTCACTTGTTCTTCTTCAAAAACACAAAAACCCCAAATCACAAGAGATTCAAAATTGAAAAACCTAAGGAAACTAAAGCATTAAATTAATCATAGAACAACCATGCTTTTTCTAAGCCATTTAAACCAAAACCCATCAAAAATTCCAAAAGATTTTGATAAAACTGCCCTTGAAACTCCACCCACGAAATTTACTTCTTGTCTCTAATGGAAGATTTAGCCTTCGTCTATCTTTTTCCTTCTTGTAAAACTCTCAAAACACTTTTCTTAAACAAGGAAAAATGAAACCCTAACCTCTTCTTCTTCTCTTCTTCTCTTCACTCTCAACCGAAGCTCTCCCCCTTTTCTTTTACTTGAAATTTTCGTTTCTTTCCTTCACCCAAACGACAATCAAGCTTTTGCTTCCTTCTTTCTTCTTTTAATTAAGAAAAAAAGACCAAACTACCCCTCCTTATAAGCCTTATACCTTTTAACCTTAAGTGAACTTTCCAATTTGTCTTTATAAAACCTCATTCTTTTTAATTTCACTAACCCCATACAAAAACTCTAATTTAATCTTAATTCAATCAACCTAAGCAAAAAAAACCTCAAATTATTGACATTTTAATTAAGTTCTAACCAAAACAAATTAATCATACTCAACCTCAAAATAAGTTGAACACATGCTTATTTAGTAAGAAAAGGAAATCGGGGCCCAACAATATGAACCTCCCAAACCATTCCGATGTGTTTATGTGCATATGATTTGTGAACAAGTTTGATGCATTCATGTTTTATGGTTTGTGAATTTGACTACATGATGAAAACTTGAGGAACATGTGTTTTATGAACTCAACAAAAATTTTCTATGACAAGTAAAAATGTTTTCAAAGATTTTGCTTATTTTTCTATTATAAACTATTACCCACAAGCTTTCAAACTCACCTCCTTTTCATCCCATCTTCAGGTTATAGCTAAGAGATCAAGTGATCAAGAGCCTAAGGAAATTCTCCAAATTTGCTTATTTTGTATTTTGAGTTGGTTTTGGGAAAGCACAATGTTTTAGTTGCATACCAAGTTTATTTGTTTAAGAATCTTTGTAATTTGAGACTTTGAGATGATGATGTATTGAGGCTTGAAATGCTATTAAAGATTTGTAAAACTTTATTCTTTTGATGTTAAAGAAATATGAATTGTGTGTGGATGATATTGAGATGATTATCAGCTACAGCAGATGGTTTTTGAACATAAATTGTGGATATATATATATATACATAAGTGAGATGTTATGGAAAAGAAATATAGGAATTATAACTGATCAGATGTATTTGAATGTATGGAGAAAAATGAGTTGAGAATTGAGATTTAATGAAGTCATTTTGGTAGCTGAATGATTATGCTCAAGACATTCCAAGTTTGCATAGTGCAAAATTTCAAGTCTTCCATAGGGGTAAAATTTATGTTCTGACTTTAGGGAAAAAACTAGATAAATCTAAGTTGAATTAGGGAAAGTTGTCTTTAAAAAAATTGTAGTTTATCTTTCTAACTTTCTAACAGTATATATTATGAAATTTTTGGACATTGGAGTCAAAAGTTATGATCCTTATAAATGGAGATGCTCAGGAGTATAGATTGTATCATTTGATGACGTCATATCATTTAGTGATGATGGCATACCGTCTAATGAAGTATCATCTGGTGATGATGTCATATCGTTTAATGACATCATGTCGTCTGGTGATGACATCATATCATTTGGTGCACTGTTCATCTGATCCTATCATCTGGTCCCACTGTAAACCCTACAGATGATAGAATTTGTATATCTTGAATTCTTCATTTGAAACATCTAAATAAAGCCTTAATCAGACATCCCTAGAGAAAGTTATCCTAATTGCAAGATATCTTCTGTGTACTGTTCATAACCTTCTTCTGGTCACTATTCGTATTGTATCATCTGGTCCCATTTTTAACCCTATATATGATTTAATTTATCTTCAAGGTCTTCATAAAATTTCTAGATCTTACGATTCTCTTTCGAACCATCTAAAGAACATCTTAATTTGAGTTCTCTAGAGAAATTTATGACCATTTTTCGAATTCATCTAACCCTTCATCTGGGTTCATCTGACCCTATCATCTAGTCCACTTTTTCCCCCTAGATGATAGATTCTATCTTCAAGAATTTCATGAAGATTGTAGATCTTGAAGTCTTCTTTCGAACCATCTATAGAACACCTTAATCTGATATCTGCAGAGAACGTTATGTTAATTGTCCTGAACTAGGTTCAATATGATTGAGGACGGAACTTGTTTGATTCCTTTAGCCCAATCTTTATTATCCGACCTCTAAACGAAGTGTCCTTAAGACAATAGATTCCTCACACATTGTGCTATCTATCCAAAAAAGATTGGCAACATTCCTAATTTATTGGAAAAGGTTTTTATTGAAAGAATGCGAGGGAACCTGTTGGAATAGTATAAACTGGTATTATTTTACTGAACATGTTTCGACATTTTGAATATATCTGGATCTGTAGGGTTCCAATTGAGAATATTTTAAATGTGGAGTAAACTAGAGACATAGGTTTACAAATTATATGAAGAGGTCAAATTCTGATTCAGCATCTAAGATGTTCAATTTCTGGATGAAAGTTGGGTATTCATTAGAAATTTAAGACAGTGGGAAACAAATTTTTATGAAGAAGTCAAATTGTGATTCTAGTTTGAGGTTTCCCAAATTTGATCTGAAGTTGAAGAAATGTGTTTGCTCATGTTTTATGATTTTGAATATTGGGCTTCAGAATTGGGGTCCAACAGAGAGGATGCTCATGTGAGAGTCCCCGATCTCCATATGATGGCCTATTTGTATGTGGTGAAGTGTTACTCCCCATCGGAGAACATGAATCCTAGATCTTTCATGGTTTTGGTCTCCTAAAGGATAAGTCAACTCATTGGTAGCAAATGTGACCTCCCATAGAGGCATGGTTTGCAAATACCATTAGTGGACGAACCAAACGGTTACACACTCAACATATTTTATCAATAACCTACCCACCTTTGCTCTGTTGATAAATGTATGGACCAAATTATGGGCCTTTTTAAAAAGTTAGGCTTGTAGATACTTGGTAACTTTTTTAGCTGGAGGTTCCTAATTTTTTTTTATGGATAAGATAACCCACCATCACTTAATCTGTTATAGATAAGAAAAATAACCATCGTATAAAGATTTATTTTTTAAGTTTTGTTAAATCTATCATCATGTATACATGCTTCAAGATTTTATACAAAGTTCCAATATTGTTGGCTAGTATACTCATTCTTTAATAATTTATTTTTCCAGTCATAATCACCATAAAAATGAATCCACTCACTTTGCTCTTGACAAATAACAAATTGGAAAATGGAGAGAATTTTAATGAATGGAGATGAAACCTTAACATTGTTTTTCAATATGAATGAATTTCATGGGTATTAATTGAAAATGAGGTTGCACCTTCGGGTGAAGATTCAACTTCTGAGCTAGTCCAACAACATGAGCGAAGGCATAATGATGATAAGACGACTAAGGGAAAAATGGTAATTTTACCATTTGTTATGCAAATGGCTATAATTTGGTTCATATTAGAGGTTGCAATTGGGCATCCTACTTGAAACATGTGTTCTGATAATATTTAGTAATTCAAGAGTTCAACTAATTTTCTTTAGTGGAATGACATTTAGTTAATAAGCTGGAATTAATTCTAATGAGATTAAATTAATTCCAGGCTTATTGAAGCTTGAATTATATAAGTCTAATTAGATTCCCCATTTAGCTTCTAGGAAGGTTATCGAGCAAAGCAAGAAATACAAATAGAGGTTTTAAAGCCTATGAAAGAATGTTGGGCTTACTTTAACTAACTGTTAATTAGAAGACCATATGAACATTTAGAAATGGCTAGAATTTGGTTCAATTTGATTAATCAGATTAATTAAATTAAAACAAAGTTATTAAAGATGAAAGGAGGTGGATTTTGGTTTTAATGGGCTAAATGTGTAGCTACACATTTAACATTGGTTTGCTATATTTAAGATGGTTTTTAACATGCTTTATCATCCTTAAATGGAGTAATGATCTTATCATTAAATGGTTTAATGGTTGTCTTTTAATGATAGCATGTAACCATTTAACATTCATTAGATTAAAGAAGAAAGAGGTGCATTTGAGGCACCATCTTCCTTCTTTCATCACACAAAACTGAGAATGAGATGTATCATTTAGGTTATTGGTCTTTTCATATAGCCATCTTAAAAAAAATGAGAAGAGTCTCATTTATTGGCTTTTTTATGATTGATTAAGGAAGGATGTGATGCACGGGATGCTCTTCACTTCTTTCTTTAAGGCTTAACTGAAATTGAGAGAAGGAATATAAGGTGTTGTTGACTTTTTATCTCTCTCTATCTCCTATCTTGTATATGATGGCCAAAATTTGAATGAGAGTTGTCTCATCATTGGCTTTTTTCTTCTAAGGTAAAATCCCTTTAAGTTTTCTTCTCCTTTCCCACCTAAAGATCTTGTTAACCAAGTTGTCCAAGGAGAACAAGTGGTAGAACGGATTGGTCAAGAATATAATAATGAAAAGAGGATACATTACCTAGGAGAGGATACATTGCCGAGGATAGGATAGCACAGCAAGGAGTTAAAGCTGTAGTGACAGAGTCAATAATAATTTCCATCTTGTTACTTATCTAAATTATTTTCCTTATATCATATCATGTATAGTTTGGCATGTTGATTTGTTTATATTGCTTCCGCTACAATTTTTATTTCTAAAAAGTTTTGAAATCTACCATTTTATCCAAATATAGCATGCTTATGTTTTCGATCCAACATAAGCTACACAAGCGAAACTATCCTACAGATGATCTCGAACTTGTAGCAATAGTGTTTGCTTTGAAAATTTGGTGACACTACTTGTATGATGAAAAGTGAGGATTTTCACTTATCATAAAAGTCTGAAATACTTGCTTACTCAAAAAGAACTTAATCTGAGACAACGATGATGGTTGGAACTGTTTAAAGATTATGACTATATTGTGGATTATCATCCTAGTAAGGCTAATGTGGTGGTTGATCCCTTAAGTCAAAAGACCCTTTCGATATTGTTAGTGTAGCAGGGTGAGTGGGGAATTGCAACTAATGGAGTTTTAATAACTCAATTAGAGGCTAAACCTACTTTAATACAAGATAACATTGATGCTCAAAAAATTGATGATAAGTTACAACAACATATCTTGGCAACTCAGGAAAGTCAAAAACCCAAATTTTCTTTGAAAGGAGATGGTGATTTGTATTACAAAGATCAGTTGTGTGTACCAGCTAATAATGATTGAAGAAGAAGCTATTGTATGAGGCCCATAACACTATTTTCACAATGCACCCTAATGGAAATAAAATATATCAAGATCTGAGGTAGCGTTACTAGTGGTCTGGTATGAAAGGAAGCATGATATTGTATAAGTGAGTGTAGATAAGTTCATCAAATTTGCCTATTTTATACCTATTCATCCTAACTACTCGATGGATAAGTTGGCAAATATGTGAATAAGATAGTGAGATTGCATGGGGTACCATTGTCTATCATTTCTAAGCGATTTCCTTAATTTATTTCATAATTTTGGAAAAGTCTACATATAGCTTTAGGTACCCAACTCAATTTTAGTATCGGTTTCCACCTAAGATAGATGGACAATCTGAATTGGTTATTCAGGTATTGGAAGATATGCTTCGTGGATGTGTATTAAAGTTTTGTAGAAGTTGGGACAAATATCTTTATTTGATGGAGTTTTCTTATAATAACAATTATCAAACTAGTCTTAGCATGGCCCCCTATGAAGCGTTGTATGGTAAGAATTGTAGAACTTACGTTTATTAGACTGAACTAAGTAAAAAAAAGAGAAAGTTCAAATTATTCAATAGAGATTAAGAGCCACCAGTGATAGACAAAAATTTGATGTCAATTTATAAAGGAAAGATATTATCAGGGAGGGATAATGTGTTTATAAAAGTGCCACTTAGGAAAAGATACTTCGGTTCGGGAAGAAAGGTAAGCTTAGCCTATGCTACATTGGTCCATATGAGATTCTTAAGAGAATAAGATAAAGGTATGATCATTTTTGCAATTAATGGAAGGGAAAAGTAGACACCAGTAAGATTGAGCCATGTGTCATGTTCCACACCATAAGAATTAGCCATATGGAATGTTCCCTACTATAAACTTTTTTTAAACAGATTAAGAGGAAGAGGGGAGGGTTGAACATCAAAATTTTAATCCTCTTTCTTCATCCCAAGTCTTATAAATTTCATATCTCAAGGGATTTGAAGGAAAATACAAAAAAATTGTGCATTTTAATTCTAAGGTGTGGAAGTGGAGAAGAGCAAAGAAAGGAAGCAAGTGGAGTGAAGAATTAAGGTTTTGATCATGCTTTCAAAAATTTATGGAAATTTTGATATGTTGATTAATTTTTTGAGTGTAACATGAGGGGTTTTGCTAAAAGAAGTATTCTATATGAAAATAGGACGTTACTGGTTCATTTGGATGTGTCTTTGGTTTGCTCTTGTGTAATAAGACTGAAGTGAGTTAATTAAAAAGTGTATCTCGTTAGATGGTGTGCTTCCACTGAATAGATTTATGTATTTTAGCAATACCTTAACTTGTAGCTGTCCAAATGGGATAATTTTTATTTGAAGTTAAACTAAAGACATATGCCTAAAACTTTCATGAAGGAATTGAATTTGCATTCTATCTCTAAAGGTTTTGAAATTTGGATTGAATTTGAATTCAAGTTGCTATCCCTATTTTAGAATAGCCTTTAGTATTTTAGGCATAAATCTTGAAACACTACACTAAATTTCATAAGATTTATTCCATGAGAAATTTAAGATATAAGAAAAAGAATGTTTAGAAGACCTTAAGACCTGATTTAAATATTTACTATATACTTATGATAGTACAAGTTCTAGTTTTGAATGGTGAGCTTCTACCACGATCGTAACATGCGTGTCACGATCGTAACCTTGTCTTCTTTCACAACGAAAACATTGTTTCGACTTTGATGTCTACTACATCTCACCTGAACCCTTTTAGATGCCTTTGAAACCTAGTAAACCCAGTATAACGGTAATATGAGACTCATTATACATGTAATGTGTATATGTGTAAATGCTTTCATTGTTGGGGTTATATAAATATTATGCCCTGGAAAGTAAGTGTATTTACATATAACTTAATCTTTTTCTAGTTATTTTTTTGTACTGAAAATATTTATTATTAATATAACAAAAGAGTTTGGTTTTATTTGTATGAGCATAATATAACTAGTCATAAGGTACCAAGATTCTTTTATAAGTAATATACATATACATGGAGATGTATAGGAAACATGTATATTATTATAATCTAAATTAGTTGGTTCACAGTTGAATAATCAAGTTGGTCGCTTGATTATGGCTTAGACTGTAGTGTTGCAATTTATCTCCATGTAAGTAAAGGAGTTTACTTCAAGGGAATGATGAGTTTCATATCATGATAATAGGTGACCATCGATAATAGCACTATTAAATGAATCTGGAATCATGTATTTTTTAAAGAATAAAGTAGGTCATTTTTTTAATCTTAAAACATACACTTGGCATTCTTTTATTATGAACCACAATCTTGATGAGTACTGAAATTATATGTGTTTCATTATAATTCCTGATATGATCGGAGTGGATTTTTACAGAGTATTAATCTAATGTCTACATGTTGGAATTATTAATTGAAACATGTATCAGGAAACATTCACTCAAATAAAGAGTTTATAGTGATATCATCACTTCTAGATGTTTTATGAAGATTGGTGATTAAAGTGGTGCCAGTAGTTTGATGTACTAGCTACCTATCATGTCTTAACATCAAGATGAGATCTTGTGTGTTAATCACCATATAGAGTGTTGCGGGAGTTCTGAAGGAAAACAACCAAAATAAGCGCAAAATGGTAATGTTACTCTTTATTGTGCAGATGGCTATAATATAGTTCGTAATAGAGTTTGCAATTGGACATCTTATTTGAAACATGTGTTCTTATAATATTTGGTAATTTAAGAGTTTAGCTAATTAGCTATAGTAGAATGACACTTGGTTAAAAAGTTGGAATTAAATATAATAATATTAAATTAATTCCATGCTTATTAAAGCTTAAATTATATAAGTCCAATTAGGTTCCCCACTTAGCTTCTAGGAAAAGATATCAAGCAAAGTAAGAAATATAAATAGACGTCACAAAAAAGAAAAAAAGAAAGGACCGAATTAGATTCGTAATAATAATATCGGAACAATTTAATTAGGACTTAATTAAATTGGGTTTTAAGCCTATGATTAAATGTTGGCCTTACACTAATTAATTGTTAATTAGAAGCCCAAAATGAACATTCAATATTAGGCTAGATTTTGGATTCAATATTAGGTTCGATTTTGGTTTCGTTTGATTAATTAGATTAATTAAATTGAAACAATATTTGTCAAGACAAAAGTAGGGCAAAATCGAAATCTACAATGATGTAGATTTCGGCTTTATATAGCTATAGACAACGGCATATTTAGCATTGAATTGCTAAATATAAGGTAGGTTTTTATCATGTTTCATCCTCATTAAATGGTTTAATGGTCTTATCATTAAATGGTTTAATGGTTGTCATTTAGTGTTGGCATGTAGAAAAACATATAAACTTTTAGCATTCATTTGATTAAAGAAGGAAATGGTGAACTTATTGCTCTCTCTCCCTTCTTTCATCATTTAACTGAAAATGAGAGTATCTTATTTTTCTTTTTTGACTTTTCATCTAGCCATATTAAACAAATGAGAACGCCCCATTTATTGACTCTCTTTCATTTTGATTAAAAGAATGAAGTGGTGCATTGGTTGCTTGAGTTCCCCCTCCTTTCTTTCATGATCTAGCCAAAATTAGGAATGAGAGTGCCTTATTTTGGTTCTTTCAATTTATTGATCATAAAATAAATACCTCTACAATATTTCTTTTCCTTTCCTACCAAAGGATCTTGTTAACTAAGTTGTCCAAGCAGAACAAGTGGTAGATCAAATTAGTTGAGGATATAATAACAAGGAGAGGATACAACAGCAAGGAGTCAAAGCTGTAGCAAAGGAGTCGGTAAAATTTCAATCATGTTCTTATGTTCTCTATTTTTTTAATACCGTATCATGTGTGGATTAAAACATATTGATTTGGTTATTATGTTTCTGCTACGTTTTGATTTTGAAAAAACTTTTTGAGATCTACCGTTTAGCCAAATCTAATATGATATTGTTTTTCGATCCAATAATTGGTATTAGATACAATTTATTATGCATGGTTCAGTTCCTATATGTCACATGGGTTGGCAATTATATTTATGTATGCTATATTTTTTTGTGTTTGATAGAAATATATGTGGTGCTTGTTTTGTTCTTTTGGTTGTCCATAGAATATAGATTTACCTTATAAGTTTTCTTCGTTTGGTTTGTAAGGAGGGTGGCCTTTCATCACCATGTTTCCTCCTTGTCTTCATTTTTCTATTTTCTTTCGATTTTGTAATGTATAAATTTTTGTAATGTTGAAGATGAAGTAGCCATAGATCAAAGAAAAGAAAATGTAATGGTTTCAGTTTATGATTTGGTGTAATGGCAGTTTTGATTTTATGAGTTTTTCAAGTGTTGGAACTTTGTTTTCCTATTGACATAATTTAGTTTTATCAGAAACAAAAAGTGTTGTAAAAAAAATTCCATTACACATTTTTACCAAATGGGCTGGGTCATGTGAGCGAAGAGTTCGAAGCAGAAGATCAAAGTCTAACAAATTTTTTATGGGCCAAAGAACCTTGTAATTATTTATGTTCTAAGATGGACAATCAAAAGTAGTTTTATAATTCATGAGATGAATGGATGGATGGATGATAATAATATGCGATATTATGTGAATGAAAGCCATCTAAAATAACTGCCAATCTTAGAGCTTGCCATGCATTCATTATGTATGAGATATATAATGAAACAATATAGGATGGTTAATAAATTGCATCTAGACAATATGATATTTATTAAAACTTAAAGATAAAAATGATTGAGTGGGAGAGGATGCTCATGTGAGAGTCCGCGGCCTCCATATGATAGCCTGTTTGCATGTGGTGAAGTGTTACTCCCCATCGGAGAACATGAAGCCTAAATCTTTCATGGTTTGGGACTCCTAAAGGATAAGTCAACTCGTTGGTAGAAAATATAACCTCAACCGAGGCATGGTTTGCAAGTACCTTTAATGGATCAGTTACATACTCAACATATTTTATCAATAACTTGCCCACCATAGCTCTGTTGATAAATGTATGGACCAAATTATGGGTCTTCTTAAAAAGTTAGGCATGAAGATGCTTGGTAGTTGTTTCAGTAGTAGGGTCCCAGTTTTCCTTTTAATTGATAAGATGACCGACCATCACTTAGTCCATTATAGATAAGAAAAATAACCATCGTATAAAGATTTATTTTTTTAAGTATTGTTAAATCTATCATCATGCATACATGCTTCATGATTTTATACAAAGTTCCAATATTTGTTGACTAGTATGCTCATTCTTTAATAATTTATTTTTCCAGACATAATCACCAAAAAAGTGAATCCACTCATTTTGACTTGACAAATAACAAATTGGAAAATGAAAAGAAATTTAATGAATGGAGATGTAACGTCGACATCATTCCCTAATATGAATGAATTTTATGGGTATTATTGGACAATAAGCTTGCACCTCCAGGTGATAAATCAACTTCTGAGCAAGTCCAACAACATGAGCAATGGAAGAATGCTAATAAGACTACCAAATGCTATATTCTGACTTTTCTCAATGTAATGTTGCAAAAGCAACTTGCAGGCATGAAAAATGCCGATGCAATGGTCCATCACCTACATGAGATGTTTGGTTTGAGGACCAAGTCTATAAGGGTGAAAGTTATCCAATCCTTTCACAATCTCAGACAAAAGCCTTATAAACTGGTGTGGGATTACGTGCTTAAGGTAATCTCTGCGGTTACTAAGGCTGAGATGCTTAGGACTGACATAGATGTGGAAACGCAGATGATCATGATCATCAATAGCTTAAACTCTTCTTTTCAGTAGTTTAAGTTGTACTATGAGCTCAACAACAAGGATTATACCTTGAGTTAGTTGATGAATACCCTCTAGAGCATGATGGAGGCATTAAATATTAAGGCTAATGGGCCTGAGGCTTATGTAGCATCTTGTTCTAAGCCCAAGGGAAAGTGTTTCCATTGTGGTGAGAAGGGCCACTGGAAAAAAAACTGTGTAGTCTACCTTGAGTCCCTTAAAAGAAAACAAGGTATAGGTTTCCTAAGTTTGTTAGGAACTAGAAATGTGGTTGATTCATCTAACTCTTAGATATTTGATTCGGGAGCCACTAACCATGTTTGCAATTCTTTGTAGGGGTTTTAACAAAGAAAAAGATTACCTAAAGGTCATTTTCAAGTCAAGATAGTAGATGGATCCTTTGGCAGAATCAGTAGGAATGGTTATCTTAGACTTTCCTAGTGGTCATAGGTTATTTTTAGAGGATGTATATTATATCCCAATGATTGTAAGGAACATAATTTTTGTTTTTTGTTTAATAAAATCTAGTAATTCCTTATATTTTAAAAATGTTGTTTCAATATATGAGAATAAGGATTTTGTTTGAAATGCAATAATTAAACAAGGATTGTTCTTTATAAAACCTATGATAGGCTCACTAAACACCACAAAATTAATAAAACCAAGACAATCCAATTACTCTACCATTAATTCAAAATATCTATGGCATTTAAGACTGGGCAATGTTAATACTTGACAGATTAGTGAAGGATGGGATAGTTGCAGGCTTGGATAATGATCCACTACCCACCTGTGAATCTGGTATTGAAGGAAAAATGACCAAGGCCTCATTTCGTTCAAAAGAAAACAGATCTGAATCCATATTGAACCTGGTACACATTGATACGTATATGCCCATGAATGTACAAGCTAGAGGAGGTTATGATACTTTATAATCTTTATAGATGATTACTCTAGACATGACTATTTGTATTTGATGCATAAAATTAGTGAGTCCTTTGAAAATTCCAAAGAATTCAAAGCTAAAGTTGAGAAGTAGCTAGGTAAGCCATTAAAATAACTTCGAACAGATCTAGGTGATCAGTACTTATTGGAGAGTTCCAACGATTTCTAATTGATAAAGGAATTATTTCCAACTTGTCAGTTCCTTAAACACCTCAAAGGAATGGTGTAGCTGAGAGGAGGAAATTAAGACTCTATCTATTTGAAATGGTGAGATCAATGATGTCCTACGTTAGCCTTCCAGAATCATTCTGGGGATATGCCATATAAACAACAACTTATCTTCTTAACTTTTCTCCATCCAAATCAGTGCCTAAAACACCTAGGGAGTTATGGATTGGCCGAGTGCCTTTATTGTGGCACTTAAGGACTTGGGATTTCCTAGACCATGTTCTAAGGCTTGAATTTACAAAGATGGAACTAAGGTTAGAAGTATGTTTGTTTGTAGGATATCTTACAGGTACACAAGGGTATTATTTTACAATCCTCAAGACAGGAAGGTATTTATGTTGACAAATGCAACCTTCTTAGAGAAAGAATTTGTGAGAAATCACAAAGGAAGAAGTGAAGTAGTACTAAAGGAGTCAATTATTTCATCCAAACTAAGAGTTTATTTGGATATAGTAGAACAAGATGTCGAAATGAATTCAAGAGTTAAATCGGAAGAGCAACTGAACATCAAATAGTGCCTAGACGTAGTGGAAGGGTTGTGAGACAACCAGATAGGTATCTAGGTCTAGGAGAAGGCATAATTACCATCTCAAACTAAGAAAAAATGGATCCCATTAATTATAAACAGGATATTAATGATGTTGACGTAGAAAAATGGCTCAAGGCGATGGAATTGGAAATAGATTCCATATACATCAATGAAGTCGAGATCCTTGTAAATCTACCACTAGATGTTAAAGCCATAGGGTGTAAGTGGATCTTCTAAAGGAAAAAGAGGATCAGATGGAAAGGTAGAGACTTTTAAAGCTAGATTGGTAGCTAAAAGCTATACTCAAAAAAAGGGTATAGACTATGAGGAGAATTTTTCTCCAGTTGTCATACTTAAGTCTATCAAAATTCTTTTGACCTTAGCAGCACAATTCGATTATAAAATATGGAAAATGGAAGTCAAGACTGCATTTCTTAATAAAGATCTTGATGCGACAATTTATATAGCCCAACTAGAAGGATTCGTTGAGCTAGGTAATGAGCATAAGGTATGCAAATTGCAGAGGTTCATTTATGGACTTAAGCAAGCATCTAGGTCTTGGAACATTAGGTTTGATAAGTCTATCAAAACCTATGGGTTTATACAAAACCTAGATGAGCCTTGTTTCTATAAAAGTTGTTTTTCAATGAAAGACTTGGGCAAGGTAGCCAACATCTTAGGTATTAGGATCTAAAGAGATAGATCAAGAAGGCTTATTGGACTAAGTCAAAGCACGTATATCAATAAGCTTTTGTACAAATTCAATATGCAACAATCTAAGAAAGGCTTCTTACCCATGTCGCATGGCATAGTTTTGAGTAAGGCTTAGTGCCCTTCGACACTAGATGAACAAAATTGAATTAGTAGGATCCCCATATGCATCTTATATAAGGTCCATCATGTATTCCATACTCATGCAAATGTTGCATATGCTTTGAGCATGATGAGCAAATATCAGTTAGATCCAAGTGAAAGCCACTAGATAGTTGTTAAGAACACTCTTAAGTACTTAAAGAGGAACTAAGGATATGTTCTTGATCTATGGAGGTAAGGAAGAACTCATTCTAAATGGTTACACTAATTCCAACTTCCAATAAAATAAATATGACTTTCTATGTAACATCCCGTTACCCATGTGAGGGCTAAAATTGTGAATTACGAGAATTATTGAGAAATTAGAAAGTGCAATTCATGTTTATGCTAAACTCGACATGCACATTTTTGGACATTCACATAATTGTACATGCATTCTTTGACATTTTCGGGTACAATTGAGTTGTTAAATATGGTTAAAATGTGTTTTGGCAATTTTGGTATTATTTAGGATATTTTGGAATTTTTAGTGAATTTTGTGAAAAATTATGATTTTTGGGCCAATTATAGAGTGAAAAGTGGATAAAATTCTGTGTGACATGTGGACCAATAGCTATGAGACAAATGGTAGCTTATTTAGTGGACAAGTGGAAGACACGCAATGGAGACAAGTGTCGGGCATGCAAGAATACACGTAGCATTATGTTTTGAGTTAGGAATGTGTCTCTGTAATGTGTGTTCTTCGCTGTTCTTCATCACCGAACAAACTGGTATGGTCTCTGTACTTCGGATTCGATTTCATGGCTGGAGATAAAAGCTGAAACAAGTAAGTAACATGATGACACTTTATGGTGTAGGAATATACATGCATGCATGGACTTGGGAAGTTTGGTTTCGGTATTAAATAGATTAGATGATTAATTTGAGAGATAAGAATTGTTTTAAATGGTATGGAATGGACTCTAGTTTGGAAGATGTATATACTCTATTTAGGTTTTGAGAAAGCCGAAATGGTACATGCATGCATTGTGTCCGTTGTTTATCGGTAGAAGTGAAGTTGATGTTTAAGTATGAATATTGGATTTTTAATTGTGTGTGTGTGTTGATGAGTTAGAAGAATTGCTTTGAGTATGATCTGAGTTAATTGATATGAGAAAAAATGGTACTGTGATAAAGTGAAGTCTGGGTTTGAAGTCTGGAAAGTGGGGAAAACGAGTTTCAGAACTAGACGTCGCGACGTGTTCTTTTGTACGTCGCGACGTGTAACTTATTTTGTTTATTCATCGCGGCATCCATTTTTATCCTCGCCACAGCTCATTCCTCTTTGTATGTCACGACGTATGAGACCCCCCCTGAGCTTGTCATGGCAAACGTTGCAAAAATCTCGAGAAAATGATTTTTTGGGCTGTACGTCGCGACTTCATCTTTTCTCCACGTCGCGGCAAGCACCCCTCCTTTTACTGATCGAACATCCTTTCGTATTTTGACCATAACGTTCTCTATACTGATCCAAATTGGGTGTTTTTTTATTTTTTGTAAACTAGAGACATAGGGCTACAACGTTTATGAAGAAATGAAGTTTTAATTCTATTTTTAAGAGTTTCAAGTTTTGGTTGTAATTTGAGGTATGAATTTTGTTGGAACTTATGAACCGTCTAGAATATTTTGAGGATATCTCTTGGTATACGGATCCAAATTAAATAATTTCAGTGTCTTTAGAAAGCTAAGAAATGGGAGAAAAACTTTACAGAAGGAAGTTTTGTCTAATTTGGTCATTTACCTTATCTAATTTAGTATGGAAAGTTGACCCGAATATGTATTATAGGAAAAATCTGAAGTGGTCAATGAAGCTATGAAATTATTTGACATTATTTGGTCCAATTCAATTGTAATTATACATGGTATTAACGAGGAATTGATATTTGAATGATTTCGATAAGGATCGCGCCTTTATACCCCAGAATTGTCATGGAACATGCATTGTGCATACATTCTATACATTGATGTGCATGAAAGAACCACTTGTGTATTTATGCAAAAATGTGATAATTGTGAATGTGTTTTGTATATTTTAGAGGAGCATATTGGACGCCAATCGGACATTGCCGGACCATCCAGGCAATAGCTTATTGGAGCGTACTGTGAGTCAACCTAGATGATTTCCTAGGATTTATTGATTTGATTTGTTTACAACTTCCCATATTATTAAATTGCTTGCGATTTGTTTATGAATTCCAGACTTTAATTGTTCGAGGAGATCAATATTCAGGAATGTATTGGAAGTGCTTTGATTGTGGCTTTGTGTGCTCTGAAATTCTGAATATTATGGGAATTCTCAACGGAAGTTGAATGCCGGACTTAGGTCCGATGATTATGAGTTTCGTATAAGCACCATATGTGATTGCTATGTAAGCCATATTCAGTTTTGATACATTGGAAGTGTTCTAAATTGATGTGGAATCCTTTATGATACGTGAATTCTCAAAGGATGTTGGATGCCGGACTTAGGTCTGATGATTATGAGTTTCTGACTGAATATCATATGTGATTGTCTGATATGGCATAATCAGTATTTGTTGCATTTCATAAATACATGCTCAGATAAAGGCGTTGTGACTTGAGTTGCCAGTATGAAGCGCTTCCACGTAGAGCTTTGCTCCGTGATATATGTGTGTGCACGTAGAGCTATGCTCGTGATTCTGTTCTGACCGAGCCCTATGGGCCAGTATTTGTATAAGTATGTGATAGGCACTCAGTCACAACAATAAGAACGAATGTGAGTCTCATGCATATAGCATTCATATAAGACAGAAACTCCTTGAATGATTTGCAAAGCTAAAGTGAGTGATACATTGATATGAACCGTTGCTATACTTGGCTACGTGAATTGTATGATCACATGAGATGCACTGTTATGTGAATATCATAAATAGTTATATGTTCTGAATGAATATCTGTGATATTTGTGATCTTTGTTTGTAATCTGGTGGATTCATCAATGATGGTTCACTCACTAAGTTGCAAAACTCATAAAAAAATTGCAATATGGCTTTTCAGGTTCTGAGGAATTAATCAGCAAAGCTAAATGGAGTATAGCCACTGAGGTCTTATATGGATTAGGGGTCCGGATCAGTTTGCACCTGTATAGGTCTTCATTGATTTTATTTTTCAATTATGTTCAGCAAGAATTGTACAAAATGTTTGTAAATGTTTTGGTAATGAAATGACTTTATGGTTTCAAGTATTTTGTATCTGAATTGGGCCCAAATTATGGTTGAATACTAATGTTTGTAACTCGTAAATGGAAATGTTTTTAAATGACATTGGCCCAATTTGATTAGTAATTTCTGCTTACATGTACCTTGTTTTAAAGGAACAAGAGTTTTGTGATTAATTTTGACTGAGTGATCGTTCTAGCATGCCACCCTCGCGGGGTGCGTACTCGGATATCACCATGGATGTCGGGTATGTGTCTTGTGAGAGTGGGGTGCTACATTTTGGTATCAGAGCCAGGTTTAGTATCTTACATGGACAGTTTTCGACATATGTGTTAAGTTACGTGCATTTCAATCATTTCATAGCAGGCAGTAGCAACTGATCCCTAGTTTGAGTTACATTTATATGAGTCACATACATGAGCATTTGTTAAGTGTTTGAATTGATGGAATTAGTGGGAAGAATGATGATCTGTCTGACTATGAGAAAATGAAAATTTGTGGATTTTTAGAAAGGGAAAATAGTATATGACTATATATGATAAATAATGATGTAATGTATTTGCATTGGTGGATGTATTATGGAATAGGATATCGATATTGTACTATGGTAAGATATCCCTGAATGTGATGTAGATGTGAATACATTTTCATGGATTGATTAAGGAAAGTAATGATATAAGGATGAATGACGAGATTTAAAGTGCACAAGCCAAGTTGAAAGAAATAAAATTTTCTATGACTTTGAGGGGGTCAAACTTGGACTTGAAATGATTGTCAAATAAATGGTGATATGAGTTATGATTCACTATAAGAATATGTTGGTGGAATTGCGATCAGGATTTTAGGACGATGAGTCCGAATTGGTGGTGAAAATACATATGTATGACGATATAGTGGCAATTGGAAGATGGGATAAAGATAGTGAGAATTGTAAAATTTGTCATAGTTTAGTTAATTTGTTATTTTGTGAGCACATATTTAAGAATGGGATTACTATGACAAGTATGAGAATCGAGCACATAAGAATTATATGTGTGGAGAGGATATAAGAAGCAATCTATGGGATATGAATAATTTGTTAGTCATAGTTCCCACAATTTAACGTCTATGATAAATTAGAGTAATGAATAAAAGTGCTTATGGTTATCGATCGTGGATAGATTGAGAGTGTTAAAGATGTTATTGTGTGTGATGAAATCGAGGAAAAGAAGAAGGGCAAGATTGTGGCATAGTTTCCACGACTGAGGTTAGGTGAAAAAAAAAGAGATAAGTGTTTTCCTAAATCAAATATGTTGGAACCCCTCCCAGGTGAGTCGCGTGCCCGACGTCCTACGTGACATCTGGACGCACATCTCACGAGGGAGGAATTCCTCACCACAAGAATTAACTCACTCGAACTTATTTTATTGTCCTCCAAACAAATCTTGATAAATTCATCCTAATAAATCTGCCATAAAAAAAATTAAAATTGCCTTGGGCCCATAATTAAATCCAATTCCTAAGCTAAAATGAAATTCCATGTCTCTATAATCATTAGAAACAAAAATCGCTTCAATCGGAGCTCCCGAGATCAAGAAATCACCGAAATACGGAACCATGTTCAATATATCCGACTAATTGCCTCTCTTTGATAACATCCGACAAGATTCAACTTAATCTCAAAAATTCTAAATTTTGTATGAGAGGGTAGAAAAATTTTCTTAGTAAACCAATGCTATAAAAATCGAGTAAATCGGAGGCCAAACAAAAAAGTTACAAGCAAAAGAGTGAGAATAGGTTAAAATTAGAAAAAGGAAACATCAGAAAATGAAAGAAAAGTAAAAACGTGAGGAAGGAGGAAACAAAATCTAGAATTCCCAATTTGATCGAAAGTTCAGGGATTAGACGTGGGCACGCCTAAGAGATTTAGAGACTAGACGTGGCCACGTCTAAGGATAAAATTTGGAGTAATAGAAAATTTCTAACTTTTCAAAAATTATAACTTTTGCTCCCGAACTCCAAAATTCACAAGGTAGATATCAAAAGAAAGCTCAAGGAAAGCCCCACAACTTCCATGAAGGATGGAAAAACTAGTTTGGTCATTTAGGGGGTCAAAAATTGCTTCAAAGTTTCAGGCCAAACTTAAATTCTCCTACACAATACCAAAAGTTTGAAAATTCATATCTTTTAGCACATAAGTCTAAAAATGTCACATTTTACCTCTTTGGAAAGATAAAAAGGTGATTTACAACTTTCATTATGGTAAAAAGAATCAATTCAGTCTTTTAAAGAGGTAAAAACCCTCTCCAAGTTACTGCCTGTATAAAACCAATGGAACAGTGTAATTGACCAAATGAACAGTACCTGTAATCTTTCTAACCTTATAACTTTTTATTCCTAACTCCAATAATTGAAAATTATACCTCATTAGAAAGGGGAAAAGATAATCTACATTTTCTATGAAGCATACAAAAACCAAAACAAACTCTAAAAGGGTGAAAAACCCTCCCAAAGGTTCTGTCCAAAATTGCCAAATGAACAGTAACTGAACTAGGTCTAATTTCCATAACTTTTTACTCCTAACTCCAAATAAGGCATAGTATACATCAATAGAAAGAAGAAAGGATTATCTACAAGTTTCATGAAGGGAACAAAAATCAGTTCAATCATTTAGAGAGGTAAAAACACTCTCAAAGTTACTGCCTGCAAAAATTCAATAAAACAGTAACTCAATTCAAATGAATAGTAACTGTCATCTTCTCAACCTCGTAACTTTTTCATCCTAAGTCCAAATTTGACCAATTATACATCATTGGAAAGCTCTAAACAAGTAATACATTCTTCAAGAAGACCACCTAAACTAATTCAAGCTTTAAAGTGTGCTAAAACTCAAGTGAAGTTGCTGCCCAATTTTAGGAAAAATTGGACAGCACCTCCCCTATTATGTAACTAACCAAAATCTTCAATTCAATTCATCCCAACTCAAATACCTGCATAAAAACTCAATATCCAGTAGTAGCAACACACTCCTAGGCTTCTAAACATTTCTTAAACCATAAGGCAATCTCATCCTAAGAATCTACTCATTTCCAATCCATAAAGTAACATAATCCCATTCATTCTTTTTGTCATTCTCAACCATACAACAATACATTCTTAGAAAACATACATAAGATACATTTAAAATTCAAAACTCTTACATTTACATGGAAACAAGTTAATACAAAGCTTCAGAGGGCATTTAGCCCGATTACATCAAAAATAGCAAAAGTGAAAGTACAAAGAACAAGCTAATGCTTTGATTTCTCAAAATATGACTTCAAAAGCAAAATGCATCGGAGTTGCCTCAATCCCGATGCGGTGACTCGGTTTCTCGCTCGACACCTGTGGAGGGAAATGGGGGGTGAGCTCGACGGCTCTGTGGGTAATAACTTAATAAACGAGAATATAAGCAAAAACCGTTATACATTCTTTCATTTTCAAAACAATGTCACATTAATAAAAGCAATTTCACTTTACAAATCTTTTCACAGAATTTATCACTTCGAACAATTTACAAACTTAACACATCATAAAAATAACCTAGCAAATCACAAATTCACAAACAAAGTGGTTCGGGTGGATCCGAAACGGAACGTACTACACATTTTCGCGAAGCGGTCATGTGTAGCCGTGACTGATGGAAGTCCTTGGAAGGAATTCCAGTGCCACTAGCGGGCAGGCGGGAGAAGCCTATGGTTAGACAGGTGCACCTGACTCTGACGGAATCACCACAAACCCAAAGAAAGCACATAATTCACACGAATCAAAACCAATTGCCTCAACTGGCATTTACAAATTCATTTTCACATAAATTACCAAAATCGCAATCTTTTTCTGAAATCACAAGTTCTTATCTTTTCCACTTAACAAATCATTTAACAACTCTTTTCAACATATAATCAAAGAACATCACATACAAGTTCAAAACATCACCAAGAGTAATTCTTACAAAAATTCTAAGTCATTTGAAACCTTAATTTGCATTTATTATAAAAACGGTAATATGCCTAATAACTCAATTATTAAGGAAATCACCCACCTGAAATCTTTTAGCTTTGGGATTGATCAATTGGCCTTGCTTCTTCCTCCAATTGCCTCAATTCACCTTCATTAAGCATAAATATCCCATAAGCATAAGAGATTGCAAAATTGGAATTTCTAAGGAATGGGAAACATGAATTAACACCTACCTAACTTTACCCATACCTAAACTAAGCTATTTAAACCAAAACCTACCTAAAATACCCAAGAATTTCAAAATTCTCTTACCTTAGAAGATAACCCACGAAATTTTTCTTTTGCTTCTAAGGAAAACTTAAACTCTTCCTTTCTACTTTCTTCTTGAAGCAAATCCTTAAGCCCCTCTTTTCCAAAGCATAATGACCTTAGCTTCACTTCTCTTCTTCTTCTTCTTCTTCTTCTTCTTCTTCTTCTTCTACCTATCTTGGCCGAAAGTCACCCTTCTTTTCTCCTTTCTTTGTAGTTTCGTAGCTTTCTCATTAAAAGCCTTAGGGAATTAGTTCTAACTTATAAAACCTATACTAAAACTACGTAGTTTTGTTAGGTTACTAATCTTTCCTTGCAATTTTTGTTTCTCCCTTCATGTTATACGGCTACATCATCACTTATTTCATTTCTTCTTCATTTAATCCTTTCCTTCTTCATTTCATAGCATTTAAGAAGGGCTAAAAGCCCATCTCCTAAGCCTTAAGCCTTAAGAACATATACAAACTTCCTAATTTACCCCTACATCATCTTATTCTTTTTAATTTCTATTAACTTATCAAAATTCTAATTTTAACTAAATTCCTCCAATTTATAATCATTAACGAAGCACTAAAATTCCAAATTATTCTAACTAAAAGGAATTAATCAATTTAAACCTCAAAATAAAGAAAACCTGCTTAAAGCGAATCGGGGCCCAACAAAATGAGATTAAGATATTCTGAACATAAGTTGTTAATTAGTGAATTGTCTTAAATACATCTTTAGAAGAGATGTAATGATTATGAATAGTTGAAATTGACCCTTTTGGGATATTAAGAATGTTTGATGAACAATGATGGGAATAGTTGATTGATAAGGATTAGATGAACAATCTAGTTGACAGTAGCAAGAAATCTTCTTTGGAAGAAGAATTTCACCGAATCAGGTTTAGTAGACCAGTTGGTTTACTTTTAAGAATGAATGAAAACGAAATAAATTAAAGCTTTATTCCTAATGAAGACTTATGCATAATATATAAAATGTGCTACTAAGAGTGTATGCTTTTTGTTTGAGGTAAAGTATCTAACTATGTGATTGGATTCTTGAATCTGGGGCGACACTAGCTAATGTGAATAGAACTTAGGACGCATTATATTATGTGAAACTATGTTCTGGGAATACAAATTGATCTGATGAGTGTGTTGCCAACACAGGAAGTTAAGTTTGTGAATGTATTGAAACAAGTGAGAAATTAGTAAGAATGGTTCAACATTGCATCAATGTGAAATCAGAGGAAATCGTACGAATGGAAGAATCATTTGAGTAAGTAAGTCAATTGAGAAATTAACAAAAATAAGAGAAAATATTACGTCATTGGGAGAATTAAGTGCGTAAGGAATTACGAGAACTAATGATGGGTACATAGAGTTTTGGCAATATTTGTTAGAGTTAACTACACCCCTGAAAGTGTCATAGTATTGAAGAATAAAGTGATCCAATTTTGTTTGGATCAGTTAGTGGCTGTGATCATAGATGATATTTTGAATGTATTTGAAGAGTTGAAAAGAATATTTTGATTACTTAAGAAAATCTGTAGTTTTGCATGTATATGAAATTATGTTTGTTCATTAAAGTGAAAGCTATGCATAGCATATTTTGTTATTTGATACATATCATATAATGCATGTTCTGATAAAGGTGTTGTGATCAGAGTAGCCAGTCTAAAAGAGCTTTAAGCTCATAATTCTGCACGTAGAGCTTTTCTCCGTGATTTCTATTTTTGACTGAGCCTATTGGCCAGTACCTGTATCGGTATCTGAGAGGTGCTCGATCACAACAAATAGTATTGAATTTGGAGATTTTGTAATATGCAATGATGTTTCACATCAGAAATTAAGATGCACTTTGTTGTAGCATACCAAACTGATCTTGTATGCATAGAGACAATTAAAGTCTCATAAGTTGAATGTTTGACACATGATTTGAAATTTGTTGAAATAGCCACTACTTTAAGATCTTGGAGACACTATTAGTGCAGTGAAACATTTCGGAATTTATATGTAGATAAATAAAGTCTGAGGTACTTATTGAGTTTGAAATAATTTCGTACGAGAATGCGACAATGGATAGAAGTATTGAAGAACTATGATTGTACAAATAAGTACTATCTTGGTAAAACTAGTGTACATACTTGTTGCTTGACCAGAAAATTCAATAAAGGAATAGCACAAATTCAGACATTGTGGATTTCTAAATCTTGTCCAATGAAGAGCATAGAATATTGAGTTAACTTTTGGGCAAATCAAGGTACTATTAGCTAACGAATGTAAAACCAGTTTCGCATGGACAGATTGGCAAAGCCCAAATAAAGGATTTAGAGTTGATAAATCTATTGAGGAAATTGTAAGTTGGTAATGAATCTGAATTTTGAGTTTGAACAGGAAAAGAGTACCGTGTGATTGTAATATGAAGTTTGTGTGTACAATAAAGATGATTGACTAAAGGATTGTCAGAGATAGCACAAATAACAGCCTATGCTATACATCCTGGTAGTAATACGATGAAATAATGTCGATGGCTATGGATGTAAAAAAAAAAAAGTGATCACATGTAACTGTTGCCAACAGTCTTAACTGTTGGAGATGCGTTTAAAGTTTATATTTTGGAGTTCATAGAAATATGAGGTCAATGCTTAGTTTTAATTGACTTGAAGCACAACAATCAATATCACAGTGATATCATTTGAAGCTCATATGAGATGTTATACGACAGAAAGAGCCGACCACCTTTATATTGGGATGAGTGAAATTGATGTGTACTAGAAATTAAGTAACTCAAGAAAAACAAATGAATTAGGTGGATCAACACCAAAGATTGGAATAAAGTGAGCTAGACACATGAGTTAAGTGTTTTAATACAAAAGAGATATGAAATATCAAGCAAGAGATGAATTGTTTTTGATAGTATCACCTTGCCAAGGTGTACTTAAGATAGGAAAAAGGGCGAGTTAACCCGACATAAAATTGTCCATAGGAAAGTTTTGTAAGAAAAGGACTATTAACATAAGTTTGTAACACCAACAAAGAGGACTTATATGCATTAGGTATGATAAGTGAGTATGATAAGAAATCGTGATATGATCTAATCCAGACGTAATGTGGAACAAGAAATGAAAATTTTGAATGATCTAAAATATATTGAGGAGACAGACAAGATTGTGCGATATCTGAATAAGTAACGGGAAAAAATCAATTGATTCCATTGACTATAGTCAAGTAAAAGAAAGTATTCAAGTGATAGTGCCAAAAGGGAAAAGGTAGAGCGTATGATGAAAACACTTACCCTTACCTGTTGATTTAATCAGGAAAGAATTTCGAGGACGAAATTTTTGTTAGGAGGGGAGAGTTGTAACATCCCGTTACCCATGTGAGGGCTAAAATTGTGAATTACGAGAATTATTGAGAAATTAGAAAGTGCAATTCATGTTTATGCTAAACTCGACATGCACATTTTTGCACATTCATATAATTTTACATGCATTCTTTGACATTTCTGGGTACAATTGAGTTGTTAAACATGGTTAAAATGTGTTTTGGCAATTTTGGTATTATTTAGGATATTTTGGAATTTTTAGTGAATTTTGTGAAAAATTATGATTTTTGGGCCAATTATAGAGTGACAAGTGGATAAAATTCTGTGTGACATGTGGACCTATAGCTATGAGACAAATGGTAGCTTATTTAGTGGACAAGTGGAAGACACGCAATGGAGACAAGTGTCGGGCATGCAAGAATACACGTAGCATTATGTTTTGAGTTAGGAATGTGTCTCTGTAATGTGTGTTCTTCGTTGTTCTTCATCACCGAACAAACTGGTATGGTCTCTGTACTTCGGATTCGATTTCCTGGCTGGAGATAAAAGCTGAAACAAGTAAGTAACATGATGACACTTTATGGTGTAGGAATATACATGCATGCATGGACTTGGGAAGTTTGGTTTCGGTATTAAATAGATTAGATGATTAATTTGAGAGATAAGAATTGTTTTAAATGGTATGGAATGGACTTTAGTTTGGAAGATGTATATACTCTATTTAGGTTTTGAGAAAGCCGAAATGGTACATGCATGCATTGTGTCCGTTGTTTATCGGTAGAAGTGAAGTTGATGTTTAAGTATGAATATTGGATTTTTAATTGTGTGTGTGTGTTGATGAGTTAGAAGAATTGCTTTGAGTATGATCTGAGTTAATTCATATGAGAAAAAATGGTATTGTGATAAAGTGAAGTCTGGGTTTGAAGTCTGGAAAGTGGGGAAAACGAGTTTTAGAACCAAACGTCGCGACGTGTTCTTTTGTACGTCGCGACGTGTAGCTTATTTTGTTTGTTCGTCGCGGCGTCCATTTTTATCCTTGCCGTGGCTCATTCCTCTTTGTACATCGCGACGTATGAGACCCCCCCTAAGCTCGTCGCGGCGAACGTTGCAAAAATCCCGAGAAATTTGATTTTTTGGGCTGTACGTCGCGACTTCATCTTTTCTCCACGTCGCGGCGAGCACCCCTCCTTCGACTACTCTAATATCCTTTCGTATTTTGACCATAACTTTCTCTATACTGATCCAAATTGGGTGATTTTTGATTTGTTGTAAACTAGAGACATAGAGATACAACTTTTATGAAGAAATGAAGTTTTACTTCTATCTTTAAGAGTTTCAATTTTTGGTTGGAAGTTGAGGTATGAATTTTGTTGGAACTTATGAACCATCTAGAATATTTTGAGGATATCTCTTGGTATACAGATCCAAATTAAATGATTTTTGTGTCTTTAGAAAGCTAAGAAATGGGAGAAAAACTTTACAGAAGGAAGTTTTGTCTAATTTGGTCATTTACCTTTTCTAATTTAGTATGGAAAGTTGACCCGAATATGTTTTATAGGAAAAATCTGAAGTGGTCAATGAAGCTATGAAATTATTTGACATTGTTTGGTCCAATTCAAATGTAATTATACATGGTATTAACGAGGAATTGATATTTGAATGATTTTGATAAGGATCGCGTCTTTATACCCCGAAATTGTCATGGAACTTGCATTGTGCATACATTCTATACATTGATGTGCATGAAAGAACCACTTGTGTATTTATGCAAAAATGTGATAATTGTGAATGTGTTTTGTATATTTTAGAGGAGCATATCGGACGCCAATCGGACATTGCCGGACCATCCAGGCAATAGCTTATTGGAGCGTACTGTGAGTCAACCTAGATGATTTCCTAGGATTGATTGATTTGATTTGTTTACAACTTCCAATATTATTAAATTGCTTGCGATTTGTTTATGAATTCCGGACTTTAATTGTTCGAGGAGATCAATATTCGGGAATGTATTGGAAGTGCTTGGATTGTGGCTTTGTGTGCTCTGAAATTCTAAATATTATGTGAATTCTCAACGGAAGTTGAATGCCGGACTTAGGTCCGATGATTATAAGTTTTGTATAAGCACCATATGTGATTGCTATGTAAGCCATATTCAGTTTTGATGCATTGGAAGTGTTCTGAATTGATGTGGAATCCTTTATGATATGTGAATTCTTAACGGATGTTGAATGCCGGACTTAGGTCTGATGATTATGAGTTTCTGACTGAATATCATATGTGATTGTCTGATATGGCATAATCAATATTTGATGCATTTCATAAATGCATGCTCAGATAAAGGCGTTGTGACTTGAGTTGCCAGTATGAAGCGCTTCCACGTAGAGCTTTGCTCCATGATATATGTGTGTGCACGTAGAGCTATGCTCCGTGATTTTGTTCTGACTGAGCCCTATGGGCCAGTATTTATATAAGTATGTGATAGGCACTCAGTCACAACAATAAGAACGAATGTGAGTCTCATGCATATAGCATTCATATAAGACAGAAACTCCTTGAATGATTTACAAAGCTGAAGTGAGTGATACATTGATATGAACCGTTGCTATACTTGGCTACGTGAATTGTATGATCACATGAGATGCCATGTTTTGTGAGTATCAGAAATAGTTATATGTTCTGAATGAATATCTGTGATATATGTGATGTTTGTTTGTAATCTGGTGAATTCATCAATGATAGTTCACTCACTGAGTTGCAAAACTCATAAAAAAATTGCAATGTGGCTTTTCAGGTTCTGAGGAATTAATCAGCAAGGCTAAGTGGAGTATAGCCACTGAGGTCTGATATGGATTAGGGGTCGGGATCAGTTTGCACCTGCACATGTCTTCATTGATTTTATTTTTGAATTAAGTTCAGCAAGAATTGTACAAAATGTTTGTAAATGTTTTGGTAATGAAATGACTTTATGGTTTCAAGTATTTTGTATCTGAATTGGGCCCAAATTATGGTTGAATACTAATGTTTGTAACTCGTAAATGGAAATGTTTTTAAATGACATGGGCCCAATTTGATTAGTAATTTCTGCTTACATGTACCTTGTTTTAAAGGAACAAGAGTTTTATAATTAATTTTGACTGAGTGATCGTTCTAGCATGCCACCCTCGCGGAGTACGTACTCGGATATCACCATGGATGTCGGGTATGTGTCTTGTGAGAGTGGGGTGCTACATTCTATCATAGTAAGGATTTATATTCTATCTGAATGGTGGAGTAGTGTGTTGTATGAGTTCCAAGTATGACATAGTTACTGATTCAACAACAGAGGTTGAGTACATTGCTACTTCAGAAGGAACAAAGGAGGTTGTTTGGGTTAAAAAATTCATCATTGAACTTGTTGTGGTTCCTATCATTATGAATCTAGCAGATCTTTATTTTGATCATAATGGAGCCATTTCCCAAGCTAAGGAACCAAAATCTCATCAGAAGACCAAATACATACTCAGGAGTTTTCACCTTATTTGACACATTGTTGAAAGAGGTGATGTGAAGGTGTGCAAAGTGTCAACAGATCTTAATATAGTTGATCCATTAACTAAGCCTCTCCCACGGGCTAAACAAGATTGTCATATTAGAGCATTAGGTATTAGACATTTGGATATGAGATCATATAAGATTGTAATTTTGTGATATGTTTTTAGATAATCTATTAATAATGCCCAATTATTATTTGTTGTGTTCATATTTAATGGAGTTATAAATAAACTTAAATTATAATCGAATGAATAATATGTATCTCACAATTGGCCATCAAGTTCATGACTTGATCGTGAGACCCCATTGTAATATAGATACAGTTATTATAAAAGGTCCCTAGTTAATGTTATTAAAGTAAGGGATAATAATGACTGCCAAAACTAGCATGTTGATTAACAGATGACCATATTTCACGGGTCATTAATATGGAGATATTATGTTAATCACATGGATGAATTTTCGAGAACATGCAATTGGACCAACCCACTATAAGAACATTTAAAGAATTGTTACATAAGTTTTATAAGTGGTTCTTATGATAACTGATGAATATAGTCCTTGGACTTGAGTTTGTCACGATTTCCTACATATGGATTAGCTTGTTTTGACATTGTTAAACGTCAATCGTAAAAGGTGATTATAAAAGCAATGCTCAGGCATGCTATGAATCATGTAGAGGAATGTGGATGAACAAGATGGAATTTGTCTCCCTTATATAATGGGAGAAAGATATCTCTGGCCCCTCGATGAGTTGAGACTAAAAAGTTGCATAGTTTTGCACAAACGAGGTGAATGTTAGTTGTTTGTTTCATAGTCTAACTCAAAAATCAAGAAACATGATTGAAACAAATAAAGATGACATTATTTTCTGCCTTGTGCTCATTTGAGATATAATAGGATAAAGGGACTCACTGAGGATAATTGGTTCTTGTGCAAGTGGGAGATTATTTGTGTATACCCCATGAACCAATTATAGAATTTACTTTAATTGATCTATTATGACTTAGGTATTGTCATATTCTAGCCTTATTTAATATTGGGTAGTTATTCTGTCTTGCTAGAGATTGATTATAACTTGTGAGCCTAAAAGAAGTTTGGGCTTCTTGATAATATTAAATAAGTCTACAGGGTCGCACACCAAGCAGACTGAACATTCATTAGGCCTTAATTAAATATAGGCTTTGGGCCTTAGGGTTTCGACTTTGGGCTTTATATTTTTACTATATATATGTATATATAATATGACTTAAAGACTAAAGAACATCATCTACTTAAAAAATCGTAAAGGAGATGTCTTTTGCTAGAGATAAAGAGAGAGGTCTCAGAAAGTGGTGTTAGCACATCAGAAGCGGTTGTCAGTCTCATAAGAATGTGGATACCATTAGAGGCACGACAATTGACGTGCTCTTCCTGACACTACCAGTTCCTCTGCATATTTCTGTTTTATAAAGGTATTCACATAAGTCTAGATTTGGTTTCAATATTCACATGGGTCTTAGACTTTCGAATTCTTAAAGCTGATAAATGTGATTGTTGTTGTAAGTCCAAAAATCTTATCAATATTAACTTTTATCATTTTTTTATTTGAAGCCTTTTTAATTGTTTTAAACCTTGAAGGTTACTTTCATTACATGTTTGTTTGAAACTTATAAAATTATTGAAAGGTCCATTATTTCTTTAATTGTGGTATTGATTGATCTATTGTGAAAAAAATGGGCATAAGAAAAAAATTGTGAATAAGATAAGGTACCAATAGAGCAGAAATGCAAAGGTCTACGTATTTGTAAATAAATTTCTTAAGTTTTCTTCTAGTAAATTTCCTTCAATTTAGCTACTTCTTATTATCCCAACTATACCATATCTAAACCCCATTACAAACCTCAAAAAGACATTTTAATTTTTATTTCTAGTTTATACATAAGTGCTGGAGATGTTATAATATTTCAAGCCTAAGTTAAGAGTTTTACTATGCATTGATTGAGAGTTTTGATATTTTCACCCTAAAGATTTCAGTGCATTGAGTGAAATCTTTGTGAAGGTGTAAAATTCTTTTGATTTTAATGCAATTATTAATGTGATTAATATTAATATTGCTTGGGAACATAATTTTAGGATAACTTGACTCTATTTTATGTTAATTTGATTCAATATGACATGTATAGTATAAATAGACAGGTTAAGACTAATGATAGATTGATGTTGTAAGTGTGGGGATGTTTGATAGTTAACCATATTTATACCCCATATTTGATATATTTATGCTTAATTTTTCTACTTTTATTGTATATTTGACACTTAATTTGCTCCAAGTGTGTTTGTAGGTTATAATTTCCTTCCCAAACTTAAAGGAGAACAATTTGGATGAAAACATGACATAAAATGAAAATTTGAAGCAAAGAGGGGATATTGGACCACGCGTCAACCTATGTACTTCTCTCAGGCTATGCATAACCACAAATTCTAGATATTTTTTGTTATACATAGCCTAATACATGGTCATGTATTAGATCGTGTATCTCTCAAAGCCCAAAAATTATTATAAAAAGACGTGATTGAAGGCAAATGAAAGAGTAGATATATATAGATGTTTAGAGACTTTGAGAGGAGATTCAATGGGTGATTTTCATCTAGAGAAGCGAAAAACATGAAGAAGATTAAACCTCTACCATGCAAAGAACATTCGATAGGAGATAAAAGGAAGATTTAGAATTATGAACCCTTCATTTTCTATTCATTTTTTCTATCTGTTTATGTTTGATTTTGTTTTCTATCAAGTGTAACTAAATTTCTTTAGTTTATAGGTAATATGAAACCTTTGTTTTTTGTTTAACATGTTTTGATTCTTTATTTAATGCAATTGTTTTGATTGATCTATTGTGATTATATTACATGTTTAAAAATATGCTTTAATAGATCCTGAATATTAGTGCATAATCTGATTTCATAATATAGAGATTGAGAAATCCTTGTAAGAATAGATCTACCGTATTTGAAAGGAGTTGATTGCAACCCTAGAGATAGGATGACATAAATTTTCAAGATTAGGGTCAAACCTAATAGAGAAATTCACAATTCGGTAAAATAATCTAATGAACTTTAACTTGAGTAATTTAGTTAATAGCCTTAGGATTAGTTGTTATTATACTCGAGAGAGCTATTAGCATACAATAGGAATTTCCACAATCTTATAGTCAATGAAACAATTGCATAACAAAAGATTAACTAGTTAAGAGCTTTTAGGGGATTCATAACCTAGACACCAATTTCTAATATCGATAAGTTTCTAAATGATTTCTTTATTTCTCTTATTCAATATTACTGCTTGTTTTATTTTATTTGCTTAAGTTTTATTTTCTTTAATTAAAAATCAAATCAAATCCTTAGACTAGATAATAAGATAATGGTAACTGCTAGTATTCATTGCCTTTGTGGGATCAACTCATACTTTTCAGTACTAGCTATAGCTACTTCGTGTACTTATGGATAGCTCATAATTAACAGACTTAGAAAAAGTCACTAAATACAGTTAACAAGGTCGAAAGCCTTTTTGTTAGGCATATGAATAGAAAACAAACTAAATAAATGTACCTTATTTAGAGAAAATGTTAATAATTATATATAAAACAAAGAATATAACTCATCTTTACCTACGATTAACTTTGAATGTAAAGTCATCACTTAGATATTTAGTATAAGACAAGCAAAACGAGATATGTTATAAATGATAGTAAGAATTTAGATTCTTTTTCAAAATTATATATTTATGAAAATTTAAAATAAAATTCTTAAGGTTTAAGAAGATCTAATTTATTAATAATCAAATTTTAATTTTTTCAAAATGGATTACATCATCAAAATAGAGGAACCTGCTATTCTTATATCAAAACAATTTGAAACTATAGACCAATTAATGTAAAGCTCAATGAACAAACACAAAGACAAAAACTTCAAATTCGTCAACACACGATTAGTGCAAGTAAAAGTAAAGCCCTTTACTAGATAAGGATTAAACACTTTCATATTAATGATATTAAGAGATACTAAGTTTTATGATTTTCAAGAGTCACTACTAAGTTTGATAGAGTATAGTCTTTATATAGGTCCCATCACATTTAATTGTGACCTAAACTTAATGACTTCCCTCAAAGGTGAAACTATTTTAGATTCTATGGTATTACAAATAAAGACCCACAATTATAAAATGAACACATAATTAATTCCTTTAGAATTAATTTACAAAATATATCTCAAAGCCATGAACACCACATTTGACTCTAAAGAACATATACATAGCAATAAAAGTGAAACCCTATTTTTGCAAAAATATTTAAAGAAAGTCTAACATTGTAGTTCCAAAGTCCATAAAATTGAAAGATATTAGGCTACCTAAGGAATGGATAATTGAAGGTGCAACAGATTCATGTCCACTTGTTCCTTTGAGTCTTAATACAAATACCAAAGCAATAAAGTAATCTAAAGATGGTAAGGAGAAGTTTTCTTTCAATAGAAAATCAGTGTGGTATTCGTCTCTTAAATTGTTGAAGGATATAAAGTGTTAGACTATTGAGTCACATGAGTGACATCATATAGAATGAATTTGCTACATTTGTGATATGACCTATTCATAATATTAGCATACACACATGAATTGTGACTTAGAAAAATTGCACTCAATTGACATATTTTGAGGTTTGAAACTAAAATAAATGTGACATGAATGTGCAATTCCAATGTCTTTTACTTTGGATTACCATGACAAGAATTGATGGACTATAATTGGTAACTTGGAATTTATTGTTACAACTGAGAAATTGATGAATTAAATTGTACATTTAGTCTAGGTAAAATGCCAAGTGGCAAGACAAGTGTATATATGGAAAATTAGGATGACAAAGCCTATAAAATGAGTGACATTTGGCATAAATAATTGAGTGACATTTGGCATAAAGATAAGTGACATATGGCAGCTTAAGAAGAGGACATATGATAGCTTAAGAAGAGGTTATGTGTACCATTTAAGGGGAAGACATGTAGCTTGCTTCCTTGTAGGACAAGTGTCTTTAAATAAGGATGCACGTATCTTAACTAAGCTAATGACACATATATATGGCAAAGGCTTTCCTTAGATGTTTATACTAGAATTCATTCTTTCTCCTTCCTCACATTTTTGAAATACACTCATAATCCTATAACTTTGAAATTTTGCTTTACTTTTATTCACAGTCACTTAAAGATTCATATAAGATTATGCTCAAAGATGGCTATAATATGTTATCATCTCCTTGCCTTTGCTGGAACCAATCTACTTCCACTTTGTGTTTGGATGATCTTACATGCCTGGAGAGCTTAATTAGCTTGATATTTGAGTTGTAATTTGAGATAGACAAGAAAGTAAAAGATTTATAATTATGGCATGTTATAATAGAGATTTTATGATGATGAAATTAGGATAAATTGTATATGATATTAAAGATGAATTGTGGTGGAAATTTCTGCATGAACTTGGATACTTTTTTGTTCTTAATATATGAACGGCAAGTTATGGATTGTTTTAAGGATGAATTAAATTAGGTTTTGAGGTATAATGAAGGTGAATTTATGTTAAAGAAAGGTGCTAATATAGTGATCTTGAAATGGAAATAAAACTAGGATACATGATTGATAGTGAATGATAGTTTCTATTTTAGTTTTGATGTGTGAAAGATAATGATTTATGAGTTGAAATTGATGGACTTTGGCAAAGGTGTGTTGGATAGAGTATGAAGGAGTAAAAATTGGAAGCAAAATGAAGTTTATGGGTGAGTAAACCTTCAATTCACTCATCCCATAGTAGTGGGAAGTATTTTGGAAGGTGGAAAGGACGGCTTTGGGCAATTGTTGGACTATATAAGATTAAGGCACCATATAATGTTTTAATTAGACGTAGTTAAGGTTGAAAAAGAACCTAGTTTGATGTGGAATAAGTTGATTAAAGGTTTAATATATTTGGATTATTAATTGAGGTAATAACTTAAGGAAGGTGTTATTTGATAAGAAAGTATCTAATTTTGAAACTTATGAGTTGACAAAAGAATGAAGTATATTTATGAATGCAAATGTGGTTCAAAGAATATGAGTAAAGTGAATTAGTTGTGATTCTTTATGAATTGGGAAATTATGTGAATATATAATGACAGGAAGGAATTGATGAATGTATGATTGATGATTTTAGGGTTATTAAACATAATGCATAACCTAATTGTGAACAAGTTATATCTAAGTTATGATGAATGAATGAGCAAGATTTGTGAATAAGGATACATACCTGAGATAGTCAATTAAGCATGCATTGAAACATGAACTATATAAATATGAATGATTGAGTAATCACATGATTGATAACTTAATGAATTATGAACTATGTTTATGTACTGCAAAAGGATAGATACACAAGTGATCGTCAACATCCAGACATTACCAGCTCACTAAGGAAATAGCTTAACTGGAGCGTACTGTGAGTTAACCTAGATGTTTACTCACTTAATTTGAATTTCTTTTAATTAACTATTAGATATTAAACTATTACTGATATGATTATGATAATTTCAAACCATCAATTTTTTTAGGAGCTTGATATTCAAGATTTTGCTGGATGTGTTTTTTAATGGCATATGCAAAATGGAATGTGTTCATAACTAAATGTTAAATGTTGGACTTAGATCTGATGAATATGACAAATAAATGTGCATACTGAAGTGACTGGAATGACCAATATTAAAAAGAGCTTAAAGCTTATAAATGTGCACAAAGACCATAAAATCAACAATTAATGAGCTCGGTATCTATAATGGCAATGAGACTATATTTGAAATAAGCCCAACATCCACAAGGAATATAGGATAGTTAAATAGGCACTCAATCACAACAAAATAAAATTGAAAGTGGACTCTCATGTGCATTTGCATATTTATATCATTACATGTATCATGTGAATGATTGCAAAGAATGACTAAATTGAGTTGATATAATGATATGCAATGTTTGTGTACATATTGATGATATGAATGATTGCAATAAATGATTAGATTATTCTGAAATAGATTACTTGAAATATTTGCAATCCATGATGTGCTTGTTGAAATATGATGTAGAATGTGATCAGGGAATCAATACTGAATGATATGATATATGGGATTTGATTGTGAATGATGTGGTATACAAAGTTGGATAATATGAAATACTTATTAATTTGATTAAATACTTATGATATTTGTGTTTCATTTTAAGTGAGCACATCGATGATGTTTCTCTCACTGAGTTCACAAAACTCATCAAAATTGCAAATGTTAATTTTCAGGTACTAAGGAGACCTAGCTTCCCTAGCTAGTCTAGTTGAAGTAGCTTCTGCATTTGGACATGGGTTAGTATCAGGATTAGTTGTACCTGTAAATGTCTTAGTTATGTTGTATCAAGAATTGTATCTCTCAACTACTGTATATTGTTCATGTGAATTTTAAAAATGAAACGGCAATCGAGACTGTATATATTTGTAAATTAAATGGGGCAAAATGATTGTCTTGAATAAGATTGTGAATGAAATGATTCAAAATGAAGATTTGAAATGCTTTTGTTTTGAAATGATTAAAATATGTAATGAGTTGATATGTGATGCCTTAAAAATTTGGAAATGCGTCCGTCTTAGCATGCCCTTTTGTAAAATATGTTCCTGAATATCCTTTGGTATGTTAGGCATATGCTTTATGGGAGTGGTATGTTACATTTTGGTATCAGAGCTCAGACTTAGTATCTTATATGGGCATTTGTCATAGTATATGTCAAGTTACATACATCTCGACCATGACATACATTGTCATTTTTTAGTGATGTTCAATTAGGCATGCAGTGGCAACTGATCCACAGTCTTAGTTGCATTTAAATAAGTCACATGCATGAAAACTTGTTAAGAGTCTACACTGTTAGAAACAATGAGAAGAATGATGATCTGTCACAATGTGAGAAAATGGAAATTTATAAATATTGTGATATAGGAGATACTACATGGTTCAGTATGTTAGACATCATTCAATGTCTTTGTATATGTGGTCATATCATTGAATATGACATTAGTGTTGTGTTATGGTTGTATACCTTTGAATTGATGTGGAAGTAAATATATTTTCGTAGATTTGACGAAGAAAAGAGTAACGATGTAAGTAGAAGTGATGGGCTTTAAAGTATGTAAACAAAATTGAAAGGGAATCAAAATTTCTATTACCTTGAGAGGTTGAACTTCGAGCTAGAATGTTTGTTTAATTATCATATTAAGAGTTTATGAATTACTATAAAGTTATATTATTGGATTTGATATCGAATTTCATTATGGTTACATATCTTATATTTCTAAATTGATTGAGAAATATTTAAGTAAGAGGAAATAAATGATAATAATATGTATGGAAGTCCTTAAGGTTAAGTTAATCAATTATTGTGATTGATAAGGATTTCGTGAACAGTATTGATCATTAAGGAAAGAAATTTTATTTTTTATGAGAACTTTCACTTAATTGTATCGTGTAGACCAAAGGTTCCATTTCTAGGAATGGATAAATATTGAATAAATCAAAAGTAAATATTGGAGTTGGATAATTATGATACTCAAGCACAAGAAGCTACATGGGAAACTGAAGAGAACATAAGAAAACATAGCCCCCATCTGTTGAATCAGTCAATTAAGAATTACAAGGATGAAATATCTTAAAGCGGGAGAATTATGATATCTCTTCTCTTAAATTGTTGAAGGATCTACAGTTTTAGACTATTGAGTCACATGAGTAACATCATATAGAATGAATTTGGTATATTTGTGATTTGATTTTATGATTGTATTCAAATGCCTAATATGAGCATACACACATGAATTGTGATTTAGACAAATTGCACTCAATTAGGTTAGTCTTTGAGCTAGAATTTGAGCTACATAAGTAAGTAAAATATTGATATTTATTGCATGTTATAATAGAGAATTTATGATGATGAAATTGGGATTAATTGTATATGATATAGATGATGAATTGTGGTGGAAATTTATGCATAAACTTGGATACTTTTCTATTGTGTTCTTGATGTATGAACAGTAGGTTATGGATTTTTTTATGGATGAATTAGGTTAGGATTTGAGGTATATCGAAGGGGAATTTATGTTAAAGAATGGTGCTAATATATTGATCTTGAAATGGCAACAAAACAAGGATACATGATGGATAATGACCGATAGTTCTTTTTTTAATTTTGATGTGTGTAAGATAATGATTTGTGAGTTGTCTAATAAATGATTTTTGAATTGGGTTTGGACATAAATTTGATAAGGGATTGAAGCATGAATAAGGTATAATTGAAGTGAAATTGATGGACTTTGGTGGTGTGTTGGATAGAGTATGAAGGAGTAAAAATTGGAAGAAAAATGAAGGTTATTGGTGAGTGATCCTTCGGTTCACTCATCCCACGATCGTGGAAAGGACCTTCGGTTCACTCATCCCATAACCGTGGGAAGGCTCCTTCCCACGGACTTGGTAAGCACTTTGGAAGGAGAAAAGGTTGGTTTTGGGCAATTGTTGGACTATATAAGGTTAAGGCACTTTATAATGGTTTGGAATAAGTTGATTAAAAGTTGAATATATTTGGATTATTAATTGCGGTAATAACTTAAAGAAGGTGTTATTTGATAAGAAAGTATCTAATTTTGAAACTTATGAGTTGTTAAAAGAATGAAGTATACTTATGAATGCAAATGTAGTTCAAAGAATAACAGTAATGTAAATTAGTTGTGATTGTTTATGAACTAGGAAATTGTGTGAATATATGATGATAGGAAAGAATTGGCAAATGTATGATGAATTTAGGGTAATTAAACTTACTAAAGGCATAACCTAATTGCAAACAAGTTATACACAAGCTATGTTGAATGAGTGAGCAAGATTTGTAAATAAGGATACATAACCGGGATAGTCAACTGAGCATGCATTGAAACATGATCTATATACATGTGAAAGATTAAGTAATCATATGATTGATAACTTAATGAATTGTGAACTGTGTACGTGTATTGTAAGAAGATAGATACATAAGTTATCTCCAACATCCAAACATTGCTAGTTCACTAAGGCAATAGCTTATCCAAATCATACTATGAGTTAACCTAGATGTTTACTCACTATATTTAAATTGTTTTTACTCAACTGTTAGATATTAAACTATTACTAATAAGTTGTGATAATTCCAGACCATCAATTATCCGAGGAGTTTGATATTCAGGATTTCATTGTCAATGCTTTTTAATGGTATTTGTAATATGGAATGTGTTCTCAACTAAATGTTGAATGTCAGACTTATATCTGATGAATATGATAAAGAATTATGCATACTGAATGAAAGTTATTGATAGAATATTATGTGAAATGATGCATTTCATCACATGAATATGCAAGATTAGATAACGGAATTGTGACTGGAGTGGCCAATGTGAAAAAAAGCTTCAAGTTCATAAATGTGTACAAAGAGCCACAGGCTCAACGATTAATAAGCCCAGTTTCCACAATGGGTATGGGATGGTATCTGAAATGAACCCAACATTTACAAGGGATACGAGATAGTTAAATAGGAAATCGATCATAACAAAATAAAAATGAAAGTGGAGTCTCATATGCATTAACATATTTTATCATTACATGTATCATGTGAATGATTGCAAAAAATGAATAAATTGAGTTCATATAAAGATACGCAATGTTTATGTACATGCTGATGATATGAATGTTTGAAATAAATGATTGTATTATTCTAAAATAGATTACTTGAAATGTTTGTAGTTCATGATGTACATGTTGAAATATGATGTATAATATGATTAGGCAATCAATATTGAATGATGTGATATATGGGACTTGATTATGGATGATGTGGTATACAAAGTTAGATAATATGAAATGTTGTGAATTTGGTTAAATACTAGTGATATTTGTGTTCTGTTTTGAATTAGCACATCGATGATGGTTCACTCACTAACTTCGCAAAACTCATCAAAATTGCCAATGGTCATTTCAGGTACTGAGGAGACCTAGCTTCTCTAGCTAGTCTAGTTAAAGTAACTTCTGCATTTGGACATGGGTTAGTGTCAGGATCAGTTCTACCTGTAAATATCTTAGTTATGTTGTATCAAAAATTGTATCTCTTAACTACTGTATATTGTACATGTGAAGTTTAGAAATGAAATAACATTCAAGATTGTGTATGTTTGTAAATGAAATGGGAAAAATGATTATGATTGAATATGATTGTGAACGAAATGATTCAAAATGATGAATTGAAATGCTTTTTTAATGATTAAAATATGTAATGAGTTGATATGTGATGCCTTAAAATTTTGGAAATGCAACCATCTTAACATGCCTTTTTGTAAAGTATGTTCCCGAATATCCTTCGATATATTTGACATATGCTTTATGGGAGTGGTATGTTACATTTTGGCATCATAGCCCAGGCTTAGTATCTTACATGGGCATTTTTCATAGTATATGTCAAGTTTCATGCATCTTAAACATGAAATACGTTGTCATTTTCGAGTAATATTTAATTAGGCATACAGTGGCAACTGATCCCTAGTCTTAGTTGCATTTAAATGAGTCAAACTCATGAACATTTGTTAAGAGTCTGCACTATTAGAAACAATAAGGAGAATGATGATCTGTCACGATGTGAGAAAATGGAAATTTATAAATATTGTGATATAGGAGATACTACATGGTTCAGTATATTAGACATCGATTCAATGTATTTGTATTTATGGTTATATCATTGAATATGAAATTAGTGTTGTGTTATGATTATATACCTTTAAATTGATGTGGAAGTAAATATATTTTCATAGATTTGATGGAGAAAAGAATAGTGATGTAAGAAGAAGTGATGGGATTTAAAGTGTGTAGACAAAATTTAAAGGAAATCAAAATTTCCATTACCTAAATCAAAATTTCCATTACCTTAAGAGGTTGAACTTAGAACTGAAATGGTTGTTTAATTATCATGTTAAAAGTTTATGAATTAGTAGAAAGTTATATTATAGGATTTGATATTAGAATTTCATGATGGTTACATATCTTATATTTTTGAATTGATTGAGAACATGTTTAAGTAAGATGAAATAAATGATAGTGATTTATAAAATAAATGATAGCAATATATATGGAAGTCCTCAAGGTTAAGTTAATCAGTTATTGTGAGTACGCATTTGATAGTGTGGTTACTTGACGAATGACGTTACTGAGCACATATGTAGTACATGCTTGGATATGGTACAGGAAGTAATCTATGACATATTGAATGCTCCTAAGTCCTAAACCCTATAGGTAAAATTCTGAGATGAATCAGGGTAGCGTAATGGAAGCATGGACTTATGTGAATATATTTAAATGGTGACTACTAAGGATAGTTAACTTTTGTATGGTCATAGAATATTAAATATTATCCATAATCAAATAAGGTCAAGGTATCATTAGCTTAACATATTAATTAGTGACTTTTTGAAAATAAATCTCTAGATAAGATTCAATAATCTGAATTGTACATACCAAGGAGAAAGAGTAAATGTATATGCCTACCGTTTCACCAAGCTTTAGTTTATAGAACATTTTGATTATGTGATTTATGATAGTAAATAATCTTATTGAGATATTATGAATGGTTGAAAAGCAACAGGAACATAGTTGACTGATAAGGATTTTGTGAACAGTACAGATCATTGAGGAAAAAAATTTTCTTTTTTATGAGAACTTTCACTGAATTGTATCATGTAGACCAAATGTTCCATTTTTAGGAATGGATAAATATTGAACAAAACATAATTATATAATTATGATACTCAGGCATGAGAAGCTACATAGGAAACTGAAGAGAACATAAGCAAAATAGCCCCCTTCTGTTTAATCAATCAGTTAAGAATTTCAAAGACGAAATATCTTAAAGGGGGAGAATTGTGAAGTCCCATCTCTTAAATTATTGAAGGATCTAAAGTGTTAGACTATTGAGTCACATGAGTGACATCATATAGAATGAATTTGGTACATTTATGATATGATTTTATGATTGTATTCATATGCATAATATTAACATACACACATGAATTGTGATTTTGACAAATTGCACTCAATTGACATATTTGGGGTATAAAACTAAAATGAATGTGCAATTCTAGTATCTTGTTCTTTGGATTACCAATGACAAGAGTTGATAGACTATACTTGGTAACTTCGAATTTATTGTTACAATTGAGAAATTGATGAATTGAAATGTATATTTAGTCTAGGTAAAATGTCAAATGGCAAGACAAGTGGATACATGAAAACTTAGAATGGCAAAGCCTATAAAATGAGTGACATTAGGCATACATAATTGAGTGACATTTAGTATAACTATTAAGTGACATACGATAGCTTAAGAAGAGGACACAAGGCAGCTTAAGAGGAGGGCATGCGTACCATTTAAGGGGGAGACATGTAACCCTATAGCTTTGAAATTATGTTTTTCTTCTCTTTATAGTCACTTCAAGATTCATATAAGATTATGATCTAAGATAGCTATAATATGCTATCATCTTCTTACCTTTGCTGGAGCCAATCTACTTCCACTTTGTGCTTAGATCATCTTGCACATATGGAGAGCTTAATTAGCTTGATCTTTGAGCTAGAATTTAAGCTAGACAAGTAATTAAAATATTGATATTTATGTCATATTATAATAGAATTTTTATGATGAGGAAATTGGGATGAATTTTATATGATATTAATGATGAATTATGGTGAAAATTTCTGCATAAACTTGGATACTTTTCTGTTGTGTTCTTGATGTATGAATAGTAGGTTATGGATTGTATTATGGATGAATTAGATTATGATTTGAGGTATAATGATGGTGAATTTATGTTAAAGAAAGGTGCTAATATGGTGATCTTGAAATGGTAAGAGAATTAGAATACATGATTGATAGTGAATGATAGTTTCTATTTTAATTTTGATGTGTAAAAGATAATGATTTGTGAGTTGTATAATGAATGATTTTTGAATTAGGTTTGGACATGAATTTTATAAGGGATTGAAACATGAATAAGATAGAATTGAAGTGAAATTGATTGACTTTGGTGAAGGTGTGTTGGATAGAGTATGAAGGAGTAAAAATTGGAAGCAAAATGAAGTTTATAGGTGAATGAACCTTTGGTTCACTCATCCCACGATCATGGGAAGGCTCCTTCCTATAGTCATGGGAAGTACTTTGGAAGGAGAAAAGGTTGATTTTTGGCAATTGTTGGACTATATGAGGTTAAGGCACTTTATAATGATTTAATTGGACTTAGTTAAGGTTGAAAAAGAACCTAGTTTGATAGGGAATAGGTTGATTAAAGGTTGAATAGATTTCGATCATCAATTGAGGTAATAACTTAAGGAAGGTGTTATTTGATAAGAAAGTATATAATTTTGAAACTTATGAATTTTTAAAGAATGAATTATACTTATGAATGTAAATATGGCTCAAAAAACATCAGTAATGTGAATTAGTTGTGATTGTTTGTGAATTGAGAAATTGTGTGAATATATAATGATAGGAAAGAATTAATGAATGTATGATTGATGAATTTAGGGTAATTAAACTTACTTAAGGAATAACCTAATTGCAAACAAGTTACAAGCAAGCTATGATGAATGAATGCGCAAGATTTGTGAATAAGGATACATACCGAGGATAGTCAATTGAGCATGCATTGAAATATGATTTATATACATGCGAATGATTAAGCAATCATATGATTCGTAACTTAAAGAATTGTGAACTCTTTGTGTGTATTGTAAGAAGATAGATACATAAGTGATCGCCAACATCTAGACTTTACCTTTTCACTAAGGCAATAGCTTATCTCGAGCATACTGTGAGTTAACCTAGATGTTTACTCACTAATTTTGAATTATTTTTAATTAACTGTTAGATATTGAACTGTTACTTATATGATTGTAATAATTCTAGACCATCAATTGTCTGAGGAGCTTGATATTTGGGATTGGACTAGAACTGCTTTTTAATGGTATATACAATATGGAATGTGTTCTTAACTAAATGTTTAATGCCGGACTTAGATACAATGAATATGATAAATAACTGTGCACACTAAATGAAATTTATTGATAGCATATTATGTGAAATGATACATTTCATCATATGATTATGCATGATCAGATAAAAGAGTTGTGACCAATGTAAAAAAGAGGTTAAAGCTCATAAATGTGCACAAAGAGCCACAGGCTCAACGATTAATGAACCCAATATCCACAACGAATATGGGACAATATTTTAAATGAGCCCATTATCCACAAAGGATATGGGATAGTTAAATAGGTGCTCGATCACAACAAAATTAAAATGAAAGTGGAGTCTCATTTGCATTTACATATTTGTATCATTTCATGTATCATGTGAATGATTGCAAAGAATGACTCAAATGAGTTGATATAATGATATGCAATGTTTGTGTACATGTTGATGATATGAATGTTTGAAATCAATGATTGGATTATTCTGAAATAGATTACTTAAAATGTTTGTAGTTCATGATGGACTTGTTGAAATATGATGTATAATGTGATCAGTTAATCAATACTGAATGATGTGATATATGGGATTTGATTATGAATGATGTGGTATACAAAGCAAGATAATATGAAATACTTGTGAATTTGGTCAAATACTTATGATATTTGTGCTTTGTTTTGAGTGAGTATATCGATGATGATTTATTCACTAAGTTCGCAAAACTCATCAAATTTGCAAATGTTGATTTTCAAGTACTGAGGAGACCTGGCTTCTCTAACTAGTTTAGTTGAAATAGCTTCTACTTTTGGACATGGGTCAGTGTCAGGATTAGTTATACTTACAAATGTCTTAGTTATGTTGAATCAAGAATTGTATCTCTCAACTACTAAATATTACATGTGAATTTTAGAATGAAATGACATTAGAGACTATAAATTTTTGTAATTGAAATGGAACAAAATGATTGTGATTGAATATGATTGTGAATGAAATGATTCAAAATGAAGATGTGAAATGCTTTTATTTTGAATTAATTAAGATCTGTAATGAGTTGATATGTGATGCCTTCAAAATTTGGAATCACGATCATCTTAACATGCTCATTTGTAGAGTATATTCCTGAATACCCTTTGATATGTTGGGCATATGTTTTAAGAGAGTGGTTGTTACAATCAGTGAGCTCTAAATTTGACAATAGTGCATCAACCTTTACTATTGACTTAGGACGAGTATCTAAGATCCCTTATGTGATTAACATTCCTAGTAAAGACTTGCCTAGGCACTTAATGTATAATATCCCATCTCCAAACTTTCAAGTACTAGTCTATAGCACTAGGAACTTAACGTATAATATCCCATCTTCAAACCTGCAAGTAGTAGTCCATAGCAAAGTTGTTTTACAACCTATTTAGAAGAAAAACAAACAAACAACAATCTCCCTCAATATCACTAATATTTCTCTCAATAATAGAACATGAAAAATGAGTATACGTGTTAAAAAGTTTTGAGGTTCATAAAATATAATTACATGAATATTTTTATTCTTTAAAAAACAAAGACAATATGTTATGGTTTTCTATCAACATTTTAGAACAAAGAAACCAAATTCACGAAGCATATTATAAGTTTTTCAATAACCATAGAGTGAAAATTTTATTCTTTGATTGGTTTAAGATATATGCCTAGAAAAACAACCTAAAATATCCTTTGAAAGCAGTTAATAGTAACCATAAAACAAAGGTGTAGGAAACTATGACAGGAAGAATTTGTAGTCAAAAAACCCTTTTTAATGAAATTAGTATTCCTTACAAATTGAACATCGTTATAGCATTCCCTTTAAAGATATAAAATGAAAATGAGAATGTTAACCCAAAAGATATCAAAAAATTATATGTCAAAAAAATAAATCAATAGCTATTTGCATACAATAGGAGCCTAATTATATAGAATAGAGAAAACTTTAGATAACCCTACGGTGATAACTAAAAAAAATATTTGATAAAAACTATAATTTTTATGCCTTATGAAGTATCTAGCAACAATTTAAATTAGTATAGGAAAAAAGATAACAAGGAATTCCTCAATTCCACACAAAGCTATTTCAGTATGATAATTGAACATATTGTCTCTGATTCCACAAAATCTTGAACATCCCAAACCTTAAACACCGTCCAGACTAAAATTCACACTAAGATCAAAAATAGTATCTCCCAAGAAGTGAATATGATTGAAGTAGATAGTAACACTAAATTTGATAACTTTCAACCTTTGTCCCTATTATCTGACAAACTCCTTTGGAAAATCAATGCAAAACTATATTTATCCAAATGTATTGCCCCTTATACATATTGATATAAAAAAAACTAATGTCTTATAACAAACTACATATAATACTTCATTAGTTTATGAGTGGACCATAGATGGAATATCTTACTACAACATATTAAATATGCTTTAACAAATGAAAATGGTTGCTAATGCCTACATAATCCAACTAAGAACACCTAATCGTGTTATAGCTAAGTTATTGATATCTAGATTTTTAAAAACATGAAAGGTTGGTAGATTACTACTTAACTAAATCTCAATGACTTTATATTCACAAATTTGTTAGGATTAATGAAAAAGGTGAGATAATCTTGATGAAAATAGGGAGACCATTTAAGATGCTATCCCTACTTTAACATCAATGATTGATGGGTACTTGATTGATTATATATTTACTCCCTAATACTTATCAATTAATGTTAGATGTGCTTAATATATTTATTTTGGTTCAAATTTAGTTTTAGGTACAAGTTGGAAGCACAAGCACTAAAATGAGTTAAAAGCACATCCTTAGAGGCATCCTATTTGTGTTCAACCTTATTTGCCCTTGTGGAACAAGAAGGAAGTGAATTAGGGTGAAGATCGGATAAGAAAATGAAAGAAATGAAGTTCCTACAACCTAACAATCGTGTATACGATCATGTAACTCTATAAAAGTGCATAGGATCATTTTAGCATCTCCTACATAGATTTGTAAGTACATACGCAACCATGTAAGTGAGCTACACGACTGCATGACTAGAGGTTTAGTTTACTAAGATCCTGTAGAAACATGAATTGTGGGAGAAATTTACATATACGGTTAGCTACACACCCATGTAACTAACTATGTATGTCCTAAAACCCTAATTTTTGCTATAAAAGGACATGTGAGTGGAAAAACAAAGCATGAAGGGTTTTAGAAGCACAAAAAAGGGTTAAAATCTCAAAGCATGAAGGGTTTTAGAAGCACAAAAAGGGTTTAAACTCTTACCTCTTTGAGATCTATAGAGTGCTAACCTTCTTCCTTCCAGCTCGAAGCAAAAATTGATGTCAAAGAACACATTTGGGTATCTCTTCATCTTGTATTGATGTTCTTTGTCTTTAGAAATTTGTTGAGTTATTCTTTGCTTAATTTTTTGGATATTCATGTATGAATGATTACTGTTTGCATTCTTAATAGATTATTTATGTATGGACCTATTTTCAAAATCTATAATACAATATGTAATCATTGTAACTCTAATTCATTTATGATAAACTAGGGGTTATGAATCATTAAGGATAACATAGCATAGGTTAAACGATCCAAGTTTGTGTGGTTGTTATATAGATTAACCTTTTTTCCTAGTTCTTAATGTTGATGTCATACTAAATCTAGAAAGCTTATTCTATGTTGTTTGATAACTAGGTTTAATTAAAGAGCTTATTTTGATTGGATATGACTTAAAGGAACATGGGATTAATAAAGCTTATTATTAACCTACGGTTAATAGTTTCTAAAAGAGGTATGAAAACAACATGAAGATTAAGTGCGTTCATTCGCATGTAGGCAGACATTAAATCGAGAAATGGATTTTAAACTCATTCATCAATCTTCTCATTTTTTCACTATTTAATTTGATTTGTTTTCACTAGTTCAATTTTAATTTATTTTCTTATTCAAATCCAACCAAAGCTCTCTATATCCTAAACATCGTGTCACTTATTAGAAATCTAGACACACACTCTTTGTGGATACGACCCCTATTCACCATTAGTTCAAATTTAGTGTGCATAGTTAGGTTTAATATTTTGATGTGTTTGACGTACACCAACAGTCTCTTTATTTTTCATAAGTGACCCCTGACACTTGAAAGATAAAAAATGTTAATTTATTTTCCAACCTTAGGTGCAAAAAGCTTTCATATTTTGAATGATAAAAAGACACCTTTTTAACTAAAGTTATGTCGAGAGAAGATTCAAACTAGTCCTTTTGTAAGGAGAAGTTCTCAGCATGACTTTCTCCTTTTTCATTTAAAAAAGTTAGAAATAATATTATAGAAAGCCGCAATGATCAAATTTCTTACAATAGATTCAACTACGTGGAACTAATTAGTTATATTCAGTAAGAAGCATTAAAACTTTGCCAAGATGTGAAACTCCAAAAACAATTAAAATATGAAATGTTCAAAACCAAAAACGAATCAAGAAGTTTCTATTAACAATTCGATATTTCTTATAGAAATAGTCAAAAAGCTTATAGAGATTATCGTAAAGCCTCTCTAAACAAAAATATCCCCCATTAATTCCCATACAAAAAGCAAACAAGATTCTATAAAAGACCCAATCCAAATAGGAGATATGTTAACAAAAATCAAAACTTTTCTATAACATCCAAATTTCGAAACGTAACATGTTATAAGTGTAACAAAAAAGGAAACACAACAAAATATTGTAGAATTAAAAAAATTCAAAACTTAGAGTTAGATTAGGAGATATTATATAAAATCCAAGCCTTAATGGTTATAGATAGTGAAAACTCTGAAGGTTACTCTGAAAAGGAATTTAATAATGAAGCATTAATTTTGGAGATTGATAGCTAATCAAATAGTGACGAAATAATAGATAATGATCAATTAGAAGAAGAAACATAAATCAATATGCTTAGAAAAGATCAAAATTTCCTTTTAAAAGCAATTAACCATATTTATGACCCTCAATTGCAAAAGGAATACCTAATGAAACTATAATAATCTTTTGAAACCCCTAGTCAAAGTCTGCAATCAACATCCTCAAGCACCTATAATTTGGAAAACATATTAGGTAAAACCAAGAAAAAAAATTTCAAAATTAACATTATCTAGTCTATATCAAGAAATCACAATAATGAAACAAAACTAAAATGATGAAAAAATAAGATGGTGAAACAATTAATGGTTTTGTTATAATAAATCAATAGGAAAGAACATGATCCGGATAGAGAAGTTAATGAAAATGTTGAGCTTAGTAATACTGAAAAACTGCCTGAAGATGTTTTTGTTCATTCTTAACCAAATAACATTCCAAACTTATTTGGTTAGTATAACCTATAAAATTAATGAAGATTTCCATATTGACACTATTGCACTATTTGACATATGAGCCAATCTGAATTGTATTAAACGAGGTATAATCCTCACAAAAATATAGCAAAAAAATCTAGGAAAGACTTAAAGCTGCTAACAATCCAAATCTTAGGATAAATTAAAAAATTGATGCTTATATTTCCCAAGGCAATTTTTCTATCAAAACCTCTTTTGTGATAGTAGAAGATATTGATCAAATGGTTAGTTTAGGAAACCCCTTTGTAGAGATAATTACCCATTATATCATAAGTGTTGTGTCTAGTTTCTATTTCTTTTAATTACCTTCATATCTTGATTTGGTTACAAATCTTTGTGTTTTGATCCAAAGGTGAGATAGATTGAGTGAAATTGGTATGGATGTTGCATGAATCATAATCGGATTGTTTTGTGAATGTGGCATGAACTAAACAATATGCATGTAAGTCACATTTACATACGCAGTAGTGCATGTGCAAGTCACAGTCATGACTTGCATGCGCATTTGTAAGTTTCCGTGCTTGTATAAGTCACAACCATGACTTACATACATGGTCGTCCATGTGTAAGTCTTGTCTTGGTATATGCAAGTCACAGTTGTGAACTACATGGCATGGCCATGACTTCCATAGTGACCCCTTAATTTTCCTATAATTGTTTTAACTATTACATGGTAGCTAGAGAGGTTGAGGGCATGAAACCCTAAACCTAGGAGCATACTACAAATAGAAGGAGTGGGTGGCGGTGAAACAGGATACCCATTCTTCATTCTTCACTCAACACCAGAGACACTTCGGGAGGCAGATAGAGAGAAATAAGGGAAGAAGAGAAGAGAAACATAGAGGGTCTATGAAGAAGAGAGAAACACAACAGAGAGTTGGAAATAGAGCAAGCCTTCGACCATTTGATGAAAATAAACTGAAGCAGAAGATGACAGCTAATGCGGAAAGTTTGAGGGGGTAGGAGACCACCGCATTTACACTTTTCTGATCCTTTTTTGCTTATTCTCTTCATTTGTTACTTTGTTTCTTCTTGTTACTGAACTTGTTACTTTCATAGCTTAGCTGACTGTTATTTGATTTCTGATAAATATAAATTGCATTGTGTTATAGGGCATAGTTTGATATATGTTTAGTCGTTAATTCAATCATTTTGTATGTGTTTAGGTTATAATTATGTTAGTTTGTTAATTATTTGCGTTTTAAGTGTTTTAAGGATTAGTACAAGCTTTTGAGCTTAAATATTATGTTTTTGAAATATCTTAATGTGTTTGCTAGTATTTCAAGGACAACATCAAAGAACAAAGGAGTTTCAAAGACATTCGGGCCTAAATAATGGCCCACGATCGTGACAGACTCTCCAAGAATATGAAGGTACCCTAAAGCACCACTTCAAATATACTCCATATAGCTGAGCCAGTGCATTCAGAATTGCAGTAACTAATGCTTTTGATTAAGGATATGAAGGTACACTAAAGCAAAAGGTTGAAGACAAAGGGAAAATCATTCAATATCTTCTAAGATATTGGAACCTAACAAAAGGCAACTTTCAAATACTAAAAAGGAAACTTTATCCATTTTGTGCATTTAAATGTTTCAATGTAATTTACTAAATCAAAGATTTCTTCTCTATATTGATTGTAAGTCTATTAAAGAATTTAAAGGATGTTCAAAAAATTGCATCAAAACAAACTTTTGCTATATCGCAAACAATTTTGAGCTTTTTTATTTTGATATTAAATTTATTAAAGGTGAAGCAAATTTCGTCCATGAATTCCTAACCCAAGAATTTATACAATCTAAATAATGATCCCAAAAGCCACTTCTTCTCCCAAAACTAACAAAAGCTTAAAAGCCAATAGATCCTATCTCCTTCGAAGCCCACGACCGAAAATCTAGTGAAAACATGGAAAGAAATATTAGAAGAAAAAAAACTATTCCCATTCTTTCAAAAGCCTAAGGTGAGGCCTCAATGTCTTCATCATCAACAATCAAAAATTTTTATTGGTTGTAGCATTTATCAACGACCACAAAGTTATCAATAACTCTAAGGAACTCTTTGAAAAAGCCCTCAAAAATAAATTTTATGAAAAATGGTATCTAAAAATGCAACAAAAAATATTGTTTATATAAGCTAAAGTTAAAAGAAGTTTTACCAATAAGGATTAAAAAAGATTCCCAAATTTCAAAGTAAAATTCCAAACAATTATTTTGACCAAAAAAATTCTCAAAACATTTTAGCTACTGAAAATGGGTTTATAAGAAAAATCCTTTTAAGTGATCAACAATATTTTCCCCAAAGGTTGACACTATAAGCCTCGGGACCTTTCCTTGTTGCTCTTATGCTTTTCGTGAGTCGGTATATTAAGAATAAAAATATTTAGATTAAGATTCTTATAAAATCATACTATATAATTCTATTTTAGAGTTAATATGTAGACTGATCTTGATTTATAAGATAATTTTTTATTGTTAATCATTTTAATTTCATAATCTAAATTTGATATAAGGTCGAATCCATTGTAAAAATAAAATGAACCGAACACATTTAACTTCATCTATTGACAATTTCGATAGTGAATACGGGCTTCCAAAACTACTAATTTTTCTATACTGATCACTATTGTTATCATAGTCGGTCCTGGGTAGGGGCAGGCAAGGCACCTGCCCAGGGCCCACCAATATAAAGGGGCCCTTTAAGGGTCTTAAGTATTTAATGGACATTTAATGGAGAAAATCATTGGTGTCTTTGGTGACTTGTGATTGTGAGTAATAAAGGGTCTTAAACAGGAGAAAACGTTGGTGTCTTGTTCAGATAATGACTTACAATATTCTTAGCATTTAATAAGTTAACTTTGAAAGTTAAAGTTTGTTAATTATAAATAGTTTTTTAAACAAAAGAAAACGTTGGTGTCTTGGTTAGATAAAGGCTTACAACATTATAAGCATTTAATAAGTTAAGTTTGACAGTTAGCGTTAACTTGTTAATTATAAATCATTTTAAAATATTTAAGTTATATTCTTACCTTCTAATTTTTATTTTCATCAATATATGTATTTAAAGTATTCCAACAAAAAATTAGCAACAAAAATTTCACAATTTTGTCTTACGAATTGTGAGTATAATTTAAAGGTAAAGTTTATGATTTTAATGTATTTTTAGCTTATTAAATATTTGAATATGTTATGATTAATTTATAATTTGTCATTAACGTGGACATTATATTAACATTTTAAATCATAACATTTATATTAAATAATATTGTATTTATTTTGTATCTTCTTTTCATTTTAGATTACTTATTATTTATAATAATTTAATACTAATAAATAATTTAATTTTGTAATTGTAATTTTCATTATTCTTTGCAACAAATAATGTAATAATTGTTAGATTTGTATTCTTGTAAAGCTCACTTAAGTTTAGTGATAATATGACTAAATCAAATAATTTAAATTAGTTAATTCAAAAACTACATAAATGGTTTTCCTTTAATATAAAATACATTTGATTCTATTAAACATGTCGTAATAAAATAATAATAATATTCAATCATTTTCACGGCCTATAGAATAGGATAATATTTGACTTGAGAAACTTAGAATATTTAATAACTTAGAATATTATTATTAAAATTTGCTCTTTGTTTTTTTAATTTTAATATTAGATATTAAATTTTGCTATTTATTTTTTCTCTATCACAGATATAATATCATTTATATATCTTTGTAATATATTATGAAGCTATTAGAGTTTGGTTGTGCCTACATACTTCTTCCAATCCATACAGGAGCTCTTGTTTTTTCTAATCCAACTGTGTTATAATTGGTTTATATTATGTTGTCTAAAAAGCATTTGTCTAGAAGTGAAAAAAGGAAAAAGAAAAGAAAAGAATACAAGTAATACAATTGATAGAATCTCAAAAAGGAGCAATTAATAAATTTATTAAAAGAGTAGGCTCCTCTAATGAGAGTCGAGGAATTAAGTGGAGGTAGTTTTGATCAACATAAAAGTTATTGAAAACCTACTTGAGATCATCAATATCACAAGAAATGTTAAATGATTTATCTATGTTATGTATTGAGAAGGATATGTTGGACAATATTGATCATGATAATATTATTAATGATTTTACATCTAAAAATGCACGAAGAAATTTTTTTTCATAAATCATGATCCAATGTGTGTTTGTTAGCGTAATTTTCTTAGTATTTTACAATCTAATATTGTTATTTGATTGTCTGCGATTGCTATTTTGTTGTTACTATTACTATTTTTAATTATTTTATTGTTAATGATATTTGTAAGATATTATTAGTTGATGTTATGATCATTTAATATTTGGTTGATAATGTAGACTTATAAATTGAGTCATTTATGTTTCATACAAACATGTAAACCTAAGTATATTATCAATTCATTAGGATCTTTATTTTATTTCGCCAAGGTCTATAAAACGATAGGAACTGTCCTTATTGTTATACTTTTATTTTATCTTTTGTTTAATTTGTCTTGTGCAAATGTTTTGACTTTGATCACTGGTGACCTCCATTAATTATAAATTGAAGCGATTATTGATGATTGTTGCAATATATTGTGTACTTGATAGCAGATTTGAAGTTTTGAGTTCAGTAATATAAGTTGGAATGTGTTACTACGTATAAAAAGATTGACAAACAACTTGGATTCAAGAATCAAATGGTAATCCATCTAACCCACTTCCTTTCATGGTTTAATAACATTAACTTGGTTGTGGAATTGGGTTGTCAGCCACAGAGAAAGAAAGCAACTTGACAACCTCTGGCTCTAACCAATGCTCTGCATGTACCTATACCATACGCAATGGTGTATTACAAACACAACACTGAATGAGGTTTATCCCTTATAATTAAGCGAAGCTGACGTCAGAAATATTATCAAAATATTATGGAGAAATGAGTATTTAAAGGTAGAGTGGAAGATAATATGTCACAACCATAAAAAAGATAAAAGAGGCACTAGGGGAATATGCATAAAGTTTTTGTTTCTCCTTTTCTAAGGATTTGTAGTACACTTGAATGGAAAGGTGACCTAGAAAGGCTTCCAAAGTCTTACACGATCCAATCCTTCGACGTGGAGCACTTATTATAGCAAGGTCAGGCTGGCAACAAGAACAATTAAGTAATAGGCGTTTTGTCTGCATACTGCCATTAAGTTAGGCGAAGGCGTCGGTTGTGTTTTCCTGACCCCTGCTGTAACGGTAGGGTCATTTTCTCTACGAGCCCCTCACCCCTCAGGAACAACCGTATGTTGCTTATTAGAAAGAACATATATTCATAAGAAAATGCAATTGCGGACCTCATTTTAGTACATGAGGTCCAATAAAATAAAATAGTCAAATGTGTATTTCATAAATTTAAATTTAAATTTTTATTTTATAATATTAACTAAAATATAAAGATATCAACCGACTAGCATATTGAAGAAAAGAAAACAAGTTTTATACGTACAATGAACGGGCCGAACTAGGTGCTTTATACCAGCGAGACTAACGAAATGAGTTGACGTTATTAAGTTAATCTTTAAGAATCTAATTCATTGACCTTCATCCAATTTATATAGTGTACTAATTTTCTCGTATTAATCTGCTGGTCAAGCTTGCCCTTTTATCCACATTCTTCCCAACAAGAACAGGCTAATTAATTCTAAACATAACAGGTAAACGGGTATCTCGTTAACTCTAAGTTCTCTTATGTATTTCTACGCTGACCGCCCAAGTTAGGTACATGTTTTCGTAACAGTAAAATATCGCCACTCATCGTGTCTCAGGTGGCCATTCCATGGATCCAACGTCATTTAACTCGCAAAGATTATGGGTTGAAAAGGAAAAAGGAAAAACTAAATATGCTAGTGTGAGTGGTTTAATACCCTATCCCTTAAATAGAGGTTTTGAATTCGAGTCTTGAGAATAGAGAAATCTGTTTGGTCAGTACTTTATCTCTTACAGATTGATCCGGTACGAGCAAGAATTAATCTGAGAGTGAATGACTTAAAGATACCTTCTCACAATTAAGACCTTCTCAAAATACCATGTGATTTGGGAGTGGGACCCGCGTCTTTTTTTGTTTTGTCCCCTTTGGTCATACCCACATCCCGTAGGGGGCAGCGGGAGTCGAACCTGTGACCTCAGGGTTTTGTTGGGTGGCTCAGTGGTGTTAGGCGTGGGTCTTGCACCCAATAAAACTCGGGTCGCGAGTTCGACTCATTCACCTCATAAGATCGCAGCCTTCTACGGATGTGGGTGTGACCAAAGGGGACAAAACCAAAAAAGGTGCGAATCCCACTCCCAAATCACTCAGTGGTGTTAGGCGTGGGTCTTGCACCCAACAAAATCAAGAAGATTCTGATTAGACTTTCGTTGCTACGAAATCCTTGACGCTTTACATCTGAGATGTGAGTGTAGCACTAAACGAGCATAAAAATAAAAAGGTGCGAGTCCCACTCCCAAACCACCGTGCAAGCTAAAAAAAGAAAAAGTAAAAAGTGTCGGAAACAAGATTGAATTGGGTTCCACACTGTTTCTCCATCAGCAAATCCCACTAACGCCTATTAGTTAGTCCCTTACACTGTATAAAACAACTTGGTAATAGTACCGAAGCACCTTCGGCCTAACATTTTAGTGAATATTCTGGCTATACACGTGTTCGACTCTGGAGGCACCATAGGGCTGGTGACTCTGTGGTGGATTTCCCAACTAAGCACGATATGATTTAATTAGGGAATCGGTGTTTTTTAATAAACTGTAGTAATTGTGCTACATTTGCCTCGCACAATAATTATTACAAAACAATGCTGACCTGAGCCTTGCACCAATCCCCCAATGGTTTCTTGTATGACGTTTTACGGTACTTGAGAGATTCGTAATTACATGTATACATCTCGAAGATGTTTAGCAGAAGAGGGTGATTAAATATTGCTTATGATTGGTTGGTAGGACCGCTAAAACTGATTGGCTGATAATTTTCAGCCAATAATATTTTTTTATTTATTTAAGACCACACTGGATTTGCGTTCATAGATATTGCTTCTTTTGGATATATGGTTTGACCAAATCTTTTAATGTTATATTTAATTTAACAAACAACTATATATATGTTGTTTGTCCTCTAAATGAGTCTTAAGCTATTTCTTTCTTCACGGGATTTTCACATTTTATTACACATATTTTTTAGGATAAAGCCTGAGATTGAGACCTTATTTATTTCCATGGGCTGCCACCAAAGATTCTAACTTCAATTAAATCGCGAGAAAACAAAATAAATATCAAAGCGGCGATACGCAGGTGAAGTTAAGTTTTGTCACTCTTTATTAACATTGTGAATTAGCTAAAAATTGCAATGTTTTAAAAATAAAATCGGATTGATGTAATAAAAGAAAGGTTTAATCGATATTAAATTATTAAAAATAATTAAATATTAATTAATTTAAAATTTTAAAATATGACTGAAAGATATTATATTTATTTTAGATTATAAAATTAATTAGTTTATGACCAAATAATTAATAAATTAATTGATAATAAACTAAATTGAAAAATAAAATCAACTTAAAAATTTAACAACTTCAAAATTTTTATAGCTTAATTGAATGAATATGAAAGAATGCGGTGTTTCTTTTCTTTATTTTTTAAAAAATATTTCCATGTCATCAAGTCAAAAGCCGTATCAGCCTTGGGGAGTGCGGGCCTGTTGCTCGTGGAAAATGAGTTTGCAATTAATGGGTGAACATGCTTGAGGGCAAAAACTTGAACAGCCAATGGTTATAAGTGCTTTCCCACCTCATCTAACAGGAATATTCCATGGGTGGATGCTCTTCCCAAATTTTAATCTCTCTCTCTAGCGGGTAAAATTAGTTTTAGATTTTAATAAGTATGGCTAAGCATTTCAGAACTCTGATAACTTCAAATCTAAGAATTGGGTCTTGATCAGTAGCATTCATTGTAGGTTCCATTCTAGCATATCTATAACATTTGGTCTTGGTCGGGTCGGTCGTGCAGGGCCCGAATCCAGTCTCAACGATACATGGGTCGATCCAATCTTCAAAGATCAGTCTTATACTTATGCCAAGCCCAGGTACAGTCCATGATCTCCTTGACCCATTCGCAGGTGAGAGTCTCCCATGCAAACACGTAAAGACCTAAACCTAGTTATTGCTCCATATATAAGGTATAATTCTACCATAACAAAGGTACGAAAATCATAACCTAATCTTCTCTGCATTCAGCAACTCACCTTCACCAAATAGACTGACTTGAGCGTCGGAGAGGCTAATCGGGACACAACCCCCGATGTGCCTTCTTTGTTTTGCAGGGATCTCAACGTCGAAGTCACTTCTGAAGCGACCAACTCATGGATCCAACGCAACGTTCGATTCGCGAAATCCGGCAGAACCAATTGGCGCCCACCGTGGGATCCGGCTTCAGGGCACCACGTCCAGAAACACGCAGATCGGTCGGTATGGCGGCTAATCTCGATGTAGCCGCGATCGCATGGCTCTGGCGATCTGTGCGTAGGTTTGCAATTACCTGCAACTCTGCCGCCTGCACCTCATGTTTCCTGCATGGAATCTTCAGACCCGAACAATCAACCGCAACCTCAGAACTTGGAACAAGAAGAACAGAGCGTAGCTTTAGAGGATAACGCTACACTCAATATGCACCCGAATCTCCAACACCAATCGGATGTAGATCCTCCTCCGCCCATGCAAACCTCCCTTACCCGAAAACAGATCGAGGAAGCGGCTGATCTATTGATCCGCCAGATCTTGCAGTCTCAGCCAGCCCAGCAGCAGCCGTCTACACGGCCAGTTGCACGACAGGCCAGCATGACGACCGATCACCACCCAACTGAAGCCCTAGAGAAGATTGTGGATGATCGGATTAACGCAGCTATGAGCTTCCGCCCAGATCGCCCGACGGCGCAGTACAGCTCTCCCTTTACTCCGAAAATCTTGGATAGCCTCCCGACGCCTGGCACCAAAATACCGACCCCTGAAAAATATACTGGAAAGACCGACCCCCTGGATTACCTACAGCACTTCCAGTCCATGATGAATCTACATTGTGTTCCGGACGCGATCCAGTGAAAGCATTCTGCACAGCCTTCCAAGAGGGAGCTCGGCGATAGTTCAATAGCTTGCCCCCGAGCTGTATCACATGCTTTGAAGATTTCAGATTATTATTCATGAACCAGTTCGCCACCAGTAAGCGGCCACAGAAGACAGCTTTGGAGGTGATGCAACTTACCCAATGAAGGAATGAAAGTTTGCGGGAGTTCATCACTCGGTTCAATAACGAAGCGGTCGAGGTCTCCAACCTCAATTGCTCGTCCATGTTGGTCGCGCTTATGAGCAACACGAGGGACGAGGAGTTCAAGAAGTCGTTAGCCCTCGATCAGCCTCGATCCGTTCAGAAAATAAGAAACAGGGCGGATAGGTATATTCAGCTTGAAAAAGTGCTGAAAAATACGAGGCGTCGGATGGATGATCGCTCACCAAATGACAGAGCGAGCAATTCGCACAAGCGGAAAAAAGGTCAGCCGAGCTGGAGAAAGCCAACCGATCGACAGGGATATCGACAGGAGTTCACCCCGCTCAACAAGCGATATGCAGAAGTGCTGGCGGCTATGAGAGCGGATGGGGAAACCATCCGAGAACCCGATAAAATGAAGACTCCCTACAAGGATAGGAACCTCAATTTATATTGCCGCTTCCACAAAGAGGTCGGTCATGATACGGAAGATTGCTGGCAGTTGAAAAAAGAAGTCGAATTCCTCATACAAAGGGGAAGGTTAGGCCGATTTGTGAAGCACGCCAAAATGCCGATCGAGATAACAAGCATAAGAGCGGTCGGCACAATTACAGACGACAGAATTGGAGACGAAATGATAGAAATGATGGAGGAAGGCAGAATGCGAATATGGATAATCGACGCGAAGAGAGAGGACGATCAAGGGAAAGGGATGACAGAAACGCTGGGCAACAAGATGACCGACCGATTGGGGTCATTAACATGATATTCGGTGGAAATGCAGCGGGGGGATCCACTGCTAAGGGGAGGAAGAGATATGCTAAACAGGTCGGCAGAGACTCATCAACCAAAAGGCCGAGGGAGAACGACGGGATGATATCGTTCGACGAGTCTGACCTTGATGGTGTAAGTTGTCCTCATGATGACTCCCTCGTTGTAAATCTAAACATGCACGGTTACGAGGTGAAGCGGGTGATGATTGATACGGGCAGCTCGGTCGACTTGTTGTATTATGAGGCCTTGAAGCAGATGAAGGTACCTGAAGATCGACTACTACCCATAGACGGACCTATCAAAGGGGTAACTGGAACATCAGCCTATCCGTTCGCCCGAGTCTATTTAAAAGTGAAGTTCGGGCAAAAGCCGTGTCAAATGGAGAGGGATGTTGAATTCCTGGTAGTGAAGTTTCAAGGGACGTACAATGCAATAATCGGACGAGCTACCCATAACGCCCTTAGAGTGGTCGTCTCTACATACTACCAAGCAATGAAATTCCCAACACTTCATGGAATCGGTACTGTCAGGGGTCAGCAGAGAATCGCAAAGGAGTGCTACTTAGCGGAAACAAAAATATTAGACAGGGCGGTAGTCCTGACGAGCTCTCTTGATGTGAGAGCTGATGAGGAGATGGATAGGATGAACCCAGTGGAAGATATACAGCGGGTCGTACTGGACGAGGCCGACCCCTCTAAATTCACAAACCTAGGTTCCGAGTTGCAGAAGGACCTAGTTAAGGAGATCATAGACTGTCTGGTGGAAAATAGATCGGTCTTCGCTTGGGTACAGAGCAATATGCCTGGAATTTCTCGATCGGTCGCTTCGCACTCACTTGGTATTCGACAAGACTACAAACCGGTTAGGCAAAAGAAGCGATTGCACTGCAAGGAACGACAAGAAGTGATCGGAAAAGAAGTAGAGAAGCTACTGGAAGTCGGGTTCATCCGAGAAGTCAAGTACCCCGAATGGCTCGCTAATGTGGTGTTGGTAAAGAAGAAGAATGGGAAGTGGAGAATGTGCATCGACTTTACTGACCTGAACAAGGCGTGTCCAAAGGACAGCTTTCCCCTACCCAAGATCGACCAACTGATAGACTCCACCTCCGGACATGAACTTCTCAGCTTCTTGGATGCTTTCTCGGGCTACGATTAAATTCAGATGAGCCTCGAAGACGAGGAGAAGACGACCTTTATAACCGACCAGGGCACGTATTGTTACCAAGTAATGTCGTTCGGCCTGAAGAATGTGGGGGCCACTTACTAATGGCTCGTCATGGAGGTCTTCAAAAAACAGGTAGGTCAATCTGTTGAAGCTTACGTAGACGATATGGTGGTTAAAAGTAAGACGGCTTCCGAGCATGTGGGAGATCTGAAAGAAGTCTTCCAGACCCTTAATAAATTTCAGATGAAGCTGAATCCGAAAAAGTGCATTTTTGGTGTGGCATCTGGAAAATTCCTGGGATTCATGATTACTCAACGGGGAATTGAAGCTAATCCAGAGAAGATCGAAGCCATCGTCCAAATGCCTTCGCCACGATCCTTGAAAGAAGCACAGATATTGACTGGTCGGATAGTCTCCCTGAGCAGATTCGTGTCCAGATTGGGGGACAAATGCCTCCCATTTTTCAAAATTATGAGGAAAGCAGATAGAGCCCAGTTTCAGTGGCCTGAGGAGTGCGAAAGAGCTTTTCAGCACTTAAAGCAGTATCTAACAAGCCCACCTGTTCTACAGAGCCCCGTTGAGGGAGAAACCCTGATTATCTATCTGGCGGTCACAGAGAGGGCAGTCAGCGCGGTTCTGGTTCGATATGATGGAAAGGAGCAATTTTCGATCTACTACGTCAGCAAGGTGTTGAGTGGGTCAGAAACACGGTACGCGCCCATAGAAAAGTTAGCTCTCTCCTTGATAACTGCAGCACGGAAACTGAGACCGTATTTTTAAAGTCATACCATTGAGGTGTGGACCGACCAGCCCCTCAGGCAATGTCTTCAAAAGCCCGAAACCTCCGGTCTGCTAATAAAGAGGGCAGTAGAATTGGAAGAATTCGACATACAAATTTAGTCTTCAAATTTTGTTAACTTAAATTAATTTAAAGAAAAAAAGAAATAGAAATGATAAAAATAAACAAAAGAAAATGAAAAGAATTAAGAACAATAATTGAAAGTGACACAATTAACCTAATAAGAAGATATAAAAACATAATTGAACTAAAAAACATAAAGATATCAATAATAATGTACTTTTGAGATTTTGACTATTATTTTATGTAAAAATTAAAGTAAAATTTAAAAAATAGAAGGGACAAATTTAAGTGCATTCCTCTTTCTCTTCAAAAATTTTCCTACCTTCCTCCTTCTTTTAGACCACCTTGATCCTTTAATGTTACTTATGGAGTTGGCCTCTATTAAAGAATGATTGTCTTCAGTATTTTCCTTTAGCTCTTGATCTTTAAGAATTGCTTATACGATTTTTTCTTTTTTCTATTATACATTGTTCCTTTGGTTAATGCTTTCCTTTTTTTTTTTGTATAATGACCATTCTTTTAATTCTCATTCATCTCAGTTAGCTCCATTGCATTTTTGAAGTTGAACATCCTTCCAAGATCTAACTTTATATTAGTATTTAGTGGCTTCTATAAGCAGGACTCTTCCCACCTATAGTTTCTTGCTATTAAAGGATTTTTTTTTAATTTTTAACTAACTATCTGTTTTCTTTTTTTCTCTTTCAACAAGGCATCCTAAGATAAGCTTATTGCTAACTTAGATCTTTTGAACTCTCCACCTTTTTCTCCTCTTCCCTCTTGTGTAATCCCCATTTCTTTGACTTTCAAGGTTAATAATCCTTCTTTCTCTACATCTATTACCATGCACCTTTTTCCTTAGCTCTTCTTAGCAGGCTCGTGCTATTTTTAAGTAGAACCTCTTTAATCTTTTGATTCGTATAATAGAGCCTAGAATACTTTTACTTTGACTACTATAAGCCTTGATCTTCTGACTGGCAAGCTCATTTGGTGTCAAGTAATTTTGATAAGCTTTAATATATTACTTCTAAAAAATTAGATGTTATCAACATAGTTTCTCCTCTAATGAATATCTTAAAAACTAGTGCTTCCAAATACTTAGCTTCTTTGGTTAGTCTCTTTTATGGATAAAAGTCCTATTTATTTGGTTATGAATGCTTGGACTCAAAATTAGTGTAAGAATGCAAGAAGTTCTAATCAATAGGATAAAAGTCCTATTTATTTGGTTATGAATGCTTGAACTCAAAATTAGTGTAAGAATGCAAGAAGTTCTAATCAATAGGGAAGATCTCTTTATCATTAAGTTTAAATCAAAAGCTTGTATGCAAAGTATTCTTAAAGCTAGTCCTTGGCATATCAATAATAAACTTTCTTTTTACAAAAGAAGAGACGTGATCTTATATATGGATAAACTAAGAATGAAGCGTGTTCCAATTTGGATCAATATCCATGATAGTCCTCTAGAATATTGCGGTCAATTTTTCGTTTTACCTATATGTATGGATGAAACCATAACATCTATAAAGAGAATTGGATATGCAATAGTATGTATGAAGACAAAGATAGATTAAGAGCTACCTAATACAATCTCAGTTATACAACTAAACGAATATGATAATATAGTATGAGGTTGTGTGGTTGTTACTTATCAATGGAAGTCATCTTTGAATCACCGAGAGAAGAGATGGAGACTATTATAAGTTATTGAGACTAGAAGACCCTAATCAAAATGATGTGTTGGTCAATTACAATACCAACTATAACTACAAAGATAAATCCATAATCATAGTGACTAATATGGAATCCATTGTTACCATATACCATCTATGCTGGGAGACTTAATGACACAAAAACATGATAGTTCCAAAAAAGTTAATAGATAATGATTAAGGTGAGATAATGAAGGAAGCCAATGAAAAGGTATTTTCCTACAGCAACTTATTAATAATAGAATTGTTTGAGGAAAAAACATAATTAATGGGCATTATTTTTATAGAGTGAGTAAAAACTAGGTTGAAATGGAGAAATTGGTTAGAGAATTGAAAATGCTCTATTTTCACATTCATAAGTAACTAAGATCCACCCATTGTAATTGAGCTTGGAAATTACTCAATGTTTTTTAATTATTTTCCAAAAATTAATGGCTCTTTTAAAGTCAATTTTCTTTAACCTTATTCTTAATGAGACTTATAAAAGTTGGTTTGTTACTATACAAAATGTCACATATGACTTGTTATTTGGAATGGTAATTTATGACCATTATGTTCTCAATAAAAGAGAACATATTAAGGACTAGAAGAGGAGTTGGTTAAGACATCTTTTTTGGGGATTCCTTCCAAAAAGTTTTTGGTAGCTGGTGTTGAGCTATTAATAAATAATGAATCAATAGATAGTTTTTTTGCAGGGCTTATATATGTAGAGATTTGTTCAATTCCTTTCTAGTTAAGAGAAGTCTTAAGATCTATACTTGACTCCTTCACCTTTTTACGAATAGGTTTATGTTTATACAATCTATCATATGAGTCTTAATGTATGATGACTTAACTAGTTTCATAGGAAAGTTTTTTCTTTTCATTCTAGGAATTTGTTTAAGTCATTTCTCGAATGTTTCAAATCACCTGTATGGAATACCTTACTTATAGATTTTTCTTCCTTGATTAGAGTTGATTTAGAAGGCTTCTATTAGTATTTTACATAGATATCTACCTTAATTAGTCTACCCTCATCATTTAGTCTTCCCTTATTATCATTCTTAGCGATGGTCTAAGTCAAAGCCTGATCTTAACCTAAAGCTCGATTAGACTAATATTGTCAATAAAACAATATATTTTGGCATAAATGGCTAAAATATTATTATTTTAGTATAAGTGGTTGAGCAATTTAGGTAGGGATTCAGGTTGGTCCTCCAAGTTTAAGCCTAATCTAAATCTTGATCAACTCAAGTTTAACATGTTGACTTTAAGTTGGGTCGATCCCCTTTTGTCATCTTTAAGTTTAATGTTTTAGGTAAGTCTTGGTTCATTCCTACTTTAATACATACTTTGGTGTACGTAATATTATGAAATTTTCACATAAATAGGAACATATTTCAATTTAAGTCTTTTCATATCAAGACCTAGAAGCAATTCTTGGAGTAGCATTGATTTACCGTTGATGTTCCAGCATTCTAGTTCAAGAACCTTCATCAAGTTTGTTTCCCACTAAACATGAAGAGGAAAAGATTATCTTCATTGATAAAGGTACTCTTCAAACCATGCTTTTGTCAGATTTTGTTAGCCGAGTTCTGCACTAAAGGGAATACTAATTTTTATCCACCAAATAACCAAATAAGGTTGATCACGATTTAGTAGACTATCTCTCAATAGTTCAACTGGAATGGAGACCATAATGGGAACTTCACTAGCAAAATGAGAAAAGAAGTTTAAGGTATCATAGGGAGATATATCTACAGTGACTTTATACCAAGAAAGTTTGGAAGTAGAAGAGGAGGGTCCTCCTTGAGGAGTTGGAGGAGGATAAGAAAGAGGGGAAGAGCTTAGAGGTTTGAGGAATGGAGAAGGAAGAGGAGATTAAAAAGTTAGGTTGGTGACCAAGTTGAGATGATTAACAATTAAAGGAATCAGATAAGGAAAATCAAGATAGAGCGAGTTGTAAATAAATGAGGAAGATGACAATGGAGAGCTTTAGAAGAGAAATGATACGATGAGAGGAGAAGGAGATTCAATAGGCAAAAGAGGAAGAGAGGAATCTCTAGTTTTTGTATATAACTTGTATAAAACATTACTGATTTACTAAAAAAAAAGCTGGAGCAGACGTAATAATAAGAGGAGAGCCATCAAAAAAAGATGAAAAGTAAGGTTTTAATTATAGAGGACAAGGAACAAAACGTGTAAATTAACTATAAACGTTTGGAAATATCAAATAAATTACAAATTAACAATATTCTATGCCTAACTATGTTTTTTTTCTTCTTATTTGTTATATTTTCTTTCTACTAGTTCATTTCTATCCAATTCATTATCTTAACTAGAATTTAGTAATTGTTTAATATGCTTTTGCTATCATCTTTACTCTTTCAAATAGTTTTTTAATGGTTGCAAAATTCATGACGTGAATCATTTTTTAGTTTGTTTTAATAACTTGACTTGTAAATACTCCACATTGAATGTTTATTGGAATTTGGATTAACAATTTATGTTTCTCCCCTGATTCACGATTCTAGGGCTTTAGTTAAATCGCTTTTAACTTAAATTAAAAAAGGAGGTTCTAGCAAATTTTTTTAACAGAAGTTTGCTTTTTCCTCATAAAGTATATTGCTTGAAAGTATAGCCAACTTTTAGAACTAAAATGAGACAATGTTTTAAGTAAAAAAAGAATGCCAATGCCACATTTTGTTCACAGAGTTTATAATGATTCAAACACTATTTACACTAACAGGCTTCATGCACCACAAATTTCATATTGTGACCATAAGAGAATAAACTTTCATTTTCCAGTTTAGTACCTGAAAATATTAAAAAGAAGTATAGTAGGCTTGGGCTCAATGTTATACTGGATGAGTTTTGCGTAACTGAATTCCTCTTTGTTTGGTCCAAAAGTGTTATGCCTTTTAAATGAAAAAGCATAACATCTTATAAATGACGGTCATCCCATCCACCGATACTAACATTTCAATGATGCATGTGTCGAGTCTTTTGCACTAACTTTATGTTAAATGGACAATCCATAATATTTATAGAAACCAAATGACACATTTGTGTTCCATTATCAACAAGCAACTCCACTGACAATTTCCTCTCTCTCTCTTCTTTTTTCGTGAACGTACTTTGTTTATAAATATAAACCTCTCTAGTCCTTCTCACCTCTCAGCTTCTCCAAACCTCCTCCTCACCACACATCGAGCCTTTCTCTTCCAAGACAAAGACAAAAGAAATGGTGAAGTTCTCAAAGGAGCTTGAAGCTCAACTTATCCCAGAATGGAAAGATGCGTTTGTCAACTACAGGCAGCTCAAGAAGCAGATTAAGAAGATCAAGCTCTCCACAAAACCAACACATTCACAAGATACAGGTTCTCCTGATTTTGGTGGATCCATTTTCGACTCCATTCGCTTCTTCGCCAACAACTTCTCCGTCAAGTTCTTCAATCCTCACACCTTTCATCAAACGCAGATTATTAAGGTAATAAACTTAGTAAAAGCAGTAGAATCAACACTCTACACCAAAAGCTCATGTCTCGTTCACATTTATACATGCATGCCCACGAGTATGCATCCACTATACTCACGAGTTTTTTTACGTAAGCTTTGTTTCCGGTAAGATTGAGCTTTCAAGTATTAATAACAATCAAATCTAATATACGGTTTCGTCACTTCTGCGTTTCTGGCCATCTTCGCAGGGACTGACGTCTATTATTGTATACGTCGTTTTGCGTAATGGCGATGAATAAACCTTGATTTCATGTTTAAAAAAAAAGGCAACGCATATACATCGGGCTCGCCCTATGTCTAAACACCTTCAACTAACACCATATCCTAGGTTAAGGGGTTATCAACTTTTGAGTCTTCGAGTTCGCTTCTCGTCCTCTTTCGGTTGTGATCTTACGTCAGATTAGCTTTTTCTATAAAAAATTTCACTTGTTTACTCATTTTTCCCTTCAAATAAGAGCCATAATAAAAACCACTGGTGACCTTTTGGGTGTCCTGTGACACACGTAACTGTGAAGTGGGGTCTCAGCATTTCAACACGTCTCGGGTTGAACTATATAAGAACTTACGAATTTTAATCATCTTTGTTTTCTTCTTAATCATAACTAAAGGCAGCCTTAGAGTCAAGAAAATACTATTTCTATTTGGAATAGTTTTTCTTTTCTTTTTAACACAAAACTAAATATTAATTATAACAAAAATGAAACTAATAAACGTGGGATAGTGATCTGTTAATCGACATATATAAAGTGATTTATTTGAAATATTAAGTTCTAATACAAGAAAAGAATAAAGGGAAATGAGTTACTTTCTTTCAAAATTAAGTTTACTTGAAAAAGACAGATGACAGGTTAAGCTAACTGATGGTAATACAACAAAAGAGGATCAATTGTGTCTTCTAGAATGAATAATGGTAATAATTAATAGATGGTGGTGTAGCTAGTGCAGGATAGATAGAGATTAGCATAGTGAAATGGTTTCAAAACAGAGTCGCTTTTTCGGGGCGTAGGCTTTGATGTTAGTATATTATGAGATGTTTCTCATTCTCTCACGAAATCGCGGAAGCCGTTATATATAGTGGTGCTCAATATCACGAAAGTATCGTGAAAGCAAAGAGAGAACACACAAGGCACAAAAACAATAGATCAACTAAAAGGACACAAACTGACAAAAACTTTTGTTGCTATATGTGCAAAATCACTCCATCAAACTTCTTTAATTCTGTAGTTTGTTATTTACAGGTGAGAAGTAAAAGAATGGAGGATGGAAATGAGGAGGAAGTATACCAAACTGAGCTTGTTCAATTATTCTCAGAGGAAGATGAGGTATAATTATACCTAGCTAGATTGTTTAATTTATACATGTTATATGTCCCGAAATGCTATTCCATGCTCTTGTCATCACTATATTTTTTTACTTAATTAGAATGGATCTCCTTTCGTTACATCGTGATGCTCTTTTTTTTTTTCCAAACCTTTTCAAAAGTATTTTGAGCCAATGTCAAATTTTCATATGTTTATATGTGTGTGTGCGTATTTATATACAGGTGAAGGTATTCTTTGAGGGATTGGATCAAGAGTTAAATAAGGTAAACCAGTTTTACAAGTCTCGAGAGTGTGAGTTTCTTGAAAGAGCAGACACTCTGAACAAGCAACTAGAAATTCTGATGGACCTCAAGCAAATCGTTAGTGATCGTCGCCGGAAGCCAAGTCCTGGAATTCTTCAACGTTCTTGGTCGTCTTCTCCCGGCCGTAACTCTGATTTTTCTGGTAATCCTTTCTATTTTATCCAATTCCCTTTTAATTATATTATAGTTTAACATGTTTCATTAATGCAATCAATTCAATCTAAAAATTTGTAAAATTAAATAATTGATTTTCTATTAAAATTTTGTTAACATGGTACCATGTTTATAACAACATACTGTTACCAGATTCATGATATGACATCATGCGATCTGACTGCAAAAACTATGCCTAAGTTGTTTCTATCAGAAAACATATATATGTTCTTCATGATTTAAACTTTAGTGGAGAATAAGGTTAAGAAAGCTCACGTGGTACTAAGTTACAAAGTTTGATGGCAGTTGTACGTATCCTGCGCTATTACTACTTAACAAACGTTAAGACCCACATGTATTGGAAATTTTATATATGTTTGTAAATATTGATACTCTCTATATGTCTGCATTACCTAAGTTGAACGTTGATTGAATCCAGGTAAATGTTTAAGAACTAATGAAAAGGATTTGAGTACTTTTCCTCCTTTTCTGTCTCAAGTCTGAGCCAAAACAGCGATGACTGAGAGCGACCATCCACCCAAATTTTGCAGACCCAATTCACAGTTGCGAATTTTAGTGAAAAATGCTGTAGCTAATTAACAAGACGCTAATTCATATATATAGATATATATATTAGCTGATTTCGGGTTTAGCGTTTCATAACATTATTAAATTAATTGGGAACACGTGGAGACCCGGAAAATTGATGAATAAATGTTCTTTTTATTAATTATTTATTCAAGCAAAGAGACCCCTTATCTTTCTATACAGATAGCTGTGGGAAATTCCTTTCCATGGAGAAAAAATAAAATAAATTTATGCCACTATTCGTTTGACTCTGTGGCAGATCTTAGAAATTGTGTATTAAAAATTGAAGACGCAAATGTACTTTCTGAACACTATTTCTTCACTTATAGTTTAATGCAACAAATATTTATAAAATTTCAAATCTTGCGTTTTGCTTTTCGATGAAGTCACATTAAATTATAGAAAAAATCTCATGTCAACTTTATCTTCACTATCTATCTAAATTAGTATAAGGTTGTCTAGTGGCAACACCATATTGTATGATAAAAAATTGTACAAAAACTTAATGCTGAATTAAATATATGTGGTGCTACTTTCCATGGATGCAAGACAAACAACTAGTTGGTATATATGATGTTCAAGATTTGATATTAGCGGGGCAACATTAATCATACCATACGTGCACTAGACTTTTTTTCCACTTCAATTCTCTGATCTTACGGACTCCATTGATCTCGACTTAGAAATGTTCCTTAAAGTTTCCTTCCAATTTCTTCGACCCCAATATGTTTTCCCATTACCCTTAAGTTAAGGGGGAGTAAAACTAGCTTAATATATTGTACTTCTTATTCCTTTACTTGTAGTGCTTGGATTTGCGATAATATAGAGAAAAATAGAGTTCTTGCCGTTGAGTATTGAAGACAACTTAAATATTACTGACCTGCTAGGTCTAGTGATGGTAAATTTTGTAACAATCTCTCCACTATTCATGCAGAGACTTCAAATGAATCGCTAGAGATGTCTACGAAGGCTGAATCCCCACAAACAGATGAAATAATCGCGGCACTAGAGAAACATGGTGTCAATTTCATCAATTCAGCAACAAGGGCAAAGCCAAAGAAAGGGAAGCCAAAAATGGCAATGAGGATTGACATTCCGGCAACCACACCGACCCGAACAATCGCAAAGGTGGTAGCGATGCTTTGGGAAGATATAGTGAGCAATCCAAAGAATGAAGTTCAAGGAGATTTCCTAAGAAAAAAGAAGATCCAATGTGCTGAGAAGATGCTTAGGAGTGCATATGTGGAGCTCTATAAAGGCCTTGGCCTGCTCAAAACTTACAGGTCTCTTGTCCCTCTTGAATTTAATCTTTTTTCTTTTAATGGTAATATTTGAAAAGTTATCTCGTTAGTTTCAAATTGGTAGTTTATTATGTAATTGAAAAGATAGGTTCATTATACAAACACGCAAGTCTTATTCATTAAATGAAGGTTAGTAGTAGCCCAACGGCTAAATAGAGAAAGTGTCTAATTCTATTTTTGTTCTTCTTGCCAGCTCATTGAATATGGTGGCCTTTACAAAGATACTCAAAAAATTTGACAAGGTAAGAGATTGTGTGGTATTTCAGTTTTGTGACGAATTTGTGAATGCACAAACAGAACAAGCAAAGCTTTATTTGCATAAAGGTACAAAAGCCACTCAATTGTGGTCATCTTTATTAATTGAACGTAAATCAATCGATAGTGGCGGGTGCATATTCCGTGTATACATCCCCCTATAACTTGTTTCATTCACTATATGTAGTATTTTGTATAACTTACATGATGGATGTGAGACTCTAGCTATAATCAAGAGTACACATATATAAGGCAACCAATGAGCAAGTGGTTTGAATTTATTCTTCTGCTTCAACGACTGCATTTGAATTCCAAGGTTCTGACAATGGTATAATTTTGTGTAGTTACAATGAAATCAGTTTTAACTATATTTACTGCGATAATCCTAAACAATTTCTGATCGAAAGCTTACTACTAGTTTGTTTGTAAAGAAGAAAATATTAATTTTCCTTACCAACCTGTATAATTTTATTTAAACAAGGCTAATTTCTAAATCCTTGCTTTTTTCTTTATCTTAACAGGTAGCAAACCAGCAGGCATCAGCTAGTTACCTGCAAGTTGTGAAGAAGTCTCACTTTATTGGCTCTGATAAGGTGACCTCTTATACTCCACACGCTCATGATTCGCGCATATGAATGCCTGTGCTTAACATTGTCATACATAATCTAGTTTTGATCATCAGAATGTGATACGCGTGATTCAGATATAATGCCCTCACCATCTGCTAATCAATGTTTGTACGTACAATAGAAGGTTGAGTCCAGGATCACCAAACCACTAAATATTCATGAAATTAATATTTGGAGAATGGGTTGGTAGTTTTTTTAATTGAATTTTATTTCATTGACAAGGTTGTAAGACTAATGGACGAAGTGGAGTCCAATTTCACGAAGCACTTCGCCAACAACGACAGGAAAAAGGCAATGAAGTTCCTGAGACCTCAGCAGCCGAAGGAGTCTCATATGGTCACCTTTTTTGTAGGTATATAAATCTCCCACTATCGTGAATGTCTTAGTGGTAAAGGCAGAAAGGAATAAAGGCATCATCCTCCATTAAAATTTAATCCCTTGAAATTACTACCAAGAAAAATGCCTGAAGACTTGTGTGGTCCAGAAACTAATAATATACTTTCATTTTTTGAGTAACAATATCAATATTAAACGTGGTAAAAGCAAGAATTTTTGAGCCCCGGGTGATCCCAACACTATTTGACTAATTTTGTGGGGGGTTCAGATCTCTTGTCTAATATTATGGTATTTTATTGTGTCCAGTAAATTTCAACCGTTTATTTATATAAGTTTTGCGTGGATCTCACGTGAGTCTCGTAAAATAATTGGTTGAGATTTTATGAGACAGAATAAGACAAGGTAATATTTAAGAGTAGATCTTGATTGTTGTGTAGCGAGGATAAGCCGCACTCGAGTATTTCATCCTAAAGGGAAATCTTGATTCTTGTGGAGCTAGGATAAGCCGCACTGGAGTATTTCATCCACAAGGGAACATGTGAGACTTAATTTCTAGTGGAATTAAGTCTGTGTTAATTAATTGTGAGATGATAGTGTAGTGCTAGTTCCAGCTAAAGTAGGACCCATCAATCATATTATTCTATCTGGCTTTTATAGTATCAATTTTTGCTTATTGAGCTAATGAAGCTGTCATTCATTATTTCTCTTCCTTAGTGCAGGCTTGTTTACGGGGTGTTTTGTCTCACTGTTCAGTATATATGCAATCCTGGCTCACTTGTCCGGCATTTTTAAGCCCAGCACTGGACGATCATATGTTGAAACTGTGTACCCTGTTTTCAGGTACTTATTCCTTATAAGCCCTCTTTCTAAAACCATGTTCTTACAAAAAATATCTAAACTGGTAGTAGTCTATTTCAGAATTCACTATCCATTCAACAAACCTTTTGATACGGTTAATTTGGATTGGCCAGCTAACATGGTTGCTTCATAATTAGTTGCAACTAACGATCTGAACGTCGATCTGATTATGCAGTGTGTTTGCCTTGTTAAGCTTGCACTTGTTTATGTATGGTTGCAACGTCTTCTTCTGGAAGACTACAAGGGTAAACTACAATTTCATCTTTGAATTTCAACACACTACAGCCCTCAAGTATAGAGACGCCTTTCTCATGTGCACCACTTTCATGACCTCTGTGGTTGGCGCAATGGTTATTCATCTTCTACTACGTGCTAGTGGTTTTTCTCCAAGCCGTGTCGACGCCATTCCAGGATTTCTCCTCCTAGTACGTGTACCTAATTCCTTACGTATTATTAGTTTTTTTACCTAGTTCATTCCTTCTTCAACAAACAACCATCTGCTTCTCATAAGAAACAAATTTGGCTTAACTTCTTGTACATACAAATTGTTGGTTATATTCAGTTTTACATGGCATTGCTCGTCTGCCCATTTGACATTTTCTACCGACCAACACGATACTGCTTCATTCGCGTTTTGCGCAACATAATCTGCTCCCCATTTTATAAGGTAAAAGTGCATAGTTTCGTTGCTTATCAATTTGGTCAAAATCATTACCAACTCTTTCTTATTTTTTCTCTTTGAAATAATGTACACCTACAGGTTTTGATGGTGGACTTTTTCATGGCTGATCAGCTTACCAGTCAGGTTATTCATTAGCCATCTTACACATTGTTTGATCCTTGCAGAAACCATTTTACAACCAAATTGAAATTCACTAGAATATATCATGGACAGGAATTTTCAGATTAATTTGTAGTTTATGGTGATTTTGCTTGTGAAATCTGTACATCCCATTAACAGATTCCGCTACTGAGGCATATGGAGTCGACAGCTTGCCACTTTCTAGGTAGGAGTTTTAGGACTCACAGCTATGAAACTTGCAACTCGGGAAGACTATTTAGGGAGCTTGCTTACGTAATTTCATTTATGCCATACTATTGGCGTGCCATGCAGGTAAAATAGCTACCTACTTGAACATGTATCATTTTCATTAATGCATAAGAATGTTATCTGCAATCCAATTTTATGGCATCGAGGTGATTATTTACTTATTTTTGAACGGAAGTGTGCAAGAAGATGGTTTGATGAAAGTGACTTGAATCACTTGGCTAACATGGGGAAGTATGTGTCGGCAATGGTGGCTGCTGGTGCAAGGTTAACTTTTGCTAGGCAGGAGAATCAACTATGGTTTGGTATAGTTTTGGCTACATCTGTTTTCGCTACAGCTTATCAGCTGTACTGGGATTTTGTTAAGGACTGGGGACTTCTTAATCAAAATTCCAAACATAAGTGGCTAAGAGACGACTTGATTCTCAAGAACAAAAGCATATATTACATGTCAATTGTGAGTTCTCTCTTTCCCTTGATCCTAGCAAGTCACATCGGATGTAAAGGAATTTTCTTAGGAATTGGAATATTTCAGGCTTTGAACTTCGTTCTTAGAGTGGCTTGGGTGGAGACAGTCGTGGGATTTCGTGTGAACAATATGGTTGAGAGAAGGATGTTGGACTTTTTCCTGGCTGCCTTAGAAGTTTTCCGACGAGGCCACTGGAATTTTTACAGGTACTTAATTGGTGGACAATCAAAGTTTAGTGTTTAAATTATAAAACGTGTCAGGATGCTTTAACTGATTTCTACTGCTAGCTATAATATTGGATCGCAAGTACTAGTTGTACATTTTGTGAAACAAGCAAATCTGTCCAGCGAAACTTGTGAAATTAACAAGTGCCTAGGTAATGGTTGAAACAGGTTGGAGAATGAGCATTTGAACAATGTTGGAAAGTTCAGAGCAGTAAAGGCGGTTCCTTTACCATTTCGTGCTTCAGATTCAGATGCGTAAAAATGATTTCGCTCAGCAACTTAATGAAGTTCCGGTGCCTGATCAGCTTATATTTGGTTAAGAACTTCTCCACATCAACTAACACTCTTAAGGATTGGCATAGGGTTAACTCAAAACTTGATGTCACCACCGTAACAACAAGGATTTCCAGCATCATGATCAAAATGTTCATACCCTTATTATCATTCAAATTTATCACGCCATTCATAAGTGTAAAGCAATAGCAACCAATAACGTTGCAAGTTCTCGGGAATTCTAAGTACAGTTCCCTTATGTAAATGCGGCCCTTTCTTTGAGTTGCGGCCTTTTCTCTGATCATCCTATTTGTACTTTTTAAAAGAAGTTGATGTGTGTCTGTGGTTTTCCTCAAATTGACCAATTAAGAGCATTAAATTTCTAACTTCCCTATAGTAAAATTATTCGAAATAAAATTCAAAATTTACATAATTATATGATATATATATACACAATTATTTTCTTTAATATATAAATATTAATATTTTCAATTAAAATATTTCACTATCAATTATTACAGATAATTTATATCAAATTAGTAAGTTTAATATTTTCTAAAATAAAATTTAATTTTAGAATATCAAAATAACATTCTTATTATTTTATAACGCATATTAAAAGAGATAAGTTCTATGTTAAATAATTATGTTTTATAAAGGAACTTGAGGCATTTGAATATATTTAAGCTTAAATTAATTCTAGATAATTGGAGAATAAATTTTTTGATAATAAATCTTAATTTATTATAAAATCTAATTAAATATTGAAAATAATTACTTACATATTAATATTATCAAATAAAATTAACAACTACCAAATTAAAATTCTTATCTTTCAACTTATTTAAAATGTGAATGTTACATGATTTGTAATCATCTTACTTCAAATTATAAGAGACTAAACTAATATCAATAACTTTTGAAAATATCTCATCCATAAAATATTTAATTACAAATAATCATCTAATAGTTATTATGTGCTTTGAACACACCAAAAATAAAATCTAACTCTGCACAACTAAATTTGTAGTAGTAGTGAAAAAGATCGTATCCACAGAGAGTATGTATTTAACTTTTATAATGAATAAACTAGTGTTTAGGATTGGGGAAGGGGGAGGAGGATTTAGTTGAATTCAATTAATAAAATAAAATAAAACTAAACTATTGCAAAAAAATCAAATCAAATAGTACAAAATTACTAAGATTAATAAATTAATTTTGAATCTAGTTTGTTGTTCAATCTTGACCTTCACACGAATGTGCATAATCAATCGTTATGTTGTTCTCGTATCTCTCTTTGAAACTATTAACTGTTGATTAACAACAAGCTCTGTTTATCCCTATTTTTTCATATGTTGTATCTAATTAAAACAAACTCTTTAATTAGGGCTAGCTTATAGACAAACTAGAATAAGCTCTCTAGGTTTAGTGTAGCAATTGCATTACATAATAGGAAAATAGGTTAATCTAAGCAATAACCATATATGTTCAGGTCTTTTAACCTATGCTATTTTGTTCCGAATAATGCTCAACCATTAGCTTACCACAAGTGAATTAGAAATACAATGATTACATATTGCAATCTAGATTATGGTCATGAATATATACATGAATAATCTAGTGGACTTATTTAAATTGTTCATACATAAATCCAAACTATTAAACACATAATAGCACAGTTAATCCTAAAAGAGAGTTAAAAATAATATCACTAGATTAATCAAAACCCAAACATGTTCGTTAACCTCGATATCCCCTTTGAACTAGAACTATGAAGTTTAGCTCCTAATAGCTCTTCAAAGGGAAAAGAAACAACCGTCTTTTAAGTCTTTAATATCTTCATCCCATTTTGACCTCTTAAATGTACTTTTATAATACAAAATTTAGGTTGCCTGGTTATAAACGGTTAGTTACATGGGCATGTAAGTGACAATGTATGTTAATTTTGGAAAAAATCATGGAGTTACACAGTCTTAGAGACATACACAACCAACCTACACAACAATGTAAGTCATTTACATAGCCTTGTAAGTCCCCATGGGTGTGTACATCTCAAGGTCTGTTTGAAATAATTTCTTCAAGTTTGTACACATCTCTAGTGAGTTACATGTTCGTATACATAGCTGTGTAAGTCACAATTAATCTATTTGTTCCATACTTTGTCCCGTCTTCATCCTAATTCATGTCCTTCTTACTTTACAAATAAAAATAAGATTGAACATTGATAGAATGTGTTGGCCCCCAAATTTTTTTTAGGAGTTAGTTTTTCTTTAGGTCTATGATAGTAGATTTATTACATGGGTTAGTTAAATTAAAAGTAGTAAGAAGGTATAGAAGGGTATTTTGGGTAGCTTACTTAAGTTTAAAAACCATAAGGCATTAAAGGAAGGCCAAGATGGACTTTTCTCAATCATTAGGGGTAAAATAGGAAGAAAGAAGAGTTGTTTTCTTCCTAAAGAGGGGGAAAGCGAAAATGGGAAAGAAGGAAGTGAAATAACAAATTAAAGAGAGAGAGAAGAGAGATTTCGGTAGTTGAGAGGAAAGAAGAGAGTTGAGCTAGGGTTTCATCTTTTCTAAACCTTCTAAAAAGATTTTGAGGTTGTGCAAGAAGGGAAAAAGGTAGAGGAAGACAAGAGTTTTCTTTGAAACTAAACATCTATTCTTTCGGTGAAGATTTAAGGTAAGAGCATTTTCAATGTTTTGGATTTTTGGAAGTTCATGAAGCTTAGGAGAAGCATGGGTTTAGGTACTCTAGGAACAATTTTAGTAAATGTACTATGTAGGTCTTCAATTTTGAAACCTTTTTGAACTTGTGACTTTTTCTTATGAAAAGGAATCAAGAAAGACAAGAAGAGCAAGAGGAGAGGCACATTTGAACAAGTTATAGTCAAAGAATTGAAGGTGTGTTACATTTTTATAATTGAATAATAAGCCATTAATGTTTCTTTCAAGAGAGGGGAAATAAATGTTTTCAACTACTTTTAAAATGTGCATTTATTGTTCTTTAAATGCTTTGAGAAAGTGCTACATGTGTGTGTATGAATTTTGTGGATGAATTATGAAACAAAAATGGAAATGATTTTGAAAGGATATCGAGTATATGAAATCATGTTTCGAAAATGTGCCCTTTTGGGCAACAAGTTTTCAAGATGTGAAATGAATGATTTTGTGGGTTTGTGGATGATTTTGTGGGTTTGTGGTGGTCCCATAAGTAGGTCAAGTACACTTTGACCAAAGACTTCTCCCGTCTGCCCGCTAGTGGCATAGAGCTCCTTCATGGACTCTCCTAAATTCATGGCTACACAAGACCATTATGAGAATTGTATAGTACGTTCTGTTTTGGATCCACCCAAACCATTCCAATGTGCTTAAGTGTTCATATGTGTTGGTAAGTTTGATGATGCATGAATTAAGTTGCTTATGAATTGTTGATAAATTGAGATATGGAAAATATATGTATTTTGACTCAATGTGAGTTTTAAAATAGTTTTTGCATACTAACGATTATAAAATTTTTACCCACGAGTTTTAAGCTCACCCCCTATATTTCCGCCCCATCTTCAGATGAAGAGCATAAGAACGAGTAACCAAGGGTCAAGGCATCACTCTAACTTTGCAAACTTTTGTATTTTAAGCTAGTTTTGTAAACCAATGCTTTAGTTGCATTTTAAGCAAATTATTGCTCATGTAATCTTCCGTATTTTGAGATTTTGTCATATTATGGCTTGAAATGCCCATTAAAGCCTTGTAAAACACTTATCTTCTGATAAAAATGATGTATTATTGTGTTTTACAAATGATATTTCCAAACTGTTGTGTTGGATCCGAGACCCAACTGCTTAAACTTAACACTCGTAATCCCACTGTTTAAACTAAACATGATCACTCTTAAATCGAATCCGAAACGAAACGAAAAACAATGAATCGGATCATATAGCGAATCAAAGCGAAGCAAACACATGAATCGGAAATGAAATCGAATAAACGGTCGAAATCAAATTATCGAATAACAGAAATATGAAACAAATACGGATCGAATCGAAGCAAATAAAATTGAAACCGACATCTGATACGAATATCTTAATCATAGCGTTGGAAACCCTGGACTAATCCTATCCGAAACGGATCAATGCCCGTGAATTTTTTTTTCTCTTTTTCTTATCTATTTCTCATCTTTCTTCGATCTTATTCCAAATCAAAACAAATAATTCCCACTTTTTGGGAAACTCGTACAAGTCTATATCTCTCAAAATTCGACTTTTAATCACAAATATATAATTATTTTGTCATTACCATATAACCAATTTTCTTATCAAAAATTGGGCAGCATAACGGCTGCATATGAACAAAACCCAAACCTGCAAGGTGTAAAACTCACTTATATAATTTCCAAACAATCACACATACATCAAAAATCCACCGGACCTTCCGTCCAGGATCTCAGCAAAAACGCAATCCTATTTCTAGACCACTTTAAGTCATTTTTCATATCCAAATCGTATTCATCACATTCAAAATCATAGACAACTTCCATTTATACTCATATACAAACTCATCTTTCCATCAATCCCAAAACCAAATCGTATTCATAAATCATCATAATTCATGTCCCATCATCAAGCACATTCATCCATACCCATATATATATATATATCCCAATTAACCAATATGAACAATCCATAGCCAACACATTTCCAATTCCATAAATCAAGTTCTTATAAAATATCATAATCCAAAATACATCATGAACTACATGCTTACAATACACTAATGGCATTTCAAGCCATATACCATTACCAATAATCATAAACCAAAATACACAAAGTACAAACACATGCACAAATCGAACTGATGTCTTGACGTCTTTCATTCGATCTCCTGCTCGAATACCTGGAGATGGGGATGAAAGGGGGGGGGGGGGTGAGCTCGGAAGCTCGTGGATAACATGTTTATGAATCAAATGATAAGCAAAACATTTTTAAACCTTATTTTTAGTTAATCGAACTATCACAGTAGGAAAACATCGAAGGTTTATTTCTCAAAAACTTCTTAATTTCAAAACTTTCATAAACATTTACAAACAGTTCCCAAAACTACCATAGTTGAAAATCCAAATTTCTCATATGTCGAAATTCCAAACCATTGTACAATTTATGAATATAGTCGAAACACATGAAATGCATCACATATAAATGCACCACATTCTACATAAAGCAAAAACATATAACACATCAAACGGTTTGGGTCGGTCCAAAAACAGGACGTACTGCACATTCCCGCAAAGCGATCATGTGCAGCCGTGAACAAGACATACTACACTTTTCCGCATAGCGGTCCAGTGTAGCCGTGAAGGGAGTCCGAAATCGGAGCTCCTATGCCTCTAGCCGGCAGCCGAGAGAAGGCTTTAAAAATGAGACCAGTGCACTGAGTCCACATGAGGGACCTAACCAAATCCATATAACACATATTCATGCTTGAAAAATCATATCGCCCGAAGGCACATTTCGAAAATTCAACTTTTTATATTTTCATATTGTGTCGTACTCGACACATTCACATTCACAAATTTGCATACATGCATATAACAATTTAAATACATTCTCAAACTATCAATCAATCTCATAAATAATCAAAATTCACATATCGAAAACTCAAACAATCAAACATAAAGAATTCAACAATTATGCTCATTTCATCAAGTCCTTCAAACACTTTGAAAGTAGTTAATTGAATCATTTCATTTGGAAGTCCGAAACAATTCTTGAAATTTCTTGATTCATTCGGAAAACAGTGAATCCAACAGTTCATAAATCATCCCAAAAATCAATAGATTCAAATCATTTGAAAAACAATGATTACTTTCTTGATTTTTTCAATACTTACAATTAGCTTATAATTCGATAAATAAAAACGTTACCCACATCTTATTCATGCTTGGAGCTTGTTCCAATCCTCAAGTCTCCTAAGCCTCTCCTCAATTTTTCTCATTCAAGACAAAAGCCCTAAATCATAAACATCCACAATTGATTTAATTCAAACATGAAATTTCTAAAATTGACTTGAGAATCCACAAGCCCATACCAAACTTAAGTCAAATAAACCAAAATATCATCAAAACCCAAAGATCAAGATTTATCTCTTACCTTAACCAAGTCATTTGGATGTCGGACGGAAAAGATATAAGCAAACGATTTGACAAGGTCGGATGAGGAAAGGAAAATAACAAGATCAGAAGGAAACAAATCGTTCCAATTATTATAAGATTCATTCAAACTCCTTCAATTCAATTACAATTGATGCAAATTTTCATGGAGAGAATGATACATTTATTAGAAATTCAGTGCTTCACGAATCACCTCATCCGAAGTCGGATGAGTGAGTTATGCCCAAAAGAATAAACCATGCTTAAACCCGAAATCGATTTGAACCTCTCTTGGCGCGACTGCCATAACTTTCAATCTAGAAGTAGGATTGATTTCGTTCTTAGACCATTAGAAAGTAGACTTCTAGATCTACAACTCTTATGAAGACCACAAAATCAGATTAGGCCCCTAAAAATGTCAAAAGCCACAATTTTCACAAGTTGACCCGTGAATGTCTATTTAACGGACATGCATGTCCGTTTAACTGACATTGTCGGGCCAAAGTGTACCAATTCATCCGAGAAAGTCCTTTAAATAGACATCCATGTCCGTCTAACGGACATAGGTACAGCAAAGGGTCCTTTTAACCCGAGAAGGTCCGTTAAACGGACTTCCATGGCCGGTTAACGGACATGGGTTTTCCAAAACCCCTTCAAAGTTTTTTTTCCAATGCTTTCTACTCCCAAACCAACATCATATTCAATCAATATCTTCTTAAATTCAACTCTTCTAGTACAAATTCATTTCATAACAACTCAAACACCAAATATATTTCACCAAACTCTCGATTCTTGATCCATTTGGTCCATCCAAACCACAAATTCTCATCAATTCCCATAACTATCACATACACAACTCCTATGAAACATCATAACTTATATCAATCATATCTCTTAACAACAATCTCGAAAACTTGCATACTTAGTATCATTGTAAAGATGAAAGAACAAGCTAATACTTCAAAGAAGGCAACTTTGGCCAATTCTATTTCAATCTCATTCAAACAATTCAATTTGCCATTGGGATCTATCCAACACTCAACCTCAAAACATATGATTTCTTACATTCAGTAGCATCATGTCATTCACCAAGTTCCTCTCTTGATTTTGCATAATATCTCATATATATCACCATAGTTCATGCTTAGGGTTTCTCAACTCACCATCCATACATGATTTACATTCCAATATCCTAATCATCTATAACACAAATCACTTACAAAACACTCATTTGACTTCATTTATTATTTCTAAATTTTCACTCAAAGATCGGGGTCCAACATGTTGAGTTTCATTTTCAATTCTTCCACAGGGGTAAAATTCATGCTCTGACTTTGGGAGAAAAACTGGATTAATCTAGGTCGAATTAGTACTTAAGGTCTTCATAAAAGTTTTATATCATGAAATTATCTTTCGAACCATCTAAAAAACACCTTAATCTAAGTTCGCTAGGGAAAGTTATGATAATTTTTCTAATTCATCTGACCTTTCGTCTGGGTTCATCTGATCCTATCGTCTTATCCCATTTTTGATCCTATAAATAAACGAATTAGTCCTCAAAGTCCACATAAAAGTTGTAGATATTGAGATTAAATTTTGAACCATCTAAAGAACACCTTAATCTGAGTTCTCTAGGGAAAGTTATGACAATTTTTCCAATTCGTCTGACCCTTCGTCTAGGTTCATCTGATGTTATCGTCTTATCCCAATTTTGATCCTGAAGATAACCAAATTAGTCCTTAAGATCTTCATAAAAGTTGTAGATCTTGAAATATTCTTTTGAACCATCTAAATAACACTATAATCCAATTTCTGTAGAGAAAGTTATGCCATTTGTCTCGAAATAGGTTCAGTATGATTGAGGACAAAACCTTGTTTGATTCTTTCGGCCATAACTGCATCATCTGACCTCTAAGTTAGATGAGTTTTTATTTCTAAATAAACTAAAGACATAGAGTTACAAATGATCTAAAAGAATAGAATTTGAACTTGTTAGAGTAGTGCCCTAAAGGCAATCGCCTTTAGCGCGTTTTGTACAAAGTTGTGTACAGACTTTATAAATAAATAAAGGAAGGCATATTTCATTAATTTGGTGTTCATTATTTATGAATTGATATTGATCTATAAAAAAATTAATGAAGTCCATGATATATGACATAGCATGAAGGAAATTATGATGTGATCATACTAATGAGATTCCTATCATGTGCAATTATGTCAGTATCTAAATTATCCCTAGTCATAGGATTACTGAAACTGGACATCGTTAATCCGGAGAGACTAGCACATGTCAAGCTCCTTGATTTGATCAAGCAATGGATCTCAGAAACTGTAAATATGAGATGTTTAGGTTTGAGATGTGAATGCTTACTAGAGGTAGTAAGTTCATTGGATGACCTACTATGAGATCATCACATGGATGTCCTATTCTAATGTCAGTGATGATCTCATCATAGCAATGGTACAAGTATCCTTAGACTTGAGGTACTCAAGGATATCTTGGATACTGATTCTGTGCTTTGACTCTATTCCTTGTTGCCTTACAGAGGTCGCTCATGGGATGGTGATTAGGTACATCTTGAGGTATTCGAAGGTAATTGAGTAGCCAATAGAGGATTCACCACTTCTGTGATAGCAGAAGATGATACCCATGGCCTCTTGTCAGGGTCATTACTTGGAAATCTCTGGCCGGAGTACATATGTCATGAAGAATGCCTTCATTGACATATAAAGTAATGAGTCCCAGGACGAGAACTGATATCACTTGGACTAGATTTGATGTAGTCAGTCTAGTAAGAGTTGACACTTTGCCCATACTCATAACCAAGTGGGGTATAGCATGGTGAAAGGACGAATTGCACAGTAATTGTCTATGGGAGGGTTCGTGGTGAGCATGGCTTCAGTCGTCAAACCAATTACTTTCCGGTCAATTGGGGGTCATGATGTGTTGCTAGACACCGCTCATGACTTGCTTGGATTAAGTGTTAATCTAAGTGGCCAACATAACCGGGAACCTAATGGGTCACACGCATAAGAGTAACTCGGAGAATTCGTAAAATAGTTTTAGATAGAGATTCATTATATGGAGAGCAATAGAACTAAATAGGTCCCGATGAGATTGGGATATGTCCCGATGAGATCGCGATATCGATATTGCTGAAACAGGTCTTCGGTGTTTTTTCCATACCGGGACCCGGTAGGACCGAAACCAGTGTGACTGGACCACCTCAATATATATATATATATATATATATATATATATATAATTTACGTGGAAGGATGAGAAGCTTTGTCAAAAATTTCATTTAATGTCTTTTAGCCTTGTCAAAAGTATCATTTAATGGCTTTAAATGAAAAGGACAACATGAATAAAAGGCAAAAAATGCTAAAGGAAGGTAGATGGTCGTGAATTATATAGAGAGCCTTTAACAAGTTAAAAGGTTTAGAAAAGGTTTTAAAATCCGAAGCTCTCCTCTCTTCATCATCTTTCTTCAAGCTTCATCATCTTTCTTCAAGCATCATCATCTTGTGCTCTCCAAGAATAAGGTAAGAGCTAGCACTCTCTTCTTTATTCTAGCTATTTTTGGATCAAAGGGTTTGATTCGGTTAGGTTTTCCGATCTCTGCGTGGATACCATTAGAGACGGTATCCTTTGGTCGTTGTGGTTTGAGAATTATGGTACCTCTTTGTATAGACACATAGATCCTGGACTTCGGGAACGTCCCGGAATAATTTTTTTTTTCCACACCGTGTGTATATGATGCACGCACCGGGATTTTCCTACAGTGGTATCAGAGCCACTTGTGTCGTATATAAAGAAGAAATCATAATAAGATTGATGCTGCCTATTGGTTGTGACGATTGTGCATGTTGAATGTGTTGAATTCGAAATCAGTGTAGAAATCTTGTTTTCAAAATTTTCTTGCCAGATTTGCTCATGAGATTTTTCTGAATATGTCTGTGGAAGGAAAAAATTTATCAATGTGATTTGATATGGTTTTGCTAATTTATTCCCTAATGTTCTAGTTGCTGTGTTTGTGCACATTCCATGAACAGGCATGCTTGTAAAATCGAGAATAAAATATAGAAAAATTGTTTTTGGGATTTTCTTTCACCAACATGTCTCTAAGATGTTTATAAATGTCTATGAAGATGGAAAAATGTTTTCTAGGTGATTGAATATTTATTTGAGAATTTCTTGTGTGCTGCTGAGAATGTCTGTGTTGAGGAACACAGATTTTGGATTGGCTTAATTGCTGAGGTTCGTTAAGTTTTTATTGGAAATAAATTCTGAAAATATTTATGGAGCATTTTGTGAACATGTTGTAGCCTCTGTAATTTTCTCAGAATTTATTGAAATTTTTTCAATGATTTTTTCAAGCAAAAGACAGAACATGGCGATTTTGAGAAAGTTGCTGGAACTGATTTGTTTGGGATATTGCTTGTGTGTTTTTCGGTTCCAATGCCTTGGATCATTTTTAATGTGATTAGAAATATGTTAAATTGATGTTGTATGCATGCTAAACTGATTTACTTGAAATTGGGTTTCCAAAAATTTTCGGATGTCAAATATGTCACATTAGCATCTCGTTAGTATATTCTATTGTCTTGATTGTTTTGGCCGTCACAAGTTATGTGAAAAGTGCCGAAGTAGTCTTGATGAAGTGGAGACTACCTAGAGATACTTAGGGTGATGGTTTGATGTTCTCAAATCATTTGGAAATCTAAGAGAATAATAGTGTATTAATCTATTTTGAGTATTTCATGTCTAGTATGAGACTATGTATGGCAAGCATGCTACAATTAGTGTTTCATTGGTACATCAAAGGAGAGGATATTATGCTTGGTATATTGGTATTGTGAATTGAAATTGAAAACATACGGATTGAGAAATTAGCCGATGCTAACATTAGAAAGCAATTCGGTTCAAGAGTTGAATCGAATGTCAAAGTTGTAGATGCATAACCCGTCACAACCTATATAGGAAAACCTTATGAGATGATTGCATTAAAGAATGCATGCTAGGATTGGTTAGGTGGGATGATGGATGATTATAGGTATAGTTTCAATGTGATTGATGAGATGCCCTAAATCATTCCATATAGTCATTGTGACTATAATCCTACGGCTTAGATGAGACCAGAGTGTGAAATCCCTCACACATAATATGAAAACTAACGCCTTCCATTAATATGGGGAGAACCAGAGTTCTTTTAGAGTTAGAGTTGTTGGGTAAACCCAAGCTCGCTATATAAGGATATGTTCGAACTATGGAAATAAGATTTTCGGATTAATGGGTCAGTTTTCACTAGAAGCGTTGATTTGTTGAGTAAACTCAAGGTCAATGTGACAGAGGCGCAATTGGCTAGCGTACATCAGATGTACGCGCATCAAGAGTTGATAACCCAATGTTTGTGCATAAATCACGAGTTGATAGCACTAGTCGATAGTTGCATCTATGATGTAATTGATATGACCGATACCTACCGATTGACCTAAGGTGGCTTGTTGGGTAAACCCAAGGTCATCCTTAGTAATGTCGGATATCGACCCACTAGGACACTTTGTCATAATATTTCTTGGATTCGTAGTGAGGGTTAAGGATTCTTAAAAACTAGTGGGAGCCATATGTATGTCATGCAAGTCCTTATGATCATGCATGTATTAATATTCTAACATTCTTTCTCTCTTTCCCTTTAGGTTTATTGAAGATGTCTTCTAGTGTGAATTTGCGCTCACTTATGGAGTCTAATAAATTAACTGGACCCAACTTTCTTGATTGGCTGAGAAATCTGAGAATTGTTCTCAGATCTGAGGAGTTAAGTTATGTCCTAGATGTTCCACTTCCTGATCCACCTGCTGTTGATGCTTTTGATGAGGATCAGAAAGTATATCGTAAGCATCTCAAAGATAGTGACATGGCTACCTGTATTATGCTCGCCTCTATGTCACCAGAGCTGCAGAAGCAGCATGAGTCTATGGATGCTAATACCATAGTGTTTCATCTTAGAGAGCTTTTTGATGAGCAAGCTTGGTCTGAAATGTTTGAGACCTCAAGGCTGCTCTTCACGACTAAGATGACTCCGGGGACATCTGCAGTGCAGTGTGCACTGAAGATGAATGGGTATATTGAGAGGTTGGCCATCTTAGGTTTTGTTATGGATTATAAATTAAGTGTTGACTTAATTTTGGTTGGATTGTCTGATAGTTATTCGCAGTTTGTGTTAAACTATCGGATGAACCAAATATCCGCGACAATCCCTGAGTTGACCAATCTGCTCAAGATAGCAGAGCAATCTATCAAGAAGGATAGCAAGCCAGTGCTTGTAGTGGACTCTTCTTCTTCTGGTTCAAAGAAAAAGAACCTAAAGAAGAAAAAGTCTAAGAAACCAAAAGGAAGCGCAACCAAAAAGAAAACCAAAGAAACTGCACCAAAAGGAACTTGCTTCCATTGTGGCAAGATTGTCCACTGGAGGCAAAACTGTAAAGTCTATCTGGAATCCTTGAAACAGAAGAAGGCATCAGATGCCTCAGCTCCTTCAGGTATGTTTGTCATTGAGGTTAATACTGTTTCTGATTATAACATATGGGTATTAGATCTTGGTTGTGGCTCACACATATGCAATGATATCACGGGGCCTCGAGGATGACGAGATGACTCGTGAAGAGAGAACTAGACTGCGTGTAGGAAATGGAGCAAGAGTTCTTTGCATTAGCCGTAGGCACTTATTTTTGTCACTCCCAGTGGGCTTGTAATTAAACCGGATGAATGTTATTTTGTACCTGTTTTAACAAAGAACATATTTTCTGTTTCTTGTTTAAATAGAGCTGGTTTCCATTTGACTTTTAATAGCAATGGTTGTTCTATTAGTTTGAATGGAATGCTTTATGGTACTGGTACATTATGCAATGGAATTTACATATTGGATATGTCACATCCAATTATGAATGTTAATGACACGAAAAGACGTAAACGAGATAATTTAAAATCAACTTACTTATGGCATTGTCGCCTTGGCCATATAAATGAGAGACGCATAGCTAAGCTCCATAAAAGTGGTAGTTTAGGGTCATTTGATTATGAATCATATGACATATGTGAATCTTGTTTATTAGGCAAGATGACTAAGTTACCCTTTAAGGGAAAGGGTGAACGAGCGACTGGAGTATTAGACCTAATACATTCAGATGTATGTGGTCCGATGTCCATCCATGCTAGAAGTGGTTGTCTTTACTTCATTACCTTTATCGACGATTATTCTCGATATGGGTACTGTGTCGATGAGATACAAATCAAGCATTTGAAAAGTTCAAACAATTCAGAAATGAAGTAGAAAACCAACTTGGGAAATGTATCAAGACATTACGATCCGATCGTGGTGGGGAATACTTGGACCAACAATTTTTAGATTATCTCAGAGATAATGAGATTTTATCTCAATGGACTCCACCTTACACACCACAGCATAATGGTGTGGCTGAAAGGAGAAATCGAACCTTGTTAGACATGGTACGGTCGATGATGGGCTTTGCAAAGTTACCAAAATTCTTTAGGGGGTATACACTCAAGACAGCTGTTTATTTGTTAAACAGAGTTCCATTAAAGACAGTTGATGTTACTCCATATGAGATGTGGACTAACAAAAGACCCTATCTTACTCATTTGAAAGTTTGGGGTTGTCCTGCTTATGTGAAGCGGATACAGTCAGATAAACTTGATGCAAAGTCTGACAAATGTTTGTTTGTAGGATATCCTAAAGAAACAATGGGATATCAATTCTACCTTGCTGAGGAACAAAAGGTGTTTGTTTCAAAGCATGCTGTCTTTTTAGAGAAAGAGTTTCTTTTACAAGAAGACAGTGGGAGCAAAATTGAACTTGAAGAAGTTCAAGATGCTCGAACAGACGCAGATCAACTGCCTGAACCTGAAACTGTGACTCATACAGATGAAGTAACAGTTTAACCTTCTTCAACACAAGAAGTTCGTAGATCACGTAGGATACGCTCTGTTCCCGAGAGACATGGGTTTCTCTTGAGTGAACAGAATGACGTATTGCTCATAGAAGATAATGAGCCTACTACCTATGAAGAGGTTCTGAAGAGTTCAGAGTCTGAGAAATGGCTTCGTGCCATGAAGGCAGAAATGGATTCCATGTATGAAAATCAAGTATAAATTTTGGTTGAGGCACCCGAAGGAATAAAACCCATAGGGTGTAAATGGGTTTTCATAAAGAAAACCGACATGGATGGTAATGTTATTACCTATAAAGCAAGGCTTGTGGCTAAAGGTTTTCGTCAAAGACAAGGAATTGACTACGACGAGACCTTCAGCCCAGTAGCAATGCTTAAATCCATTAGGATACTCCTAGCCATTGCCACTCATTATGATTATGAGATATGAAAAATGGATGTGAAGACAGCTTTCCTAAATAGAAATCTAGCTGAGGATGTGTATATAACACAACCAGAGGGCTTCACCTTCTATGATGGTGAAAAGGTATGCAAGCTTCAGAAATCCATCTATGGATTGAAACAAGCATCCAGGAGTTGGAATATCCGTTTCGATGAGGTAATCAAAGAGTTTGGTTTCTCACAAAATCCGGATGAACATTGTGTGTATAAGAAGGTTAGTGGGACTGCAATCGTATTCCTTATGCTATATGTAGATGACATATTATTACTAGGAAATGATGTCTTTATTCTACAATCTGTGAAGATTTGGTTATCCAAACAATTTGTCATGAAAGATCTTGGTGAAGCAACTTATATCCTTGGGATAAAGATCTATAGAGATAGATCAAAAAGATTGCTTGGTCTTTCACAATCAACGTACATAGACAAGATGCTAAAGAGGTTTAGCATGGAGCAGTCTAAGAGAGGGTACATTCCCATGACTCATGGGATAACACTCTCGAAATCTATGTGTCCTAAGACACAAGATGAGAGGATGCGCATGAATATGATCCCGTATGCATCTGCAGTAGGATCTATCATGTATGCTATGTTATGTACAAGACCCGATGTATCATATGCTCTAAGTGTTACGAGTAGATACCAATCAGATCCTGGTGAGGGTCACTGGGTGGCTGTCAAGAATATCCTCAAGTACTTGTGAAGAACTAATGATGTTTTCTTGATATATGGAGATGGAAATCTAAAAGTGAGCGGGCATACAGATGCTAGTTTTTAATTTGATAAGGATGATTCTAAATCCCAATCAGGTTATATATTCACACTTTGAGCAATGGGCGGTCGGTTGGAAGAGTTCAAACAAGAGACAATCGCCGATTCAACAACCGAGGCGAGTACATTGCCGCTTGAGATGCAAAGAAAGGAAGCGCTTTGGATCAAGAAATTTATTTCGAACTTGGTGTGGTTCCTAGGCGTGATGGGCCCATACTGATTGTATTGTGACAACAATGGGGCTATTCTTGTGCGAAGGAGCCAAGGTCTCATCAACGATCCAAACACATACTCTGAAGATATCATCTGATTAGGGAGATCATTGGTCGAGGTGATGTCCAGATAGAGAGAATTCCCACCGAGCAAAATATTGCTGATCCGTTGACAAAGCCATTATCACAGAAGAGCTTTGATTCTCATGTACTCGCCTATGGTATTAGATATCAAGGTGATTGGCTTTAGGTCAAGTGGGAGACTTTGTTAGAGTAGTGCCCTAAAGGCAATCGCCTTTAGCGCGTTTTGTAAAAAGTTGTGTACAGACTTTATAAATAAATAAAGAAAGACGTATTTCATTAATTTGGTGTTCATTATATATGAATTGATATTGATCTATAAACAAATTAATGAAGTCCATGATATATGACATAGCATGAAGGAAATTGTGATGTGATCATACTACTGAGATTCCTATCATGTGCAATTACGTCAGTATCTAAATTATCCCTAGTCATAGGATTACTGAAACTGGACATCGTTAATCCGGAGAGACTGGCACATGTCAAGCTCCTTGATTTGATCAAGCAGTGGATCTCAGAAACTGTAAATATGAGATGTTTAGGTTTGAGATGTGAATGCTTACTAGAGGTAGTAAGTTCATTGGATGACCTACTATGAGATCATCACATGGATGTCCTATTCTAATGTCAGTGATGATCTCATCATAGCAATGGTACAAGTATCCTTAGACTTGAGGTACTCAAGGATATCTTGGATACTGATTCTGTGCTTTGACTCCATTCCTTGTTTCCTTACAGAGGTCGCTCATAGGATGGTGATTAGGTACAGCTTGAGGTATTCGAAGGTAATTGAGTAGCCAATAGAGGATTCACCACTTCTGTGATAGCAGAAGATGATACCCATGGCCTCTTGTCAGGGTCATTACTTGGAAATCTCTGGCCGGAGTACATATGTCATGAAGAATGCCTTCATTGACATATAAAGTAATGAGTCCTAGGATGAGAACTGATATCACTTGGACTAGATTTGATGTAGTCAGTCTAGTAAGAGTTGACACTTTGCCCATACTCATAACCAAGTGGGGTATAGCATGATGAAAGGACGAATTGCACAGTAATTGTCTATGGGAGGGTTCGTGATATGGTTCGTGGTGAGCATGGCTTCAGTTGTCAAATCAATTACTTTCCGGTCAATTGGGGGTCATGATGTGTTGCTAGACACCGCTCATGACTTGCTTGGATTAAGTGTTAATCTAAGTGGCCAACATAACTGAGAACCTAATGGGTCACACGCATAAGAGTAACTCGGAGAATTCATAAAATAGTTTTGGATAGAGATTCATTATATGGAGAGCAATAGAACTAAATGGATCCCGATGAGATTGGGATATGTCCCGATGAGCTCGCGATATCGATATTCTTTGAAACAGTCTTGGTGTTTTTCCATAAGGGACCTCAGTAGGACCGACCCTAGTGTGACTAGACTACCTCAGTATTTATATATATATATATATATATATATATATATATATATATATAAAATTTACGTGGAAGGATGAGAAGCTTTGTCAAAAATTTCATTTAATGTCTTTTAGCCTTGTTAAAAGTATCATTTAATGGCTTTAAATGAAAAGGACAAGATGACTCTCCTCTCTTCATCATCTTTCTTCAAGCTTCATCATCTTTCTTCAAGCTTCATCATCTTTCTTCAAGCATCATCATCTTGTGCTCTCCAAGAATAAGGTAAGAGCTAGCACTCTCTTCTTTATTCTAGCTATTTCTGGATCAAAGGGTTTGATTCGGTTAGGTTTTCCGATCTCTGCGTGGATACCGTTAGAGACGGTCTCCTTTGGTCGTTGTGGTTTGAGAATTATGGTACCTCTTTGTATAGACACATAGATCCTGGACTTCGGGAACGTCCTGGAATAATTTTTTTTATTTTTCCGCACCGTGTGTATGTGATGCACGCACAGGAATTTTCCTACATAACTCAGTTCCTAAGACTTACAATTTCTGGTTGAAAGTTGGGTATAGTGTATCATCCCAGTAATAGCAGTCTAAAAAGGTTTTGGGCCCAAACTCATAGAATTCTAAGCCAAATTGAATGATTTTAGTGTCCTTAGAAACTTAAGACAATGGTGACCAAATGTTCTAAAGAAGTTAAAGTGTAATCCCAGTTTGATTTTTCCCAAAACCTGTTCTGAAATAGGAGAAATGAGTTTATTTGGATGTTTGGCTGGTGTGGGCGCCACTCATATGGGATGGTGACTACTGAGGGTTCCTTGCAGTAACCATAATATGTTCAAGCTTTATGACTCCAAATGTTGGGCTCTGAAATCAGGTTCCAACATTTTATTGGATGCCCCCGAGTGCTCCAATGCCTGGGAGGGGTATGAAAAGTTTCCACACACAGAGTGAGGTGGGGAGTAGTGCCTTAGCTAGGAACAAGCAATCAAAGGCAGCTTCAGTTCAAATCTCAACCATAGGGGGTAATAATAGGGTAGAGCGGAGCAGGAACATGAACCCTCAATGTGAGCATTGTGGAAAGCTTCACAGGGGAGAGTGCTTCAAGTTACTTAGAGCATGCTTCTGATGCGGAGAGAATGAACACATGATCAAGGATTTTCCCCAAGTAATAAGGTAAGAGGGGTCGTAGTTGGAAGCCCCAAGGAGAGCAGAAATAAGAAGAACCAGACCAGTCGCTGAGGTGGGTAGTTCTGGAGCTACAAAGAAGGCTATTTCTCCAGGAAAGCCTAAGGGACAGGCTCAAGCAAGAGTGTTTGCCATGACTAAAGAAGAAGTTGTAGCCGCAAGTGAAATTGTTACTGGTATGGTTCATTTATTTAGTTTTGAAGTATATGTTTTGATTAATTCTGGCTCCACACACTCATTTGTTTCAACAAGCATATCATTACATGGTGTGAATTCTGTGCCTTTGGATAGTCCCTTAATTGTTAATACTCGTCTAGGAAGGCATGTGATAATAAGTCAAGTGTATAAAGAATGTGAGCTCTTCATCGATGGTGCTAGACTGGTAGTGGATTTACTACCTCTAGACCTAAAAAATTTAGACGTTATACTTAGAATGGATGTAACATCCCGTCACTGATGGGAAGGTTATATTGGTAAATTGGGACATGTTAGATTGTTGCATTGCATATTGTAATATGTTCATACTTTTGGCCTCTAATTTTAGAGGAATGAGTCATTTGGTTCGTGCACATATAGGTGCATGCATTCAGGACATTCCCGGAATTTGTTTGTGACTATAATGTGATTTGAGAATTTTGAGGTAATTGTGTTTGAAAATGTGAATCGGAATGTTCTAGGAGTGATTTGCAGTTGGTAATGATTTTTTTGAAGTTTTTGGAAAATTAGATTTATGATTTTAGCAATTATTATGTCGGATCATTGAATTTGGAGTTAAATTTAATTGGAAATGATTTTGAAAAGCAAAAAGGAACTTGATGAGTGTTTGAGGATGAGAGAAATCCCTTTAAATACTTAGGTTTTTGAAATTGGCAAAAACTCATCCCTTTCATTTAGGGCTTTTCTTCTTCCTTCGGCGATTTTCGATCCTCCATAACCGATCCTTGATTGATTCTTCTCCTTGTGCAAAGCCCGCTTAAACTCTAAAGGGGAGAGGAAGATCTATGAGATTTTGGGAAGTTTTGAGAGAGAACCGTGGATGTTAGGGCTTGGAGGAGATTTTCGGAGATTTGAAGATTGGAAGCTCGTTTTGGTAAGTAAAGTGGTTTAATGACATTTCAATTAATTATTATACATGTGATTTTTTGATGATTTTTTTATTTCTTTATTTAAGAAATATTAAAAAATTTATGATCAATGCAAAAGAGTCCAAAGTAATTATTTTTTCTTCATACCATATTAACTTGATAAATACAAAATTGTTGATATATTTATTCCCTACTGCTTAGTAATTAATGTTATATTGCACTTACGATACTTATTTTAATTCACCTTTTGCTTTAGGTGCAAGTTAGAGGAACAATAGCCAAAACGAGCTAAATTAGCATCGTTAAAGTCTTTCTATTGGCCCCCAAATTTTTTTAGGAGTTAGTTTTTTTTTAGGTCTATGATAGTAGATTTATTGCATGGGCTAGTTAAATTAAAAGTAGTAAGAAGGCATAGAAGGGTATTTTGGGTAGCTTACTTAAGTTTAAAAATCATAAGGCATTAAAGGAAAGGTAAGGTGGACGTTTCTCAATCATTAAGGGTAAAATGGGAAGAAAGAAATGTTGTCTTCTTCCTAAAGAGGGGGAAAAATGAAAATGGGAAAGAAGGAAGTGAAATAACAAATTAAAGAGAGAGAGAAGAGAGATTTCGGTGGTTGAGAGGAAAGAAGAGAGTTGAGCTAGGGTTTCATCTTTTCTAAACCTTTTAGAGAGATTTTGAGGTTGTGCAAGAAGGGAAAAAGGTAGAGGAAGACAAGAGCTTTCTTTGGAACTAAACATCTCTTCTTTTGGTGAAGATTTAAGGTACAAGCATTTTAAATGTTTTGGAATTTTGGAAGGGTTTTAGTTCATGAAGCTTAGGAGAGGCATGGGTTTAGGAACTCTAGGATCAATTTTAGTAAATGTATTGTGTGGGTCTTCAATTTTGCAACCTTTTTGAACTTGTGACTTTTGCTTATGAAAAGGAATCAAGAAAGATAATAAGAGCAAGAGGAGAGGCACATTTGAACAAGTTATAGTCAAAGAATTCAAGGTGGGTTACATTTTTATAATTAAATAGTAAGCCATTAACATTTCTTTCAAGAGAGGGGCCGGAAATAAATGCTTTCAACAACTTTTAAAATGTGCATTTATTGTTCTTTAAATGCTTTAAGAAAATATGTGTGTATGAATTTTATGGATGAACTATGAAACAAAAATGGAAATGATTTTGAAAGGATATCGAGTATAAGAAATTATTTTTTGAAAATGTGCCATTTTGGGCAACAAGTTTTCAAGATGTAAAATGCATGACTTTGTGGGTTTGCGATGGTCCCTTAAGTATGTCAAGTGCACTTTGACCAAAGGCTTCTCCCATCTACCCGCTAGTGACATGAAGCTCCTTCATAGACTCCCCTAAGTTCACAGCAACACAAGACCCTTATGGGAATTGTGTAGTACATTATATTTTGGATCCATCCAAACCATTCCAATGTGCTTATGTGTTCACATGTGTTGGTAAGTTTGATGATGCATGAATTAAGTTGCTTATGAATTTAGTTCTGAAGTACATGTTCTGATTGATTTTGGTTCTACTCACTCATTTGTTTCTACAAACATGTCATTACATGGTGTGAATTCAGTGCCTTTGGATAGTCCCTTGATTGTTAGTACTCCTCTAAGAAGGAATGTGATAATAAGTCAAGTGTATAGAGAATGTGAGCTCTTCATCGATGGTGCTAGACTGGTAGTGGACTTGCTACCTCTAAACCTAAAAGGTTTAGACGTTATACTTGGAATGGATGCCATCGAAAAGTATTATGCGAAGTTAGATTGTAGCCTCAAGGAGGTGGAATTTGATATGGGCAACGGTGAGAAGGTGATTTTCAAGGGGGACAGGAAAACACTATCATCAAAAATCATTTCGGCTTTACTAGCTGATAGGATGATAGGAAAGGGATGTCAAGCCTTCTTGGCATATGTTGTGGACACTGATGTAAATGAAGGGAAGTTAGAGGATTTTTCCGTTGTGGGGAAATTTTCAGACGTGATTCCAGAGGACTTACCTGGTTTGCCACTGGTGAGGGAAATCAAGTTTGTCATCGACTTTATTCCCAGAATCGCACCCATTTCTATACCACCCTATAGAATGGCTCCAGCTGAGCTGAAGGAGCTTAAGGGATAGTTGGAGGAACTACTAAGAAAGGGGTACATAAGATTGAGTTCATTATCTTGGGGAGCGCCAGTTTTGTTTGTTAAGAAGAAGGATGGAACATGGAGAATATGTATTGATTGCAAGAGACTCAACAAGGTGACCATAAAAAATAAGTACCCTATGTCCCGAATGGATGATCTGTTTGACCAGCTACAGAGAGCAAATGTATTTTCTAAGATTGATCTCAGGTCAAGCTATCATCAACTCATAATCAAGGAGTCTGATGTAAATAAGACAGCCTTCAGGACACGGTATGGACATTATGAGTTTTTAGTCATGCTCTTTGGATTGAAAAGTGCTCCAGCTACTTTTATGGATCTTATGAATAGGGTCTTTAGGGAGTATCTAGATTAGTTTTTCATAGTGTTTATCAATGACATTCTGGTTTATTCCAAGAGTGAAGAAGAACATGAGAAATAACTTAGAATAATGTTGCAAACATAGAGGGAGAAGGAATTTTATGTTAAGTTCAACAAGTGTGAATTTTGGCTTCAAGAGGTGTTATTCCTTGGACATGTAATTTTGAAGGATGGGGTGTATGTTGATCCGAGGAAAATTGAAGTACTAGTGAATTGGCATACACCCAAGATAGTGACAGAAGTGAGGAGTTTTCTGGGGCTGACAGGTTATTATAGGAGATTCATTGAAGGACTTTCTATGATAGCTACTCCGATGACTAAGTTATTGAGGAAGAATAAAAAATTTATATACAGTGAGGAGTGTCAAAAGAGCTTTGAGGAACTTAAGTATAGATTGACCAGCGCACCAATCTTGACCCGGCCCGTGGGAGATAAGGGTTATACAATATATAATGATGCTTTAAGAAAGGGTTTGGGTTGTGTGTTGAGGCAGGAATACAAGGTAATAGCTTACGCCTCGCGACAGCTAAAGCCTTATGAACTAAATTAACCGAACTAAGATTCGGAGTTAGCAGCGATAGTTTTTGCCCTAAAGATTTCGAGACATTATTTGTATAGGGTTCAAACAAGGATTTTTACGGATTATAAAAGTCTCAAGTATTTGTTAAGCCAGCAGGAGTTGAATTTGAGATAGAGAAGATGGTTAGAGCTAATTAAGGATTATGATTTGTTGATTGAGTATCATCCAGGAAAGGTAAATGTAGTGGCGGATGCTTTGAGTAGGAAATCATCAATAGCCCATGTTCAGATAGTTTATCTACCGTTGTTGGAAGAGATGGCTAAGCTTAGAATAAGCTTGAAACAGGGGGAGCTAGATTGTATTATAGCAAATTTCAGAGTGAGACCGATACTTAGGAAGAAAGTTAAAGAGTTACAAGCACAGGATGTAGAATTGAGTAAGCTCTGAGAAGAAATCCAGAATGGCAAGAAATCTGAAGTGGTCGTGAGGGATGATGGACTTCTGGTTGTATGGAATAGACTTTGTATCCCGAATGTCAAGGAAGTAAAGGATGAGATACTTGATGAGGCACATAACGCATCTTATACCATGCACCCAAGTAGCACCAGGATTTACAGAGACCTGAAAGAGCATTTATGGTGGAAAGGCATGAAGAGGGATATAGCATAATATGCAAGCAAGTGTCTAGTATGTCAGCAAGTCAAGGCTGAATATCAGGCACCTTCAGGCAAGTTAAGGTCATTGTCCATTCCTAAATGGAAGTGGGAAAGAGTAACTATGGATTTTCTAATAGGTTTACCCAAGACCTGTAGGAAGCATGATCCATATAGGTTATTGTTGATCGTTTAATGAAGTTAGCCTATTTTTTGGCAATCAAACAGACTGATTCCCTACATATGCTAGCAAAGAAGTATATTGATGAGATAGAAAGATTACATGGGATTCCAGATTCTATAGTTTCTGATAAGGATCCTTGATTCACTTCAAGATTTTGGGGAAGCTTACAAGAGACTTAGGGGACTAAGTTGAATTTTAGCACGGCTTTTCATCCCCAGACAGATGGTCAATCTGATAGAACCATAGGGAATGCTCAGGGTATGTGTGACAAATTTTAAAGGAACATAGGATGAGCATTTGCCATTAGTCAAATTTGCTTACAATAATTCGTACCACTCAAGTATTCAGATGGCCTTTTATGAAGCATTGTATGGAATGAGATGTAGAACTCCGATATGTTGGGATGAAGAAGGAGAAAGGAAACTATTAGGGCTATAGTTACTTCAAATGATAGTGGACAAGGTCATCTTGGTTAAGCAACGACTTAAAGCGGCTTAAGATAGAATGAAGAGTTATACTAATGCACACCGAAAGGAAATGGAGTATAAGGTCGGTGAGAAAGTCTTCCTTAAGACATCTTCTTGGAAAGGAATTATAAGATTTGACAAAAAGGGCAAGTTAAGTTCAAGATATGTGGGTCCTTATGAGATTCTTGAGAAGATTGGACCACTAGCCTATAGATTGGCGCTGCCATCGGAATTATCACAGATTCATTGTCTTTCAAGATTCCATGTTGAGGAGATATAGATCAAATCCCTCTCACATCATCCAGACCACCGAGGTTCAATTAAGAGATCATCTGAGTTATGAGGAGATTCCAGTAGAGATTTTGGACACTAAAGAAAAGGCCCTTAAGAGTAAGACGGTTCAACTAGTAAAAGTCCTGTGGAGAAACCATTTTTTTGAAGAGGCCATATAGGAGCCCTTGGAAGCCATGACTCTTCAATGACTCAGGTAATAATTTCGAGGACGAAATTCTTTTAAGAGAGGGAGAAATATTGGCCTCCAATTTTTTTTAGGAGTTAGTTTTTCTTTAGGTTTATGATAGTAGATTTATTGCATGTGTTAGCTAAATTAAAAAGTAGTAAGAAGGCATAGAAGGGTATTTTAGGTAGCTTACTTAAGTTTAAAAACCATAAGGCATTAAAGGAAGGGCAAGGTGGACTTTTCTTAATCATTAAGGGTAAAATGGGAAGAAAGAGGTGTTGTTTTCTTTCCAAAGAGGGGGAAAACGAAAATGCAAAAGAAGGAAGTGAAATAACAAATTAAAGAGAGAGAGAAGAGAGATTTTTGTAGTTGAGAGGAAAGGAGAGAGTTGAGCTAGGGTTTCATCTTTTCTAAGCCTTTTAGAGAGATTTTGAGGTTGTGCAAGAAGGGAAAAAGGTAGAGAAAGATAAGAGCTTTCTTTGGAACCAAACATCTCTTCTTTTGGTGAAGATTTAAAGTAAGAGCATTTTAAATGTTTTGGATGTTTGGAAGGGTTTTAGTTCATGAAGCTTAGGAGAGGCATGGGTTTAGGTACTCTAGGATCAATTTTAGTTCTCTAAATGCTTTGAGAAAGTGCTACATGTGTGTGTATGAATTTTGTGGATGAACTATAAAGCAAAAATGGAAATGATTTTGAAAGGATATCGAGTATATGAAAACATGTTTCAAAAATGTGCCATTTTGGGCAACAAGTTTTCAAGATGTGAAATGCATGATTTTGTGGGTTTGTGGTGGTCCTTTAAGTACGTCAAGTTCACTTTGCTCAAAGGCTTCTCCCGCCTGCCTGCTAGTGGTATTGAGATCCTTCATGGACTCCCTTAAGTTTATGGCTACACAAGACCTTATGGAAATTGTGTAGGACAATCTGTTTTGGATCCACCCAAACCATTCCAATGTGTTTATGTGTTCACATGTGTTGTTAAGTTTGATGATGCATGAATTAAGTTGCTTATGAATTGTTGATAAATTGAGATATGGAAAATATATGTATCTTGACTCAATGTGAGTTTTAAAATGGTTTTTGCTTACTACTAATTATAAAACTGTTACCCACGAGTTTTAAGTTCACCCCGTCCATTTCCGCCACATCTTCAGGTGAAGAGCATGAGAATGAGTAACCAAGGGTCAAAGCATCACTCCGACTTTGCATGCTTTTGAATTTTAAGCTAGTTTTGTAAACTAAGGCTTTAGTTGCATTTTGAGCAAATTATTGCTCATGTATTCTTCTGTCTTTTGGGATTTTGAAATTTTGTTATATTGTGGATTGAAATGCCAATTAAAACCTTGTAAAACACTTATCTTTTTATAAAAATGATGTATGATTGTGTTTTACAAATGATGTTTCCAAATTGTTGAGTTTCATTTTCAAGTCTTCCAAAAGGGTAAAATTTGTGCTCTGATTTTGGGAGAAACACTAGATTAATCTAGGTCGAATTAGTCCTCTAGGTCTTTATAAAGGTTGTAGATCATGAAATTATCTTTCTAACCATCTAAAGAAAACCTTAATCTGAGTTCGTTAGGGAAAGTCATGATAATTTTCCCAATTCATTTTACCCTTTGTCTGGGTTCTTTTGATCCTATCGTCTTATCCCACTTTTGATCCTATAGATAATCGAATTAGTCCTCATGATCTTCATAAAAGTTGTATATATTGAGATTATCTTTCGAAACATCCAAAGAATATCTTAATCTTAGTTCTCTAGGGAAAGTTATGACAATGTTCCCAATTCGTCTAACCCTTCATCTGGGTTCATCTGATGCTATCATATTATCCCACTTTTGTTTATATAGATAGTGAATTAGTCCTCAAGGTCTTCACAAAAGTTGTAGATCTTGAAATCTTCTTTTGAACCATTTAAATAACACTACAATCCGATTTCTGTAGAGAAAGTTATGCCATTTTTCTAGAAACAAGTTCAATATGATTGAGGACAAAACCTTGTTCAATTCTTTTGGCCATAACTGCATCATCCGACCTCTAAATGAGATGAGTTCTTATTTCTAAATAAACTAGAGACATAAAGTTACAAATGATCTAAAAGAATAGAATTTGAACTCAGATCTTAATACTAACAAATTTTGGTTGGAAGTTAGGTATAGTGTACCATCCTAGTAATAGCAGTCTAAAAAGGTTTTGGGCCCAAACTCATAGAATTATAAGCCAAATTGAATGATTTTGGTGTCCTTAGAAATTTAAGACAATGGGCAAAAAAGTTTCTGTAGAAGTTAAAGTGTAATCCCAGTTTGAGTTTTTCCCAAAACCTGTTCCGAAATAGAAGAAATGAGTTTGTTTGTATGTTTGACCGGTGTGGGCGCCACTCATTTGGGATGGTAACTAATGAGGGTTCCTTGAAGTAACCCTATAGGAAAATATGCTCATGCTTTATGACTCCTAATGTTGGACAAAAAACCCTCATTATTCACCATCCCATATGAGTGGCGCCCACATCGATCAAGCATCCAAACAAACTCATTTCTCCTATTTCAGAACAGGTTTTGGGAAAAACTCAAACTAGGATAACACTTTAACTTCTTCAGAATATTTGTTACTCATTGTCTTAAGTTTCTAAGGACACCAAAATCATTCAGTTTGGCTTAGAATTCTATAAGTTTGGGCCCAAAACCATTTTAGATTGCTATTACTGGGACGATAGACTATACCCAACTTCCAACCAAAAATTGTAAGTCTTAAGAACTGAGTTCAAATTCTATTCTTTTAGATCATTTGTAAGTCTATGACTGTAGTTTATTTAGAAACAATAACTCATATCATTTAGAGGTCGGATGACGCAGTTATGGCCGAAAGAATCAAACAAGGTTTTGTTCTTAATCATACTGAACCTATTTCGAGACAAATGACATAACTTTCTCTACAAAAATTAGATTACATTTTTCTTTAAATTTTTCAAAAGAATATTTCAAGATCAAAAATTTTAAGAAGATCTTGAGGACTAATTTGGTTATCTACAGGATCAAAAGTGGGATAAGATGATAGCATCAGATGAACCCAAATGAAGGGTTAGACGAATTGGGAAAATTGTCATAACTTTCCCTAGAGAACTCAGATTAAGGTGTTCTTTAGATGGTTCGAAAGATAATCTCAAGATCTACAACTTTTCTGCAGATCTTGAGGACTAATTTGGTTATCTATAGGATTAAATAAGATGATAGGAACATATGAACCTAGACGAAGGGTCAGACAAATTGGAAAATTTATCATAACTTTCTGTTTCCCTAGTGAACTCAGATTAAGGTGTTCTTTAGATGGTTTAAAAGATAATTTCAAGATCTACAACTTTTATGAAGACCTTGAAGACTAATTTGACGTAGATTAATCCAGTTTTTTTTCAAAAGTCAGAGCACGAATTTTACCCCTATGGAAGACTTGAAAATGAAACTCAACAATTTGGAAATATCATCTGTAAATCACAATCATACATCATTTTTATCAAAAGATAAGTATTTTACAAGGCTTTAATGGGCATTTCAAGTCACAATATAACAAAATTTCAAAATCCCAAAATACAGAAGAATACATAAGAAATAATTTGATTAAAATACAACTAAAGCCTTGGTTTATAAAACTAGCTTAAAATACACAAATATGCAAAGTCGAAATGATGCCTTGACCCTTGGTTACTTGTTCCCATGCTCTTCACCTAAACATGGGGCAGAAATAGAGGGGTTGAACTTAAAGCTCGTGGGTAATAATTTTATAATCGGTAGTAAGCAAAAACTATTTTAAAACTCACATTGAGTCAAGATACATATATTTTCCAGATCTCAATTTATCAACAATTCATAAGCAACTTAATTCATGCATCATCAAACTTACCAACACAGGTGAACTTATACGCACATTGGAATGATTTGGGTGGATCCAAAACAGAACGTATTACACAATTCCCATGAGGGTCTTATGTAGCCGTAAATTTAGCGGAGATCATGAGGGAGCTCCATGCCACTAGCGGGCAGGTGGGAGAAATCTTTGGTCAAAGTGCACTTGACATACTTATGGGACCACCACAAACTCATAAAATCATGCATTTCACATCTTGAAAACTTGTTGCCCAAAATAACACATTTTCAAAATAGGATTTCATATACTCCATATCCTTTCAAAATCATTTCCATTTTTGTTTCATAGTTCATCCACAAAATCTATACACACACAAGTAGCACTTTCTCAAAGCATTTAAAGAACAATAAATGCACATTTTAAAAGTAGTTGAAAACAATTATTTCCCCTCTCTTGAAAGAAACATTAATGGCTTATTATTCAATTATAAAAATGTAACCCACCTTGAATTCTTTGACTATAACTTGTTCAAATGTGCCTCTCCTCTTGCTTTTCTTGTCTTTCTTTATTCCCTTTCATAAGCAAAAGTCACAAGTTCAAAAGGGTTGCAAAATTGAACACCCACACTATAAATTTACTAAAATTGATCCTAGAGTACGTAAACTTATGCCTCTCCTAAGCTTCATGAACCAAAATCCTTCCAAAAATCCAAAACATTTAAAATGCTCTTAGCTTAAATCTTCACCAAAAGCAAAGATGTTTGCTTCCAAAGAAAGCTCTTGTCTTCCTCTTCCTGTTTTCCCTTCTTGCACAATCTCAAAATCTCTCTAGATGGTTTAGAAAAGATGACCTAGCTTAACTCTCTTCTTTCCTCTCAACCACCAAAATCTCTCTTCTCTCTCTCTTTAATGTGTTATTTCACTTCCTTCTTTCCCATTTTCGTTTTTCCCCCTCTTTAAGAAGAAAACAACAATTCTTTCTTCCCATTTTACCCTTAATGATTAGGAAAAGTCCACCTTGTCCATTGTCATCTAAAGTAACTCTGGCCCTAATAGTTTCCTTTCTCCTTCTTCATCCTAGCATATTTGAGTTCTACATCTCCTTCCATACAATGCTTCATAAGGGGCCACTTGAACACTCGAGTGGTACGAAATGTTGTAAACAAATTTGACCAATGGCAAATGATCATCCTATACTCCTTTAAAATCTATCGCACATGCCCTGAACATTCCCTTAAGGTTCCGAATGGTTCTATCAGATTGACCATTATCTGGGGATAAAAAGCCGTGCTAAAATTCAACTTAGTCCCCAAAGCCTCTTGTAAGTTTCCCTATAATCGAAGTGAATCAAGGATCCCTATCAGAATGTTTAGAATCTGGAATCCCATGAAATCTTACTATCTCATCAATATACTTCTTTGCTAGCACATAAAGAGAATCAGTCTGTTTGATTGCCAAAAAATGGGTTGACTTCGTCAAATGATCAACAATAACCCATATGGCATCACGCTTCCTACAAGTCTTGGGCAAACCCATCAAAAAATATATGGTTGCTCTTTGCCACTTCCATTCAGGAATGGACAATGGCCTTAAGTTGCCTGAAGGTTCCTGATGTTCAGCCTTAACTTGTTGACAGACTAGACACTTGCTTGCATATTCTGCTATATCCCTCTTCATGCCTTTTCACCAGAAATGCCCTTTCAGGCCTCTGTAAATCCTGGTGCTAACTTGGTGTATGGCCTAAGGCACTTTATGTGCCTCATCAAGTATCTCAACCTTTACTTCCTTGACATTCGGGATACAAAGTCTATTCCCTACAATCATAAGTCCATCATCTCTCACTACCACTTTAGATTTTTTACCATTCTGGATTTCTTCTCGAAGCTCACTCAATTCTACATCCTGTGCTTGTAACTCTTTATCTTTCTCCCTGAGTATCTGTCTTGCTCTGTAATTTACAATAACACAATCTAGCTTCCCTTATTTCAAACTTATTTTAAGCTTAGCCATCTCTTCCGATAACGGTAGATAAACTGTTTGAACATGGGCTATTGATGATTTCCTACTTAAAGCATCCACCACTACATTTTCCTTTCCTGGATGATACTCAATCAAAAAATCATAATCCTTAATTAGCTCTAACCATCTTCTCTGTCTCAAATTCAACTCTTTCTGGCTTAACAAATACTTGAGACTTTTATGATTCGTAAAAATTCTTGTTTGAACCCCATATAGATAATGTGTCCAAATTTTTAGGGCAAAAACTATCGCTGCTAACTCCAGATCATAGGTCAGGTAATTCAGTTCATAAGGCTTTAGCTGTCATGAGGCGTAAGCTATTACCTTGTCTTCTTGCATCAAAACACAACCCAAACCCTTTCTCGAAGCATCACTATATACTGTATAAGCCTTATCTCCCACAAACAGGGTCAAGATTGGTGCACTAGTCAATCTGTGCTTAAACTCCTCAAAGCTCTTCTGACACTCCTCACTGCATATAAACTTTAGATTCTTCCTCAATAACTTAGTCATCGGAGTAGCTATCATAGAAAATTCTTCAACGAATCTCCTATAATAACCTACCAACCTCAGAAAACTCCTCACTTCTATCACTATCTTGGGTGTATGCCAATTCACCACTGCTTCAATTTTTCTCGAATCAACATGCACCCTATCCTTCGAAATTACATGTCCAAGGAATAACACCTCTTAAAGCCCAAATTCACACTTGATGGACTTAGCATAAAATTCATTCTCCCTCAATGTTTGCAACACTATTCTAAGATGTTCCTAGTGTTCTTCTTCACTCTTAGAATAAACCAGAATGTCATCAATAAACACTATAACAAATTGATCTAGATACTCCCTGAAGACCCTATTCATAAGATCCATAAAAGCAACTGGAGCATTTGTCAATCCAAAAGCCATGACTAAAAATTCATAATGTCCATACCATGTCTTAAAGGTTGTCTTATTTACATCAGACTTCTTGATTTTAAGCTGATGATAGCCTGACCTAAGATCAATCTTAGAAAATACCTTTGCTCCCTACAGTTGGTCAAACAAATCATCTATTCGGGATAGAGGGTACTTATTTTTGATGGTCACTTTGTTGAGTCTCTTGTAATCAATACATATCCACCATGTTCCATCCTTCTTCTTAACAAACAAAACCGGCGCTCCCCAAGATGATGAACTCAATCTTATGTACCCCTTTCTTAGTAGTTCCTCCAACTGTCCCTTAAGCGCCTTCAACTCAGCTGGAACCATTCTATAGGGTGGTATAGAAATGGGTGCGGTTCTGGGAATCAAGTTGATGGCAAACTCGATTTTCCTCACAGGTGGCAAACTAGGTAAGTCCTCTGGAAACACGTCTGGAAATTCCCCCACAATGGGAAAATCCTCTAACTTCCCTTCATTCACATCAGTGTCCATAACATATGTTAAGAAGGCTTCACATCCCTTTCCCATCATCCTATTAGCTAGCAAAGCCAAAATGATTTTTGGTAATAATGTTTTCCTGTCCACCCTGAAAATCACCTTCTCACCGTTGCCCAGATCAAATTCCACCTCCTTGAGGCTACAATCTAACTTCACATGATACTTTTCCATGGCATCCATTGTAACATCCCACTCCCGCAAGATCTGAACCCGATATGGATGGCGATACCCGAGCCCGTGCCTCACGAGGTGGTATGCTAGAGCGGTCAAATCTGTTCCAATAACTCAGTAAGACATTTTTATTTTTTTTGAAAACAATTGAGTGCGCGTAAATCAGTAAATAATTTGGGGCCCGATACGAAAACATTATGATGAAAAACATAATTTCAGTCGTAAAAACTTTCAACAGCATTTAATCATTTTATGCACAAAAATCCATAGCCAAAATTTGGCTCAATGACATTTCTGAACATTTCAATAATCACATTTCAATATAAAATTTATCAATTGGGCCCTCTACAATAATAGTACTATTCTGCAGAAATTGCAGAAATACAAATTTTATGCAAAAATAGAATGACTCCAATACAGACGTGTACTGATCCCGACCCTTGACTCTGACTTGCGTGCAGTAGACATACTCCCGTTTGCCTAACGGGGTACTCTTCAATTCCTGAAAAATAGTTGCAATGTTGGGTGAGTTTGCGAACTCAGCGAGAAACCAACATCGATGGTTCATTCAACTCATGCATATACAGACAGCTCACATAATCACACAGTAGCATAATCATAATCATCGCAAGCATTATCAATTTACACATATAAGCCATTTCGCCTTTCACCCAGTCTACATTTAAACATTTGTATATGTGATGCACATGTGACACTTTTCATTTTCATTTCGTTGTTGTGACCGTATGCTCAAATCGTCCCATGGATTTTAGCACATTGCGTTAAGCTCGAGGCTATGATATACGTTAGGCGTGATATGCCTCGATACATTGAGCCAAAGGGTTTTAAATACGCTGGACCCGAGGTCTCGTATGTTGAGCTTAAAGCTCTCATATACGTTGGACGTGATATGCCCTGATACGGTGGCTGCTCCGGTCACAACTGCCTTTATCTGATCATACTTTATGCATGAAATTCACATGTTCCAATTACGATTTAACACATGCCCAATTTACATTTTTCACCAAATAAACCAATTTATACACATAACACTTCAATAACACGTTACCGATACCTCGGACACCCATGGTCCGAAACCAATCACATTCAAGCACATAAACCCTCCGTTTCGTCCACATGGCATAAGTACATAATTTAACACACAAATATTGAGGAACCAACTAGGTTACTCACCTGTAACTTCCAAGCTACAACCTGGAAGCCCCAACAATGTCCGTGGAATATCGCTCCAACAGTGCCACTAAAATAATCAAAACAATTTTCCATTACTAAATGCACAATCAAAACAATTCAATAATGCACATGTCTCAATTAAAGACGTACGATGCATATTCAAGACCTTCCCGGCGCTAAGTCCCAAATTCCACTTTCTTATACCTCGTAACTCACTTTTGCTCAATTGGTCAAATGTGACTCATTCCATTCTAATCCCATATCATACACACTAATTATTCCCAACTAAATCTCCAAATGTATCGATTTTGTCTCAGAAATTTCACAATTTTATTCTAATTATCAAGAAGCAACCCTTAGGGTGCAATAGCAATCTAAAACTGACTTGCATTCACAAATTGAGGTCTTACAACCTGAATTCAAACTTTCTTTCTTGACCTCAATTGCAGACCTCTTTCCCTAATTTATAACGAATCAAGAATCGCCTTAATTGGAGGTCTACACCATTAGTTATACCCCAAAAACTAAATTGACTCAATTCAGAAAATCATCCTCATCACGGCGAAGGAACGCTCGCCGCGGCGTCTGCACAGTGGCTCGTCGCGACATCCAACTTTCCGCTCGTCGCGACGTCCCGCTCGTTGCGGCGAACCACTCGTCGCGACGTACCAATTCCTGCTCGTCGCGGCGAACGCTCGTCGCGACGTCCAATAATTTCTTCGTCGTGACGTGCGAGTCGCAGGTTGTCTTCTCCGACTAGATTTCTCACCTTTCTCTCTCTAAAACCAATCAAAACTCACTCTCAACTACCCAATCTTTCACCATAAGTGTCATTGTCCAAAACTTGACAAAAACATTTCTAAACTAAAGATAAGTGTAAGAAGCATCCATGAACACGTGTAAGCTATGCAAGATCACCACTGGGTCTTCGTAGTTCATCATAAAGCTCATCGTCTCCTAATAGATCACCACTCAGCCTTAAAACACCAACCTTATAATCTTCACAGCTTCATATGCTAAATGTATCTCTAAAAACTAGCTTACTTGACTTCTCTTTTGTTGCACAAGGATGTTGTAAATAGTAACGGTCTTATCAGAGTCTAGCTTTTGGATTTGATGCATGAAAGTTAATCCCTTAATGCACCATATGAGATACAATTCTCCTTGCTTTAGTCTCTGTATAATTGACTTTAGCCCCTATAATTGTATGCGAATAAGTACCTGTTTGATCAAAACTGATCAAGGTAGGTCCATCTTTATCTTATTGGGACACTGTCCTCCTATTAAGCATTGTAAGATGTGAGGATTTCTCTTACCCAGCATATAGTATTATGTGCTAAGACACATCTGTCTTGAGAAATTCCTTTGATAATTATGTTCTCTTAAGATTGAGTATACACAACAATTGAAGCAGTTCTAAAAAATGCACAATCTTTGCCCTCCTTCTTCACAATATCATATGCCCATTTAAGTTTTTCACCCTATTATATATGACCACAATGGGCATTCAATAGGTGTTTTACATTGGACCAAATGGTAGCAAAATATTGTAATTGAAAGTATAAATGTGATGTAGATTCAAGAACTAGATTAAACAATATACATATTAGATCAATATTATTAAAGATTCTGTCATTTGTTTTTAGTCTCCCTTTTGTTGTCAGCTAGTATCTAAAAGATGCTTTAGGTTTTAGAGTTTTCTTCCAAACTATCTTATACCATTTCATCTTTATGGAGTAAGGCTTGAGCAAATTTAGCTATGATGAGTTAGTGAAAAGATTTGATTTTTTAGGTAAACAGAGAGTTTTATCTTTCCTATTTATATTTAGAGAGTATTTAGGAAGGTAATCCTCTAATCTCCTTGATCCTATAAAGTTGAATAACTAAGTCCCTTCATGTATAACCTCTTTCACTTTGGATTTTAGAGTAATTCTAACTTTCAATTCATTTACCTCTTCTCTAGAGATTAAAAGATTACGATTAGAAACATGAAATCTTCAAATCTAGGCTTCCTAAGTTTATTTTTACTTTACGATATTTGAGAGTAAGTGTATGTAATATAAGCTATGATAGAACTCAAAATAAGGGGATTTTGAACATTAGAGGAGGTTTATGTTGCACTTTTTTAAATATTAATTCTTAACCATTGAAAATCTAAGAAAGCTTTCATAATACTCATCATGATTCCAAAAAGTAGGGGTCAACTCTACTGAATAAGATCAAATCATCTGCAAAGATAACTGAGATAGCTTCATCTCCTTGCTTTTATAATGATACACAAAGGTAAGACAACTTTGAATCTTATACTGCATCATTTTGGAAAGCACTTGTATAGCAAGGGAGAATAGGTAGGGGATAAAGGGGCCCACTACCTAATTCCTTGGTATCTTTCACAATCTTGGAGGGACATCCATTTATTCGTATACTATACGAAGCTGTTGATATGCAAGCATTGATCCATTAAATGAATTTGATGGGAAAACAAATATTCTAATATTGTGAATAATGAAGCCCTAATGAATTGTGTCAAATGCCTTAGTGAACGTTGATCTTTACTACACAACTTCTTACACTACAAGAAATTATCATTTTATCAACGAAAATTACCGTCGGTAAATGGATAATTTCCGTCGGTGATGGTAATCACTGACTGAATTTGGTGCCGGGAAAATTGGTCAGTGAATTTCCCATAGGTAAAACTACCGACCGAAATATTCCGTCGGTAATTAACGACGGTATTAACGACGAAAAGTTGTTGTCGGTATTTATATAACGACGGAAGGGGCAAGTGAGATTCCGTCAGAGAAATTTACCTACGGTCATTTGGTCCATCGATGAGGCGAAGGTATCTTCAACCAATTTTTCGACGGTTTTATTTACCGTCGGTAAATATGGATATTTTTGTGACGGACAAATTTTCGTCGGTAAGAAAAGATTGTATTTTTTCATTTCCATATGATGATAATGTTATATTATATATATAATTTTTTATTTGTATTATGTTATATTATTCGTTCATAATATATTAATTTGTATATATAGTTTGAATAATGAGAAAATTAATAAATAATAAAACATATAAAGAATTTAATTTAATTATAAAAAAAGAAGAAGGAACAAATCTTATATTTTTTAATTGAAAACAAATGACAATGTTAAGCTAATGTCGTGGTGATCATGGATGCTCTGAACTGTTTCCCCCCCCCCTCTTTAACATTTCCATCTCCTGCCTAAGTTGAGCCATCTACTCCATGTGCTGTCTCTCCTTAGTCATCTGCTCCACCTCCGCTCTCATCTTAGTAAGTTGCTCCATCTCCTCTCTCATCTTAGCTGCCTGCTCCATCTGCTCCATCGACTTTCTGATCTTTGATACCTGCTCCAGCTCCGTCCTTATCTTCTCCCTCATCTGCAGAGTCAACTCTTCACTCATCTGCAGACTCATCTCCTCTCTCATCTACAGACTCATCTCCTGTCTCAACTGCTGAGTCATCTCTGCTATCAGCTGTTCTCTCATCTGCAGACTAATCTCGTCTCTCATCTTAGCTATCTCCTCCATATGCTGCTGATGTTGAGTAACCAGCTGCTCACTTTGATTAACTATCTGCTCCCTTAATGTGTCCACTATGGCCCGGAGCTCCGAAACTTCATGAGTTTGCGATGGCCGAGCAGATGCTGTTGTACTAGAAAGGGAAGACCGTGAATAACAGGTGTTTGCATATGAGCCCAGGCCGAATATTTTTCCACGACGGTCCCTGCCACCTGCGACATCAAGATATGTCTGAGTCTCATCCACAGGTTGTTCCTCCTGAGATTGTCGTTGAATATTTTGTTGTATTTGGGCCTATTAAGAAGCAATCTTTACATTAGTAATTAAGGTATAATTGTAAAGAAATTATTAAAACATGTTAATCTTTACATCTGCTCTATGTGATGTCTCTCCTTAGTCATCTGCTCCACCTCTGCTCTCGTCTTAGTAAGTCGCTCCATCTCCTCTCTCATCTTAGCTGCCTGCTCCATCTGCTCCATCGACTTTTTGATCTTTGATACCTACTCCAGCTCCGTCCTCATCTTCTCCCTCATCTGCAGAGTCAACTCTTCACTCATCTGCAGACTCATCTCCTCTCTCATCTACAGACTCATCTCCTGTCTCAACTGCTGAGTCATCTCTGCTCTCAGCTATTCTCTCATCTGCAGACTAATCTCGTCTCTCATCTTAGCTATCTCCTCCATATGTTGCTGACGTTGAGTAACCAGCTGCTCACTTTGATTAACTATCTGCTCCCTTAATATGTCCACTGTGGCCCGGAGCTCCGAAACTTCATGAGTTTGCGATGACCGAGCAGATGTTGCTGTACTAGAAAGGGAAGACCGTGAATAACAGGTGTTTGCATATGAGCCCAGGCCGAATATTCTTCCACGACGGTCCCTACCACCAGCGACATCAAGATATGTTTGAGTCTCATCCACAGATTGTTCCTCCTGAGATTGTCGCTGAATATTTTGTTGTATTTGGTCCTATTAAGAAGAAATCTTTACATTAGTAATTAAGGTATAATTGTAAAGAAATTATTAAAACATGTTAATTTCACTTACATTGACTTCTCTACATCGAGTGTTGATAAAGGTGACACCATCATTTTTCTTCGTGTGTGTGTGCAAAAATATCTGGATAGGTGTAGGCTTCGTGCCCAATGTCTTTTCCTACATATATGACATAAATTTTCAGATGTTAACTAGAATTTAAAAAAATTTCGGCAGAGTTTCCTCTATATATATGATATTTGTCCCCTGTTCAACAAAGAAAACAACTTCACACAGCCATATATGGCACCAGACATTTATATCATAACCATTGTGTTCAATAAAGCGAAGCAAAATATATGTAAAATTGGTGTGAGAAAGTAGATACCTACTAGTCTATGTGCATGCTCGTAGTGGGTAATTGATCCTCCCGTATGCACTGGAAGACTCGCACCTCCCAGCCCTCCACGTCTGTTGGCCGAATTACGCTCTGATATGGACATTGCCACAGGTGATGTCCAATATTCTGTCCAACAAGTCCAAATTTCCTCCAAAATATAACACGGTCGTGCACCAACCTAGCATATCGCATTAATTAATTCGCGATAACGTATACGAGCTTTCTTTTCCCAGTGTTTATACATGCTGGCGTTGAAACAAGAATCCCAGTAAAATTCTTTTTGAAATAAGAAGAGTAAGAATAACAAAATGTTAAAATTTTTATGAACATTGTGAATATAAAGCAATGTAACAAGAAAATAACTATTATTTGTACCTCAAACTCCTGAAAGTATAATTGCTTTGTGGTGTCAGATAAATTCTTCCACACATAACCCTCTGGTTCAATTCTTTGCTTGAACAAAGAAGTCAAATTTCTTGAAATTGGTCCAGACGGAACCAACCTAACATGGCAAATTATGTTATCCTATGTAAAAATTGGTAAAAGTAAAAGTTGATAATAAGCAAATTGTGAAGTGCTTTGATTTCACTTACTGTTCATTGACAATAGAAACAAACTTTCTTCCTTCAGGTCCCTCAGTGCCAGGCTGACGGACGTCTTCTGCTTTCGGTACGCTGGTGTTGGAAGATATATGCGTTGGGGAAGGGGATGGTGTAGGCTAAGAAGCAGGCGGTTATGCCTCAGCTGCAACTCCCGGCACGAGAGGTGGAGGAGGGTGAGTCAATAGGAGCGGCTAATTGTGACAAACCACCTTCACTTAAGCTCCCCCGAATATGGCTCAAAACCTCGATCGCATGACCTCACGTTGTCTCTTCGGTCCCATTCTTTTCCTGAAATTCAATTTTGCCCAATTCTCTACATGTACAATTAATAATTTGAAAGCAATATTTTACACAACACATAGAGAAGAAACTATGACAAATTTGAAGGTTAACATATTGTTATCAACAATAAATGAACCTTAACAATAATATAAATATGCACTGTTTAATGACGTCTTACAGATACAACAACAAATCAACGTGAAAGCTTAGTGTTATAATGTCTGGCAGTACAAAAGCACATTGATATAATCATTTTTTTGGATTCCATATAACATGGGAGTCGGTAAAGGTAAAAGAGTCTCCAATGTTTGGGTTCCCGAGAAGAGTTCTCGCATGTTCAAACGCACCAATGGGAACAGTGAAACTTCGTCCACCTGCTGTACGTTGTTGATCACATTCTTGCAATAGTTTTGAAGCTATAGCTATACTTGTTGAGGAAACAGTGAATGACTTCCCTGTCTTACAATGGAAGACTAATTCTCCGGATGAACTACTAACAGGAACAAATCTACCTAAAACATAATCAGTGAAGAAATGTTGAAACCGTGATATTAACAAACCATATAAGTAACGAAAATGGTATATTAATGCATATGTGATTGTGCAGATGAGGTTTGCAGAATAGTAGAGGAGTTGATAATACCCGATCTTCCTATTCCGTTATAATTTGTCGTGACATTGCTGTCACCTTTATCGGCAGACATGTCCCCTCCGAGTTTAAAGGATGCTTAAACACGTAAGATTGACAATGAAATGAGAATACTTGTTGCACTCTAAGCCCTAACTCTATTAGATTTCCATCAAACTTAAGTAGCATCAGCTTCAGTCCAATCTACTTCACTTACTAGCTACGCACAATGGATCCACCAATTAACATACTTGATAAAAATAAGTCAAATAATAATTTAAAAAAGATCTATAAATGTAACATCCCATCACCGATGGGAAGGGTATTTTAGTAAATTGAGACGGGGTAGGAATATTGAATTGTATCTCAGCATGAACATACATCATATAGCCTCTATAATGATGATTGTTTTGCACATGCACATGGTATATATGCATTCCTGACATTTCCCGGCTTAGGTTTCTAATTGAGATCTTTTATGAAATTTGTGTCATAATTGTATTTAAAAAAAATTATTCTAAGTGCGCCATAAATTGTTTTCTAATTTAAGAAATTTTCAGGAATTTTTCTGGATTTTTCCGGAGAAAATTCCCGGACCGGAAAAAAATCGCCAGTTGGTGAATCGGTCGATTTTCGGTAGCGAAAATTGCTACCCAATGACACTGTATTATTGGGTATATTATTTTGGGATTGAAATTAGGATCATTGGAATTGATTGGGTTAATTTTGGACTAGGTTTAATTGATTAAAGTATGACTATGTTGACTTTTCCTCACCATTTGTTTAGCTAATCCTATTAAGCCACCTAGCCTCTCATTAACCATCCCACCCACGGTTATCACTTTAGGAAAGAAGGAAAACTAGTTTTAATTGTGTAGAAACTTCTTTCCACCGAAATCACTCAACTCTTTCCACCACCATCGATTTTCTTCTTCTTTCTTCAAACCTTCCTCCAAACATAAGAGCTTCTTCATGCCATCAAGTTATGTTCTTCCCATGATGATGATATGCATGTTTGATGTTAGAAGAAAGTAGAGAAAGTGAGAAATTGGTGTGCCTTGAAGTGGAAAAGCTAATTAGGTAAGTTAGTTTAATTAAGTTTTTAATGATGCTTAAGTATGAATTTTATGAATCATCGTAGGTAGAAACATTGAATGGGGGTTATGGTATGTTTATTATGATTATTGATGCCTTAAATTGATGATAATTATTGTTTGAATTAATGGGTATAAGATTAGGGTTAGTTATGAATTGAAAGTAGGATGAGTGATGAATGGTTTTAGCTTGATTGTAATTGCATTTTGATGATGATTTGTGCATAGGAATTGAGAAATTAATGCTGCCAAAATGTGACTGTTAGCCCTAGTGAATGTATGAATATTGTAGGTACTGATTTTGTGTTAAAATGAGATGCCTATGGTAGTAGGAATTGAATTGGTATGATAGGAAGTGAATTGGTGAAGTAAAGCTGAAAATTGATTTTTGACTTAGTATACTGATTTGATCATAACTCGTTGTTTAGATATGCAAATTAGGCAAGGTTTGTGCCCAATTAAACTTTGGGATGTTGGCTACAACTTTGTGTGAAATAGGTGTTGTTAAATTGTAATGCTAGAAGGGTAACATTTTGCATGGAAAGTTACTGTTTTATTGCTGTGAACAAGACCCTTGAGCTATGACTTGATTACTTTGTTGATTTTTCTAAATTAATTGATATGGAATTAGGAAAAATGGTCTTTATGAAAGTTGAGGCATATTGAGTTAGCTTTCCATTTCCACTGATCTTGCTAATTTTTCGAGTTGTATATTGGGAGATATGAACTGATTACTATTGACGGGTTTTGAGCATTTTGATGAAACCCAGCCTAAGTGTTGGTTTTGTGAGTAGTCTGCCTGGGAACAATTTTAGAAATTTTTGTGGACTGAATTGGTGTGAGTGATCTTCTGTAAAGTTATAAAGGAAGAAATTATCTTGAAAATGATATATGGCATGTAATTTTTTAAGGTCAGATTTGGGAGTTATGATTTTGCAAAAACTGAACCTAAACTAGGTTGTGAATGGCTGATCATGACAGTAGCTTCCATAACAGTTTTGAAATTGTTAGAAATCGAATTGGAGTTTGAGTTCTTCATGAATATTGAATTTTGAGATCTTATCTTTTCAGGGATATAAGGTAGTGAATTTTGTGACTTTTGTGCTAAGAGAATTATTGTTTGGAAAATTACTGTCCAGATTGGTTGATTTCAGTAGGCAGATTCTTTGTAGAATTGTTTGACCTTGTTAGCTAGTGAATTTGATTTTGGGTTGTTAATGAAAGTTGTAGATAACATTGTGATCTTACGGCCTTAATTATTGTGTAATTGTTGACTGAAGAATCAGAGAGTTATTGAATTTGCAATGTACTGCCCTGTGTTGATGGGTTTTGAGTAGGCAGTAGGTTTGATAGGATTTTTGACACCCTTAGGGGTGAAATTGATTTTTATGGTCTTCTTGGGAATTTTAGAGGGTTTCATGATCTTTCCAATGAGATATAGTTTGTAATTTTCTGAATTGTGTGCAATGAGTTATGGGTGTTGAAAGTTGGCTTGAAATCAAGAAAATAAAGAAGGGAATAAGGGTTATGTATATATATAGATATTAATTGTTTAAGTTGAATTTTGGTTTCTTTTGTCAATTTCTTTTCCGTCCGACGTCCGATTGACCTGATTTTTGAGGCATCGGATTTGTGACATATTGAATTTCTTTTTGTGAGAATTTGGGAATTTTTAGACGGGAAATTGACGTGGCCCCGGGCAACGGAGCCTTTAATCACTGTTTTGTTTAATTGGGGACCTATAGAGGTCCGAATTGCGCACCGTCAGCGTCAATAGCTTTCTAATTTTTAGATGGAATTTTTATTATGGGAAAATTTTAGATTAGGGCCGGGAATGCCATGAACATGCATTATACACGTTTTACTTATTCCATGTGCATTGTTTGATATTTCTAATTATACAGTTGGTAATGTGTACTCATTTCCATTATTATAGAGGCTCAGTTGGAACGTCATCCCACGGACGTTGCAGAGACTTCCCGGCATTAGCTCGGAAGTTATTAGGTGAGTAACCTAGATGGTTCCTCGGTTAGTAAGTGTTTATAATTCTGCACTTAGAACCCTGTGGAGAATAATGGTGGGAAAATTGTGTTTGTTTGTACCTAGATTGCGGACCGGAGGTCCGATGAATTGGAGAATTCTGACATAAAAGTGTTATATGTGATTTTCTTGCAATTACATGTGCGAGACTTATGTGTATATGTTGAATTGGGATCTGATATGATGTTGGTGTTGTTTTATTTGGACATATGCATTTCATGCATAATTGCATGATCAGTAATTGGCAGTTGTGACCAGAGCAGCCAACGAGAGCTTAAAGCTCAACGTGATTGGGCCTTGAGCCCACAGTGATTCAGAACCTAAGGCTCACCGTTTAATGCGCCCTTAATGGGACAGTTTTAGGCACTCGGTCACAACAACGTAATAAATTGGAAAAGCGTCACATATGCATTTCATGTGCATTTGAATTGGTTCTTTTGACTGATATCATAATAATCATGTGGTACTTCTGAATGTGTTTTAATAAAATAACTGTATGTATCTGTGATATACTGTGTATATGCATGAATTGGGTGAACCATCGATGATGGTTCTTCACTGAGTTCGCAAACTCACCCAAAATTGTAAATTATTTTTCAGGACCGAGAGAGTAGACTTATAGCTCCAGAGGGACTTTTCCTGCCATGTAGATTGAGTTGCCAAGAGAAGTCATGGCAAATGTGCCTGGCCACCGGCACTTTTGAGGGATGACCTAGCTAGCTTTTTGTTTGATTTTCTTTTGGAGTAATGTACAGAACATACCAGTTGTGTAAATCTACTGCTTTGAGGTTATGAAATGAGAATTTATGGTTTCAAAAACATTAGTGAATTTCATATTACTGCTTTATGATTGTTGATGCCATGTGGAGTGTTAGTGGTTGTTCGTAGCACACCCTTATCGTAGGGTGTGTATCGGAATGACCTACGGGCGTCCCGGTACATATCCTATGGTAAGGGGCTGCTACAATAAATAATTTTGGCAATTATTTATACTTAATTTCATTGAAACCCCATATTTATTTTGAAGAATGCGCAATTTCATTGAAACCCCTTATTTATTTCGAAGAATGTCCAACACTTTTCAATACCCAACTTTTATTTCGAAAGCACTAAAAGAATGGTTAATTTGCAATACTATTACGAAGCTTTTTCAACCAAGAGTTAAGGCTAGGAATAAATACTAACTAATGAATATTAAATTCATGTATGTCTCAGGCTATCAGAGTCTCTTCATTACATATATTTTTCAATTCATAATAATTCAATGTCCATTATCACTTTATAGGGAATTCGCATACCAATTAGATTTTTCATTTAATGATAGGGAAATTGGAAAGTTGTTTGTATAGTGATGCTTATAGCATATATTTCACCTTTTGTGGTTTTTATTTATATGATTTGTTTATTTAATATTGAGTGATTTGAAAATCAATTATTCTCCTTTTATATGAACATCTTCCTCAAAAGCTATACATTTGGTTCTTAAATTTGTGTCTCATTAATGAAGTTTTTGTCTTTTATTTAATGCCTTTATGCTTAATGTAACATTAATATTTGTATGTATATAAATAGAGATAGATGGCTGGGGATGGGAAATTAACTATATTTTATAGTAATAAGTTTGTGGCATAACCAATCCTACAATGACCAACCTTTTAGAATTTTTTCAATCCAGTGTCTAAGCACATAAATTTTTAATTGAGTGACCAACTTTTGAAACCTTAATAGTTTAGTTCAAAATGTTAGTTCTGTTAGTAATTTGTTGATTTGACTAACTAAATCTTTGTTGTTTATCAAATATAGATATTCAATTGAAAATATTTTTCTACTCCTATCTAAGCATAGCCACTATTTTTCCAAATGTACATCTACATATTATAAACAACAAAGATTCCATTAGCCATATCAACAAATTGCTAATAGAACTAAAGTTTTAAATTGAACTATTAAGGTTTTAAAAGGTTGTTCACTCAATTAAAAGCTTAGGCATTGGATTGAAAAGAATCATATAAAGTTGGGCACTTTAAAGTTGGTTATACTGAATTTTTCTGTAAGAAATGTGTGGATTATATGGGTGGAGATGTTGAAAACATGGGCACTAAAATTGATAGGTTTTATTATTGGGACCTTAAGAGGATGCTTATGGAAGATATTAAAGGATCCAGAGGAAATAAGTTATTGTATAAATTGTTAACTTGTAGTCTATAAGATGGGTTGATGGAGATGAGAAAGAGTAATGATTATATGGAGATATGTAAGCTCATTACAAAACATAAGTAGATAGAGATCTATATTGATCATAGATCTAATTTGCCACATTTAGACTAAAATGTGAATGGCCTAAAGATGCTATTGATTGAGGTTATTATTAGGATTTGCATATTATGTCCCTATAAATGTCAATTAGTCCATTATTTTATAGTTTAAGAATGAAGATGTAACTAAGTAAGAAGTTGTGGTTGTAAATAGTAGTGACATTTGTAGCACCCCTTACCATAAGGTATACACCGGGACGCCCGTAGGTCATTCCGATACATATCCTACGATAAGGGTACACTACGAACAATCACTACTGTACCTCATATGGCATCAATAATTATACAGCATCAATATGAAAACCACTAATTTTTTTAAAACCATAAATTTTCTTTTTCATTTCATAGGATCAACAACAGTAATGTACATAACTATCAGTTTTTTTTCATTGTTTGTACATAGCTTCAAAGAAAACTACTACAAAAACCTAGCTAGGTCATCCCTAAAAAATGCCAGCTGACCGACCTATGTGCCATGACTTCTCTTGTCAACACGATCTACATGGCAGGAAAAGTTCCTATGGAGCTTAGAGTCTACTCTCTCGGTCCTGAAAAATAATTTGCAATTTTGGGTGAGTTTGCGAACTCAGTGAGGAACCATCATCGATGATTCACCCAATTCATGCATACACAAACAGATCACATTTATACCATAATAATCCATTCAGAAGTACCATATGATTATTCACATGGGCACAAAGCAATTTACTTTTCACCCAATCAAAACATTCAATCAAATGCATATGTAATGCGTATGTGACCTTTTTTTTCAATTTATTACGTTGTTGTGACGGAGCACCTAAACTGTCCCATTAAGGACGCATTAATCGGTGAGCCTGAGGCTCTGAGTAACTGTGGGCTCGAGGCCCAATTACGTTGAGCTTGAAGCTCTCGGTGGTCGCTCGGTCACAATCGCCAATTATCGATCATGCATTTATGCATGGGATGCATATGACAATATAAAGCAAAGCCCACATCCAAATTCATCCCAAATCAATGCAGTCAACAAATAGTTCACAAAATCACAATCACAACAGAACACTCCTATGTCATAATCTCCCACATACATCGGACAACTTCGGTCCGGAATAGAGGCATAGACAAACGCAATAGTCCCACCATTATTCTCCACAGTTTTATAAGTGCAAAATATAAACAAATTATAATTGAGGAACCATCTAGGTTACTCACCAAATAGCTTCCGAGCTAATGTCGGGAAGTCTCGGCAACATCCGTGTGATGAACTTCCAACTGTGCCTCTATACCAAGCAAAATTATCACACATTACCAAATGTATATTCAGAAGTATCAAACAATGCACATGGAAAAATTAAAACATGTAAAATGCATGTTCATGACATTCCCGGCACTAATTCACAAATTCCCATTACAAAAATTCCTTTTAAAAAATTAGAAAATCATAGCCACTAAAATCACTCAATTCGGACCTCTATAGATACAATTATAAATAAAACACGCATCAAAAAAATTATTTTCCGGTCCTCTCACGTTGACCTAATCGGTCCATGTCAATTTCAGCTCTAAAAATTCCCCATTTCACAAATAAATGAAATTAAATATTTTCCGAATCCGATGCCTCGAGAATCAGGTCAATCGGACGTCGGACGGAAAAGTAATTGACAAAAGAAACAAATTGGGCCAAATTAATTACCACATAATAAATAATTAATAAAACAAAAATTAAAAAATTAAAATAAGAAGAAAGGGACGCAGCCCTCGCAAGCTGCGAGGGCTGATCACCCTCGCGAGGTGCGAGTCTCTGCAATTGATTTTTGATTTTTTTTTTAAATTTTTTCAAAACCATTGTTAAACCTTCCCTCTTTCCATAATTCATAACTTTTAGCACTGACATTGAAAAATCACAAACTTGGTCTCATTGGAAAGATCATGAAAAATCCTACAAGTTTCATGAAGAGTAAAAAATCCAATCTCACCTCTAAGGGTGTCAAAAATGCACTCAAAACTTCTGCCAAATTACAAAATTGCCACAACAGAACATCATTTTTCCAAAAATCATAACTTTTCATACTCTTTGTCACAAAAACCAAATTTTATATCAATAAAAAGATCAAAACAAATGCTACAAATTTCATGAACAAACTGAAAACCAATTCCATCATTAAACAACTCAATTTCTCAATCAAAGCTTCAGCCTATCCAAATCATTCTCAACAGAAACCCTATCTTTCAAAATTCATAACTTTTCAACCCATTATCGAAAAATTACATACCCTATAGCTATACAAAGCTTAGACAATTTACTACAATTCTCAAGAAGAACTTAGCACCCAATTCCATCTCTAACTAGGTTAAAATCTCCCATTACTGTGGCTGTCCAAGAAAACAACATTTAACCTAAACCATAACAAAACTTTACAAATTTATGTCTAACAATCCTTACATCCAAAATTCACACAAAATACCTAATTATAAAGCTAACACAATCCTATACAACTTTCCAGAAGATAACTTAAGCCAATTTCACCACTAACAGCCCCAAATAAATACCAGAACATAAATAGCACAAAACCTGTTCACTTAGAGCATTGCACACCAAAACACAATTTGGACTGAATTACCATTTGAACATTAACAGACCATAACTTTAAATCTACACATCAAATAAATTCATACTTAGTGGATTTAGAAAGCTAACACAAAAATCTTCAACTTTCATGAAGACCAAAGTAGCAAATTCAATCAAATTCATTCCTAAAAAAATCATTAAAGTTTCAGGTCACAAGGTTCGGATACTGTTCACACAGCACCTAACAATTCACTTTGCATGCCAAAATTAAAATCCTTAAGGTCAGAATTGGACAAAACGTCCTTCATATGAAATCTAGCCATACTTCTTAAGTTTAATTTAAAACAACCCTCAGCTCAATTGGACAACCATATCAAAAGTTATGAGCCAAAATCTGAAACCTACACAAAGTCACATTTTCCAGATTTCCTCCCTACCTCAACTCTTTTCATTTCATCACTTTACCTACATCAATATGCATCCATTTGGACCTCTAATTCAGCCATAAATTCATCAAAACAATTACTTGAGTAATCCATCACAATTTGGCAGTAACAACATACAAGCTTTTCTTACTTGAATTCCCCATTATTCAACATCAAAATCAATCAAACTAATCCAAAGCATGTTAACAATTCATCTTTTACCAAACATAAACCAATCAAAGAAGCAACCTACCCATACAATTAAACCATAAGCTTTATGAAATTAATGAACCAACAAGCTCAAGAAATGCTTCTACCTACTAACCAAAGGACACAAAACAAGATTCTCACCTAAACAAGCTTTAAGCTCTTAAATTCTCCACTTTTCAAATCACTCCAACTCTTTACCTCTCACCCAAGCCTACGGTCATCACTTCACACATACACAAATCATCATCTTCACAAGGCTTGAGTTTGGTCTTGGTTGTGAATAGAAAGAGCAAACAAGTAGCAAAGGAAACTTTGTATGGGAGGAGAAGAAGGCAATCGAATGAGGAGAATACCAAGGAAGAAGGAGTAAAACCACGGATGAGAGGAGACTTTAGCTTTCAAAGTGATATTTTTCAATGTTTCAAGGAGAAGAGTCGTAGGTGATGAATGAAACAAGACAAAGACATTTAATGCATAAGGAGACTTGTCACTTAATAGAGAAAAAGACAAAAACATCAATGAGGAAGAACTAAAGTTACGGATGGGAGGAACCAAAAGCAACACTTTTTAACTCTTTCACCCTTAGGAAAATCGTGGAAGAGTGACTCACTAGGCTAGGATAACTATTACCCATTTAGAAAGCTAAGTAGGCAAGTGACATGTGTCACTTGCCACTTGTCCCGGTTTTTATTCTGGTTCCAAATTCTACTCCAATTTCTCGTCAAACTCCAATGACTTAACTTAATAAATCCTAACATCATGTCTCTAATTTTTCAGTGCCATTGGCCAGTCATTTTTGGTACCGGAAAAATCCACTCAATCAGCCACTTGGAAATTTTCCGGTCCGAACATTAATTTCCAAAAATTCCAGAAAAATTTTCACAAATCCCTAAAAATGTAAAACACACCTAGAGCACTTCAATTCAATTTTTCAAACACAAATATCACATAATTCATAAAAAGTTTCATTTAGACACATATGCTAGGAAATGTCATGAATGCATGTACAATCATTTGCACGTGTAAAAATTACCATTCATATTTATATATAGGCTATAAGATGCATGTGCATGCCGAGATATATTTAAACATTCCTAACCCGTCCCAATTTACCAAAATACCCTTCCCATCGGTGATGGGATGTTACAACATTGATCCAATTCAGCAAAAAGATAATTTATTTATTGATATACGGATTAAAAATGAGTTTAATTTAGTTTTGGATAATAAAGAGTTTGAATTATTTAAAGATTTAGATGTTACTTTTAAAAGGGGACAACAGGTGAAAAATCAAAAGATCATATCTACAATATATAATAGAAAAAAGGGAAAGTTTATGGGAAAAATAGAGCAAATGATAAAAATAATAGTGATGGGAATGGTGTATAATATGAAAATATGGCATCTTACTTTGACTTAGACTACATTTATAGTTTTGAAGAACAAGGTAGTTCTAATGTTAATAAGGGGCTAAGACATAAATCAAAATTTCATACATTCAACTCTTATAAGAGAAAGATTGAGATTGAGTTTGGTATGGTATTTGAAGATTTTAACCAATTCAAAGAAGCACTTTATAAGCTTATTATTGATAAAAGAAGGGAGTTTATTTTTGATAGGACTAAACAATTTGTGAGAAATGTACAATCTATAAGTAGGTATTGCAAATGGTACATTTCAACCAACTTTGTGAGATATTTAAATAGTCTTCAAGTAAGTATTTTCAATTTGTTTGGTTATTCCAGTGATTATTTAGGCATAATTGGTATTATATACTAACTACTCATATACATGTATATATGATGGAGTTTCTAAGTAGAAGCACACATGCAATCTTAGTTTGTGTAATTAAATTGTGTGTATAGAGTGGCTTACTGAAAATTACTTTAATAACCTCCTTGGAGTCAATTGAGCTTAATAGACTTAAGGAAGTTTGTTAAGAAAGATTCGAGAGTTGATGTCAAGTATGATAAAACATTTGTAATAGAGGAAATGCAAGGAGAAGTAAGAGTAACAAATGACAAGCTGTGGGATTATAATTAAGAATTATTAAGGTCAAATCCTAGTAGTAGAGCTAAAATAGTATTAAAATGACATCACTTGGAGATGACTTCAAGCTAGTATTTAATAAAATGTATGTGAGTTTTGAATATTTTATGAAGTGGTTCTTAGCTGGTCATCAAAGGTCAACAAGAGTAAATGGATTGTCTTTTAAAAACAATTTTTTATAAAAAGGTGAGAGCAATAGGAAAAGATCAAAATAATCAAATATTCCTTATGGCACAAGCTGGAGTTTGTATTAAAACAATAGACATTTAGAGCTTTTTTTTGAGTTATTGAATAATAACTCTGATATAAAAGATAAAGATAAATGGGTGGTAATTTTTTCTTAAAAAAGGTTTAGATTACACTTTATTTTCTTTTATAGCGTAAATTTGCTTATATTAGTTATTTACTAATATCTGTCTATTAAATGTTGCATAGGATCTTGGGGAGGAAGTAAGCAGCTCCCAAGGGTTAAAGTCATGTTTTATGTAAGAGACATATTTGCTTTTTGGGTAGAAGGGATAATAAAAGAATCAAATTAGAAAGACTATTATGTCAATATTATAAGCCATCTAATGAACTTGACTTTTTTTTAATATTTAATGGAGTTAGAAGATGAATTGGAAGATGCTCATAGGAATTTACTAAAAATCACAAAGGAAAAGTGGCTAAACAATATTTCAATACTTTATTCAATTATGATATTATAAATAATAATCTTTGTAAAGTGTTTAATAGGAGTATTATAGAAGCTTGAACAAAGACTATTATTATAGTGGTTGAAGAAATTATAGTGCACATGATAAAGAGATTGGTTAAGAATAGGAACATAAAATTAAATGGAGAGATGTCATTAGTCTAAGAATAAATAGCAAAATGAAAGTTAATGAGGAATTAAGTATTAAACTTGAGAATAATGATTATGTTGGATTTAGAGTAATACATAAAGATTTGAACATATTGTAAACTTTTGACATTTGAATATAGTTATAGAAGTTAGGATGTGTTAGGAATCTTATGTCCGTATGCCATTACTTCCATTGAGTACACCAACAAATAACCTAGAAAATATTTATCAAATTGGTTAATGAAGGACAATTATCTACAAGGTTATTATAATATGATGGTCCTAGCTTAACGAGACAAATTTTGGCTTAAAAGCAAATATAAACCACCATTACCACCTCAATTTATAAAAAAGTCAAGAAGATCAAAGAAGAATAGAAGAAAGGAGGACTAGGAGAATCCCAGTAAAGATTGTTAAGGAGAGGAATGAAAATGACTTATCAAATATACCTCTAACAAGGACATAACAAAACTGTATGCCTAATGTAAGCTGCAATTGATAGATTTGAAAGATTAAGTGTAAGTTAACACATTAGATTTAATATTACTTATTTGTCTCTTAGTTATATATCTTTAAAACGGAACCAATTTTCCAAATACGTACTACATGTGATGTCCAAGCGAGTAGTTGTACTATTAATCCAGAAAGTCTACTACCAAAGTCTAAAATAAATAAAAGAAAGATATTAGCTTATAGATATAGGACTTTCTAAGGTAAGGAAAATCAACTGCTAATGACAAGATGAGTCGTAACACAATAAAGGTTATATTCATTTATAAATCATAAAGTCTTATAGATTTTGAATTTAATTTGATAGTTGTTTTACCTTTTGATTATTTGTAGCTATTTTTATTTGGGTGAACCAAATACAAGGATGAGGAGGAAAAGATCAAAAAACATATGGGAGTATTAAAGAGGGTCATTGAATTAGAGTGTCAAGAGCACTTACTTTTGCTATTTTGTAAATGTTATAACATCTAGGATAAAGGCCAACAACATAGACTTGTGTTATTTTCTAATTTTGCAATTGTTAACGGCATTGACTTTTACTATTTTATCACTTACTTCTATTATTTTATAAATTCCAAATACTTGATTGGTCTAGTTTCTAAAGAAAAGAAAAGGATGGCTATCATCTTTATTATTATGATAAAATCTAGTGCTTTTATTTGTTATGAATTTAAATATACTTCAAAGTAGAATTTTCTTTTATTTATACTATAAAATAATGAAACATATGTTTTCTTTAAATCTACTAATACCTGACTTTTCTATATATTGAAACTTTTGTTTATGTTTTCCACTACTTTTAGATACAACTTACCTATATTCATAAATTAGAATCACAAATATACATGTTTTGGTTATTGTTGATCATAACAATATCATGAAGAGAATTCCTAAAGTTTTCTATTAGTTAACCTGAGATTAAAAAGTTGTCTTAGGTTTCTCTTTTTTGGCTTATAGAGTGCAATTTTAATTTTTGTATTTCTTCTATAAAGATATCCCTTATAATAATGCACAAGTATTACAATTAAAGCAAGTGATAATGATCTTTACTTTTTTTATTTGAAACTGTTTAAAGCAGCAAAATGTTACATTTATGTTAGAAACATCACTAGCTGTCTCATAAATATAATTTCCTATCTAAAATAATTTTTAATTTGATCAGCTATAAGGGATTGAAAGTTAATATTTGGTTATCCTTAGATCACATTCAATATCAATGTTATAAACTAAACTTGATAAAAGAACAAATGAATTGCAAAAATAGTTAGACTCTTAACATACTAAATTGTATTCATTAAAACCTTAGTACCTCTAATTTAAAATTAAGTAACTACAATAATAGAAAGGAGGAAGTAACTCAATTAGAGGATATAGAGGCTACCCCCATTTTATATTTAGTTCCCAAAACTAAGGAGAATAAGAGTAGAGTAGTGAATCTTCTCTACCATATGTACAACAAAGCTATAATTAAATGCACTATTTAGTAAAAACCAATAATCATGATAGTTCCCCAAATGAAAAATAGACTTGCAACATCCCACTACCATAAGGCAAATACCCGAACACCCGAAGGACATTCAAGTACACACCTTATGATAATGGTATGTTGGAGCAAAAACATATCCAACTTACACATGGCAATCTAACCTACACATGGCATCATCTAACACACTCAAAGTCACTAAATTTTAAAAACCATTCAAATCCTTTCATTTATAAAGCTTACACTAATACCACCAAAAGACTAAGCATAAAAGCTTATACAATATCCAAAAAAAATGACAAAAATAAGGCTAGAACACTTCTGGTGTCAGCTGACAGACCTCTGAGCCATATCTCTAACCAAAAGATTCCTTAAGTCTTGACTAAGGAACTAGGTCTCCTGACTCGTACCTGAAAAGCCACATTGCAAATTTTGATGAGTTTTGCAAACTCCATGAGTGAACCATCATTGATGAATTCACCGGATCATATGCACACATCACATATTACACAAACATTCATAAACAGATACATTTATGATTCAAAACTCATACAATAGAGTATAACATTCAATCCTTGCCAAACAGATCGTATATGAACAAATACATATGCATATGAGACTCACATTCGTTCTTATTGTTGTGAATGAATGCCTATCACATACTTATACAATTGCTGGCCCGTAGGGCTCAATCAGAACAGAATCACAGAGCATAGCTCTACGTGCACACACATATATCACGGAGCAAAGCTCTACATGGAAGCGCTTCATATGGGCAATTCAAGTCACAACGCCTTTATCTGAGCATGCATTTTATGAAATGCATCAATCTGAATATGGCATGTATCACAATCACATATTCAACAGAACTCATATTCATCGGATCTAAATCCGGCATTCAACTTTCGTTGAGGATTCACATAATATTCATAATCACGTTCAGAATTCCATAGCAACCAAAGTAACAATTAGAGCACTTCTAATGCATTCCCAAATATTGATCTCCTCGGACAATTGAAGTCCGGAATTCATAATTAAATCGCAAGCAATAAAACAATATTGGAAGCTTAAACAAATCAAATTAAATCAATCCTAGGAAAACATCTAGGTTGACTCACAGTACGCTCCAATAAGCTATTGCCTGGATGGTCCGGCAATGTCCGATTGGCGTCCGATATGCTCCTCTAAAATAGGCAAAACACATTCACAAATATCACACTTTGCACAATTGAATAAATGTTCTTTCATAAAAATATCAATGTATAGAATGTATACACAATGCATGTTCAATGACAATTCCGGGGTACAATAATGCGATCTTTATCAAAAATCATTTAGGAATCAAAGCCCTCATTAAAACCATGTATTCTTACAATTGAATTGGACCAAACAATGTCAAATAATTTCATAGCTTCATTGACCACTTCAGATTTTTCCTATAGAATATATTCAGGTCAACTTTCCAAACTAAATTAGATCAGGTAAATGACCCAATTAGACAAAACTTCCTTATGTAAAGTTGTTCTCCCATTGCTTAGCTTTCTAAAGACACCAAAATCATTTAATTTGGATCAGTAAACCAAGAGATATCCTCAAAATACTCCAGACGGTTCATAAGTTCCAGCAAAATTTATACCTAAACTTCCAACCAAAATTTGAAACTCATAGAGATAGAATTAAAACTCCATTTCTTCATAAATGTTGTATCCCTATGTCTCTAGTTTACAGGGAATCAAGAATCACCCAAATTAGATCAGTATAGAGAAAGTTATGGTCAAAATACGAAAGCATGTTCGAGCAGTCAAAGGATGGGTGCTCGTCGTGACGAGGGGAAAATATGAGGTCGCGACGAAGAGCCCAAAAAATCAATTTTCTCAGGATTTTTACAACGTTCGCCGCGACGAGTTCAAGGGGGGTCTCCTACATCATGGCGAGGAAGAAAATGAACGTCGCGGAGAGGAAGAAAATGAACGTCGCGGTGAGGAAGAAAATGAACGTCGCGACGAATAAACAAAATAAGCTACACGTCGCGACGAATAAATAAAAACACGTCGCGAGATCTGGTTCTGCAACTCGTCTTCCCCGATTTCTTTTTCCAGATTTTTCACTTCTATATCCAAAATAATCTCTAAAACTTCACTCCAATTAACTCCTAGTCCGGTTCGTAACATTTACATAAGATCAAACTCAAGATTCATTCTTAAACATCAACTTCACTTCTACTGATAAACAACGGACACAATGCATGCATGTATCATTTCGACTATCTCAAAACCCGAACAGAGTGTATACATTCATAGAATTTCAGGCACTCTTCTGTAACTCATTTCAATTTAAACAGATCTCATTTCCTACTTTGCTGAACACATTCCTATATCACAGATTCGACCATCTAGTTCATTCATCAGCGAAACTTAGCTTCCATAACCTCACATGCATGCGTTCATCTCCACTATAAAACATCATTTAACAACAACAACACTCAACTTAAACATAACTTACCTGAATCGGCTAAGAATTCCAGCAAGACCAATTACAAACAGCAAAAGTCCCACAGTTTTCTTTCGGATTTCAAGTGTTTCATCACCGAGAATCCTTGCATGCATTTTTCCTAACTCAACTCATACTCGTGTATGCTATACACGCCTTACACGTGTCCTCTCTAACATAAGCCATTTGTCACACAATAATTAGTCCATGTGTCACAATAGGATTGGTCCAAAAATAAATATTTTTTTCTAAAATTCACTAAAAATCCCAAAATGTCTTAAATAATATCAAAATCACCAAAACACATTTTAATCACAATTAATAATTCAATTGTACCCGGAAATGTCAAGGAATGCATGTACAATCATATAAATGTGCAAAAAAATGTGCATGTCACAATTAATAATGCATGAAGTGCATTTTCCTAATTTCCCATCAATTAATCAAAAATTACAATTCTAGCCCTAGCATGGGTAATGGGATGTTACAACTCTCCCCTCCTAACAAAAATTTCATTCTTACCTAAAAGATCAAACAGGTAGGGGTACTGACTCCTCATGTGCTCCTCCGTTTCCTATGTGACTTCTTCACTCGAATGATTCTTCCAAAGGATTTTCACCATTGGGATCACTCGGTTCCTCAATTGCTTATTCTGATAGCCAATTATCTTCACAGGTTCCTCAACATAACTCAGATTACTAGAGACTTCAATCTCCTGAGTCGGGATCACATGAGTTGGATCTGACCGATATCGCCTAAGCATACTCACATGGAACACATTATGAATCTGAACCATTTCCGAAGGTAAGGCTAGCCTATAAGCCAATGGTCCAATTCTCTCAATGATCTCAAATGGACCAATATACCTCGGACTTAACTTACCCTTCTTGCCAAATCTCAAGACACCTCGCCAAGGTGATACTCTCATAAATACCTTGTCACCAACCTGATACTCCATATCTCGCCTGCGTTGATCCACATAGCTTTTCTGTCTATCTTGTGCCATTTTAATTCTGCTACGGATCAATTTCACCTTATCAATTGTATCTTGAATCAATTCTGGGCCCTTGATAATTCGTAGACCCTCTTCATCCCAATATATAGGCGAATGACACTTCCTGCCGTACAATGCCTCATATGGAGCCATATCAATACTGCTGTGATACTGATTATTGTAGGCGAATTCAATCAAAGCTATATACTTATCCCATGCTCCCTGAAACTCCAAAACATAAGCTCGGAGCATATCCTCGACAGTCTTGAGCGTTCTCTCGCTCTGACCATCTGTCTGAGGATGAAAGGCTGTACTGAAACTCAGCTTGGTACCCAAAGCTGTTTGTAGACTACCCCAAAATCTCGACGTAAATCTAGGATCCCTGTCCGATACTATAGACACTGGAACCCCGTGTAACCTCATAACTTCATCCACATATCGCTGAGCCAACTGATCCAAAGAATAATTCTCCCTCACTGATAAGAAATGAGCCGATTTGGTCAGTCTATCCACAATGACTCAAATGGCATCATGTTGCCTCGGAGTCCTAGGCAAACCCATAATGAAATCCATCGTGATGTGTTCCCATTTCCACTCCGGAATGGGTAACGAATGCAATTTTTCTGCTGGAGTCTGATGCTCAGCCTTGACCTGCTGACAAGTTAAACACTTAGAAACAATTTCTGCTACTTGCTTTTTCATACCAGCCACCAAGAATGCTTTGTTTCAACAGTTATACATCTTGGTAGTACCAGGATACATAGCATAAGCTGCTAAATGAGCTTCCTCTAAAATCTCTTTCCTCAGATTATCAACATTTGGCACACATAATCTCTGCTTTAACCTCAAGGTATCATCTCTCACTTCAAACTCAGAATCTAGATTCACTTTCAGCTTCTCAATTAACTTCACTAAATTTGGATCTCTGCTCTGAGCCTCTTTGATACATTCAACCAAAACAGGTCTCAACTTCAAAGTAGCTATCAATGTATCATTCTGCTCCAAACTCAAATCAACATTCAGTTCCTTCAACTGAACTAGGTTAGGTAACCTCGATACCTGCACTTGTGCCACATCGCTATATGATTTCCTACCAAAGCATCACCACAACATTAACTTTGCGGGATGATACTCAATCGCAATCATAATCTTTTAACAATTCTAACCATCTCCTCTGTCTCATATTTAACTCCTTCTGGCTCAACAGATACTTCAAACTTTTGTGATCAGTGAATACCTGAAATGTCTCTCCATATAGATAGTGTCTCCAAATTTTCAAAGCAAAAACCACTGCAGCAAGTTCTAGATCATGAACTGGATAATTAAGTTGATGAGACCTCAACTGTCTCGATGCATAAGCTATTACTTTACTATGCTGCATTAGAACACATCCTAGACCCTGATGTGATGCATTGCTGTATACAACATAACCTCCCTAGCCAGACGGAATAGTTAACACTGGTGTCGCAGTCAACCGATGCTTAAGCTCCTCAAAACTCCTCTGACAATTATCACTCCATCTGAACGGCACATTCTTTCTCAAAAGTTTTGTCAAAGGGGCCGAAATCAGTGAAAATCCCTCGACAAACCTTCTGTAATACCCGGCTAATCCAAGAAAACTTCGGATCTCAGACACATTCTTTGGAGCCTCCCACTTCATTACTGCTTCAATTTTCTTTTGGTCAACTTGAATGCCTTGTCCAGACACTATGTGACCCAAAAATATTACTTGATTAAGCCAAAATTCACACTTAGTGAACTTGGCATATAACTGTTTCTCCCTCATCAACTGAAGAACCATTCTCAGATGTGCCATATGATCTTCTCTACACTTTGAGTACACCAAAATGTCATCAATAAAGACAATTACAAACTGATCTAAATAAGGTTGGAATACTTTATTCATCAAAGCCATAAATGCTGCCGGAGCATTAGTCAAACCAAATGGCATCACCAAAAACTCAAAGTGCCCATATCTGGTTCTAAATGCACTCTTGGGAACATCCGCCTTAGCTGTCTTCAGCTGGTAATATCCCGATCTCAAGTCTAACTTTGTGAACACCTGAGCTCCTTGTAACTGATCAAACAAATCATCAATCCTTGGCAATGGATATTTATTCTTAACTGTAATCCGATTCAACTGCCGGTAATCAATGCATAATCTCAAAGTTCCATCCTTCTTTACAAATAAAACCGGAGCTCCCCAAGGTGACACACTAGGCCTGATAAACCCCTTATCTAACAATTCTTGTAACTGAGTTTTCAATTCCTTCAGTTCAACAGGTGCCATCCTATATGGAGGAATTGATATAGGAGCGGTACCTGGGATAATGTCAATAGTGAACTCCGTCTCCCTATCTGGGGGTAATCCTAGTAGTTCAGTCCGAAACACATCCGAAAATTCTCTGACGACTGGAATATCCAGAATGGTTTGCTCATTCCGAGTGTCAACTATGTGGGCCAGATAAGCCTCACATCCACCTTAGATCAATCTCAAAGCACTTAGAAAAGAAATTAGTCGGGCTGGCATTGCCTGACTAACTCCTCGAAACACCACTCTTGGCTGATTTGGAGATTCAAGCACTACCTCTTTAGTATAACAATTAATCACTGCCCTATGAGCAGTGAGCCAATCCATGCCTAAGATGAGGTCTATCTCTCTCAACTGCAATATGATCAAATCAGCTACTAATTCTCACTTTGATCAATCCAATTATACACCTCTTACATACCTCACCGATCACTGTTGTGCTACCCACTGGAGTGCTCACTACTAACCCACATTTCAGTACCTCTCGCTCATAATGCAATTTAGATGTCAGATGCGGGGTGATGAATGAATGGGTAGATCCTGGATCTACCAAAGGCATAAGTTTCAAAATTAAAACATTCAACACACTGCTACCACATCTGGGGAGTCTTGTGCCTCCTATCTGGTGATGGCATAGACCCTGGCCTGAGTTTGCGGCTGATTGCTCCGCACCTCAGTCCTGACACTGGGCCCTGCTGACTGAGTCCGACCTCTACATCTGCCTCTTTGTACAGATCTATCTACCACTCGCTCTCGTTGAATCGAGACCTCACCATAGTTCCTCCTCTAGCTCCAGACTATGATTCCAACAACTCAGGGCAATCCCTAATCTGATGCTCATAAGAGCCACATCGAAAACATGCTCCTGATATCCTCCAGCACTCACCACCATGTCTTTTACCACAATGCTCACATTCAGGAAATTGTTGCGACTAACTGGCCGACATCTGTCCTCTGCCTCCTCCAGACTGAACAAATCTACCTCTTCCATGGAATCCAGATTGTCTCGATCTAGACTAGAATCGAGACGATCTGTTCTGGCGCTTTCTGAAGCTTCTTCCAGAATCAACATGAGGTTCATTATGCCTCTTTCCTCTATCCTCCTGCCTGAGCTCTCTCTGACTATCCTTCAATAATTGCTCTATTATGATCGAGGCTTCCCGGAGTTCTGTAAAACTGCTCAAGTTAGAGATGGTAAGCTTCGTCCTGATTTCCATATTCAGACCATCCTCAAACTGCCTACATTAATCTTGCTCAGTTGGAATCAGTGTGGTCGCATACCCCCATTAACTCATTGAACCTTATCTCATAGTCTGTCACTGAGAGCTTGCCTTGCTTCAAATCTAAGAATTCCTTCATTTTCTGATCCATGTAAATCTTTGGCATGTAATTCTCTCGAAATGCTATCAGAAAATCCTCCCAGGTCAAGCTACAAGGTCTGGTGGTACTACCCGGCACGGTCTTCCACCACTGGGATGCGGGACCTTGCAGTAATGATACTGCATAATCATATTTCTCCTCTGCTATATAGTTCATCTGATCGAACACTCTTTCAGTTCTCTCAAGCCATCCTTCTGCTTCAGCCGGATCTGTACTTTCGTAGAAGTCCACAGCCCCTTTCTTTCTCAACTTATCATATCTCCTTTCCCGTTTCACGGGAATTCTCGGAGGCATTTCAGAAAATTCAGGTACATGAGACCCTAAATTGGCTCCTATAGACTCCATGTCAGCTGACTCACCAATCTGATCCCCTATGGAAGATGACCTATAACAAACAAAAGCTACAATTACTGTCCGAATCTTTCACTATGAATCATATTATTTACCTAAAGATGCCAAACCATGCTCTGATACCAAAAATGCAACATCCCACTACCATAAGGCAAATACCCGAACACCCGAAGGACATTCAAGTACACACCTTATGATAATGGTATGTTGGAGCAAAAACATATCCGACTTACACATGGCAATCCAACCTACACATGGCATCATCTAACAAACTCAAAGTCACTAAATTTTAAAAACCATTCAAATCTTTTCATTTATAAAGTTTACACTAATACCACCAAAAGACTAAGCATAAAAGCTTATACAATATCCAAAAAAATGACAAAAATAAGGCTAGAACACTTCTGGTGTCAGCTGAAAGACCTCTGAGCCATATCTCTAACCAAAAGATTCCTTAAGTCCTGACTAAGGAACTAGGTCTCCTGACTCGTACCTGAAAAGCCACATTGCAAATTTTGATGAGTTTTGCAAACTCCATGAGTGAACCATCATCGATGAATTCACCGGATCATATGCGCACATCATATATTACACAAACATTCATAAACAGATACATTTATGATTCAAAACTCATACAATAGAGTATAACATTCAATCCTTGCCAAATAGATCATATATGAACAAATACATATGCATATGAGACTCACATTCATTCTTATTGTTGTGACTGAATGCCTATCACATACTTATACAATTGCTGGCCCGTAGGGCTCAATCAGAACAAAATCACGGAGCATAGCTCTACGTGCACACACATATATCATGGAGCAAATCTCTACGTGGAAGCGCTTCATATGGGCAATTCAAGTCACAACGCCTTTATCTGAGCATGCATTTTATGAAATGCATCAATCTGAATATGGCATGTATCACAATCACATATTCAACAGAACTCATATTCGTCGGATCTAAATCTGGCATTCAACTTTCGTTGAGGATTCACATAATATTCATAATCACGTTCAGAATTCCATAGCAACCAAAGTCACAATCATAGCACTTCTAATGCATTCCCCAACATTGATCTGCTCGAAAAATTGAAGTCCAGAATTCATAATTAAATCGCAAGCAATAAAACAATATTGGAAGCTTAAACAAATCAAATTAAATCAATCCTAGGAAAACATCTAGGTTGACTCACAGTACGCTCCAATAAGCTATTTTCTGGATGGTCCGGCAATGTCCGATTGGCGTCCGATATGCTCCTCTAAAATAGGCAAAACACATTCACAAATATCACACTTTGCATGTTGGACCCCGAACTTTTGAGGATAATAGAAATATTACAATGAATTTAGTGAGAAAGAATTGGTGAGAATGAGAATGAATTTAAGGAAATGTGATGAATTTAAGAAAAATGTAGGAGAAAAGAATTGTTTCGTTTAGAGGACTTTGATATTTGAATGAATTTATATGGACTATGAGAGGAAAGTGGATGAGTTGATTGAAATGAAGTTATATAGCAAGAATTAAAAAGAAAAAGTGTGAAAATTTGAAGGATTTAGAAAGTTTGACTTTTTGGAGAGAGAATGTTTGACTTTGAGAGTTGACTTTTATTTGAGGCAAAATTTGATAAAGTGATCTACATGAAACTTGTAGATTATATTAAGAGCTTTCTGTAGACATAAAGTTTGCAATTTTTCGATATTGGGAGTGAAAGTTATGATCAGTCAAAGTTTATGTTTGATAAGGTTGACTTTTGACTTTAATTATGATGACTGAATCTTTGACTGAGAAATTAACCTAGTTAGAGGTTAATTGAGCTTTGATGTTCTTCATGAAAGTTGAAGGATTTGATTTGATCTTTATTTCGATATAAAGTATGTAATTTTTTATCTCTAATAATAAGTTATGATTTTACAAGTCTATATTGTGGTTTTAGCAAGATTATTAGAAGATAGCATCTTTGACCGGAAAATGGACTCCCGTAGGAGTCAAATTGATTTTTTTGTCATTCGTGAAGATGTAGAGCTTCCTTTAAGCTTTCTATAGAGACTAAGTTTGTCAAAATTGGAGTTCGGGTTTGAGAATTATGAATTTTGGAAGTTTCGAAAAAAAAAAAGGAAAATGAAGTACCTCCGTCGCTAGGGTGATGTCCGCATCGCCGTAGCGACCGCGCCCTATCCTCACCATAATACGACGTCGTTTTGCTCCTTTAGTTTTCTTGTTTCCTCCTCCAATCCGACCTTTGTTCACTGTTTTGCTCATATCTTTTCCGTCCGACATCTGATTGAGTTGATTCTTGCGGCGTTGGATTCGTAAGACAATTCCCTACATTCTCATAGGAAATTTGTGAATTTTTGAGATTTAATTGATGGTGATTAATTTAATCAAATTGAGTCGGGAAATTTTCCGAGCATAGTTCAGTGTTTTGTGAAATTCGGGATCTATAGAGATCCGATTGAAGCGATTCTTGAGGCGAAATAAAGATAAGACGAGGGACTACAAATCTTATCAAGAAATGAAATGTCAATTTTGCCCCTAAGACCTTCGAATTATGAATGGAAGTTTGGATTAGAGTGTAATTTTTGGATTGGGAACACCTGTGCGTAAATTGAGCATAACATTTGATCTGGGAATCGAAATGAGGCGATTCTTGATTTGAATTAAACTAGAGACATAAGGGTACAATTGTTATGAAGACATCGAGTTTCAATTCTGGGATTAAGAATGTGAATTTTTGGACGGAAATAATCGTACATGGAAAATGTCTTAGAATATGGATATTCCTGAACTGTTTTGCGCATAACTTTTGATGTAGTGCTCCGAATTGAGCGCGGTCGGTGGTGTTGGATTCGTATGATTGAGAGGAACATTTATCGAGAAGGAAGTTTTGACAAGTTCCTTCAAATTGATAGTGCGAATTAAACCCGCGTGTGAGAATGGCATAAAGTAACATGTGAGGGGCATTTTGGTCTTTTTATCATTTTTAATGACATGGCACCATTTTTAAGAGGTGTAGACGTTTAGGAAGGGTCTGGAATTTTTAAAAAGGGAAGAGCCATGATTTTTCTAGAAAGAAGAAGAGAAAATAAGAAGAAAGAGAAGAGAAGGAGTTTCGGTGGCCATGGAGAAAGAAGAAAGGTAAGAAAGTTTTTGATTTTTCCAAGCTTCCAAGGTGATTTTCGTGCTTCTTCCATGGAGGAAAAAGATGGAGGAGCTTAAGGACTTTCTTCCAAGCCCAAAAATTCGAAAATTTGAAGAGAAAGAGGTAAGAGAAAATTTTCAACTTTGAGTTTTTGAGGAATTCTTGGTTTAGAAATAAGGATATTGACATGGGTTTGTGATTTATGAAGTTGATTTTGATATTTATGCTTTAAGTTGTGTTTAATTTTGGATGGAAAATTGATTAAGGTTTAGGCTTAATTTTGTGATGAAGAATTTTGTGATATTTTGGTGTAGAATTATAGATAATAATATGGGTTAGTGATATATGAATTCAATTTTGAAGAATTTATGGATTATGATATTGAATTTGGATAAATTGGTTTAGGCCAATTTTAAGATTTGGGGATTTTGAAATTGAGGATTTAGATGTCTTGAATTAGTGTGAATTGATGAATTATGACATCAATTTTGAAAATTAAATTATTTATGAGATTGAATTTGGGTGTATTGGTTTAGGTAAAATTTTGAATTTGGAGATTTTAGAAATTCGGTTTTAAAAAGCTTGGAAATATGATGATTATGAATTTCCGATAGTTAATTTTGGGAATATTGCAAATTATGATGTGTAATTTGAATGATTATGGCTTAGGTCAATTTTAATTGAAAGAAGGAAAGAAGCAAGGATCAATTGGAGCTTGAAATCAAGTTTGACATTTAATTCGAGGTGGGTAGCATATTTACATTTTGAATTGTAAGCTATATATAAAGTTTCAAAATTAAAGAAAGCAAGAATTGGATTTTGATAAATTATTGTTTTAAAATGTTTGAAAATTGGCTTTCAATAAATTTTACGAAAATGCAAAGTCTATGAAATCCGTTGTGTTTAGATTGTTTGAATAATGTGAGAATGAAATTTTGAATAAATCTAAATTATATTGAAGGAAACTATTGCATTCATTGTTATGACTTTGATTTATATGTGAACTGATTGATTGAAGTGATTGAATATTATGCACTATGTGAATGTGTGAAAATCAAGATTTTGAAAAGTGCCTTCGGGCAATTCGAATTTCTGTTTTCGCTTATGTGTTATGTGGGTTCGGTTAGGTCCTTTGTGAGTCAGCGCTGTCTCTATTTGTATAGCCTTCGCCCGGCTGCCCGCTAGTGGCACGGAGCTCCGATTTCGGACTCCCTCACGGCTACACTGGACATTATCTGCGGAAAAGTGTAGTACGCTCATTCACGATCGCAGGACCGCTATGCGGAATGTACGATGCGCTCTTTTGGACCGAACCAGACCATTCTGATATGTTATGTGTTTTCAATTTTGTCTCTGAATGTTGCATTCATATTTATGAAAAATTTGAGAAGTTTGAAAAATATGAAAAAGGGTTTGAGGAAAAAGTTTGAAAAATATGAAAAAAAAAGGTTTGAGGAAATTGTTTGAAAAATTATAAAGTTTGAAAAATTAGCCTTTTGGCAAAAAGTTTATGAAAATTGATTTATGCTTATTATTCAATTTATAAATGTGTTATCCACGAGCTTCCGAGCTCACCCCCCTTTCATCCCCATCTCCAGGTTTCGAGCAAGAGATCGGATGAAAGAATGTGAAGACATCAGTTTCGACATTTGTGTCAGTTAGATTTTGTGTAATTTGGATCTTTAGTATGAATATGTTTATGGCTTAAGATAAGTTCGGGATAAATGTATTTGCGTATAAAGTTGGGATTGGAAATTGTATATGGAATTGTGTATAAGTTTGGAAATGAGATTGAGTTATGAGATCAATATATTGTATTATAGTTATGAGAATGTTTTAGAATTAAGATTGCGTTTGTTCTGCTGAGATCCCGGACGGAGGGTTCGGTTGATTTTGATGATTGTTTGATTTATTGGGCTTCTAGAAGTGTTGTTTTGAACACTTTGCAGGTTTGGGTTAGGATAAATTTTGATAAAATGAGAATAAAGTGTAATTTGAGATTTGTATGGATTTGTATAAGATTTTTTATGATTGCTAAGTTTTGGGTTTAAGATTGAATTTCCTATGGGAAATTATATGGATGTGATTGATGTAAGAAATGAGAATAAGAAAGAAAAAAAAATTCATACCGGATTTTTGGAATATGTCTTAGTCTAGATTTCCAACGCGACGCTTCCTTTAGATAATTTATGCACGGATGTCGGACATTTGTTAAGTATCCACTTCGCTTTGTATGTTGCTTTATGATTCGATTTGCTTTCAGTTCACCTTTGTTCTTTGATTCGATTTGCATTCTGTTATTTGTATCGAATTGTAATTCGCCATATTGTTTCCGATTTGAATTTTCGATGCAAAATTTTTGTTTATACGCTTCGCTTTTGATTCTTATGCTTTGTATTCTGATTCGTAATTTCGATACGAAATTTCCGTCTCCATTCTATTCCGTTTTCCGTTCTGCTTTTCCGGTTGGGATCCGGCTCCCGGATCGGGTCCCAACATTGCACAATTGCACAAATGTTCTTTCATAAAAATATCAATGTATAGAATGTATGCACAATGCATGTTTAATGACAATTCTGAGGTGCAATAATGCGATCCTTATCAAAAATCATTTAGGAATCAAAGCCCTCATTAAAACCATGTATTCTTACAATTGAATTGGACCAAACAATGTCAAATAATTTCATAGCTTCATTGACCACTTCAGATTTTTCCTATAGAACATATTCGGGTCAACTTTCCAAACTAAATTAGATCAGGTAAATGACCAAATTAGATAAAACTTCCTGCCGTAAAGTTGTTCTCCCATTTCTTAGCTTTCTAAGGACACCAATATCATTTAATTTGGATCAGTAAACCAAGAGATATCCTCAAAATATTCTAGACGGTTCATAAGCTCCAGCAAAATTTATACCTCACCTTCCAACCAAAAATTGAAACTCTTACAGATAGAATTAAAACTCCATTGCTTCATAAACATTGTAGCCCTATATCTCTAGTTTACAGGGAATCAAGAATCACCCAAATTGGATCAGTATAGAGAAAGTTATGGTCAAAATACGAAAGCATGTTTGAGCAGTCAAAGGTTGGGTGCTCGTCGCGACGAGGGGAAAATATGAGGTCGCGACGAACAGCCCAAAAAATCAAATTTCTCGGGATTTTTGCAACGTTCGCCATGACGAGTTCAAGGGGGGTCTCCTATGTCACAGCGAGGAAGAAAATGAACGTCGCAATGAATAAACAAAATAAGCTACATGTCGCGACGAATAAATAAAAACACGTTGCGACGTCTGGTTCTGCAACTCGTCTTCCCCGATTTCTTTTTCCAAATGTTTCACTTTTATATCCAAAATAATCTCTAAAACTTCACTTCAATTAACTCCTAGTCTGGTTTGAAACATTTACATAAGATCAAAGTCAAGATTCATTCTTAAACATCAGCTTCACTTCTACTGATAAACAACGGACACAATGCAAGCATGTATCATTTCGACTATCTCAAAACCCGAACAGAGTGTATACATTCATAGATTTTCAGGAACTCTTCAGTAACTCATTTCAATTTAAACAGATCTCATTTCCTACTTTGCTGAACAGATTCCTATATCAAAGATTTGACCATCTAGTTCATTCGTCACCGAAACTTAGCTTCCATAACCTCACATGCATGCATTCATCTCTACTATAAAACATCATTTAACAATAACAACACTCAACTTAAACATAACTTACCTGAATCGGCTAAGAATTCCAGCAAGGAGGACCGATTACAAACAGCAAAAGTCCCACAGTTTTCTTTCGGATTTCAAGTGTTTCATCACCGAGAATCCTTGCATGCATTTTTCCTAACTCAACTCATACTCATGTATGCTATACAAGCCTTACACGTGTCCTCTCTAACATAAGCCATTTGTCACACAATAATTAGTCCATGTGTCACAATAGGATTGGTCCGAAAATAAATATTTTTTTCTAAAATTCACTAAAAATCCCAAAATGTCTTAAATAATATCAAAATCATCAAAACACATTTTAATCACAATTAATAATTCAATTGTACCCGGAAATGTCAAGGAATGCATGTACAATCATATAAATGTGCAAAAAAATGTGCATGTCACAATTAATAATGCATGAAGTGCATTTTCCTAATTTCCCATCAATTAATCAAAAATCACAATTCTAGCCCTAGCATCGGTAACGGGATGTTACAAGACTAACCACTATTAAGGAACATGATTTATAGGTAATGATTTCACACATCTTACTAGGAACAAGTCAAATAGGAAACATAAAGAAACTAGATCTCAAACCTCCCCTTCTGATGTTTAATCTTTTATTGAATGTTAGAGTCTCAATAGTCTCAAAAAATTAAATTCATGTATGATTACTTACAAGATATCATACCTTTCTTAATTGGTCTCTTGGAAACTAAGTTCAAAGAGGATAATTGCAAAAAAATTTAAAAATTTATGAGAAACCATTGGTCCATTATCTCCAATCATCATTCTTATTATAATGGAAAATTAACAAGTGCTTTTGACCCTGACAAAATCAATTTTCTTCACTCAATTATCAAAGATCAGTTTATCCACCTATCTATAACAATTATGCAAGAGAAAATAAATCACCAAGTGACTTTTGTTTGTTCTTTTTAATTTTCATTTCAATGGATCTATTTATGAAATAAGTTAAAGGGAAATACATTTCACTATGAATACTTCTTTGATAATTTTTAGACATTTATAACATCATGATTCATCCATCTAAATTAAAGGGAAATTATTCTCTACGAAACTATATTATTACGTTATCCATATTGAGTTTATTGATTCTAATATGGAAGGGAACTTTTATACTTGAAACAATAAAAAAAATGAGAGGTGGTTTTTAAGGAAAACAATTGATAAAGCCTTAGTCAATATACAATGGTAACAATTTTCCTTGGAAATAAGCTGTCGGAGAACTTACTAACCTGTCGGAGACGACGATGAGAAGCCACAGAGGCGAGCAGCGACCAGCGGTGTCCTTCGAGGAAGATGAAGGAGGAAGAAAGCTGTAGGTGGAAGAGAGCCGTAGGGTACCGCACGAGGAGGAGGAGAAGGAAGGAGCAGAGGAGCTTAAATTAAAACCAAAATGACGTCGTTTTGGTTTAAACCAAAACGACGTCTTTTACGTTAACTATAGGCCGACGTTTTCACCGACTCTTTTATCTACCGAAATGGGCGTCAGTACATATATTTCACAAAATTTAGCGACATAATGGTTTTCAGTCGCAACAACTTTAACACACAACCAATTTCAGCGACGGTAACGCTTTTTCGATCAGTATTTCCAACGGTTTTAATACCGTCGGTATTTTTTCGTCGCTATTTACCATTTTCCTTGTAGTGTTATATGCCTCCTAAACTCGTATTTGTTCATTATTTACTGCACTCGAAGAATATTGTCAGAGATTGATACACAATATATGAAAACTCCTCATGTAATGTATATCATATCCTTTAAAGGATCCTTGATCCTCCTAGCAATGGCTTTGAAAACCACTTTATAAACTATGTTACAATATGAGATTGGGAAAAAGTCATTTATGTTACTAAGATTGGTGTTTTTATTATCAAAAAAATATGGGTATTATCCATTTCCATTAAAATTTTATTGCCGGTAAATTCCTGAACTACTTCAGTCACTAGTTTCCATGTAATATATCAAATGGCCTAGAAGAAGTGCACATTGAATTCATTTAGAATTGAAGACTTCTATAAATCTAAACTGAAAATAGCTTTTTTATCTCCTAGATTAAGATGGTTTGGTAAGAGCTTCCTTAGAGTTTTATGAGATAGTATTTATAATATGCATACCATTCTCCCAACTCGTCGTTCCCCTCATCGGATTAGTCCATAACAGCTCTTTGTAGTACTTAACAACTATCTCTTTGATTATATGTTTCTCCATACAAGGATTTCCTTCCTTATCAAGTAGTCATCCGATCTTACTGCAATTTATTGGAGCTAAAATAAGAATGTGGAAAAAAAATAGTGTTCATCTCACCACCCTTTAGCTAGTTCAATCTAGCCTTCTACCTAAATATTGAGTTGTGATCAAACAAGGATGAGTTAACTCCATCCATTCTCTTAGCCTCCATCAACTTATACAGCTGGTTGTGAGGATCTTGATAGCATTCCTCTTGCTTCTTCTTAAATTTTCCTTTGCAACTTGGAGTTTAAGCTTTATATCAAAATCATTTTTAATGGAATTCTTTAAGTTTACCTCTAACAAGCCTTAATTTCTAGATAAGCTGATAGGCCTCATATTTTGATATATCTCCCTCCCATGTTTTACTTACTAGTTTAATGACAAGACTTCTATTGTGGTGTGATCATAACATATAGGAGCTTCAAGCCAAGTAAATGAATCCAAGAACTTCTTTATCTATTAGTGATTAATTAGAACTTTTTTAGCTTTTTCCTAACAAAGTCTCGTATTATAAGCTTAAAGAACTATTTAAAAGTCTAATATACTTATCACATTATGTAGGAATAACTATAATAACTTTTGAAATACATGCAAATAATATTCAAAATTGATCAAACATTTTGCAAGTGAATATTATTTTTCAATTTATGCTGTATTTTAATTTCTATGATAGAAATTTAATATTATGTAAGTTTAAAACCACCATCACTTTTTTCGTAATACATATATGTATATAATAGTTAAAATAATATTATCAATATTTTTGTACAACTTGATTATAAAATACAAATTTTTATGTTATACTTTAATGTTTATAACATATATTAACTTTTACTAATAATAATTACTTACACAATAATGTTCCGTATTTGTATATTTTTATAATAAGAGATTATATCCTTTTAATATTGACACAACATAATTAATAAAGAGATTAGATCTTTTAAAATTTATCTAAATAAAAGTAAGCATGTTCATTAATGTCTATATATATGTAACATAAATATGAAAGGCAAAATGATAAACTTCAAACGAATTAAGATCAATCGTAATATCACTCATTTTGATATGTATATGGATATAAAAAAAAAAATTCAATGCACTTCACTGCATAAGGCTCCTCGCTTTGTGAGGGTCGGGAGATGGTCATTAATGTATGCAACCTTTCCTTTGTAGATTCTACAAAGAGGTTATTTCTATGATTCGAAACTATAACTTTATGGTTATAAAGGATAAACTTTTACCAGTTGCTCCAAATATATTTATTTAAATGATTCCTATGTATGTTTTTTATACATTTCCTAAGCATACAATCATAAGAATTAAAATTATAAAGTGGCTTCACCAATATTTTAAAAACCAAACTAGACGTTAAACTATTAAGAAAATAAATATAGAGTTTATAGGTTTAACCAATATTAGACTATTATAAACTTAGTATCTATTGAATAAGAAATAAAATTCTAAGAATAAGAAAAATATAATATAGGAATACAATACTTTAATAATAATAATAATAATAATAATAATAATAATAATAATAATAATAATAATAATCTATTATGGTATAATCAACTAATATCAATCTAATGCTAAATCTTCTTTCCTTAACTTTGCAATCTCCCTTTCAGGATTTATGTCCATGGCTTTTTAGTTATGTCCTAGTTTCCTCCCTTTTTGCTTGTCTTGTTGGTCTTTTTTTTCTTACGTTGTCATTGTTTCTTTTGAAGTGAATCACACGTTATTACAATGCTTATTATACGATGTATAAATGCACAAGAAGGGGGTGTTGAATTGTGTATTTCCCCTTTTTAAAAAAATTCAAAATCGTTTTGTCAAAAGAAAAATTTGTTCTTTCCACAAGAACTACTACAAATCAAAGTTAATCGTATTCTTCGAAAACTTGTTTGAAAACTAAGTAAAATCGAAACTTTGAACGATAAGAGAGATAAGGATAGAGAGAAGTTGACACAGTAATTTTTATACTGGTTCACCCCAAACCGTGGGCTACGTCCAGTCCTCAGATGTCTTTCTAGGATTTCACTATCTCTCAACAACTTTACAAGTATTCTTTCTTTTTGAGCCTCTTCAGGACTCTTTACAGTCAGTATTCTTTTACTCTTAGCTTTTGCAGGTTATCTGTACTACTTTCTTACAGAAAGATGTTTGAGCTTTGTTACAGTAAGATAGCTTTAGCTATTTGCACAATAAACTCTCAAGTAAACTTTGAAACAATTATTGCATGCGCGTATGTTTATGCAATGTATGTGTCTGTGTGTGTGTAACTTTGCAATCTTCGACTTCGACTCATATTTATAGCCTTCATCTGCAACTACTTCTTGAATCTTGCTTCTTGAATCTTGAAAGAAACGGTTATTCAGTTGAGTTCTATAACTAACTCAAACTGATTCTTGATTCAGACGTGATTTGCTTCCGTCTGCTTTTCATCACCTTCTTTTTCTTTCGTCTATTTTTAGCTTCCGTTTGCTTTTGGCTTTCGTCTGCTTTTGGCTTCCGTCAGCTTTTCAATCTCCGTCTGCTTTTCAATCTTCAGTCTATTTTTCAATCTCCGTCTGCTTTTTATTCTTTTGTCTGTTTTTCAATCTTCGTCTGCTTTTCATCTATCATCTGTTTTTCAATATCTGTCTACTTTTCAATCTTCCGTCTGTTTTTCAATCTTCGTCTGCTTTTCATCTATCGTCTGTTTTTTAATCTCCGTCTGCTTTTAACCTATTGTCCATTTTTCATCTCCGTCTGCTTTTCAACTTTCATTATTTGTACTTCATCAAAATCATTAATGTAAAGTCATTTTGACATAACAATCTCCCCCTTTTTGATGATAACAAATAACCATACTATTAAGGTGAAAAAATGTCAAAAAAAAACATATGTTCATACTGTCTTCATCTAACTTCTTCATGTTCTGCTTATTCTTCCTCCCCCTATCTTTTTCTTTCTTCTTCAAAAATTCATCTCCTTCGTTCACCCCCTTTGATTTCTGCTTTCCATTTTCCCCTATTTGTTATGAATAAAAAATGATTACTACTGATGATGCTTCAAAAATTCTTTCACCATCTCCTTCAACTCCTTGACTTCTCTTCATAGGTGCATTGCCTCTGCTTGCAAGTCAAAAGGTATGGTGGGTGGGGGTTCTTCAAAAACAATTGTAGTATCATATGCATCTGAAGATGGAACATAGTCTTCAAAAAGCTCAAAAGTAGGTGGTTGAACCGATAGGTTGGGTTTAGGAAGGTCTAAGTCATAAGGAGCTGGTAGCCTTAGCACTTGTCTTCTACGCAAGGGTAGAGCTTCTTCTTCAATTGACAGTGTATTAGATAGTGGCCGAATACGCACTATTGTCTGCACAAAGGATTCAATAAACGCCCCTTTAGTAAGCTTTCCCCCCACTGGACAATATTCATCCTTTGCTGTAGAACTGCTACCAGCTCTTGTAACCGTCATCGACTTCTCTGAAGTGCACGCTTCATCTATTTTTCGCACTTGTTCTTCAATCTGATCTGCAGACAGATCATCAATTACCCCTTTTGGTTATAACTTTTTATTCCCCTTATTATCATCCATAGGTTTCCATGGTTGAAGGTCTGGTACAACCTTTATCACCGTTTCCTCTGTAATCGGGTAAATAGTATATGGTTGACTGGTCATCTTTGTAAGGTATGGTTTTGTAGCAACATACCTCAAGGCTTCATAAAAATTCCTTTCATCTTCATTCAACAGATGCCATGTCTCACTATTTATAGGAATAGGTTGTAAGTATGCCTTCACTAACCTCCTCGGTATATCTCTGATGATTATTGAAGTACTCCTTTTAGTCACAGGTTGAACTTCTTCAATCAATCTGATTTCCAATTCGTCTTTCCTCAGAAATTCAGAATAGTTGTATGGAACCAGACTGAGTTCTTCATATTCTTCTTGTTGAACTTGTACCAAACTAAGTTTTGTTGCTTCCTGATAATGAACCTCAGTAGGAATAACATTTACCAGACTTAGTTCTGCTGTTATCACTTGTGGAACAACAATAGGATTATTCTTCTTCTGACTAACTTCTACTGATTTCTCTGGTGGAACAACAGTAGGAGTAGCCTTCTCCTGAGTTGGTTTCTCAGCAATTGAAGTAGTCATTTTTTGACTAACTTCCCTAGCAGTAGTAACACTTTTCTTCTGACTAACTACCTTAGTCTTCTTCACTACCTCAGTTAGTCTTGGAGTTTTCTGAGGTTGGGGTTTCTACCTCTCATACTCCAATTTTCTTTTCCTCTCAGTCTCCTTGGCCTGTTTGGCTGAATCTTCACTTAAGATTGAGACTAGAGATCTCGTAGCCTTCAGTGCGCGAGTCTCAGAGACTTCTGCCTGAGTAAGTTCTCTGGCTCTCTTTTCTTTTTACTGTATCAAGGTTTGAATCCTGGGTGATCTCTTCGCCTTCTTTAGAATATCACTCAGAAGCTTATCCCCTTTTCTCTTCAAGACACTTTCGTCTATACTTCGAACTTGGCTACTTTCTTTTTGAGAAATCATCTTTTCCTTCAAAACTTCTTCAGATGATTTTCTTTTTTCAATCATGGGCATTCTTGTACTAACTTGAGATTTAGAACTCTTTATGGGAGATCTTTTCTGTAACACCCCACTCCCGCATGACCCGAACCTGACATCGATGGTGATATCCGAGTCTGTGCCCCGCGAGAGTGGCGTTCTACATCACTCAGTCAAAACTCAGTATAATTTTTTTTCTTTAACACACACACACATGATAATTAGGCGGAAAATAATTTACATAAACAAATCAATGGCCTCGGGGCCCTTTTCATAAATACAATTTATTCCAATCTGTTGACTTTACAAATTGTCCAAATCAGTAATATTCAGAAAAATAAAAATACACTAATGCAGACGCGAACTGATCCCGACCACTTCTCTACTGTATTAACCAGCAGATGTCATACGCCCGTTGCCTAACGGGGTATTCTTCTGAGTCCTGAAAAATAATTGCAAATTTTGGGTGAGTTTTGCGAACTCAGTGAGAAACCATCATCGATGGTTCACTCAATTCATGCACACATCGTTCCATAAAACATATATGCTCACATTGTTGCATATTAATCATATTGCACACTTTTCATTTGAACACAACTCATTTATACATTTCACACGGTTAGATATACATAACCAATTGAAATTGTAAACACCCATAATTCACATTCAGAAATACCACATAAACATAAGACAGTTAGCCTTTTTCTCAATCAAAGAGATTAAAATCAGATACATATAACATGCGCATATGACACATTTCTATTTTATTTCGGTGTTGTGACCGAGCGTCTAAACTGTCCCAATAAGGGCACATTAATCGTTGAGCCAGAGGCTCTGAAACTGTCCCAATAAGGGCATATTAATCGTCGAGCTTGTAGCTCTGAAACTGTCCCATTGAGGGCTCATTAATCATTGAGCTTGTAGCTCAAACTGTATGGTCGCTTTCGGTCCACAACTATCATTAACGATTTTGCAATCATGCACGTATTCATTTATGCTACAGTTCAATCACTTTATTCACGTATTCCTATATCACAATCATTTTCAAATTATCACAATCGGGCAATTTATTCACATTATTTCACATTAAAAACACAATGACAGTCCCTCAAACCCATGACACTTTTATACCATCACAATCAATTCCAAATTCACACGGTCATCAGATAGGTCACAAAATCACAATCACGATTTATGATCCCAATTTAACACATTCGCACAATTGGTTCACAAACAATCACATTCCAATCACAATCACACATAGAGCACTTCTATGTCAGTATCTCCCAATACATCGGGCACCTTCGGCCCGAAATTAGTCATAAACAAACGAAAGCCCACCATTATTCTCCACATTATTTTAAGTGCAAAATTATAAACAATCAGTAATCGAGAAACCGTCTAGGTTACTCACCTGTATTTCCGAGCTAATACCTGGAAGTTTCAGTGACATCGGTGGATCGGCGTTCCAAAAGTGTCTCTATAATAGTTACAGTATATAAATATTACCAATTGCTCAATCAGAACTATTTCATGAAACACATGTAGCAATTAGCTGGTGCACAATGCATGTTCATGATATTCCCGGCCCGAATCAAAAAAATTTCTTCATAAAATTTCTTTTAAACATTAGAAATCTAATGGCACCGAAATTACTCAATTCGGACCTCTATAGGTCCAAAAATAAATAAAACAATGACCAAAGAACAATTTCCCGGAATCACCTCAATTACACTTCCAAAAATTTCCAATTTCTCATAAAATGAAATTAAATAGTCCATGAATCTGATGCCTTGAGAATCAGGCCAATCGGATGTCGGATGACGAAGATATAAGCAAAAGAAGCTTTAGGACAAAACAAAAGATAAGAGAGTTTTCCCTCTCTTCCACCATCTGAATTTCTAACATACATAACTCTTTAGACACTTATCAGAAAATTATAAACTATATCTCGTTGGAAAGATCATGAAAAACTCTACAAGTTTCATGAAGGCCACAAAAACCAATTTCACCCCTAAGGTTGGGAAAAATACACTCAAAATTACTGCCTTCACAATATCTCCCAAAACAGTGCAGCATTTTCCAAAATTCATAACTTCTCATTCCCATTGCTAAAAATTACCAGAATTAAGCCAAATGAAAGATCAAAATGTGTCCTACAACTTTCATGAACAACATGTGGTCCAATTCAATTTCTAAATAGGTCAAACAATTCAATCAATGATGCTGACCCTGAAAACACCTGAACTGAACAGCAGTTTTCTAAAAATTATAACTCCTTGCACACATGTCAAAAAAATGCATACTTTATACCTATGGAAAGATCAAACACAATTCTACACTTCTCATGAAGGGCTTCAAAGACAATTCCATCTCTAACAAGCTCAAAACTGTCATGCAAGTGACTGCCCTGATTAGCAGCCAATAACCTAACTTAGGTTCAGTTTTTGAAAATGCATTACTCCCAAATCTGATATTCAGAAATAGCATGCGATATACCATTTTCAAGCTAATTGTTTCCTCTACAAATTTCCAGAAGATCATTTGAGTCAATTCAAATCAAAAAAATCTCTAATTTAGCTTCCAATCACAATACTCACAAACCCACACTTAGGGCTAGGTTCCAACAAAATGTACATAACCAGCCAACATTCAACAAGTCATAACTCCCAATATACATATCGAAAAATTGCAAAATCAGTGGCAATGGAAAGATAAAATAATAGGATTCAACTTTCATTAAGACCAATTTCACCAATTCCTCCTAAATCAATTAAAACAAAATGCACCAAAGTTTCAGGTCATCTAACTCGGGTACTGTTCACACAGCCAATATCTTTCACTTTCAAAGCAAGATTCAACACCCTTCTAAGCAAAATTGGGCAGAACTTCCTTCACATAAAATGTAGCCAAATGACGCAATTTTAATCTAGGACAAACCTCACCTCATTTGCTTAACCACACAAGTAGTTATGGCAAAAACATTAGAACATGTTCAAGGTACATTTTCCAGTTTTAAGCACATTGACATCCGAAATTAAACAAGGCATAACTTTCAACCTAGATATCCAAAATTGCGTACTTAGTGGCGATAGAAAGATAACAAGACCCTCTTCAAGTTTCATGAAGACCAATTGTTCAAAATCGGTCTCTAACCCCTTGACAAAAGACCTCAAAGTTTCATGTCACTAATCTCGATTACTGTTCACATTGCATCCACACTTCATCTTTCAAGGCAAAATTCAACCTCTTCAAGCTACAATTAGACAACACTTATTTCGCAAGAAATTTTATCCAAACAACTAAAGTTTAATTTGGTCCAAACCTTACCATAATAGCCTAACCACATAAAAAGTTATGATCAAAACATTACAATAGGTACAAAATCAATTTTCCAGCACTTATGACTAAACCACATCCTATGAGTTCCATACCATTCCCAACCTATTTCTAAACAACCAAGCATCCCCAAAAGATCAAAAAGTCAGCCAATACCTCATCAATACCTTCACCTAAGCCCTTTAGCTAAAATTTGGCAGCATACAACACACAACTTTCATTCATCAATTCCCACTTATCAAACATCATAAAAACAATCCAATACACTCAATTTACACACTACACAAACTATTTCATTCATCTTTGACATTCTTAAATACATCAAGAACCTAACCTACCCATTTCAACTAGCAAGGTTCTCATGCAAATAGATGCAACAAACATCACAATCAATGCATTTAGTTACCAAAATAAGAACATAAATACAACCCTTACCTAAACAAGTTCCAAGCTTTAATTCTTCCATTTTTCTCACCTTTCTCACCACCTCACCAATTCCTTCACTTTTCTAACACACACCACACATCATCTTGGGGAGGGAGTGGAAGACTTAGCTTATTTCTACAAGGGGAGCACTTAAAGTAGGAGAAAGGAGTAGCAATTTACCAGAATAAATGAAGAAAATCAAGGAGGAAGAAGAGGGTGGGAGATTTCGGATGAGGGAGAGAGCAAGACACCCCTTTTTTATTGTTTGTTTTTTTTTTCAACTTGTTTTGATGTGTGTGTCGTGAATGGGAGATACAAAGTAAGAAGACAAGGAGCATTAATTGGGTGGAAGAGTGTCATGACATGTGTCATGACACTTGGCACCAAATTAAAATTTCCAAGAATCCAAGAAACCCTTTAAATAAAAGACCTAATAAAATAGCATCGGCTCTAATTAAAATTTCAAAATCATCTGCCCCAATTTTCAATGCCATTGGACAGAAATTTTCGGTACCGAAAATCAATCGGTTCAGCGCGTGGTAATTTTTTCGGTCCGGAAATTTTTTCTGAAAAATTCTAGAAAATATTCCACATTTGCCCAAAAATATAAAACACATAACAATCCACTCCAATTAAATTTTTCAAGCACCAAAAACCACATTTGTCACAACAAAATCACATTTTCATATTAAGGCACATATACCGAGAAATGACATGAATGCATGTACAGTCATTTTCATGGGCAAATTTCACTATTCACATGTAAGCATATGCATGTATATTTCAAAGCAATCTAAATACTCTTAGCCCTTTCCAAATTACCATTCTACCCTTCACATCGGGGGTGAGATGTTACAACTCCCCCCTCCTAATAAAAATTTCGTCCCCGAAATTAATATATGATCGATCAGAAAGGCAAGGAAATTGTTTTGTTTATTACATCTCCGTTTCCCATTTACTTCACTACGCGAATACTCTCTGTCAATTGACTATAGTCAATGTAATCAATCACCCCTTTACTTTCGTCAAATACCACCCTGTCTTAATTGTTTCCTCATTATTACTCACAATTCTTCACTCTCGGCATCAATAACACATATATGTCGGATCAGAACAATATTTCCTAACCCTATCCATATAACACTGTATGAATCCGAAACATCTTTTATGTGTTATACCGACTTACCAATCCATAGTCCTACTCACACCATAGTTACATATTGGCCGAGGTGATACTCTTCGAAATATTTCATCTTTCGCTTTTTAGTTTGCATCTCTTTATTATTAAACCACTAATCTCATGAGATTCATAACCTCAATGTCAATCTGTTCAACTCATTTATCATTAACTTGGATCACTTAGCCGCTATTACAGACTTGTTTCACACATCAACATTATCTCAAGTCAATCATAGTCTTCAACCATTTTTAGGCCCTGTTAACTTCAATATAGGGGTGAACAACTCCTTTTTATTGTATGTTACCTTCTACACTATTCGAATGGTGTTACCAATATAACGATTATTATGTCCGCAATTAATTTGAACTATACATCAATCCCATGTCCACATGAACTCCAAAAATATCAGCTTTACACTTATCACCTATAGTCAAGCCTGTTGGTAATTCCAACATATAATCACTCGGTTTTACATTCTGAACCATCTATTATCCTTTTGATGTACTCTTACTAGAACATAAAGCTTCAATTGTTTCTTGTGTTTTTTCTAACAGTTTCTTTAGTTGGTATTACACATATTTTTTTAATCCAATCATAGATATCATTTTCGCAATTCCTCGATAAGGTTTGCAAAATCGAAATCCTCAATTTGGGAATTCCAATAGCTAATAATACTTTCTTTTTGCCCCCTTGGTAGTTCGACATCGTGCATTCAATATTACACTAGGTTTGATACCCTTATCGCCCAAATTGTGATCTTCTGCTATTGAATTTTCTATTCACTACATTGAATTGCAGCACTAGCTTGATTATGAAGTACTCAATCACATACTCCTTTTCAATTTCTTCAAACTCACTGAATACCTTAACCGTTGTCGATTTTCATATTCATATATCTAAAATGTTTCTGTACGAATAGTATCTCCAAGCTTTCAAAACAATACCTGGTACAACAATTTTCAAGTCATCAATCACAATGCAGCCCATGGGGTTATACTTGTCCCTAGGTACATAAAACCACTATACACTATTTCAACATATTGTATCATAACCTTTACTAGGACACTTCGTTATATACTGCAAAATCTCCCAATTAATATGATACAATCAATACTCGAGTTGTAAATTTCTCAAAATGTCTCTTTTTCCATTCATCAGTCATACGATTTACACATTTTTCCTCAAACATTTTTTTTGTCAAAGAGCTAAAACCAAAAAACCTTTAACAACTTCTGGGTGTATCCAACATACAACTAGTTCTAAATAACTCCAAATCCCATATATACCCCTTACAATTTCGTATTTTATCATCACCTGTATCTTCATCAAGTCTTCCAATGTGCCAAATTTGATCAAGCTTAGATTCAATTTTATGAAAATTTTCATGATATCAGATTTCTTCAACTATGCAAAATATTCTTCTTCACTTTTCAAATACATTTGATATATCATTCATGATCATAGTCACTATCACATCTAACACAATTGAGACACTCCACTCTTCAATAGTACAGTAAACTCCTTATACCCATGATTGATTCTCATAACTCTTTAAGTATCTGATTTCCCAATGAGGAAAAATTCTCTTATATTTTTCTCAGTTTCTCATTGACGTGTTCTGACGTCTGTTCCTTTACACTAGTTTCTCCACATACTTTAATTTATTTGCAATCGTTACTCCCTGGGTTGATAATGCATTCATCATATCAACTTTGTACTTCCAGAACATATTTACACAAAATATATGTGAACCTATATTCTCCTCATATTCGCAATTAATGTCTCCTTAATGTTCAATAAACTGATTATATAATTGGATTCCTTACATCAACATAATGCATACCTTCTCAGTAGCATATTCTACCTCATACGCTTGAGTCTCCACTAGGATTAGGACTCCCATAATGACTTTAAATTCATTTCAGATTTATCTCTGATTTGTCCTTTCATTGATCATTTTTAAATTGAATCATCTGATCGACTTAACCCAATTCAGGGAAATTCTTCTTTGAAAGAAGATTTCTTGCTACTTCCATCAATACCGCTCATGGAATTCCTACTCATCAACTGTCATCACCATTTCTTTACAACCATTCTCAATGCTTTAGGAAATCAATTTTTAGCTATTCAGAATATCCCATGAAGATCAATTTATGTCATAACCCATATAATCAGAACATCCTTCTTAATAAGGTTCGTTTACGTATATACCATCAAAATCATTACATCTTATCGAGAGATAGATGTAGGACAACTCACCAATTAGTCACTTACGCTAAGAATAATTTGATCTCATTTGATTTTTGACAACACTTCCCTTTTTACACCTGTCCTCGATCGTGAGGATTTTGCCATGATCATGTCCTTTTTCTTTTCTTTTTTTTTAAACAATCTCAATTTATTCCCAATTGACCACTATAATCACTTTCACTTCTTATTCTAACTCATATTGAACTTTAAACTATAAGAACTATGAATACCAATTATCCACTAACTCACCGATTGCTTCCGATATCATCTCCACGCATATGATACATATATGCTTAATATTGTCACTTGCCATGGTGCTCCCATTTTCAAATGTGCGTTCACACAGGTAAATCAACTAAACTTTGATAACTTTTTCATCTACCATTATCATTGTCTTACATTCCAATTTTTTCATTATTTCAACATACCCATGTATGTTCACAATCAAATCAAAATCATAGATGTATAATCATTCTTTTTTTTCCACTAACATATTTTGACTCTCAGTCATAAACCCTTATTCATAAACTCTCATCACGGTAATCAAACCCAATTATAGCCTCTCTAGATCATAAAACATTTTATTTTCATCCACTTTATGCACTTGAAATCTTGCCATTTCTAACATATCTCTATTTTCCTCTATCTATCCACAACGATATATTCATATCTATCCCACATTGAAGGATATACCCCAATATAACACTGATGTTGTATTTCATAATACATCCACCAATATAAATCTTCATTTGTCATATCGAACCATACACTTTTTCTTATTCTATGATATCCAAAACTTCCATTTATCACATTCTAACATACATCATTTTCCGCACTATTTCTAACCGCTTAAACAATTGATACATGCTCATGCATGTGACTCATATGCTAAACTGGGGATCAGTTGCCACTGTCTGCCGTGACATGACTTAAAAACATGTAACTTGACCCATATTTAAAAAACGGCCCATATAAGATAGTACTTCTGGGCTCTGATACCACCTAAATGTAACACCCCACTCCCGCATGACCCGAACCCGACATCGATGGTGATATCCGAGTCCGTGCCTCGCGAGAGCAGCGTGCTACATCACTCAGTCAAAACTCAGTATAATTTTTTTTCTTTAACACACACACACACACATGATAATTAGGCAAAAAATAATTTACATAAACAAATCAATGGCCTCGGGGCCCTTTTCATAAATACAATTTATTCCAATCTGTTGACTTTACAAATTGTCCAAATCAGTAATACAAAAAATTAAAAAAATAAAAATACACTAATGCAGATCTAACCGATCCCACCACTTCTCTCAGATTAACGGCCGATGTCATACGCCCGTTGCCTAACGGGGGATTCTTCTGAGTCCTGAAAAATAATTACAATTTTTGGGTGAGTTTTGCGAACTCAGTGAGAAACCATCATCGATGGTTCACTCAATTCATGCACACATCGTTCCATAAAACATATATGCTCACATTGTTGCATATTAATCACATTGCACACTTTTCATTTGAACACAGCTCATTTATACATTTCACACGGTTAGACATACATAACCAATTGAATTTGTAAACACCCATAATTCACATTCAGAAATACCACAGAAGCATAAGACAGTTAGCCTTTTGCTCAATCAAAGAGATTAAAATCAGATACATATAACATGCGCATATGACACATTTCCATTTTATTTCGGTGTTGTGACCGAGCGCCTAAACTGTCCTAATAAGGGCACATTAATCGTTGAGCCAGAGGCTCTGAAACTGTCCCAATAAGGGCAAATTAATCGTCGAGCTTGTAGCTCTAAAACTGTCCCATTGAGGGCTCATTAATCATTGAACTTGTAGCTCTGAAATTGTGGCTGCTCCGGTCACAACTATCATTAACTGATTTTGCAATCATGCACGTATTCATTTATGCTACAGTTCAATCACTTTATTCACGTATTCCTATATCACAATCATTTCCAAATTATCACAATCGGGCAATTTATTCACAATATTTCACATTAAAAACACAATGACAGTCCCTCACACCCATGACACTTTTATACCATCACAATCGATTCCAAATTCACACGGTCATCAGATAGGTCACAAAATCACAATCACGATTTATGATCCCAATTTAACACATTCGCACAATTGGTTCACAAACAATCACATTCCAATCACAATCACACATAAAGCACTTCTATGTCAGTATCTCCCAGTACATCGGGCACCTTCGGCCCGGAATTAGTCATAAACAAACGCAAGCCCACCATTATTCTCCACATTATTTTAAGTGCAAAATTATAAACAATCAGTAATCGAGAAACCGTCTAGGTTACTCACCTGTACTTCCGAGCTAATACCTGGAAGTCTCAGTGATATCGGTAGATCGGCGCTCCAAAAGTGTCTCTATAACAGTTACAGTATATAAATATTACCATTGCTCAATCAGAACTATTTCATGATGCACATGTAGCAATTAGCAGGTGCACAATGTATGTTCATGATATTCCCGACCCTAATCCAAAATTTTCCTTCATAAAATTCCTTCAAAACATTAGAAATCTAATGGCACCGAAATTACTCAATTCGGACCTCTATAGGTCCAAAAATAAATAAAACAATGACCAAAGAACAATTTCCCGGACTCACCACAATTACACTTCCCAAAATTTCCAATTTCTCATAAAATGAAATTAAATAGTCCACAGATCTGATGCCTCGAGAATCAAGCCAATCGGATGTCAGATGACGAAGATATAAGCAAAAGAAGCTTTAGGACAAAACAAAACATAAGAGAGTTTTCCCTCTCTTCCACCATCTGAATTTCTAACATGCATAACTCTTTAGACACTTATCAGAAAATTATAAACTATATCTCGTTGGAAAGATCATGAAAAACTCTACAAGTTTCATGAAGGCCACAAAAACCAATTTCACCCCTAAGGGTGGCAAAAATACACTCAAAATTACTGCCTTCACAATATCTCCCAAAACAGTGCAGCATTTTCCAAAATTCATAACTTCTCATTCCCATTGCTAAAAATTACCAGACTTAAGCCAAATGAAATATCAATATGTTTCCTACAACTTTCATGAACAACATGTGGTCAATTTCAATTGCTAAATAGGTCAAACAATTCAATCAATGATACTGCCCCTGAAAACACCTGAACTGAAAAGCAGTTTTCTAAAAATTATAACTCCTTGCACACATGTCAAAAAAATGCATACTTTATACCTATGGAAAGACCAAACACAATGCTACACTTCTCATGAAGGGCTTCAAAGACAATTCCATCTCTAACAAGCTCAAAACTGTCACGTAAGTGACTGCCCCGATCAGCAGTCAATCACCTAACTTAGGTTCAGTGTTTGAAAATGCATTACTCCCAAATCTGATATCCAGAAATAGCATGTGATATACCATTTTCAATATAATTGTTTCCTCTACAAATTTCCAGAAGATCACTTGATTCAATTCAAATCACAAAAATCTCTAATTTAGCTTCCAATCACAATACTCACAAACCCATACTTAGGGCTAGGTTCCAACAAAATGTACATAAGCAGCCAACATTCAATAAGTCATAACTCCCAATATACATATCGAAAAATTGCAAAATCAGTGGCAATGGAAAGATAAAATAATAGGCTTCAACTTTTTTTAAGGCCAATTTCACCAATTCCTCCTAAATCAATTAAAACAAAATGCACCAAAGTTTCAGGTCATCTAACTCGGGTACTGTTCACACAGCCCATATCTTTCACTTTCAAAGCAAGATTCAACACCCTTCTAAGCAAAATGTTCTGCCTTCACATAAAATGTAGCCAAATGACGCAATTTTGATCTAGGACAAACCTCACCTCATTTGCTTAACCACACAAGTAGTTATGGCAAAAACATTAGAACATGTTCAAGGTACATTTTCCAGCTTTAAGCACATTGACATCCGAAATTAAACAAGGCATAACTTTCAACTTAGATATCGAAAAATTGCATACTTAGTGGCGATAGAAAGATAACAAGACCCTATTCAAGTTTCATGAAGACCAATTATGCAAAATCTGTCTCTAACCCCTTGACGAAAGACCTCAAAGTTTCGGGTCACTAATCCCGATTACTGTTCACATTGCATCCACACTTCATCTTTCAAGGCAAAATTCAACCTCTTCAAGCTACAATTAGACAACAATTATTTCACAAGAAATTTTAGCCAAACAACTAAAGTTTAATTTGGTCCAAACCTTACCTTAATAACCTAACCACATAAAAATTTATGATCAAAACATTACAATAGGTACAAAATCAATTTTCCAGCACTTATGACTAAACCACATCCTATGAGTTCCATACCATTCCCAACCTATTTCTAAACCACCAAGCATCCCCAAAAGATCAAGAAGTCAGACAATACCTCATCAATACCTTCACCTAAGCCCTTTAGCTAAAATTTGACAGCACACAACACACAACTTTCATTCATCAATTCCCACTTATCAAACATCATAAAAACAATCCAATACACTCAATTTACACACTACACAAACTATTTCATTCATCTTTGACATTCTTAAATACATCAAGAACCTAACCTACCCATTTCAACTAGCAAGGTTCTCATGCAAATAGATGCAACAAACATCACAATCAATGCATTTAGTTACCAAAATAAGAACATAAATACAACCCTTACCTAAACAAGTTCCAAGCTTTAATTCTTCCATTTTTCTCACCTTTCTCACCACCTCACCAATTCCTTCACTTATCTAACACACACCGCACATCATCTTGGGGAGGGAGTGGAAGACTTAGCTTATTTCTACAAGGGGAGCACTTAAAGTAGGAGAAAGGAGTAGCAATTTACCAGAATAAATGAAGAAAATCAAGGAGGAAGAAGAGGGTGGGAGATTTCGGATGAGGGAGAGAGCAAGACATCCCTTTTTTATTTTTTGTTTTTTTTTTCAACTTGTTTTGATGTGTGTGTCGTGAATGGGAGATACAAAGTAAGAAGACAAGGAGCATTAATTGGGTGGAAGAGTGTCATGACACTTGGCACCAAATTAAAATTTCCAAGAATCCAAGAAACCCTTTAAATAAAAGACCTAATAAAATAGCATCGGTTCTAATTAAAATTTCAAAATCATCTGCCCCAATTTTCAATGCCATTGGATAGAAATTTTTGGGACCGAAAATCAATCGGTTCAGCGCGTGACGATTTTTCCGGTTTGGAAAATTTTTCTGAAAAATTCCATAAAAATTTCCACTTTTGCCCTAAAATATAAAACACATAACAATCCACTCCAATTAAATTTTTCAAGCACCAAAAACCACATTTGTCACAACAAAATCACATTTTCACATTAAGGCACATATACCGGGAAATGTCATGAATGCATGTACAGTCATTTTCATGTGCAAATTTTACTATTCACATGTAAACATATACATGTATATTTAAAAGGAATCTAAATACTCTTATCCCTTTCCAAATGACCATTCTACCCTTCACATCGGGGGTGGGATGTTACATTTTCTGTATCCTCTCTCCCTCAGTTCTAGCTTTATTCTCAGAATCTGCTTCTGCTCTGTCCAGATTCTTCAAGCCCATTTTTGCTATAGTACTTGAGTCGATAACACTCTTAAAAGGCATCATTCGTCTGATTCCTCTGTCAAGACGGACTCCAGACTCCCTGAAAATCCTTGTTAACAACATTTCGTTCGGTTAGCTATTAGTATCCTTCATCCCCTTAACCATATACTGAAAAATTAGAAATGGTAAGTCTATGGGTTGACGATTCAGCAGGTAAAATAGGCATTGTTCATCCAGAGTTGTCACCAAATGTCTTGAACCCGCTCTCGGTAAGATGCAGTTGAACAGAATCGCATGTAAGACCCTAGCCTTCGACACCAGACTCGAGGTCTTCCTCTCCGTAGGGTCATTTTCTCCATACAACTGTCTACTGACTTCGTCTTCCTTTAAACTGACCTTTATCATCCATCTGGCTTTGCTCGTTAGCTTCTCTCCAACAGATGGACATCCAGTCACCTTCTCGATCAACTCTGTTTTTACAATAATAGACAATCTATCTACTATAGAAACAATAGCTTTGTCTACCATCTGCACATTCTTCTAAAACTCATACACTTCATTTTGATATACATACTCCCACACCTGGAAGAACTTCCTCCAACCGGCTTCTACAATCTCTGGTTCGATATCCATATCATCTTTCCTCAGAGATTCAAAATCCACATGCCTTCCGTAGATCATTTCTTGGCCCATTGATTCTGAATAGGAACTGAATTCGGTAATCTTTTCTTCAAAGGTAAGGTTGATTTCAGAGGTTTGAGAGAGCTGAAAAGTTTGTGGGTTGAGAGTATTCGAAAGGTTTCTGATTTGAGACTACTCGAAAGATCTTATCAGGCATGTTCTAGAATCGGTGAGGTTCTCAAGGCTATGAGACTTTCCCTCCAAAATTTCCTTGTGAGAGAAGTTACCAGTTGTAACTCACTATTTCTGACGTCGTTAACTTTGACGATCTTTTAACTTGGCTGTGAAATGTCAGACGGTTAGTCATTTAACATCACCATGTTGAGGTTCCATCTGATTTCCTTGAACTATTCTTCACTCAATGGTTTAGTGAAGATGTCCGCCCATTGAAACTCTGTCTCAATAAATTGTAGACTCACAACCTTTCTCTGAACGTAGTCTCTCAAGAAATGTTGTCTGACTTTGATATGCTTCACTCTCGAATGCTGTATAGGATTCTTCGATAAGTTGATGGCACTGGTGTTTTCACAGAAAATTGGGATCTCCTCTTCTTGAATTGAATAATCCTCTAGTTGGTATTTAATCCACAATGTTTGCGAACAACAGCTTGCGGCAGACATGTACTCGGCTTCGACAATTGATAGAGCGATTGAGCTTTGTCTCTTGCTTGACCAGGAAACTAGGTTTGAGCCAAAAAAGTGGCAGCCTCCACTCGTACTCTTCCTTTCAACTCTATCTTCGGCATAGTCCGCATCGCAATATCCAATCAACCTGAAATCTTTACCTTTCTCAAACATTGAGCAAAGATTAGTAGTACCTGCGAGATATCTCATAATTCTTTTAATAGCTATGTAATGAGACTCTCTAGGATCTGCCTAAAACCTTGCACACAAGCATTCACTGAATAGTATGTCAGGTCTGCTTACTGTAAGATAAAGCAAAGAACCGATCATCCCTCTATACAGGGTTTGATCCACCATCTTACCAACTTCGTCTTTCGACAAAAGATTCGAAGGATGAATCGGAGTTACCATAGGCTTCACATTATTCATATCAAATTTAGATAACAATTCTTTTACATATTTTTTTGATGGATAAAGATCTTCTTTTCGGTTTGCTTAACTTGCAACCTAAGAAAGAACTTCAACTCACCCATCATATTCATCTCAAACTCATTTTTCATCAGACTCTTAAAACTTATACTTAAATTCTTTGAAGTAGCACCAAAAATGATATCATTAACATAAATTTTCACTAAAATAAACTCATTCTTATAATTCTTTCTAAAGATCCTCTTATCTACCTAACCTCTACTAAAACCACTTTCTAAGAGAAAGGTACTTAGACGATCATACCAAGCTCTAGGAGCTTGCTTCAAGTCGTATAAAGCTTTATGAAGTCTATAGACATGGTCTGGATACTTAACATCCTCGAAACCAGGAGGTTGCTTAACATACACCTCTTCGTCTATAAAACCATTCAGAAACGCGCTTTTCACATCCATCTGAAAAAGCTTTATATCATGACAAACCGCATATGCCAGCAATATCCTAATCGCTTCAAGTCTCACTACTGGAGCATATGTCTCATTGTAGTCTATTCCTTCTTGCTGATTATAGCCTTGTGCTACTAATCTAGCTTTATTCCGACTCACTCTTCCTGATTCGTCTAACTTATTCTTAAAAACCTATCTAGTTCCTATAATGGATTTCTTCAAGGGTTTAAGAACCAAGGACCAACTTTATTCCTAGTAAATTGGTTCAGCTCCTCTTGCATAGCTAAAATCCAAGCTTCATCTTGAAGAGCTTCCTCAATCTTTTTAGGCTCTATTTCAAAGATAAAAGCTACATTAACTTCTCTTCTGAATTTAGACCTTGTTCTGACTCCTTCAGAGGTCTCTCCTATAATTAACTCTTCTGGATGGGAACTCTTATATCTCCAATCTCTTTTTAATCTAAGAGTCTCTGGAATATCCTCAACCTTGTCTAACTGAGTTCCTGATGATGAAGCTTCTATTGTATCACCTAAGAGCTTTGAAGGGATTTCACTCTCTATGTCATCTTCTTTACTGGGTTGGGAACTATCATCAAACTTGACATGAATGGTCTCCTCAACTGTCTTCGAGGTAAGATTATAAACTCGAAAAGCCTTGGATGATAAAGAGTAGCCTAGAAAGATTCCTGAATAGGTCTTTGAATCGAACTTATCCAACAATTCTTTTGTATTCAGAATAGAGCACTTGCAACCAAATAGAAGAAAGTAAGATATATTCGGTCTCCTTCCATTCCATAACTCATAAGGAGTTTTTTTCAGCAATGGTCGCAGCAATATCCTATTCTGAATGTAGCATGCTGTATTCATAACTTCTACCCAGAAGTACTTAGGAAGATTCATTTCACATAGCATAGTCCTTGTCATCTCTTGAATCGTCCTGTTCTTCCTTTCAACAACTCCATTCTACTGTGGAGTCCTAGGAGCAGAGTAATTGTGGAAAATTCCATTCTCCTCACAGAATATTCTAAACTTTTCATTCTTAAATTCTCCACCATGATCACTCCTGATACTGGCTATAGACATTCCTTTTTCATTATGTAACTTTCTGGAAAGGGATCTAAAACATTTAAAAGACTCATCTTTGTGTGAGAAAAATAATATCCAACAAAATCTAGTAAAGTCATCAACAATAACAAGTCCATATTTCTTTCCGCAAAGACTTATTGTCCTATTTTGACTAAACAGATCCATATATAAAAACTCTAGAGGTCTAAAAAATGTTACAAAATTTTTAGAAGAAAACTATGTTTTGACTTGTTTCCCTTTCTGACAGCTTTCACAAAAGAATTCTTTGTCAAAACTTATTTTTGCTAAGCCTCTTACCAAATCATGCTTTAACAACTTTAAAATATGTTTAAAACTGACATGACCTAGCTTTTTATGCCAGATTAGTCTTTCTTCTTCAGTTGATAAGAAACATGAAACATTTTGATTTTGAAAATTTTCTAAATCAATTTTGTAAAGATTATTTCTTCTCTTGGTAGAAAAGAATATAGACCCATCTTTGTTTTTGACTTCACAAAGATTTTGATTGCATAACTGCAAAACCAGAATCACACAATTGACTGACACTAATCAAATTGTGTTTCAGACCATCAACAAGCAGCACATTATCAATACATGCAAAGGAATCTTTACCTATTTTACCGATTCCAATTATCTTGCCCTGCTAGTTGTCTCCAAAAGTTATCGATCCTCCCTACATATACTAAAGATCTAGGAACATAGACCTTCTTCCCGTCATATGTCGCGAGCATCCACTATCCAAATACTAACGGTGCTTGTCGCATCTTCCAATGAAGGATATCTACAGGAGAAACTATTTTATTTTTTGGTACCCATATTTTCTTGGGTCCTCTTGGGTTAGTAACATGCACAGAATGATTCATTTGATAAGTTTGTTGATGAACGCGTGTTTGGTGATACTTCTTTTTCTAGAAGAAAAACTTTCTTCCGTGATGAGATTTATTTCTTGTAAAACCTAATCCGGTTTTATCACTCGGATGTCTACATTTTCCTAACATCTCATTCATTTTCTTTGTACTCTTAGTAAAGGTAGCTAAATCAGCTGAGAGACTCTTAATCCTAAGCTTCAGTTGATTGATCTCTTCAGATCTATCTACAACATTCTTTTTCTTATTCTCCTTTACTTGCTGTTTCAAGCATGTATTTTCTCTCTCTAAATCTTATGTATGTTTGAGTTTTTCTACATACTTTTTCTTTATCAGTTTGTACTGTTTCAGAATAGCATGAGAGTCCTCTAGTAGTTCTGAATATGCATTATGCAAGTCATCATATTTAGAAGTTACCTCCTCATCACTTTTTTCCTCAGCTACTAGGCAAATATTCGCATGTTCTAATGTCACAGAGCTTGTATCTGATTCAGATGAATCTAGATCCTCTCCAGTTGCCATCATGCTTTTCTTGCCTTCTCTACTCTTCTTTGGTTTCTTCTTTAGAGTAGGACACTTAGACTTGTAATGTCCAGATTGATTACACTCGTAGCATATGATGGATGACTTTTTTACTTTTCCATCATCTTTGTTGTTCTTCTTGAAGAATTGACTTCCTTTGGACTTCTTCCACATCCACCTAATCTTCTTTGATATGAAAGATAACTCATCATCTTCATTACTTGACTCTTGTTCTGATTTGTTGGAGTCATCATTCTTTGATTCTTCAATCTTTAATGCTTTTGATGACTTTGTCCTCCTTTGAGTCTTTTGATTCTTCTGTCTGGCCTTCAGTGCTATTGACTTGTCCCGTTTGGGCTTGTCTTTAGCATCGAGCTCAACTTCATGAATCTTCAGCGATCCAAGCAACTCGTCAAGCTTTAGTATGCTTAAATCCTTAACTTCCTGTATAGCAGTAACTTTTGGTCTCCATCTCCATGGAAGACTTCTTAAGATCTTACGAACATTATCTTGAGTGTCGTAAGTTCTTCCGAGAGCTTTCAATCCATTGATAATTGTTTGAAATCTTTCAAACATTTGATCAATATATTCTTCATCTTTCATCTTGAAAAGCTCGTACTGGTGCACAAGAATGCTTATCTTGGATTATTTGACTTGGTTTGTACCTTCATGTGCGATGGACAACGTGTCCCACATCTCCTTCACAGTATCGCATCCGTGGACTTTGTCATACTCACTTCTGCTTAGGGCACAACTCAAGAAAAACTTCACTTTAGAGTTCAGTTAAAAGCTCGCCTTTTGATCAGCCGTCCATCTGATCCATGGAATAAAATTTCTTTCTTCATCTACTGGTGCGTATGGTCCATTATCTATCACATCCCAAAGGTCAACATGATTAGATTCTATAAACAGCTGCATCCTATCTTTCCAGTAATGATAGTCTTCTCCGTTGAATGCTGGAGGTCTAGTGACTAAGGCACCTTCTGCAACGTACATATGTGATTCCGCCATAATCTTTGATCCACACTTTGTTATAGTGATCCTTGGACACCAAGCTCTGATACCAATTGAAGTGAATCACACGTTATTACAATGCTTATTATACGATGTATAAATGAACAAGAAGGGGGATTGAACTGTGTATTTCCCTTTTTTAAAAAACTTCAAAATCATTTTGTCAAAAGAAAAAATTGTTCTTTCCACAAGAACTACAAATCAAAGTCAATCGTATTCTTCAAAAACTTGTTTGAAAACTAAGTAAAATCAAAACTTTGAATGATAAGAGAGATAAGGATAGAGAGAAGTTGACACAGTAATTTTTATATTGGTTCACCCCAAACCGTGGGCTACGTCCAGTCCTCAGATGTCTTTTTAAGATTTCACTATCTCTCAACAACTTTACAAGTATTCTTTCTTTCTGAACCTCTTTAAGTCTCTTTACAGTCGGTATTCTTTTACTCTTAGCCTCTGCAGGCTATCTGTACTACTTTCTTACAGAAAGATGTTTGAGCTTTGTTACAGTAAGATAGCTCTAGCTATTTGCACAACAAACTCTCAAGTAAACTTTGAAACAATTGTTGCATACGCGTATGTTTATGTAATGTATGTGTCTGTGTGTGTGTCTGTGTAACTTTGCAATCTTCGACTTCAACTCATATTTATAGCCTTCTTCTGCAACTGCTTCTTGAATCTTCCTTCTTGAATCTTGAAAGAAACGGTTATTCAGTTGAGTTCTATAACTAACTCAAATTGATTCTTAATTCAGACGTGATTTGCTTCCGTCTGCTTTTTCTTTCATCTATTTTTAGCTTTCGTCTGCTTTTGTCTTTCATCTGCTTTTGGCTTCCGTCTACTTTTGGCTTTCGTCTGCTTTTGGCTTTCATCTGCTTTCGGCTTTCGCTTTTCAATCTCTGTCTGCTTTTCAATCTTCCGTCTATTTTTCAATCTCCGTCTGCTTTTCATTCTTCTGTTTTTGAATATTCGTCTGTTTTTCATCTATCTTCTGTTTTTCAATCTCCGTCTGCTTTTCAATCTTCCGTTTATTTTTCAATCTTCGTCTGTTTTTCAATCTCCATCTGCTTTTCATCTATCGTCTTTTTTTCATCTCCGTCTGCTTTTCAACTTTCATTATTTGTACTTCATCAAAATCATTAATGTAAAGTCATTTTGGCTTAACATCTTTGCTTTTTCCTAACTAGTTTATAATGTTCTCTTCCACTTTTTTTTCTTTATTCTCTATCCTTATTCTTCAGTTGCTAGAGTTCCACTATTGCCTATTTGATCCCTTTAATATCTCCAGGTTCCACTACTGCCTATTTGAGCAGTTTTCCTATTTATATCTCATGCAATCTAAGGTCAAAGTCAATCTACCCTTGTTATATGCGATTAGGAACATTTCTTCTTATGTCAAGTTCTTCAAGGAACTAAATACTAAGAAATGAAAGTTTGAGCTTAACAAGAAAGTGTTAGTTTTGGAAGTAGCAAGTGCAATTCTGCAGTGACATTTACCCCCAAACTAAAAGACCCAGGACATTTTATCATGAAAGTATCAATGGGTAAGGTGATGAGGATAAGGGTATGATTGATCTTGGAGCAAGCATAAATCTTTAGCCTCACTCTATTTATGAGAAATTGGATTTGAGATAGTTAAGACCTACAAATATGTGTTTGCAATTAGCTGATAGGTCAATCTATTATCCGAAAGGAATAATGAAAGACGTGTTGGCGAAAGTTGGAAGATTGATTGTACCTGTAGACTTTGTTGTCCTAGATATAGGGAAGTGAAGGAGAAAGAAAAGGAGCACACCATACTCCTTGGGAGGCCTTTTATGGCCACTACCAACACTTTGATTAATGTGAAGAAAGGAAAATTGACCATGGCAGTCGTAGGAGAAATAGTAGAATTATCAATTTTTAATATCGAACCTATTCCTACTTTTACTATTTTTAAAGACTAATCTTTTGTTGATCAAGTTAATGCTGCCAATTTTGATTTCACCCTGTAGGAAGAAGAAGACAAGAATCTGGACTTATTTAAAGAGAGTGATGAATGCTACCAATTACTAATAGATGCAATTGAGGAAATGTCTAGAAAATTTTTAGATATGGATCCACATGAAAAGGCGGAAAGGGTGGAATCAATCACTTTGAGTGACCTACCTTGAGAATGATCATTGAGGTGTCTAGCTACTAGATGTTAAAGAAGCAACCCATTTATTTTTTTGTTTTTCAATTATTTGTTGGTTGTTATTTTTCTTAGTGAACCTTAACGTAGTTTGTTTTCTTTATGTGCACATGCTTACTCCTCCATCTTTTCGATCTATTTTCGTTGCAGCTGTCTTCATTCTTGGACGCAGTACACATTCCATACTAGATCAACGTAGTGATCATCCCACATTCTTATCATATTTCTATCCCTTTCTTTATTGCTTGTTAGTTTAATTTCTTTTAGTTTTAATGCTTGTCCTTGTTCTTATTATTTTGTGTCTTAGATCCTCTTTTACTTTTTTGTAAAAAATTATTTTGTGTTTTTTATGTTTGTTTTCCAATTTAGTAGTTAGAGATGCATGGTTATTAAATAAACTAGATTTGAATTAGAAATTCCTAATATGAGTGAATGAGTATACTTGCATGCTTAGGTTGATTGGCTTGGATTTCGATTAAAGGGACATTAGCTTTATGATAGATGAATGACTGTAGCACCCCACTCCCGTCGAGACCCGAACCCGACATCAACAGTGATATCCGAGCCCGTGACCCGCGAGGGTGGCGTACTAGAACAATCACTACCTTTTTAAAACTCGATATGACATTTTTCTTTTCTTTTAAAACAGTTGAGTCATGAAACAATAATGATTTGGCCCAATTATAACAAAACATTTGCAATTACAAAACAATTTCTATTATAAACTAATTTCAGTTATACCATACAAGTACACATAAATCAAAAGGGGCCCACTAAAGCAATTCACTACTCTAATGCAGATGTGACGACACTGATCCCGACCCGATACTCGCCTTGCTAGCAATGATCATACTCCGTTGGTCTAACGGGTACTCTTCATTCTGAAAAACAATTACAATGTTGGGTGAGTTTATGAACAAAGTGAGAAACCATCATCGATGGTTCACCCAACTCATGCATTCACAATTCATATACACACTTTCATATATTCACATGCATTCAATTTCACTTTCACACAGCTTCACTTTAGATCATTTACATATGCAGATGCATGTGACACTTCGATTTCATTTCATTGTTGTGACCGAGCGCAATCGTAAATCAAGAATCACATTTTTGGCAAGTAGGAGGCCCTCTGGTATGCACTATCGCCCACTCACATTAGGGATAGGAGAGCCCACTGGTATACACTAATCCTTTCACATAATAGACCCCACACCCCACCCGTAGGTGTTTGCGAGTTTTATCATGCGTGTGTTCATGGGTTTTACCATGGCGCCCTCAAATATACTGATGGCGTCTCGGTCAACAACTATCATTATCTGATCATTTAATTATGCATGAGTGCATATGTCATTCACATTTCACACTCATATCTCATTTCTTTCACTAACACTTTTACAATTCGATTCACTATTGCATTTATGCACATTTATTCACATTTTGCACTTCCATATCTCAATCCAATATTTCGAACACCCATGGTTCGAAATCAATCAAAACAGTCACACATATCCATCCGTATCTCCACATGGCATATGTACACAAAATGTAACACATATAGGTTGAGAAACCAACTAGGTTACTCACCTGCACTTCAGAGCTACCGCTTGGAAGTCCCAATACTGTCTGTGGAATGACGATCCATCGGAACCTCTATATCAAATCAAATAAATCACACATTACCAATCATGCCAAATTCAATAATCAATAGCAATTTCGATAAATACTATACATGTTATGACATTCTCAATCATATTCCTGAATTTCTCAATATGATCACTCTCACTCTAATTCGAGCAGCCTCAATGCCGTAATTCAATTCCTTATTCTAAGGTCACATTCCAATTCGCTACCACTCAATTTCCGATAATCATCAAATTCAATTCCTATTCTCTCAAATGCCATTTTGATCCATAACCAATCCAAATTAGATCCCAAAATTCTCCAAATTCAAAAACCTCAAAATCTCATATTCGGAATCGGTCTCCTCGCTGATGACGTCGATCCTTCGTCACAAGGCGTAAAATCATCGCTTTCGTCAAGGCGACGTCTGTTGCTTTCGTCGCGACGTGCGGCTCTAATCCGCTCGTCACAAGCGCATTTAATTAAAATCAATTATTCGTCGCGACGTGCGAAGTTAAAGGGCTCGCCACAAGGGCGTGTTCATCACACGTCATGACGTGCGAACCGTAAACTCGTCCAAACCCGAAATTTCTCAGATTTTCTGATAACAATCTATCCGATTCACTTCAAATCACTCCCAATCGACTTAGTATACTACACTCAACTCATTTCTAGCCTCAATCCATCATTTAAACCAGTTTTCATCAAAAACCCAAATCAAAACCAATGAAAATCTCAAAACCCTTTCATCCGTAACTTTCAAATTCTCTAAACCAATTCATACTCAAATCAATGATCAAATGAAACGATTTAACTCATAAACAAGTATAAACTTACTTGATTCAAGCTTCAACCTTTGAAAATCCTTCAAGAACTCCAAATCCCAAGTTTTTCTCACCCACGATCGTCGATGAGCTTAATGAACAATTAAGCTTCTCTTTAAGCTTATACATATATATATATATAATCATTTGACTCATGTCCAATTCTTGGGTCTAACAAATCCGATTTCTATTCCATTTTTCTCCCAATTTTGCAATAACCATTAACAATACTCCCAAAATCATAATTCCAATTGTTCCATATCAATAACCATTCATTCTCGGACTCGGAATCAAATAAATCAGTCACTAAGCTAATTTTCCGGTCGATCTCTTACTCTAAAATTTCCAGAGAAATTTCCATAAATTCACTAAAATTGAGTAATGCCAATTCCTATGCTCAATTTCCAATTTCCCTTTCTATAATCCATTTCATTCCGTTTTCATATTCAAAACCCAATTATACACTTACTAAATATCCAATTTTCACAAACCAAATCTCATATATACAATTTTGATAAATTCCCAATTGCACAATTAAGCCAATTCACATCGGACCAATTATAACCAATTTCCAATTTCACAATCAAGTCGGGAATTGTCATACATGTATGTACATATATATATACGTATGCAGTCAATAATCATTTATCAATGACTATCAAAACTGTAATGCATGTGCAATGCAACACTTTGCCTGTACCAAATCCTAACCCGATCCAAATTACCAATCTACCCGTCACTCCGATAACGGGATGTTACAATGACACTTTTCATTTGGTAAGAATTTAAGTCTTTTTTAAATATTAAACACCAAATTCAAGTATTCTTTGTTGAGAGTGTTCTTTCATGAGATTACATAATCTTATGCAAATGTTGAAATGATGAAGGCCATTAGGATTTACCCCTTTTGCTTAAAAAGCCACCATGATGTTATCTTTAGTGAACTCCCTTTGAGCTTAACATGAAACATTTTCTTTTTCTAAACACAAAATATCAGCCTTGACCTTGATTATTTATCATCTTTATTGTACTTACCATAAGGCAAGTTGAGCATTTGAATAGGTATGATTGACTTTAGGGAATAATTGTTTGAAAAAGTATGGGGGAATCATAGCATATATTTGGCTTTTGTGTTAGGAATGGGTAGTAATAATTTGCAACTCTTCTCTACATTTTTCTATTCTAAACTTGATCTTGTTCTAAATTAATAAATAAAAAAATATAGTAAAAGAAGAGAGAGACAAAAATCAAGAAAAACTAAAAATAAAAAAAGAAAGAAGAAGAAATAGAAATAGAAAAGAAAAGGAAGGAAGAGAAAATGACCACAAAATGAAAAGAAGAGGAGAGAAGTAAAAAATGGGAAGTGTTAATTTTGTTAAATGAGAGAAAAAAAATTGGGCATTTTATAGTTCATTGTTTTGTATTGTTTTAAATGCTTAATTTGTGTTGTGGTTTTAAACTATGAATTTTCTCTGTCCTGCCCTTAGCCTGGCCCCATTACAAGCAAATAAAGATCTTCGGATTGAAGTTTGTGTTTGATATGAGTGCTAGAGATTGGATTAGTAAGCAAGCTTATGGTAGAAGTCTTGCATGAAAAATGAATGATGAGTGAATATACCCTACCTTTGAATGCTTGCGAGGATGGAGAGTGGAGATACTTTGAATTGAAATACTTGTTGATTTTGGATAAATATGTGAAAAATAACTTGTTCATATAGTATTATAAGTTTCAAATTATTAGGTTATGTTTATTGAAATGATCGTTGACATCTTTAACTATTCTTTGGGAAAATTGTTGTTTCCATTGTTTGTTTTTGTATAGTCTAGTTTTCTTTATTCTGCTTAGGGACAAGCATAGTTTAAGTGTTGGGGAATTGTTGTGTCTAGTTTCCATTTCTTTTAATTGCCTTCATATCTTGATTTTGGTTACAAAGTCTTATAATTTGGTCCAAATGAGAGATAAATTGAATGAAAAAGGTGTGAATATTCCATGCATGTTGATTGAATTTTTTTTAATTTTGCATTAAAAATTAAAGTTCACGTCACTTTGCATGAAAGAAAAAATGAAGAATATAATAATATGAATGTCATCACCTGTACGTGCTGGAGTGATGTAAATATAGTGCTCTGGAAAGCACGTGTATTTATATGTAACTTAATCTTCTTCAGTTACAGTTCTGTAATGAAAATATTTATTATTAATAAAACAAACGAGTTTGGTTTTTATGAGCATTATATATCTAGTCAAAAGGTAACCAAATTCTTTTGTATGTAATATACATATACATAGAGATGTATGAGAAACATGTATATTATTATAATCTAAATTAATTGATTCACAGTTGAATAATCAAGTTAGTTGCTTGATTACGGTTTAGATTGTAGTGTTGTGATTTATCTCCATATAAGTAAAGGAGTTTACTTCAAGGAAATAATGAGTTTCATATCATGATAGTAGTCGACTATTGATAATGACACTATTAAATAAATTTGGAATCAAGTATGCTTTCAAGAATAAACTAGGTCGTTACTTTAGTCTTAAAACATACATTTTAGCATTTTCTTATTATAGACTACAATCTTGATGAGTGGTGAACTCATATGTATTTGATTATAATTCTTGATATGATTGGAATAGATTTTTATAGAGTATTAATCTAGTGTCTACATGTTGGAATTATTAATTGAAACATGTATCAAGGAGCATTCACTCAAATAAAGAATTTATAATGATATCATCACTTCTAGATGTTTTATGGAGATTGGTGATTAAACTGGTGTCAGGAGTTTGATGGATTAGCTAACCATCAAGTCTTAACACCAAGATGAGATCTTGTATGTTAATCACCATATAGAATAAAACGGGAGATTTAGATGGAAAAACCAACATAAGGGCAAAATGATAATTTTATCTTTTATTGTGCAGATGGCTATAAAAAGGTTTATAATAGGGTTTGCAATTGGACATATTATTTGAAATATGTTTTCTCATAATATTTAGTGATTCAAGAGTTCAACTAATTGTCTTTAGTGGAATGACATTTAGTTAATAAGCTAGATTTAATTATAATGAAATTGAATTGATTATGGGCTTATTGGAGCTTGAATTATCTAAGTCCAATAAGATTCTCCACTTGGCTTCAAGGAAGGTTATCAAGCAAAGAAAGAAATATAAATGGAGGTTTTAAAGCCCATGATTGAATGTTGGGCTTGTACTAATTAATGGTTAATTACAAGCCCAAATGAACATTTGGAAATGAGCTAGACTTTGGTTTAATTTAATTAAGTAGATTAATTATATTAAAACAATTTTTTTTTAAAAAAGGAGAAGGAATTTCGATTTTATTAGGCTGAATGTGCAGCTGCACATTTAGCATTAAATTGTTAAATAAATATGGTATTTATCATGCATTATCATCATTAAAGGTAGTAATGATCTTATCATTAAATAGTTTAATAGCTATCTTTTAATGATAGCATGTAACCTATTAGCATTCATTGGATTAAAAAAGAAAGAGTTACATTGGATGGACTATCTTCCTTCTTTCATCATCAAAAACTGAAATTGATAGGTCTTATTTAGGTTAATAGTCTTTTCATATAGCCATGTTAAAGATAAATGAGAAGAGTCTCATTTATTGGCTTCTTTATGATTGATTAAAAAAAGAAGTGATGCATTTGATGCAAAGCTCTTCTTTCCTTTGAGGTTAAATTGTGAAGGTGTAGAAAGGTTCTTGCATTTTTTTATCACTCTCTCTTCTATCTTGCATGAGAGTGCCAAAATTTACATAAGAAGTGTCTCAATTTTTGGCTTCTTTCTTCTATGAAAAATCTCCTCCAAAGTTTTCTTCTCCTTTCCCACCAAAGGATCTTATTAACCAAGTTGTCTAAGAAGAACAAGTGGCGGATCGAATTGGTCGAGGATACAATATCGAGAAGAGGAAACAATAACAAGAAGAATAGGATACATCAACTAGGAGAGGATACATTGTTGAGGAAAGGATAGCACAACAAGGAGTTAAAGCTGTAGCGAAGGAGTCGGTAATATTATCTTCATCTTGTTCTTATGTTTATTATCCTTATATCGTATCATGTATGGCTATGCATGTTGGTTTGGTTATCTTGCTTCCGCTGTGTTATGATTTCTAAAAAAGTTTTTCAAATATGTTGTTTACCCAAATCTTGCATGTTTTCTTTTTCGATCCAACAACACGATGGTGAGTAAAGTGTCACCACCGTGCAGAAGGTGGTGACAAATATGTCTTTAGTCACCACCGTGCAAGATTATGCATTGGGGTGACCAGCCCTCACGGGTTGACAAACATAGTCATCCCGTGCAAATTCTCATGCACTAGTTTAATTTGTTTGTTTTATTACATGGTAGTTGTAGGTTAAAGGGGCATGAAAACCTAAACCTACGCGAATCGACAAATAGAAAGTATAGGAGGGTGGTGGTGACATTACTCATTATTCACTCTTCACTCACACTGGAAACAGATTTTGTTGGAACAAAAAGAACAGAGGGAGAGGTGAGGCGGAGAGATGGAGACAAAAACAAGAGAGCAAAGGCGGGGATAATGAACAAAAACATAATAGGGAGCAACTGGGTGAGGAGTAGAGTAGAGGCAGAAGATGAGAGCCATCACCAGAGTTCTAAGTTGGGCAGGAGATCCATCGTCAACTTTCTCATCCGAGGGTTTATTTTGTTTGTCATTTCTTGTTTCATCTCTATTATTGTTACTAAACTTTTTTATCTTTGACTTTGGTACTTTTCTTCCTTACTAAAGATTGATAGTTCATTTCAGTATTCATTATTTTATTGATTTGATACTTTTTTGTTATTCTTGAATATGAGATTTAAGTATTTGAGAATGATGAACTGTGTTTATGCTATGATGGGATGAATCTTTTTCTTGAGGATTAATGTAACTATTTTAATCAACTATGCATGAATGAGTTACGGTTTTGTTGTCTTATTAATTAATGTGGTTTCTAAGCTGAATGGATGTACTAAGATGACCAAACCTGGCATCATTTTAGTACTAAATGAAGGATCGAAAGAAGAAGTTTAATACAGATCGAAAAACTATAGAGGCTTAGGTTACGAATTAGAAATATATTAAATTAAGTGGTAATTAGTAGTTGATCATAATTAATTCAGATAATAACTTATTGGAAACAAAAGTTAGATAAGTTTATTATTCGAGTTGATTTAGAGCCTAACTGTTAATTTTAGTAAGACAACTAACCAATCATTTCCCTTAATCTTGCATAGGAGATTAAATTAGTGAAATTAATTCTCAACAGTCTTCCTTTTCAATTAATCTATTCATCTTTGCTTCCGGTTGAATCATTTACTTTTCAGACTAACTAGTGATTTTCTTTTAAAGCCTTCACTCAACAATCAAGATAAAATGTTTAGGATTGCATTTATTTTTGTTTTTGTTCAAAATTAATTTAAGTGAATTAATTTTACCTCCGTGGGAGACCACCCTAGGTAATCACTACAATTATCTCATATGTTTGCGAGTAGGTTGGCCTAGGTAATTTTTAGAACTTTTTGGGCACAACAATTCCTTCAGGTCATAAACTAACCACTAGACTTGTAAAAGTAATAAAACTAAAGAATCGATAAAATAAGTAAATAAAATTTAAATAAATAAAGCAAGTAATAATTCGAGATTAATAAAAGCAAGGTTTTCTTAATATATACTCTAATCCCTTGACAATAGTGGCAAAAAACTTGATTGATATAATTTTAATGTTCTAAACAAGTGCATGATGTGGTTGTAATAAGCACTAGTAAGCATAGCTCGATCCCATGAGGATTACATTTATTAGTAATGATCTCTTTTCTGTTATTTAAATGTCAAATAAAATGATGATTTAATTTAAAACTAAGGTAAACTAAAATTTATCACAATGATGAATCACAACAATTATATCACAAAGAATAATTCAACATCAAATAACTAGTACCTAGGTAATAAATCCCCTTAAGTTATCTTAAGTGATATCCTTTTATCATGCAATTCAATTATCGATCAATGGACAATGAAAATTCCTATCTTATGTTAATATGTTTCTCCATATTATTAACTAATCCTTGGTTAATTAATTAAAACCTCTTTTTAGTTAAAACCCCTAAGGTTGCATTACTCCAATTCGTGAATTTCTTTTTTTAGGTTTGACTCTAATCTAAAGGATTTTTGTCGACCTATCTCGACATTTATATGCAGCTCCTTCCAATTATGGTAGATCTATTCATACAAGAGGATTTTTCAATCTCAATCGTACGAAATCAAACATTAAACTAATATCTTGAACATATTAATTTAATATATAAACGCATAATTAAATTTCAATCAATCAATCAATAAAATTGCAAAAAATAAAGGATCAAATTATAGTATCCATTCCAACTTAGGATTCATCCTACCTAGGCACTAAACAAACTTAGTTCCTAAGTATAGAAAACCAGAAGACACTTAAAAAAGAAAAGAATCTATAGCTATGCTTATCCCCTTTTTTTTCTAATGAAATCCCTTTGAATCCTTGATGAAAAACTGCTCTCTATCAAATCTCTTGAAGTATCTTCTTATTTTTCTTGTACTAGTTTTAAATTGTGTCTTCTATTCTATCTTTGGCTTTAGCTTTGGACTCTAGTTGCTTCTCCCTTGTCTCCTCATAATGGCTTTTAAGAAAATAAGGTTTCTACATCATTCATGGTCAGCCACACGATCATGTGAGCAACCGTGTCTCAAAAACACTTAAGAATCGCAATTTTATACATTCACAGGCACATACACGAGCAAATGACATAACGGGTGTATATCTCCATATGAGCAAAATGGTATCTTAAGCTTTATACATTTATAGTCTTTTACATAATCCCTTTACATGGCTGTGAATGTTACTAACACGGGAGTGTACATCTTCACATGAATGTGCGTCTCCAAAACAACTCCAATTCTTCCTTCTTATGCTACAATTTCTTCGAATTCTTTTGCTTGATCCATAAAGGTAGTTGAGACATGAAAATAGGCTTGAAACAAAATAAGTACCAAAAACAGCATAAAACTTTTACATAACGAGCAAAACACATTCGATAAAACTTTAAAAAGTTAGTATAATAATCGTTTATTAGTAAATTATAAAAAATTAATTTTATAATATTACATTGAACTTTTAAAGTAGCAAAATATTTAAAATTTTATTTTTTTGAAAAATAGTGTGGCGTTAGTTTCACAAGTAATCATGTTAATGTGAATTACTATGATAACAAGCTTATTGGATACACAGACAAGTGACTTATTAATGCCACAGCAGATTAAATATTTTACTAAATAAAAAGTAAATAATGAAACCACTGATTTTTGGAACCCAATAAGCAGGCATCCTGGACTTTCAAAACTTTAATCTATCGGTATGCTACTTCTGCCGATTGGATTTATCAAGTTCAGGCTTCAATGTCACGGCAGCCCAGGGGGATTATCCCCAATACTCATCTGCCACAGGTACCTCGTGGATGTGTGCAAGGAAGATTTTCCACCTCCAAGCTACTGATGTTTTCAACTCCATAAATGATAATGTCCTTCGACCTTTCCTCAATTTCTATGTCGTAATTAGGATGCTTAACATCAACATCTCCAAAATGAAACCATCCATTTGCAGAACACTCTTCATTGACTTTTGGATTCTTTAAGTAACCCTTCGTCACAAGGTTGCCCCTCATCAGTATTTTACTTTGAGAATTTCAAGCATTTTACTACTAATCAAATCAATTAAGGCAAAGAGTCAACACAAATAAAATACAAGTTCAAATATGTAGAATTATAAAAGAAAGATAAATAATATGAGGGAATGTAAACGGGACAAACAATCCTTAGTTATATAAACGACTTATTGTAACAAATCATTTTATTTACCTTCATTTATTCATATTTTAAATAAAAGGTCTCAATCTATAATCTATATTACATTAATATTAAAAATGTCTAAATATTAAATTGCTTTATAATTGAAAATGTTTAATATTTCAAAATGAATTAATTCAATTTAATTTTATTAATAAGTTGATGTGGAATTGAAACTACTTAATTACATACATTAAATATCTATTAGATATTTGAAAGTTAATAGTATTTCATATATGAAATATTCATATTCCAAATTGAATTAATCAAATTATGATGATAAGTTTTTGTGTTTAACATGAAATTTTATTTATTATGTATTATCGTAAAAGAAACAAATCTATAATCTATCTAATGCAAATATATGAAATCTTAAAATGATAACATGTGTCCATTTTAAACTAATCAATGCAATTCTATTTACTTAGATTTAACTTACAAAGTCATCTAATATTCCTTGCATCGGCAAATATGTCAAAGGAATTAAGCCCAACAGAGTGTGTACTTGAATATAACTATTACTACTATATACCATTTGGTAAGCATATTGAATAGAAGAATTCATCCAACGTTTCTGGTTCATCAACAACAACTGCCGTAGATCTGAGAAAACCAGAGCAAGGTAAATTGCTTTCTTCATTAAATCTTAGAAAGTAAGCACCAGAAATCTTAATTTTATGCTGATGGTAAGGATTTGGCTATCCTCTTTGACAGACAGTAGGCAGTTGTCTGGATTGTGATCATAGGATTTACTCCAACAGCACTTGGCAATACACTAGCATCACAAACATATAACCCTTCTGCTTCCCAACTCTCTCCATTCTCATCGACTGCACCCTCCTTTTCGTTCTTTCCGATCCTGCAGCTCCCCATTTGATGGGCAGAGCAGTATAACGCCCAGTGTTCTTCAGGTGACATTGCTCCTTCAGGTGGACAAACTGTGTCCAGAAATTCCTCCAGGCTTCTACTGTCAATCCCTCTACATTTAAGTCTTTGTCCATCACTTCTGTGTGTACCAACTTCAACTGCTCCTGCTGCTATTAGAATTCTTAAAGCCTGTCTTAAACCTGCCTTCAGATTCTCTTTGTCCACGTTGTGCAAGTTATGGTGTATCCTACCCTCTACCTTAACTTCGCCTGACCCCTGATCTCTGATTATCACTATCATGTGAGCAGTTCTAGCATACCTCAACAGTCTTTTCTTTATGTCAAGTCCTGACTCCCAGGGACATAATGTGGCAAATGATGCTGGACCTAATAACGGAGTTTCGATAATAGCCCTGACGCTCGAACGCCCTGACATCACCTTATGAATCGATGTAATTATTCCACCTTCAAATGATTTACCCTTCAACTCTGAATTTGACTCAGGAAAGTAGCCCCAGGCCATGAGAACAGGGTGCAGGTGAAGATTTCGGCCAATATTCTCATTCTTCAATCCGCTAGAGATTAGTAAAGGTGGTGTCAGAAGTGCCCCACCTGCTGATATGGTTGCTTTAGCCTCTATGTGCAAACTGAATCGGATATTATCATTTAATGTCTTTGCCAAAACTCCTATACATTTATTTTCTTTTTGGCTTCCACCCTTATTCTCTTCCAATATGAGCTTCACCGCTTTGCATCCCGTTAAAATTACTGAGCCATTATCAACGGCATCAACTAACCATGTTGTATTGGTCCCTTTTTTCTCTCCTTTCTGACAACCGTAGCCGCAAGATCCACAGTAGTGTTTCTCTGAAGAATTTCTTGGGACTGCATTGACTTCAAGGCCAAGTTCTTCACAGCCTTTTCTTAGAACTTGATTCTGAAGCCCCTCCTTCACACAATTTCCTGTAACTCCAATCCTTTCACAAACTATATCCATTGCAGAAACATATTCAGGGCTGCCAAAGAACGTAATTTCCTGATCCTGAGCCCATTCCCTGAGAATAGATTCTGGGGTTCTGATGCAAGCTGACCAGTTAATAGCAGAGCCACCCCCAACGGTGGAACCTGCCAAAATCATGGTCTTTCCATCAGTAGTTGGAAGCATCCCACCTGCTTCATATAGTTGATCCAGTGAAGGGCCTTCCAAGCCTGAATAGTCTCTAGCAGTGAAATAATTTCCTTTCTCAAGAACAACCACCTTGTGGCCAGACGCTGAAAGCATTGCAGCAGCAACTCCGCCCCCACAACCAGAGCCAACAATGACAACATCACATTTGATTGTTAGAAGGTTTTGTTCAAAATCCATGGTTACAGGGAGACCTTTGTTGGTGAGGGAACGTGGAAGAGTGGACTCAGTTTCCTGCATAGTTTCCACTATTCCCTTCTGGAGAGGTCTCTCATTTGTTGGTTGAGTAGGAGTATGATCAGTATGCACGTGATAACCAATGGCTTCCCAAGATTGGTTCCGACCATTTTCATCCCCCTGCATCAGAACTCGAAAACTGAGAATTGTAAAGCTTAAAATAATTTGAATATATCGTTGTTTTATATCATTCATTTACTTTCATTAATAAACCTGCGTAGGGACTTTGGGGTGTTAAAACATTGTTTACTCCTGTGACTTTTCAAGGACTAAACATGGAGCAGCAGTTTGTTTTTTGTGTGTTGTCCTGCTTTTGAATGAAGTGCAAAGGGAAAGTTAATTGAGGAACAATGTTATAGATGTTGTCGTCTTTTTTCACAGGTTTTGTATGGGGAAAGTCCAAAACTAATGTAGAATTGACAAATCGTACCGTATTTATGAGCTGGGTTTTGTTGTCTAGCAGACTAACGTAACGGTCCATGACAGATTGTCTACCCAAAGGAAAAGAAGGAATGAAATTATTTTTCGAAACCAATAGCTAGTCAAATCTTTCTTCCATAAATCCCTCCATCCAATAAAGTTATCAAGGTTCATGAAAATGTGGATCAAGTAAAAGAGCTAAGGCATCACTGTTGGTTCTAATTTTGTTTCAACTGCTGATGATATTGTCTTGAATGTTTGGATTCCGTGGAAGTTATTCCCATCTAATTTTCTATTTCTTTGTATTCTACTATTAAATAAGCTTTGGGTTGTGTGTGGGATGAGATATTAGCTGAAGTCAACACAAAAAGTTTTGGAAATTGACAATTGCTATTTCACCTGCCAATGCCGCAGAAGAAAAGTAGTAATCCTGAAGACTAAGAACAACTGTTTAACTATCACATGACTCCCAAAAAAGTTAACGAATACTCAAACCCTGCAGAGGATGGTAACGGTATCGATAACGACGCATCAACCTTACCCTTTCTTAAATGCTGTATCCGTCCCTAGTGACTACTAACTACTACGTATATAATATAAAAACAAAATATTTTCCGTTAACTTCCAAACTCATATTGTACGACAATAGAGATTGAGGTGCGCTACACATAACATGACAGTAATGTAAGAATACAAGTCCTAACCACATTTGATAGGATATAAATATGTTATAATAATTCAACACTTTCTTTAACTTGTCAATCTCGATAAGGTCAATTTGCCCCAAATTAACCTATGATTAAACTTAAACCTTCAAGCCTAATCATCTTTTTCAAGCCGGGGCGGCTGGTCTCTTGGCTCAACACCAAATATGCCAACTGACCAGGTCGTAACTTGGATTTCGGCCAAGACCATCTTGTAAAAAACTAAAGCTGTGAGATATATAATATTATGGAAGCCTTACCCGAGAGAAGAAAACGAAGAGGCAAAGGATCTTTACGTAAATGAAAGCCAGCCTGATAGGCGTCAAAAATCTGCTCTTGAACCAACTCTGCAGAACCTTTTCCCTCTTATCCAAAGACATGCTTGCAAATTTCTTAATGTAAGGCCACTTGTCGTCGACGCAAAGCGAGCCACAAAGCAGAAAGGTACCCAACCTTGTGGATAGAGCCCATAAAACTGATCTCACCAGAATCACAGATTCTTTCAAACCCCTTTTCAACAAAGTCTCTGCTACCTGAATAAACACGTACATAACATATCCCAAACAAACCATCAAACCGAGACATTGTGAAACGATGGGCCACTCTGATAAGTTTCGTGTCATATCAAACAGCTAAATTATCAACTCATATTACCTAAACTCACCTTGTCGGTCGGTGAGATAAGATTTTCTGCAGATGCATCATATTATTTATTACAAACAGAAAGAGAAGAGTACTGGGTACTTTTGTATATAAATTATATGTGTGTGTGTGCGCGTAAGTACCTCATCAGGAACAGGCGACTGAGAAGCAGAAGCCTGATAGAAAGCTTGAACAGCCGTTGTTGGAGGGTCTTCTTTACCTTCAACGGTAGTTGTTGGCAAAGATGGTAATATGGTTTCACATAAGGACTGAAGAGACTCCATCTCACCAGAAGAAAACCCGTGACAGTATTTGGTTTCTCTTTTCCCACATCTCAGCAGAACATGGCAATCTTTTCTCATCTCTCTCATTGTCTGTACCTCTCCAAATTAAGGAGGTGATGATGATCTGAAATAACCAATTATGAACGAAAGAAGGTTTAGTTTTATAGACAGGAGACAGGAGTTAATGTGAAAGGAGGGGGTTTTCTGTTTCCTTTTCGGTTTAAGATACGCTACTTGTAAGAGGATTGTGTATAATATATATAAACAAAATAATAATTATAAACATTGAATTTGATTCCAATACCAAAGAACCAATGGAAATCTTTAATTCTTACGCGCCACTTCTACGTGACTACACTTCCATGTACGCTTCTTCCACTTAGATACGCATGAAATTAATTCCCATAACCACTCCTAACCGTTATGCACTTCTATGCTTAAAATTGTTTATATGAATTAATTCTAGCATAAATCGAATCAGTTATATTTTACATTTTAAACAATATGGATTGTATAATTGTATTTGTACACCAAACATATCAGTCTTGCAAAGCGTGTTTATTAAAATATTCAATTTTTCAACTCATGATCTAAGCAAGAATATTTTAAATAATATGGTATCTTCTATGATGAAATTCATGTTACATAGTTATATTAAAATTTTATTATTTAGAATCCTTATAACATGATACTTCTCACATCAACTATTCTCTATAATTCACTTTAATTTTATACACTTAAAAGTTAATAATGATCCAAACTGTTTATGCAATTAGAGATAATGTTGTTATACCTTAATATTTTAGTATTATGAGCCACTTTCCTAAAAAAAAAACTTAAGAATAAAATGTATTCATATGTCTTAGAAAAAAAGTTTTCCATGATTTGATTGAGCAGTTTTTGGAGCAACTGTAGAGCAAATACTTAAAAATAACCCAATTGAATTACCAATAGGCATCTTTCATAAAAAGTTTCTTTTTCATTTATTTGATATTGATCGAATAACATATACGCTAAGTTGTAAGAAAAATAAAATCGAGATTTTTCTAGCAATTATTAGAAATTGCTCCTAAATCATCACTCTTTTAATTTTTCTTTGTTTTAGTTGCTTGCCGTTTGTAATTAATTTTATGGGTTTAGTTTTGATTTCTTTGATCTCTCTCTCTCTCTCTCTCTCTCTCTCTCTCTCTACACTTTTGCATTCATAAAAAAAATGCCTTGTTATTATTATAATATGACCAATTTATGCTAAAAACATGGCAACTAATTACTTTTATATCTCTCTTGCTTTAGCCTCCAATTGCTACTCATCAATTCAATTATTTAATTCCTTCTTAATTAAGTTAATTATCTAAGAGCAATATGATTCCCTCGCTAAACCTTTCCCTACTGAGGATATTGAGCTTGCCTTATTTATTGTCAATCCACTTCTGCACCTGATGGACTTAGTACTTTTTCCTTTAGAAAAACTTGGTGATGTCTTAAATTATATGTGACTAGATCCATGCTTGAATTCTTCAATGGTACTAGATTGTTAAAGTTATGGAATAACACTCACATTTTCTTGGTTCGTAAATTCCTAAATCCTATATGTTTAAGAGATTATAAGCTTATAGCTTTCTATAGTACCTTATACAAGGTTATCTCTAAAGTTTTAGCCTTAAGACTTAAGCAAGTTCTTTTTGTAATCATTAATTCAAGGTGTCTCTATTAGTGAGACATCTAATGGAGATAATATCCTCTTGGTTCATAAGTTTTATGGAGACTATTATAAATGGAAATCAACTAGAAATTGCCTAATAAAAATTGACTTCCACAAAGCTTTTGATTATATGGATTAGTAATAAATTCGACAAGCTCTTGAAACATTTGGATTTTCTCCCATTTTTATATCTTCAATTGAGTAGTGTTTCACTACTTCATCTTTTTGCATTATGATCAACAAAGAGGCTACAAGGCTAATTAGAGATGTAAAAGGAATCAGACAAGGTGATCTTCTATCATCTTTTTTATTCACTCTTTGTATTGAAGTGCTTACAAGATTGATTGACCATCCTTCTAGTTTCCAAAATAGTTGAGAATTTCAACTTTTCCTTTTCTAATAACATGTTATTGCTATATGTAGTGGATCCAAATTTTATTACTTTTTTGATCAATTCTCTCAATTCTTTTAGCAAGCTATTAGGGCTAGCTATTAACAAGGATAAGACCCGTCTTATGGTTTTTTTATAGTTAAACAATTATCACCTTTTCTTGTTGAAATATCTACTCTTTAAATCAAATATTCCTTTTTCACCTAACTAGGAATTTTAATTATAACTAAAAAGATCACATATAGACATTATTAGCCTTTGTGCCTTAGTGTAAAAGAGAATAAAGAAGTGAAGCAATAGGAGCCCTCTTTTGTTGGAAGATTCCAACTTATACTCTTAGGTCTAAATAACATGCATATTTCTAGTCTTCTCATTTGATTTTACCCAAGAACATGGCCAAAGATATAGAGAAACTTTTAAGGAACTTATTATAGATAGTGATTGATAGGTACAGTTTATACTATGTTTTCATAGGTGTTTTAGTGTGTTTTTAGGTGTTTATTAGATGATTATCGAATGTATAGGCTTAGAATTGTATTATTGTGAGTGTTTATTTATATTCTAAGTGTTTGTGTGGTTTAGAGCATTATGTTTCATGAGGTGTTTAATGTATTTGTTAGTGTTACAAATAAGATAATTGAAGAAAAAGGAAGACGAAAGCTATATGAAGGGGGTCACAATTGTGTATGAGGAGCACGATCATGACAGGTGTGCATAAGGCTATATGGCCTCACTCATGATTGGAGCACGATCATGACAGAGAGGATAAAGCCACAGAGACTTCCTTAGTGCAAGTTTTTTCATCTGTTTTAAGATTCAAGAGCATTTTTGGAACCAATCAAAGTGGGAAAACGTTAGTTACACCTAATACCCTATTACACTATTTAAGAATGTGAAATTATTCACCAAAAAAATACAACAACCAACAACATCAAAGAGTGGATCAAACGTGGGAGATCAAAAAGAATATCCAGGATTCCAGCTTTCCATGTCAAGTCATCAATAGAGTTTTTCTTTTTTCCTTTAGTTATTTAATCATTCTTGATGTGTAATTCGAATTCCAAGATGTTAAACAAGTTCATGAAATTAAATTCCAGACTAGTATTTATTCTAGATTTATTTTAGGGCTTTGATTAATGTTGATTTCAATACATATTGGATGTTTGTGATAATTTTTATGCTTAAACTTGACAATAAATTGAGAGAGTGAGCCAAAAGTAATCAGAGTTAGATTGTGTAACGAGAGTTAATAGTTTAATAGACACGCAATTATCAAGTTAATAATCATTCAAAGAGAGATCTTGTTTGAAAAATTAATTCTCTAATAAATAGTTTCATATCTAATTGAAAATGTTAGTGAAAGTTTTGTGAATCTAGAGGAAGAAAATCTAAAATTTTCGAATTCAATTAGGGTCAATTAATTAGATCTTTTGAGAGAGTAATCGATGCCTTAGGGAATCTAAGATCAAACACATAATTGGATTAATAATAGTAAAGTAATCAAAATAAGAAAAGAATAAGTCGTAATTATTCTATCTTGGTCAAAATCTAAAATTAATTAGGTACCTCACTATTTCACTTGTTATTTGAATCATTTTGCTTTGCTTTATTATTTGTTTCAATTTATGTTATTTATTTTTATTCAAATCACATTATGAATACCTTAGACAAAGTTAGGTTCAAATTGTTAACCTTGAGTTAGATTCAAATTGTTAACCTTGAATAATCCTTGGCGGAATGATAACGTTATATACTACAAGTTATGATTCGTACAGTTACAGTGGATTGAGGGTTTTATTATATATAAAACTTGCTTAATAAGTTTTTCACACTATTATCGGGGATTTAACTTCAGGACTATTTAAATTCCTTTGATCTAAGGAATTTTCGCTATTCTTGTGTGATTGTGATTACATGAACATAAGAATTACTTAGAGTTCAAGCAAGATCAAAGACACTTGAGCTCTTGATATTACAAGATAAGAAATAAAAATCCAAAGAATGAGACGTTACAAAGTGATAAAAAGAAAAATGAAAGAAAATTATAATCAAGGAGATCAGTAGTAGTAAACCCTTATGGTTTTCATGAAACTAAGGTTTAACGTTACACATTAAGGCAACAATCAGCTATCAATTCAAGCAACTTCATTTGAAATCAAACTAGCGTTGTTGAATATGCTACAGACCAATTTTTATGTCTACGAGTTAGCTAATGAAGATCGTAACACCCATCTAGTAAACTTTTAGAGATGTATGATACTTTATGATATAATGGAACTTTGGAAGATGTTATTAAGATGTGGCTCTTTCCTTTCACACTTAGGGATAGAACCAAGGCGTGATATCATTCCTTAAACCCAACAAACATTAGGACATAGAAGTAGCTAGTATGTGCCTTTCTGGACAAGTACTTCCCTTAGACTAAGGCAACGAGGCTAATAAAAGAGATTACTAATTTTCAATAAAATGACTAGGAGTCACTATACGAAGTGTGGAGGTGTTACACGGATTTACACAGGTCCTAAACATAATCTACCAAAGGAATTTATATTAAATACTTTTTATAATGGAATGAATCCACCCACAAGGGGCACTATAGACACAACTGTTGGAGGATCTTTGAAGTAGAAGATAGTTGAGGAAGCAGAGGACTTGCTAGATAAGATAGAAAATAATAGTTGTCTTTGGACGTATGGTAGAAGTAGACAATAGTCAATTTTTCGAGACTAGAAGGGAGTCATTGTTATCGATTCAATTATAACATTACAAAATGAGTTCGCTAATTTAATAAAACAATTGAACACCCTACAAACCTTCTCATCTGCTATAGTGAAAGCAATTCAACTTGGTTGCGAGTTATGAGGACAAGTTAATCATATTACCGTTGATTGTTTTTAATGCAAAACAACAATATGGAACAACTCAATTACATGAACACACAATTTGGTCGAGGAGGAGGGAATAACCCATAATATAACAAATACAATCCTAGGAGGAGGAACCACCTAAATTTTTCTTGGTTTAACAATGCGGGCAATCAATTTAGAAATCAAGGTCTACTTAGATTTCAACTTGATAAGTCCAGTTCCAACATTCAAAATAGGACAAAATCATGGATAAGATTATAAGTATGGAAGAGAAGTTTGAACAAGTAGCAAAGAACCATACTTCTTCCATTCACAATTTGGAGCTTTAAGTGGGTCAACTTGTAATACAGTGTCTACAAGAAGTGTGGGGAGTCTCCCAATTAATACTGAAGCAAACCCAAGGAGCAACTCAAGGTGATCACACTTAGAAGTAGGAAAGAGCTAGAACAACCAGTGGATAAACAGACTAAAACCCACTCTATAGAGGACCAAGAAAAAGGACAAAAGGATGAAGAAAAGAGTGAGTACCCTACTTAGGTTGCCCCTCTTCCATATCCACCCAAGATTCCATTCCCTCAATAATTATTAAAGAACAAATTAAGTGCACAATTTGCAAAGTTCATGGAGAAGATGAAGAATTTGCATATTAATTTATCATTTGTGGAGACATTTAACCATAAGCCCAAGTATGAGAAGTTTCTAAAAGACAAATTCTCAAAGAAACAAAATTGGGAAGATAAATAGATGGTAGCACTAACTAAAAGTTATAGTTCCATTATCACTAGTCACATGCTTTCCAAGTTGAAGGATCCAAAGAGCTTTACAATACCCTGTGTAGTTAAAGACTTGGAATTTCCAAACTGCTTATGTGACATAGGAGTAAGTACAAATCTCATGCATTTTTTTATCTTTAGAAAATTAGGGCTTGGTGATGTGAAGCCAACTTCGATGGTTAATTAGTTAGTGGATCAATCCATTAAGAAACCATTTGGCATGTAGTAAGATGTTATAAAAAAGGTGGATAAGTTCATTATTCCTATGGACTTTGTCGTGTTAGATTTTAAAAAGGATAGGAATTATCCACTGTTTCTTGGATGGCCTTTCATGAACATTGGAAAAGCGTCGAAAGGAAGTTTATGAAGGAAATTTTCTTCTTCAAATTAGTGATGAGAATGTGGAGTCTAATATGATCAAGGTCTTGAAACATCCAAAAAAAGTAGCTCTTGTATGAAAATAGACATAATGGATAATAGTATCAAAGAGAAAGACGATAGCTACTTTTGAAGTAAGTTATAAGGAACAAGTGATAAAGGACTTAAATCTTAAGGAATATATGGAAGTCTCTATTCAAAAAGCTAAAATGGAAGAGTGGAACATGGGGATTGTAAAATAAGATGAGCAATTCACCTTTTTACAACACAAACTGTTTGATTTTAATGAAGATTCGGGGAGTTTTATCATTCCCAATTTTATTGACAGTTTGTTATAAAAAAGGGAATTACTAAAATTACTTTGAATTTTTTAATTTGATTGATTATGTCCTTTTTATTATCTCAAAACATGTAGCTTATTTATAGTCTACTAAATTGAAGTTAGAAAACATGGGTGGAAGCAAGCCACTCATAATTGATCCTTGTTGAGTGTTTAATGATGAAAGGTCAAGCTAGAGACCTTAAATTAGCATTTTCAATTGTTAGGTTATTTATTTTGAATTCTAGTATTTATGGTCTTACCTTTAATGTTGTTGGAGTGGTTTGGATGGAAAATTTCTTGTTTATGAAGTTATTATAATTTAGAGAAGCAAGCTTAGTGGTGATATTGAAAGTTTTTAGCATGTCATAATCGTGTCTCAAATAGCACAATCATGCATAGGTTATGAACCCTCTATCATGATCATGTTTCAAAGGTATGATCATAACCGAGAGAGTTATGATCGTGCCTTATGATTGACCAAGTCCTCACATGAAAAAAAAAACACACACATAAACACTCTTTCTACCCTTCCCTCTTCAACCCTAACACCTTATATTCACTTTTTCTCTTCTTCATCAATTTTATCTCTTTAAAACTTAGCAACCACTCTCAAACTCTCTGACACCTATCTTCATTTTCTTTAGGGTTTTCACTTATTTCTTGTTCCTTTCACCTAGATACATATTTCTCCTACACATATATAGTAATTTCCACACAAATCTTACATCATTAGAGTGGTTTTTACAAGAGTTGTTGAACCTTTTCTCTCTTCACATTATTGGATGTTTTTGGTGAATTTTAATGTGATCTTGGTTTATTTTATCGATTTACACTTATTCATGGTGCAAAAAATCAAACAAACTACTAAACGCTCAAAATCGGAGAGAAAAGCACAATGTTAGGGAAAGTGTATGTGATCAAACCGCGAACTTTGGAGCACCTTTTATTTATTTATTCAGAAGATGAAGGTATTTGATTCCAAAATCTTTGCTCTATGATTGTTAATGCACCTAAATACTTTGATTTTGACATTTTAGAAAATCTATGGTTGAAAGATAAGGTTGAGACTTAAAGTAATAAAATTTGATGGGATAAATTTATTGATTTTTAGTATATTATGTATAAGGAATTAACCCTCAAAATTTTCACTACTTTAAAATTTGAGTCGCAGGATGTGTATGAATTTTGTTTTGACCGAGGGGTCAACCATATAATTTGAATTATGATGTTATGCAAAAAAGTGGATTTCCTTAATCAAACATAATTAAAAACATGATAATTTTTGTGATAAGAGATATTGGAAATAATTAACAGGATAGGATAACTTTGTAGTTATAAATGCCCATAATAATAATGTCATTCTTAGTCCTAAGCATCTATCAGTTCATATGTTTATATGTCAAATTGTTTTTGATAAATCCGAAAGTAACAAAATGTTATGTTAAAGAATTATTCATTCTGTAGTATATGGATAATAATGTTCAAGTTTATACAACTGCCCATATTTTTTCATCCTATAGCTACATCTCTTAGAAAGAAAAGTATTCATCTTAGCATGGGATTTATGGTTACCATGCTTGCTGTTTATATTGGTGTATCTATTGAGTGACTGAATACATTTTTTCCTAAGTTCTTAAATTTATAACACTTAAGGCAAGCTGAGATCTTGGAGGGATTTTTTGGACCTTTCGGATCTTTAAAAAACCCTTAGGGTTGCTCAGAACACAAAAAAATATTTAAAGAACAAGAGAAAGAGGCAAAGAGGACTTTTGCATCAGCCACCTTAAGAAACCCTAGAGAGAAATCATTGAGGGATAGAGGAAGAGAAGAAGGAAGAGAGAAGCGGAGAAGAAGCTGACTTGACGTACTTCCCAAATCAGAAGTTTTCTAACATTGTTGCCTCTCATCATCCGTTCATGTTATATTTCCTATTTAATTTCAATTTTATTATTGTATGGAATTGGAATAAATAGATGATGAGAGGATTTAAAATGTTGATGATGTTCTAAACTCACCTTCAATATTTTACTCTTGCATTAATGAAATCTGATTATTTATGTGATTAGTGGATTTGTTGTGAATTAATTCTACTATTGTATAATTCGATAATAAACTGAGAGGGAAAATCGAATAAAAATGATTAAATTGGGCTAACGAGAGTTCTGTTATTTAATAAAAATTAGAATTAAATCAAATCATTAAATTGTGTGAAGAGAGATCTTGCGTAGGTTTTCGGTAGTTTATTAGAGAACTTTAGAACTAATTAAGGTTTTAGATCAGTTGTAAATTGAGAGATTGTGACCTCCATAATCTGATTAGGGTTTATGATTTATGGTTAACAGTTATAACTCGAGAGAGAGTAATCAACCTTAGGATCGTCTAAAACCAACAATCTAGTAATTATAATCAATTAGGTTAGGATTAAGGATAGGCAAAATACCCTTTCTCGTAATGGGTAATTTTCTTATGTTGATTCTTAGGCGTGTTGCAGTTGCTTAGTAATTAGTATTTATGATATTGATTAATAATTTAATTTTCTTTTAGTTAGTTGCATATTTTATTTTTGTATTTGTTTATGGCCTTAGATAGTAGGATTAGATTATCCCTCCTTATGGGATCGACACCTTTGATACTATGTTAATGAACTGTGCAGTTGCGAATTATCGAAGGTTAATATTAAAATTTACACACAATAAACCTATGATCAAGTTTTTAGCACTATTACTAGGGAGTCGGTTAGTTTAGTTCTTGTAGTCTAATGCATTTTCACCTTCTTTTATATTAAAAAAAAGTTAGGCATATTGTAGACGACACATCAACTTGGATATCACCGAAAAACAATGGGTAATCTTAACAGTTGAATACTAAGAAGAGATAAAAAGAACAATCATAGAGGATGTATATTATAGGAAGCAAAGGGCTTTTGCAAATTTCAATGAGCCCCAATTTACTTAGGGAAATCATCATCCTTATATGAATACATACACTTCGGGGTAGCAAAACCACCCAGATTTCTATTGGTCTAATAATGTAAGTACTCATATGGGATATGAAGACCTATTAGTACTTTATCAAGGTGAGTCTAGTTTATGGGATTCCAAATTGGACAAAATCATTGATAAGTTCGCAGACATAGAAGAGACCCAAAAGGGACTAGAAGAGTAATTCGATCAAGTAATAGAAAATCATGCCTCTTTATTGACAACCTAGAGATTCAAGTGAGACTACTTTCTCGTGAATTTTGTAAGACAATTATGGAATACTCTCTGAGCAATATGGAATTACATCCACAAGAGAATATGAGCCTATCATACTTAGAAATGGGGAAGAGCAAGCAAAACCAATGGGAAATCAAACTAAAACCCATCTTGTAGAAGACGAAGAGATGAAGAAAGAGGATGAAGAAAATAATAAAAACCCTCCCTATTATTCCTTAGATCTTGGTATATCATGCTTGAACATAAAAAAAAAAAACTTGGGTAAATGTCCATGAAGAGAATCTTATCATTCGGATTAGTGATGACCAAGTGACATTAAACATAAATGATGTATTAAAGAATCCAGAAGAGGGCGACTCATTTAGAAAAATTGATGTGCTCGTATCTTTGAAGGAATGAGAGGATGAAGAATAGTTGACAGTAAACATCAAGTTTGAAGAAGCTATGGAAGTCTCTGTTCAAGAAGTTAAAGAAGAAGAGGAGATGAGGGCAAATGAGGAAGAGCCAAGAAGGGAACAACTCATCCTCTTACATGGCAAACTGCTGCATTCCATGGAAGATTCATGAAGTTTTGTTATTCCCTGTTTTGTTAACAGTTCACTCGAGAAAAGGACATTACTGAGCTTAATTGGTTTTCATAAATTTATCAATATTGTCCTTTCAATTATTTTGCAATTTGTGGCTTAATTACTGGCTACAAGATTGATGTTAATTGAAAAGGGTAAAAACAAGCCACTCATAATTGATCCCAGTTGAGTTTCTAATGATACAAGGTTAAGCTAATGACCATAAATTAGCACATTCAGTAGTTAGATTTAAAATGTTGTGTTTAGATAGATTTTTCATAAATTTTAAATAAAATTTTCCTGATTTTCCTAATTTGGGATTACTAATTCTCTTACTCTCTTTAAGTAATTCCAAGATAAAAAAGCAATCTTGAGTGTCAAGGGCATTTGGTCTCCACCTTCAACGCATCCCCACCTCAGTCACCATGATGGTTCCGTATACTATTTCATTCCCCCTTACGTGTTTGTTTGTTTCCTTCTCACATTGAGGATAATGTGTTGTTTAAATATAGGGAGGGTTATGTATTTTTACCTTGAGTGTAAATTTTGCATATTGTATAGTAGTTTGCATTTTGCATATTACATATTGTATGTTGTGAATTGTGTGAATGCGTCAATGGCTAGGACTTAATAGGATAGATTTAGCCTTAAACATAACCTTTTAGGTTGCGAATATTTATTAGCTTGTGAAATTAGTGTCCTAAGTTACTTAGGGCTAAATATGCTAGTTAATTAGGATACGATGTTAGTCCATTCACCCTAGGAATTTTCCTTACTCATTTATAATTTTAGGCCAATAAAATAAGTGGCATTATTAGTACATTTTCATGAGAATGATTAGCTAAAGCAATAAGGTAGGTACAATATTATGTAAAAAAAAGTTGTATAAATTTTAACTAAAATAACTATTCTACTAGCCATCGGGTTATGAATAGAGCTAGTAGCCAGTTGAAAATGTAGTGTAACTAAATAACCAGATCGACACACATCACAAATATGCACCTTTTTATAAAAAGGTTATAATGACATTCCAATCAAGCAGCTTAATAACAACATGACTTAGTTGAGTAACCAAAAAAACTTTCATCACAAATGTTTGTCTTTATCTAAAAAGACTAGGTTCTTGTCCTTACAGAAAAATCAACAAGAAGAATGTTTTCAAATAAAACCTACCAAACTTGTTAGTAGCTTGATTTTTCATGAAAACCAAGCTACATTTTTTTTTGACTAAATGATTATCAATGAATGTGTGCAAGTGATAGAGGTGAATAGACTTAATATTAAAATTTTGATTAGTTTGTATATTTAGCCTAAGGTGCTTATAAGAAAATTTCACTTGTTAATAAGTTAGAACGACTTAAAGGATTATGTTTATAGTTAAATTTGTTTCGTTAAGTTGAAGTCATTGTCTTATTATTGCATATATATGTTTTATGTTTTCTTGATTTGTTTGATTGTTTTTGATTGCTTGAGGATAAGCAAATGTTTAAGTGCGGGGATACGATAAGTGTAAATTGCATTGTGTTTTAGGGCATAGTTTGATATGTGTTTAGCAGTTAATTCAATCATTTAGTATATGTTTAGGTTAGAATTGTGTTAGTTTGTTAATTATTTTGTTTTAACGATTAGTACAAGCTTTTGAGCTTAAATATTATGTTTTTGATGTACCTTGATGTGTTTCGTAGTGTTTCAGGGTTAATATCAAAGAGCAGAGGAGTTTCAAAAAACATTTAGGTCGAAACAACAACCCATGATTGTGGCCTGCATTAGGTAGATGCATAGACACTAAAAAATGTCAAGTTTTGAGGATTTTTTTGGACCTTTAGGACCTTAGAAAAACCCTAGGGCTGCTTAGAATACAAAAGGATATTTAAATAAAAAAATGAGGTAGAGGGGGCTTTTGAATCAACCACCTTAAGAAACCTTAAAGAGAAATCATCAAGAGATAAAGGAAAAGAAGAAGGAAGAGAGAAGAGGAGAAGAAGTTAACTCGATGTACTTCTTGGATCAAAAGGTTGGTCGAGAGAAAAAATGATATATTTTTCTCTCAATGATATATTTTCCTACTCTCTACTAATTGTTAAAATATGGGTGAACTGAATTTTGTGAAGTTTAAATATGTGATATGCATAAATGATAGGTTCCTATTGTAGGAAAGGCTCCTGTCATAAAAAAGGCTCCTTCTAATCATAACTGTGAGTAAGATCATATAAAGTTTACTGGTATCTTTTGAAATCCTTTATTACTTTTTTAATTTTGCAAATATATCTGTTATTGTTTGACATCATCAAAAGGGAGATTATTAGTTTAAGGTTTATATTTAACGATTTTGATGATAACTATATAATATTTTAAAATTCAAATTAGATTTATTTCCTTGTATAGGCAATAATATAATTCTTAAAAAGAAATAAAATTATGGGAAAATTGCTTCCTTTTTTGCAGGAACCTTCTTTATAAACTTAACTAATTAGAAATGGTTCCATAACATCTGAAAGGACCTTACTAATTCGAATAATTAACTTTGGAAGTTTAGATAGAACTTTTCTCTTAACGTCTAAATATTGAAGATTTCAACAGAAATGATATAGAAGATTCATTAGATCAACTCAGAATAGAATGAAGCAATGAATAGTTAGAGAAAATGTCTATTTAAAGAATAGCCACTTCATCTGTGAGGCACACAGATTTTCGAAATACTTTAGCAACATCAATATTCTTAAAAGTTATATCAAACTCCTTGTGCCTTAGAAAGTGAAAACACTCTATCAAGATAGAGATGGTTATTCTTTAAGAGTTTACATTAAGTTTAGTTTATATTTATTTTTTAGAGCTTATAGAGGCTTGTTAAACACTTCGAGTGTGGAAGGTTGGGGAACTTTGAAAAATATGTAATTATGAGCTTGGAGAGGCTCGTCAAATTTAATACTTGGATTCTTATAGTGAAATACTGAAGTTGGATACTTGGGGACTAGACATAAGCTTCGTTATTAGCCAAAAAAGTATAAATTGATTGTGTCATTCTCTCTCTTCCAAACTTTTAAACTTCCACCTTATAAGTTTGTGTTTTTAAGAGGCTTCTTCAGTTTTATAATAGACTCCTTTGGTTTTTATATCGCAAAAGGTTCCTTTCCTTTCTTAAACAATTAACATGTTCCTTTAGTTTTGAGCGTCAATAATCTCCTATCGATTAACATACTCCTTTCCTTTTGAACCTTAGCAGGCTCCTTTCAATTAATATAATCCTTTTGTTTTCAACATTAATAGGATCTTTTTTAAAAGTTGATAGGACCCTTCTATCTATAGACTTATTTTGTTTAGTAGGATATTATCAATTTGAAAGTACCTTGTAATTTTTTTACACACAATTCACCCCCCTCTTACATGTATTTGCTTTATCAATAAGTAACCAGAAAAGGAATAAAATGTATCAAAGCTACAAATTTGAAAATTTATGTGCGACAAGTTTTGACATAACTCTTGTGAGAGATCTTAATAATATTTTCTACAAATACTCCTTATTCCTAATAAAGGATAAAGGAAAATATTATTATAGATATAAATGATGACTTTTTCAAGTGTTTAAGTGTTTGAAATTTTAAAATATTCAATTGAATAAAAGTTAGAAAATGAATTAGGATTGGAAAAGTGAAAAAGTACCATACAAAATATCATTGAAATGATTGAATTAATAATTATTATGTTTTCAAATCATTAATACTAATAGATATAACATATTATTAATTATTGCTTATTTTATCATGCCAATTAGTACTCCTTTAATTAATAGTTTTATTTACATACCTTCAATTTTAATTGAAAATTTATGCACCTCGATATTTTCACAATTTTAGTTATACATTTTAGATATAAAGGATTTAAAAGTTTTGAAGTGTGTTTGGAAGGATTTTAACTATTTTTATTAACAAAGTTAAGGCTCATTATTAAAGTTTTATTTATAATAAAATTAAAATTTTAAAATAAATGTTAAAGTAATTTTAATGCTAATATGATGGAATGCTCTTATTCTAATATTGCAACCTACATAGAATATGATTGTTGTAAATAAAATAGAAAGACTGAAATTTCACTATCAACTTGGATAACTTTTTCATCAATTTAAATTAATCTAAATATGATTTGTCTAAAAAATGGTATATAATCTTTAAAAGGGATCCATTTTCTTATGCTATAATTAATTTCGTTGCTCTCCATTAAATTTTGTATTTCATTTAAATATTTATATTATTACTAAATTGATATGATTAATATTATTATATATAATTATTATTTTTACTAATATGATTGCCTAATATTTTTGTGTAATATATTTTCTTTGTTTATATTTTACTTGTAGTAATTGATTATCAATTATTATAAATTTTCTCAAATTAGGAGGTATTATATTATGTATAAATAAAATTTAATTTTAACATTAAATAATACCTATAATTTTAATAATTTTATAACATATATAAAAGAGATTAATTATGTATATAATAACTATACATTATAAAAAATTTAAACACTTGATTATAATTAAAATTTAAATAAGTTAATATATTCTAAATCAAATTATTTTGATAGGAAATCTTAATTTGTTATACAAATTCTAAGAAAAATTAAACAAAATTAATTGCAAATCATGTTTACCTTGTTTCTGTTTATCTTCTTTCTTTTCATTCTATTCCTTCTAATTCTTCTTGTTTCTTATTTGTTGGCTTTGGATTCCCTTAATTACTAATTTTATTAATAATGTACTTTTTGCTCTAATTTTTCTTACTAGTTATCGCAGTTTCTTAACTTTAATTTGTCATTTTTTGCAATGATATTTTATTGATTTGTTTTTGTATGCTCCTAAGGCTTCTTCCCTAATCCTTCATACTTGTTCCTTATTTCTCTTAGTAGCTCTTCTCTTTGGTGTTGTCTTAGTTGAATAATGTCTTCTAGGTAGGACTTATCTTGCCTGAACCTTTTTGGTAAGGTTTTTCAATTTTCCAACTTTCTTTGGTTTAATTCCTTTTTATCATGCCGTCACTATTTCAATTAGACTCTAACCAAGGTCCTTTAAACATCTTTGAATCTTTTTCTCCCTTTATATAATGGCTAAAAATTCCGTCACTCTCTAAATAGGCTCTTTAATACCCCTCCTTCTAAAAACACTTCAAACCTCATCCTCTTTGTTCTGCCACTTTAAGCCAGCTTCTCTCTAAGCTAGTTTCCCCTAACACCCTTAAAATTTCCATTAGTTCCAAATAGTTAGAGATTCCTTGTTATATGATAGACTTTGTTAGATCTTGCCCTTAATCTTATATGATAACAATATAGTCTCCCCTCTATTAAAAGTCTTAAAAGAGGAAGCTTCTAAATGGATAGCCTCTTTTTTTTTTTAGATAAAAGAAAAATCTTCCCAATTATGAATACTTGGGCTCGACATTATTACAAAAATATGGGGCACTAGACATACACATCAACAGAGAGAACCTTTTCATTTTTAAGTTTGAATATGAAGGCACCAAAAAAGAATACTTGAGGTTAAACTATGATATATTAACAATATTCCTTTTTCCTTTCAAAAATAGAAACTTTCTATACAAATGGAAAAATTATGGATGAAACATGTCTTTAACGGGATCAACATACATAATATTTTTTTAGAATATTATTCAATTATATGACTAAGTCACTTAACAAGTTACATAGGTAAAATATTATATATATACTCAAAGCCATAATTTCCATAAAGAGAATTGGCTATGTAAGAATGTTTGGAGATAGAAATGAGCTAGGATTTACCTAACACAATATCTATCATGATATTAAGTAAGGAAGATAGGATGATTGAAGATGTTTCAACTATTACGTATCATTGGAAACCATCCTTATGCCACTAAGGAAGAGATCGAGTCCAACTAACAAGTTATTTGTCAGAGGAGAATATTATGAATTAATGGGGTTAGAAGCTTTTATAAGAAAGTTATAACAAAAAATTGCACCTTAAATTGCATATGCAGGGTGAAATCCCCTGTCACTTCTTACATTAAACTGAATAACACTCAAAGTAGTGAGAGTCTCAAGGATAATTCAGCAAGTTAACATATAGATGTCATCTCTTATGATCAAATCATATCTTTTAAAGCAATTTTAGCATGAAGTAAAAGGGAAGTAAGTCAAGTTAGGAAAAACTCATCAGAAACAAAAAACATTCTTTAGTGAAAAATAGTCATTATCATTTGAAAGAATAAAGGAGGCAAGCATACCAATATTAATGAATAAGGACATTGGTGAATTAGCTAAAGTGGGTTAAGGGGAATTCACAGTTGTGGCAAGGAGAAGATCAGGCAGGAAAGTTAAGGCTTAAGGCTCATTAACCTCTCAAACTTCCTCTTAATTGGTATCCTAACTTAAGATATAAGAAGGTTAATAGCCCTAAAAATATTTTAATTATGGTTATCTTATATCAATAAAGCCTACGTTAATATGTCTACTTGAGATAAAGTTAAAAGTTGGTTAGTGCAAGAAGTATTTTTTTGGGTTAGCATTTGACTATTATTACCATTCATTTATACCCTTACAATAGAAGAATAATAACTAATTATGATTTTGATAAAATCAAAATTGTTCAATCTAGAGCTTTTGAACAATTAATATACTTGTTAGTAGGTTATTATCTTATTTTGATTTTGTTTACTTTACTTTTACGTATAATACTAATTTGATTTTCAAAAATCTCATTATGGAATAATCTTAAACTTTTTCATACCACTATCAATGCTCCTTGGATGATCATTGGAGATTCTAATAGCACCATACTAGATTAGAGTGTGAGGGCAATATTAAATTGAAAAACTTTTATGATGACTTTTAGATCATGTGCAAGTTATATTGAAGTCATCGATTTGAGAATTGAGGACAAATTTTTTACTTGAGATATATGGTTCATAAAAAATGATATAAACCCTTTATTAATCACTTATGGTTGCTTAAATTTCCTGATGGTAAATCTATATTCAAAACCAATATAATCTCATACTATTATCCTATAGAAATCTATATCTTAATATAGAAATTTTAAAGAAAAGTCCTATTTAGATGTAACAATTATCTAACATAATTGGAAGGCTATAAGAAGGAAGTTGTCAAAGGTATGCTTAACAATTTCTAAGGTTAAGAATCTTACATATTCTTAAGGAAACTAAAAATGATGAAGGATCAACTTAAAAGCCTTAATTTAAAAAAAACTATAGCAAAACTCTTTAGACTACTGAGGTAGCCTAAAGACTTGTAATCAATAAAAAATGATCTTATCAATTTCCAAGGGACCTTCCTAAATAAGCTTAATAAAGATAAGAATTATCCAACTACATTCAAGCTTTAGAAGCGCATAATTCACTTTTGAAGAAAAGGTTAAGAATTCAATAGCTTTAAGAGGTAGATAGGAACTGTAGTTACTTCGTTATCCTTTTAAGGAGAAACACTAATAATGCCTTTTGATTATTTCAAAATAGTTTGGGAACTAACACTAACAATTATTTATCTATATAAGTTATAACCTTTTTCATTTCTTGTAGATCATAAAAGAAGGAACTAAAATCATTCATAAGCCTTTTAGCTTTTCAAAAATTGAGAAAGTTCTCTTTAGCCTTCATCCTAGCAAGGCCCTATAACCTAATAGATTAACTACCATTTTCATTCATGATTGATAAAGCCTAATAAAAACTCAAATAACTAATGTAATTATGGAACATTTTGGTTGTGACAAAATGTTGAAGGAGCTCAATAAGACTAACATTATCATCATACTAAACATCCTTAATCCATCAAAGTTTAAGGATTATAGGCCTATCTTTTGTTGCAACATAATGTACAAGATTATCTCTAAGCTTCTAGCTTCTAAGCTAAAGTTGTTACTAGGCTTAATCATCTAATATAAAAAAAACATCTTATTGACTCAAGAATTATTCAAAAGTTACATCACAAAACATTATTCAAGAGTTTACTATAAATATTGGTTTAACAAAGAATTTAATTATACTAATTAGAGGTTTGTACTACACTCATTGAAAGTATTTGTTTTTCCCTTTTATTCATTAGTTGGATTAATTATTGCATCTCGACCACATCTTATAGTAAATTCATCAATAGGGAACCCACTCACTTGATCAATGGAGCTAAAGGCTTAAGATAAGAAAATCCCTTCTCTCTTCATTTATTAACATTATGTATTAACATGTTTATAAGGCTAATCCATCATAACATAAATCTTAATGAAAAGTTAAAGTTCCATATTAAATGCAAAAAAGTTAATAATCTTCAACCTTTCATTTTTTGACAACCTACTTCTACTTTGTAGTGAAAAACTCAAATTCAATGATTGCATGAATGAATTATTTGCATATCTTAAATAATATCTCAAGTAGTTCCATTAATAAGGACAAAGTATTAAAAATTTCTATTTCTGAGTCAGTCACTTGGTAAGTTGGCTTCCAACATGATATGTCTTCAAATAAAAAGAACCTCCTTTCTCCTCTTTAGGAATTCTAATCAAACCAAGTGACCATATTTTAAAAAATGCTAGCCATTATTGAATAACATAAAAAAGGATTGATCATTTGACAAATTGATGCCTTTCCTATGCAGGTAAGGTTTAACAAATTATTCAATACCCCATAAGCTAAATATCTACTGGAACTCTCTTAGAATCTTTCTAATGAATTTAATTAAAGCAATACAATAGATGATGAGAAAATTTCTCTATTTTGGTGGTGCTGTAAAGAAATAAATAGCAAAAATTAAGTGATCTAAGTTATGGAAACTTAAAACTAAAGGGGCTTTGGAATCATCCCAATAAGAATTTTAAATAAGATGTCAATTACTGAGGATCTAGAGAATTTAGACTAATAAAGACTCTTTATGGGTGCAATGGATTACTTAAAAGGAAGGAACTTTTCCTAGAGCAAACTCCTCTTAAAGCATGTTAGAATTTCTAAAGCTTAAATAATTTCTACATAAGGAAATTAAGTGTAAAGTTAGTGATAAAAACAACACATCACTATAGTATGATAAGTTTGGGCCTTTTTACGTCATCTTTGAGTTGAATAATTTACTACCAGACCAAGCTAAGGTAATGGAGCTAATTGAAGATAATGAATGACCACGCAATATATATCAGGGGTTTCTCTATAATACTTGACAATTCTCCTACCTATAATCCTAGTACAAAAATGGAGACCATTGTGGTATAATTGAGATATGACTTTAAGGAGTTTACAGATAAGACATACCAATTATTATTCAGTCCTTTAACACTTATTTGGTCTCTTTATTTAGGCTAGTTTGGTGTACAAAAAACTTTCGAAAGGCTTCATTTACTCTATGGTTGGCCATAAGGAACAAACTAAACACAACAGAGAGTCAACAACTTAAAAGTTTTAAATCTTACATGCAACTTATACAATCAAGGATCTGAATGCATTCAGTGTTTGTTCTTCTAATGTCTTTTGGCAGCCATATGAAGGAAAATTCAACACTTATGCAATCTTCAATGCATATATATATATATATATATATATATATTTTGCAAATGATAGATAAATTTCTAATATAACAAAAATTTGAAAAATAAGCACAATATTTAAAAATGCAATTCATCTATTATTTATAAATAATTATTTAAAACTAAATAAAATATTTAGTTAATTTTTGTGAATTGTTTATTAGAAAATTAGAAATATTTTCTATAACACGAGTTTTATGTTTTTTTGTGGTTGATAGCCGTAGCTACAAAGTAGTTGAAATAATGTTTTTGGGTCCGCAAGTAGTTGATAATTTGCAGCGCCATAAATTTAACGAACGACACTGAGCTACTCGCTTTTTCCGCCTCAAATTTTATTCGGCAGGCAAGATACTTCCTGTTCTATGTGCAATAAATTTCTCATTATTAATAAAATTGAATGTCTATTTTAATGTGTGACAATTGAGAATCCACGTTTTCAGTTAGGTGCATGTCACAAATTAATGAGAAAAGGATATAAGGACTAAACGCTGGCAGAGACCGTTTCTTAATTTGCATAACATTATTATAAAACGCGTCGTTTGAAAAGCACGTGATTTTCATACATTTAATCTGACAATTAAAACTTTATTTACAAATAATTATTGACAATACTTGCAACTAAAATGTATATTATTCTTCGTTACACTGTTCTGTTAACCTACACGCGACAGTCTTACAAACTCAGTTCTTATCTAGGAATTTCTTCTGAGAAGGAGATTAAATTTTACAAAAGCTCAAGTTAGAAGCTTGTCAAATTAAAAGTCAGCAGCCAAAATTTTTAAACGACAAGTTCTTAATATAGAGGACTCAACCAAAGATTGCAGAATCCAAGTTCTTAACTATAATCCTAGTCGAAATGCGAATATATCCCATTCTCAATTTGATTATGGTGGTTGTAAAAGAAGAAACCTAGGTAAGGATAACAACCAACACATTATTGGGAACAACGATAGTGTGTACCGCTATGGAACATGTGGTATGTGGCATCGCATGTTGACTGTACTGTAAAATTTACCTAACTCTTGATAGCCTGTCTCTAACTACTAAATAATAAATTCGTAACTACCAAACTATGCACAAAATGGTGCGCTAGGGTTGAATAACTGAGAGTTGAAATGCAAATGCTATTTTAAATGTTGTAACAAAAGAAAACAAAACACCTCGAATTAATGAAGATGAGCAGCTAATATGGAATGAACATAACTAAAAAGAAAAACATAAAGAAAATTTATAAAAGTCTAATAACAATGGTAAAGAAGTGGGTTGGAGATATCTATGGGATTTTGGGATGTTCATTGATCCTTGAATCTAAATAAAAGGTACTCTCATCATGGTTTAGCCTATGGACTCGATTGAGCTCTCGAACCCTTAATTTCTTTAAAATAGACAAAACTAATAAGCTCTAAAATTGCCCCCGATCTCCACTCTAACCTAGAATAGACTCTCCAAGTTTAATAGCAAAGATGCATTAGGTACCAAGAAACAACTAACTTAGGCCACCTACTCATAAGCTCGGAAGGTGTAACCTAAAGATATGGGATCCTAGACTAGTTGATTAAATATCTTGGCAAATTCAACTAACTTATTGCTACACTCGGGAGTCACTATCATATCACACGCTCAACTCTAGCCTTCAAATTAGAAAATTACCTAAAGGTTGATCAAGCCTACATGCAAATCCTAATTCATGACATTTATCCTAAATCTCAAACTAATCTATAATTATAAACACCAATTCAAGACAAGTTCAACTTCATTCTCACAATTTCCATCCCTTCACCCTTATAATATCTCCAAACCCCTAAGTAGTATAGCCACACATGTTCATATCAAGCAAAATAGACATTAAATAAACAAAAATCATACTTACTTAAATAAAACTAAGGCTGGAAATTATAAACGTAGTAGTAAAAACCAAACTTCAACATTAACTTAATAGAAATCAAAACCTTTTATCCTAACAAATAACTAATCATAACTCAAATTACAAAATCTGAGTTAATTGCGTCCAAATGACAATTTTAGCACACATAACTTGCACATAAACCCAAATTAATTAATCAGAAACCTAAGAACAACATGTATAGATTGTTGGACCCTGATCTTTAATTGGAATTTAGAAATAGTGAATGAAATTGAATGAGTGTTTTTGTGTAAGTATTATGTTATAGATGAAATTATGCTTTAAGGAAATTTTGAGTAAAGAATTATGAGTTTTCAATATATTTGATAATTGTGGAGATTTGTATGGATTATGAAAGTTTAAGCGAATGAATTGATTGAAAAGTTAGTAGAAAATCAAGAAATAAAGAGAAAAGTGAGAGAATTTGAAAAATTAAGAAAGTTGACTTTTGGAGATAGAAAGTTTGACTTGAGAGTTGACTTTTTGTTTGAGGCAAAATTTGAAAAAATTGTCTTATGGAAACTTGTAGTTTATGTCAAGACCTTTCTGTAGCCATAAAGTTTGATATTTTTCGATATCGAAAGTGAGAGTTATGATAAGTCAAATTTCGCTTGAAGTTTGACTTTTTGAAGAAAAAGTTGACTTTTTGATTTAGGCAAAATTCGAGAAAATGATTAACATGAAAATTGTAGCCTCTATTGAGAGCTTTTTGTGGACATAAAGTTTGCTATTTTTCGATGTCGGGATTGAGAGATATGAATTTCTGAAGATATGCTTTGTTTTGAAAATGCTATTAAGTATAGATTTGTGTGTTCTAGGTTTCGAGGCCACTCGTCGTATGGATTTAGTTTGGATTGGAGTAAGTGATCTTCATGAAAGTTTTAGATGATGTTTTTATTTTTTCATTGATATAAAGTTTGCAATTTTTCGATATCGGGGCTAGGAGTTATGAGCGATTAAAAATTGGAAGTCGTTTAGGAAAAGCTGTTTTGGACAGAATCTTTGATTGAGATTTTGACCTCTTTCGAGACCTAATTTGATTTTGAGTTCTTCAGGGAAGTTGTAGATCTTCCTTTGATCTTTCTATTAACATCAAATTTGTCAAATTTCGAGTTCGAAATCGAGAGATATGATTTTTGAAAAGTTCGGTTTTGAAGTTCCGATACTTTGTTTTTAATCCGATCCCTTTTGTAATCTTTTGCTTATAATTCCTTCGTCCGACATCCGATTGACTAGATTCTCGAAGCGTTGGATTCCTAAGACGATTAATTTCATTTTCATGAAGAATTATGGTTTTTAGGAGATTAAATGGAAAGAGATTGATTGAACCTAAGTGAGAGATTTAGTTATAGGTTATAAGTTGGATAATTTTCTGAATATGATTCAGTATTTTGCAAAATTCGGGAGCTGTACAACTCCGATTGAGTTGATTCTTGAGGGAAAATAAAATTAAGATATAGGGCTACAACTCTTGTGAAGGGATTGAAGTTTAATTTCATTCCTAAGATTGTTAATTTCTGGACTGAAGTTATGTTAATGTTCAGTCTCGGATTTTGAGAAGGTCCGATAGTATTTTGGCTATAACTTCTTCATTTCTGATCCGAATTGAGCGCGGTCGGTGGAGTTGGATTCGTATGATCTAGAGGAACAATTTTTAAGCAGAAAGTTTATCCAAATTATTTCGTTTAGATGCTTGAAAACAGGACACAAGTAGTCAGTTTTTCAAGTTCCTACAGGGGCAATTTTGGAAATAGGCAAATAAGTGGAGGGCAACTTGGTCATTTGTGCCCCATTTTAATGACTTGGCACCTTGAAATCAGATGAGTGTCGTGGAAGAGTCTGGAAAATGAAGGAAGTGAGATAAAAAGAGGAGAGAAATAACGAAGAGGGAAAGAAGGAAGAAAAGAAGAAAGAGTAAGGTGAGTTTCGGATTTTTCTTGGGTTTTATAAGTGATTTTCGTTGGTTTTAAGAACAAAGAGGAGGAAGAAGATGGAAGTTGTCCATTGAAGCTCAAAAATAAAGAAAATGGTGAAAAAATGGTTTTGTTAAATTGGAAGAGAGAGAGAAGCAAAAGTCAAATTGATGCATTGGACAAGATGCTAGCATGGAAATAAGGTGGGTAGTATATTTATTTATTGAATTTTAAGCTAAAAATGTGAATTTGAAAATTCAAGAAGCAAAGTTTTGAGAAATGAATGTTTATAAAATGTTTGGATATTATGATTTTGAAGGATTAATTTCCTTATGTTAGAAATGATTTTAGAAAATACAAGATTTATAAAATCATGTTTTTAGACAATTTGAGCAATGTGTTTTATGAAACTATACATGTTTTGATTTATGTGAAAGAAATAATTGCATTCATGTTTATGCGTTTGATTTATATCGATTAATTGATTTATTGAATATGATTGTATATGTGGAATATGCATGTGTCAAGCTTTTTGACACAATTTGATGTTATGATTTGAAAAATGTGAAAAAAAATCAAGATATTTGAAAAGTGCCTTCGGGCAATCTGAATTTCCGTTTTCGCTTATGTGTTATGTGGGTTTGGTCAGGTCCTTTAGTGAGTCAGTGCATTGTCTCTACTTGTTATAGCCTTCTCCCGGCTGCCCGCTAGTGGCATGGAGTTCCGATCACGGACTCCTTCACTACCAGCATATGCTTGCTATGCGGAAGTGTGCAGTACGTCTTGTTATGGACCAAATCAAACCATTTAATGTGTTATTGTGATTTGTGTTGGATGCCGCGGTATAACCCGCAAACACACGCTGTAGTATAACCTGCAAACACCTACGGGTAGGGTGTGGGGTCCAACATCAAACCATTCTGTTATGTTATGTGATTTTTGATTTTGTTTATGTGCTATGTGATGCATTCATGTTTAAAGCTGTGCATGATTGGTAAAAAGTTTGAGAATTTGAGAAATGAGAAAGTGAATTTTCAATTATGAATTTCGGAAACTGTTTATGAATGTTTTGGAAAGTTTGAAAATGGGTTTTTGGATAAATTTCGAATGGGAAATGTTTGAAAATTTTGAAAAGATAATTTTCGCTTTTGTTTCAATTTATAAATATATTATCCACGAGCTTAGAGCTCATCCCCTTTCATCCCAATCTCCGGTATTGACGGAGATCGGATGAAAGAGCGTCAAGTTTGATTTTGCGCATTTGTATTTTGTGTAAATTGAGAATTGATATTGTTTTGGCTTGAATTGCCTTTTGTGTATATAAAGCGCTTCTTACGGGATGTATATGAATTGAGACTTGGATATTGATTTTATGATCACAATTGAGTATGATTATGCTTTATGTTTGTAATTGGATATTGAATGAGGATTTTGTATATGGATTTGAGTTATTGAATGTGGTTGGGATTGATTGAGATTTTATATAATCGATTGAGGATTTATGAAGTGTTAGGTTTAGATGTGCGTTCTCTTTGGTGTTATGGATTCGGACGGGAGGTCCGATGATGATTTGTGTTGTTGGGTTGTGATATTAGAAGTGTTTTACCTTTGCGAAATTTATGATTTGTCAAAATACAGTAGTTATCTTTTGAAATTTCGGTAAAAATCGATTTTAGATAAGAAATAGAATAAGAAGTTAGTTTGGTAAAGTTGAGATTTTAGTTAAAAAGAAATGAAAAGAAAGAAAGAATGGGAATATGAGATTAAATTATGCGTGAGTAAGAAAAAAAATATATACCGGATTTCGGAATGGTACGTCTTAGGGTTTCCAACTCGATTAGTTTCCTATGCTTCATGTTTGCAACGGATGTCGATGTTTGTTCAGGTTGATTAATTCATTCGCTTTGTATTTGATTCGATTCCGAATTCTGTTTGTTTTCAGTTTCCGCTTTCTGGTTGGGATCCGGTTCCCTGATCGGGTCCCAACATAGATGGTATCAGAGCCCAGTATTATGATCGTACTTGGGCGTTTGTGACTAGCTAATGTGTATAAGAAGAATATTCAAGCATAAGATTGAATTTGTGAGATTGTGATAAAGATAGAGTGCATACCAAAGTGCTTGATAGATGAAGATGCTAAGAATGTTAAGTGATTTTGGGAAATTGTGCATGAAATTGAGATTTGAAGTTCATGAGGAATTAGGATGATTTGATTTTGTATATTCATTTGTGAGTGAAAGATGAGCATGGAGATGGATTTTTATGAAGTATGTGAAGACCTCATTAAGTGATTGATGAGGGTTAAGAACTTTGATGAATTTTAGGTTTGTGATTATAAAATCGTGATTAAAATTTCATGATGAATCTTGAATACTTGCTTTTGGATATTTATGTGTGTGAGATGAAATGAGGAATGATTGAGAGATGAGATAAAGGATAAAAATATATGTGTGAAAGATCAATAGGTTGATTTTGGATGATTATTGGCCCATATTGGGTTCCTTAAGAAATGAGACCATTAACTTGTGAAAATGTGTTAAGAAATATTTTATCTGAGGAAATAGTGTTTTGATATAAATGAGAAGTGAAAAATAGTGATTAAGTTAAGAATATGTGTGATAAGAAATTGAGAAGAAAGTAATGTGACTATTATTAGGAGGATATGTTACTTGATGACTATATATGAATTTCGAGGACGAAATTCTTTTAAGAGGTGGAGAAATGTTGGACCCCGATCTTTAATTAGAATTTAGAAATAGTAAATAAAATTGAATGAGTGTTTTGTGTAAGTATTATGTTATAGATGAAATTATGCTTTAAGGAAATTTTGAGAAAAGAATTATGAGTTTTCAATGTATTTGATAATTGTGGAGATTTGTATGGGTTATGAAAGTTTAAGCGAATGAATTGAATGAAAAGTTAGTAGAAAATCAAGAAATAAAGAGAAAAGTGAGAGAATTTGAAAAATTAAGAAAGTTGACTTTTGGAGATAGAAAGTTTGACTTGATAGTTGACTTTTTGTTTGAGGCAAAATTTGAGAAAATTATCTTCTGAAAACTTGTAGTTTATGTCAAGACCTTTTTGTAGTCATAAAGTTTGATATTTTTCGATATCGAAAATGAGAGTTATGATAAGTCAAAGTTCGCTTGAAGTTTGACTTTTTGAAGAAAAAGTTGACTTTTTGATTTAGGCAAAATTCGAGAAAATGATCAACATGAAAATTGTAGCCTCTGTTGAGAACTTTTTGTGGACATAAAGTTTGCTATTTTTCGATGTCGGGATTGAGAGACATGAATTTCTGAAGATATGCTTTGTTTTGAAAATGCTATTAAGTATAGATTTGTGTGTTCTAGGTTTCGAGGCCACTCGTCGTATGGATTTAGTTTGAATCGGAGTAAGTGATCTTCATGAAAGTTTTAGATGATGTTTTTATCTTTCCATTGATATAAAGTTTGCAAAATTTTGATATCGGGGCTAGGAGTTATGAGCGATTAAAAATTGGAAGTCGTTTAGGAAAAGCTGTTTTGGACAGAATCTTTGATTGAGGTTTTGACCTCTTTCGAGACCTAATTTGATTTTGAGTTCTTCAGGAAAGTTGTAGAGCTTCCTTTGATCTTTCTATTGACATCAAATTTGTCAAATTCTGAGTTCGGAATCGAGAGATATGATATTTGAAAAGTTCGGTTTTGAAGTTCCGATACTTTGTTTTTAATCCGATCCCTTTTGTAATCTTTTGCTTATAATTCCTTCGTCTGACATCCGATTGATTAGATTCTCGAAGCGTTGGATTCCTAAGATGATTAATTTCATTTTCATGAAGAATTATGGTTTTTAGGAGATTAAATGGAAAGAGATTGATTGAACCTAAGTGAGAGATTTGGTTATAGGTTATAAGTTGGATAATTTTCTGAACATGGTACAGTATTTTGCGAAATTCGGGAGCTGTACAACTCCGATTGAGTTGATTCTTGAGGGAAAATAAAATTAAGATATAGGGATACAACTCTTGTGAAGGGATCGAAATTTAATTTCTTTCTTAAGATTGTTAATTTCTGGACTGAAGTTATGTTAATGTTCAGTCTCGGATTTTGAGAAGGTCCGATAGTATTTTGGCTATAACTTCTTCGTTTTTGATCCGAATTGAGCACGGTCGGTGGAGTTGGATTCGTATGATCTAGAGGAACAATTTTTAAGAAGAAAGATTATCCAAATTATTTCGTTTAGATTCTTGAAAACAGGACGCAAGTAGTCAGTTTTTCAAGTTCCTGCAGGGACAATTTTGGAAATAGGCAAATAAGTGGAGGGCAACTTGGTCATTTGTGCCCCATTTTAATGACTTGGCACCTTGAAATCAAATGAGTGTCGTGGAAGAGTCTGGAAAATGAAGGAAGTGAGATAAAAAGAGGAGAGAAATAACGAAGAGGGAAAGAAGGAAGAAAAGAAGAAAGAGTAAGGTGAGTTTCAGATTTTTTTGGGTTTTATAAGTGATTTTCGTTGGTTTTAAGAGCAAAGAGGAGGAAGAAGATGGAAGTTGTCCATTGAAGCTCAAAAATAACAAAAATGGTGAAAAAATGGTTTTGTTAAATTGGAAGAGAGAGAGAAGCAAAAGTCAAATTGAAGCATTGGACAAGATGCTAGCATGAAAATAAGGTGGGTAGTATATTTATTTATTGAATTTTAAGCTAAAAATGTGAATTTGAAAATTCAAGAAGCAAAGTTTTGAGAAATGAATGTTTATAAAAATGTTTGGATATTATGATTTTGAAGGATTAATTTCCTTATGTTAGAAATGATTTTTAGAAAATACAAGATTTATAAAAATCATGTTTTTAGACAATTTGAGCAATGTGTTTTATGAAACTATACATGTTTTGATTTATGTATGAAAGAAATAATTGCATTGATGTTTATGCGTTTGATTTATATACGATTAATTGATTTATTGAATATGATTGTATATGTGGAATATGCATGTGTCAAGCTTTTTGACACAATTTGATGTTATGATTTGAAAAATGTCAAAAAAGTCAAGATATTTGAAAAGTGCCTTCGGGCAATCTGAATTTCCATTTTAAACTTATGTGTTATGTGGGTTTGGTCAGTCCTTTAGTGAGTCGATTACTGTTGTCTCTACTTGTTATAGCCTTCTCCTTTGCTGCTAGTGGCATGGAGTTAGATCACGGACTCCTTCACGGTACATATGACCGCTATCTTGGAAGTGTGCGATCGTCTATTATGGACCAAACCAAACCATTTAATGTGTTATTGTGATTTGTGTTGGATGCCGCGGTATAACCATGAAACACACACCGCAAGATAACTCGCAAACACCTACGGGTGGGGTGTGGGTCCAACATCAAACCATTATGTTATGTTATGTGATTTTTGATTTTGTTTATGTGCTATGTGATGCATTCATGTTTAAAGCTGTGCATGATTGGTAAAAAGTTTGAGAATTTGAGAAATGAGAAAGTGAATTTTCAATTATGAATTTCGGAAACTGTTTATGAATGTTTTGGAAAATTTGAAAATGGGTTTTTGGATAAATTTCCGAATGGAAAATGTTTGAAAAATTTGAAAAGATAATTTTCGCTTATGTTTCAATTTATAAATATATTATCCACGAGCTTCCGAGCTCATCCCCCCTTTCATCCCAATCTCCAGGTATTCGAGCAAGAGATCGGATGAAAGAGCGTCAAGTTTGATTTTGCCGTATTTGTATTTTTGTGTAAATTGAGAATTGATATTGTTTTGGCTTGAATTGCCTTTTGTGTATATAAAGCAGTTCTTACGGGATGTATATGAATTCGAGACTTGGATATTGATTTTATGATCACAATTGAGTATGATTATGCTTTATGTTTGTAATTGGATATTGAATGAGGATTTTGTATATGGATTTGAGATATTGACTGTGGTTGGGATTGATTGAGATTTTATATAATCGATTGAGGATTTATGAAGTGTTAGGTTTAGATGTGCGTTCCTGCTGGTGTTATGGATTCTGGACGGGAGGGTCCGTTGATGATTTGTGTTGTTGGGTTGTGATATTAGAAGTGTTTTACCTTTGCAGAAATTTTGGTCGTCAAAATACAAAGTTATCTTTATCTTTTAAATTTCGTAAAAATCGATTTTAGATAAGAAATAGAATAAGAAGTTAGTTTGGTAAAGATGAGATTTTAGTTAAAAAGAAATGAAAAGAAAGAAAGAATGGGAATATGAGATTAAATTATGCGTGAGTAAGAAAAAAAATATATACCGGATTTCGGAATGGTACGTCTTAGGGTTTCCAACGCGATTAGTTTCCTATGCTTCATATTTGCAACGGATGTCGATGTTTGTTCAGGTTGATTAATTCGTTCGCTTTGTATTTGATTCGATTCGCATTCGATTCCGAATTATGTTTGTTTTCAGTTTTCGCTTTCCGGTTGGGATCCGGTTCCCGAATCGGGTCCCAACATAGATGGTATCAGAGCCCAGTATTATGATCGTACTTGGGCGTTTGTGACTAGCTGATGTGTATAAGAAGAATATTCAAGGATAAGATTGAATTTGTGAGATTGTGATAAAGATAGAGTGCATACCAAAGTGCTTGATAGATGAAGATGCTAAGAATGTTAAGTGATTTTAGGAAATTGTGCATGAAATTGAGATTTGAAGTTCATGAGGAATTAGGATGATTTGATTTTGTATATTCATTTGTGAGTGAAAGATGAGCATGGAGATGGATTTTTATGAAGTATGTGAAGACCTCATTAAGTGATTGATGAGGGTTAAGAACTTTGATGAATTTTAGGTTTGTGATTATAAAATAGTGATTAAAATTTCATGATGAATCTTGATGACTTGCTTTTGGATATTTATGTGTGTGAGATGAAATGAGGAATGATTGAGAGATGAGATAAAGGATAAAAATATATGTGTGAAAGATCAATAGGTTGATTTTGGATGATTATTGGCCCATATTGGGTTCCTTAAGAAATGAGACCATTGACTTGTGAAAATGTGTTAAAAAATATTTTATTTGAGGAAATAGTGTTTTGATATAAATGAGAAGTGAAAAATAGTGATTAAGTTAAGAATATGTGTGATAAAAAATTGAGAAGAAAGTAATGTGACTATTATTAGGAGGATATGTTACTTGATGACTATATATGAATTTCGAGAACGAAATTCTTTTAAGAGGGGGAGAACCCCGATCTTTAATTGGAATTTAGAAATAGTAAATGGAATTGAATGAATGTTTTGTGTAAGTATTATGTTATAGATGAAATTATGCTTTAAGAAAATTTTGAGAAAAGAATTATGAGTTTTCAATGTATTTGATAATTGTGGAGATTTGTATGGGTTATGAAAGTTTAAGCGAATGAATTAATTGAAAAGTTAGTAGAAAATCAAGAAATAAAGAGAAAAGTGAGAGAATTTGAAAAATTAAGAAAGTTGACTTTTGGAGATAGAAAGTTTGACTTGAGAGTTGACTTTTTGTTTGAGGCAAAATTTGAGAAAATTGTCTTCTGGAAACTTGTAGTTTATGTCAAGACCTTTCTGTAGCTATAAAGTTTGATATTTTTCGATATCGAAAGTGAGAGTTATGATAAGTCAAAGTTCGCTTGAAGTTTGACATTTTGAAGAAAAAGTTAACTGTTTGATTTAGGCAAAATTCGAGAAAATGATCAACATGAAAATTGTAGCCTCTGTTGAGAGCTTTTTGTGGACATAAAGTTTGCTATTTTTCGATGTCGGGATTGAGAGATATGAATTTCTGAAGATATGCTTTGTTTTGAAAATGCTATTAAGTATAGATTTGTGTGTTCTAGGTTTCGAAGCCACTCCTCGTATGGATTTAGTTTGAATTGGAGTAAGTGATCTTCATGAAAGTTTTAGATGATGTTTTTATCTTTCCATTGATATAAAGTTTGCAAATTTTTGATATCGGGGCTAGGAGTTATGGGCGATTAAAAATTGCAAGTCGTTTAGGAAAAGCTGTTTTGGACAGAATCTTTGATTGAGGTTTTGACCTCTTTCGAGACCTAATTTGATTTTGAGTTCTTCAGGGAAGTTGTAGAGCTTCCTTTGATCTTTCTATTGACATCAAATTTGTCAAATTCTGAGTTCGGAATCGAGAGATATAATTTTTGAAAAGTTCGGTTTTGAAGTTCCGATACTTTGTTTTTAATTCGATCCCTTTTGTAATCTTTTGCTTATAATTCCTTCGTCCGACATCCGATTGACTAGATTCTCAAAGCGTTGGATTCCTAAGACAATTAATTTCATTTTTATGAAGAATTATGGTTTTTAGGAGATTAAATGGAAAGAGATTGATTGAACCTAAGTGAGAGATTTGGTTATAGGTTATAAGTTGGATAATTTTCTGAACATGGTTCAGTATTTTGCGAAATTCGGGAGCTGTACAACTCCGATTGAGTTGATTCTTGAGGGAAAATAAAATTAAGATATAGGGCTACAACTCTTGTGAAGGGATCAAAATTTAATTTCTTTCCTAAGATTGTTAATTTCTAGACTGAAGTTATGTTAATGTTCAGTCTCGAATTTTGAGAAGGTCCGATAGTATTTTGGCTATAACTTCTTCGTTTCTGATCCGAATTGAGCGCGGTCGGTGGAGTTGGATTCGTATGATCTAGAGGAACAATTTTTAAGCAGAAAGTTTATCCAAATTATTTCGTTTAGATGCTTGAAAATTGGAAGTCAGTTTTTCAAGTTCCTGCAGGGGCAATTTTGGAAATAGGCAAATAAGTGGAGGGCAACTTGGTCATTTGTGCCCCATTTTAATGACTTGGCACCTTGAAATCAGATGAGTGTCGTGGAAGAGTCTGGAAAATGAAGGAAGTGAGATAAAAAGAGAAGAGAAATAACGAAGAGGGAAAGAAGGAAGAAAAGAAGAAAGAGTAAGGTGAGTTTCAGATTTTTCTTGGGTTTTATAAGTGATTTTCGTTGGTTTTGAGAGCAAAGAGGAGGAAGAAGATGGAAGTTGTCCATTGAAGCTCAAAAATAACGAAAATGGTGAAAAAATGGTTTTGTTAAATTGGAAGAGAGAGAGAAGCAAAAGTCAAATTGAAGCATTGGACAAGATGCTAGCATGAAAATAAGGTGGGTAGTATATTTATTTATTGAATTTTAAGCTAAAAATGTGAATTTGAAAATTCAAGAAGCAAAGTTTTGAGAAATGAATGTTTATAAAAATGTTTGGATATTATGATTTTGAAGGATTAATTTCCTTATGTTAGAAATGATTTTTAGAAAATACAAGATTTATAAAAATCATGTTTTTAGACAATTTGAGCAATGTGTTTTATGAAACTATACATGTTTTGATTTATGTGTGAAAGAAATAATTGCATTCATGTTTATGCGTTTGATTTATATACGATTAATTGATTTATTGAATATGATTGTATATGTGGAATATGCATGTGTCAGGCATTTTGACACAATTTGATGTTATGATTTGAAAAATGTGAAAAAAAATCAAGATATTTGAAAAGTGCCTTCGGGCAATCTGAATTTCCGTTTTCGCTTATGTGTTATGTGGGTTTGGTCAGGTCCTTTTGTGAGTCAGTGCACTGTCTCTACTTGTTATAGCCCTCTCCCGGCTACCCGTTAGTGGCATGGAGTTCCGATCACGGACTCCCTTCACTACACATGGCTGCTATCTTGGAAGTGTGCGATCGTCTGTTATGGACCAAACCAAACCATTTAATGTGTTATTGTGATTTGTGTTGGATGCCGCGGTATAACCCGCAAACACACGCCGCAGTATAACCTGCAAACACCTACGGGTGGGGTGTGGGGTCCAACATCAAACCATTCTGTTATGTTATGTGATTTTTGATTTTGTTTATGTGCTATGTGATGCATTCATGTTTAAAGCTGTGCATGATTGGTAAAAAGTTTGAGAATTTGAGAAATGAGAAAGTGAATTTTCAATTATGAATTTCGGAAACTGTTTATGAATGTTTTGGAAAGTTTGAAAATGGGTTTTTGGATAAATTTCTGAATGGGAAATGTTTGAAAATTTTGAAAAGATAATTTTCACTTATGTTTCAATTTATAAATATATTATCCACGAGCTTCCGAGCTCATCCCCCCTTTCATCCCAATCTCCAGGTATTCGAGCAGGAGATCGGATGAAAGAGCGTCAAGTTTGATTTTGCCGCATTTGTATTTTTGTGTAAATTGAGAATTGATATTGTTTTGTCTTGAATTGCCTTTTGTGTATATAAAGCAGTTCTTATGGGATGTATATGAATTCGAGACTTGGATATTGATTTTATGATCACAATTGAGTATGATTATGCTTTATGTTTGTAATTGGATATTGAATGAGGATTTTGTATATGGATTTGAGTTATTGAATGTGGTTGGGATTGATTGAGATTTTATATAATCGATTGAGGATTAATGAAGTGTTAGGTTTAGATGTGCGTTCCTGCTGGTGTTATGGATTCCGGACGGGAGGGTCCGATGATGATTTGTGTTATTGGGTTGTGATATTAGAAGTGTTTTACCTTTGCGAAATTTTTGAAATTTGTCAAAATACAGTAGTTATCTTGCCAAAATTTCGGTAAAAATCGATTTTAGATAAGAAATAGAATAAGAAGTTAGTTTGGTAAAGTTGAGATTTTAGTTAAAAAGAAATGAAAAGAAAGAAAGAATGGGAATATGAGATTAAATTATGCGTGAGTAAGAAAAAAAAAATATACCGGATTTTGGAATGGTACGTCTTAGGGTTTCCAACGCGATTAGTTTGCTATGCTTCATGTTTGCAACGGATGTCGATGTTTGTTCAGGTTGATTAATTCGTTCGCTTTGTATTTGATTCGATTCGCATTCGATTATGAATTTTGTTTGTTTTCAGTTTCCGCTTTCCGGTTGGGATCCGGTTCCCAGATCGGGTCCCAACATAGATCTTAACTATTGAGCACAAATTGATCAAAAGCATCTCAAATAAACAAAAACCATTAAACATTCAAACACCCAATAAATTCAGATTTGCAAAAACACATAAATAAACTCAAACAATCATGACTAAAACTAGAAAATTGCAAGAATAAACATCCATTGATATATCATAAAGGTTCTTTACAAAATTCATGAGTTTCAACAACAAAATCCATCAAATATTCACTCTAAATATTCTAGCACATGTAAAAACGTTATTAACACTAAGAAAGATCTAAATTAACGGAATGAATAGATTAAGACATATGAAGATAAAGCATTGAAAATGAAATAAACTAGCTAAGCATAAAGAAAATAACAAAAACTTCTTTGCTCCTTCCTTCTCTCTTCTTCATCTCTCTGCTTAAAGTTTTCAAAAGTGACAAATTGTCTAGCCTCCCTCTAGGTCCTCCTCTCTTTCTTTATGTAGTATGTTCCATTTAGGGTAAAACTTAGGATTTTCCTCTATATAAAAAGTCTAAAAAGCCACTTAAAAACTTATGTTTGGAAGGTCATCCATATCTGTCTACACGCAAGTCGTAATCATATCCAGTTTATCTACTCTCTATCATGATCGTAGCTGACTCCCTATGATCATTCCCCTGTGCTCAGGCTTCTGTCATGATTATGGCCAACTCCCCATGATTATGACCTAAGGTTGTTTCCTGGGTCTTCTTCGATTCTCCTCCGAATGCTTTTGATGGTTTTCACTCTATGGATGGCTCTCCAACTTTGTCAAACTTCTTCCTTATGGCATATATTTTTGTTCACTCCTCTAATCTATATGTAAACACAAGATGAACACAAATTGAGTATTTAAACACAACAATAGGATTAAAAAAAACGTTGAAAATCATAAGAAAATATAAGATGATTCAATCCTATCAACTTTGCATAACTAAATTTGTAGATGTGGTGAGTCTGGATCGTATCCATAAAATAAATTAAAATTAAACTAGTAAAAGCAAGTTATAGCAAACAATCGAAAATGAAAAAAGTTTCAAATTTATGTAAAGTCTGGTTTTAGGATCAATATTAGCCTAGAAACAATTAAACAAATCCCATCATTCTATTGTTTCTACAGTTCTCCTCAAACTATTGATCAGATACTAACAATACACTCTTTCAATCTCGGTTTTCCCATAGATTATATTTAATTAAGATGCGATCGTTAATTAAAACTAACCATCAAATAACCTAGGATACGATCTCTATATTCAATTTGACAGCTGCATTACAAAGTGGAAAATGATCAATATAGGCAGTAACCTCACACGTTCAGGTTGTCTAACTTATGTTCTTCCTAGCAGTTCAAGATCATTAGTGGCTACTAATGAACATTAAATATAACAATTACAGATTATATTCAACATTCTAGCAATAGATTCGTAAGAAAATAATCCAAATAACATATCAAGATCATCTTTACATGTAACATCCCATCACCGATGGGAAGGGTAAAATAGTAATTTGAGACGGGTTATGAGTGAGTAAACTAATCTTGGTATGTTCATGCATATTATGGCCTCCATATATGCATAAATTGTAATTTTTGTAAATGTACATGATTGTACATCCATTCCTGACATTTCCCGGCATGTGTCTATTGTGGAAAAATATGAATTGGTGCTTGAACATCAAATTGGAGTGGATTTTTGTGTGTTTTTCATTTGAAATTTTAGAAATTTTTCTGAAAATTTTTCGGGATACCTTCTCGGACCGAAAATTTGACAAGTGACAGACCGATTTGGTTTCCGATACCGAAAATAACTGTTCAATGGCACTGAAAAATTAAATACATGATTTTAGGAATTATGCAATTGGAGCCATTGAAATTTGGTAAGAAATTGGGCTAGAAATTGAAAGAAATTAAATGGAGCAAATGGGAGATTGACATGTGGCAAGTGACATGTTTTATTTCATTAAAAGCTCCCCTTTTAGTTCATTCTCGATGCTTTCTTCAAAAGGGACAAAATCCTTATGTTCTTCTTTCTCCTCCATCCAAAACTCTCCATCTCTTCTCCTTCATTAATTTTTCTCTTTCTTTTAGTTGGAATTGCTATCACCTTTACCCACACAAGAAACCTCTCCTATGCTACTTACTTCCTCCTCCTTGTTCATCAAGAAACACCAACCTAAGTTTTGAGGGTGATAATCGTGTATGTGGGGAGGAAGAGGAATTGTGGTTGTGTTAGAGAAATTGAAGAAAGTTGAAGCTTAATTAGGTAAGCTTTGAGTTAATTTGTTGTTAATTGCATTCATTGTGATGTATTGTGTATTAATTTCATGAAGCTTGTGGTAGGATTGTATGGGAATAAGTCATGTTTATGTGAGGCTAAATGATGTTGGATATGTGTAATGTGTGAATTAAATGTTTTGGAGTGTTTTTGATGTTAGTATGATGTTAATTGAGTGACAAATTAAAAAAAGAAAAAGTGTGAGTGAGTGCTGCAAATTTGTGCCTACTTGTTCAAATGAAGATCTAGATGAAATGTGGTTGAATTAGTGACTAAATGGAATGCTTATTGATGTAGGAATGATGTTGGAATGAAAAGAGTAGAGTTAGATATGAGAATCTGGAAAATTTACTTTGTGTAGGTTTCAGATTTTTGGTCATAACATTTGTTATGGTTGTGCTATTGAGTTGAGTTTTAGCTTAAATTAAACTTAAGAAGTATGGCTAGAATTCATATGAAGGAAGTGATACTAAATTGTGCCTTGAAGGAGCTTGAATTTGGCCTTGAAAGTGAGTTGTAGGTGCTGTATGAACAGTAACCCGAACCTTGTGACCTGAAACTTTGATGATTTTTTTTAGGTTGATTTGGATTGAATTTGCTAATTTGGTCTTCATGAAAGTTGAATATTTTTGTGTTAGATTTCTAACGCCACTAAGTATGAATTTTTTTGATGTGTAGATTGAAAGTTATGGTCTGTAAAAGTTCTGGTGGCAATTCAGCCCAAATTGTGTTTTGAGTGCAAGTGACTCTAAGTGCATAGGTTTTGTGCTTTTTGTGTTTTGATATTAATTTTGGACTGTTAAGGGTGAAATTGGCTCAAATGACCTTTTGGAAAGTTGTAGAGGATTGTTGTAGCTTTCTAATGAGGTATTATATGCGAATTTTGGATGTAAGAATTGTAAGATACAAATTGGTAAAGTTTTGGTTATGGTTAGGTCATGTGTTGTTTCAACCCTCCTTAATAGGACAACCACATTAATGGGAGGATTTGACCTAATTAGAGATGGAATTTGGTTTTAAGTCCTTCTCAATAATTGTAGTATATTGTCTGATTTTTTTATTTCTATATGGTATGGAATTTTTCTCTAAGGGGATGTATTGTTGAGAATAATTTGGGTAGGCAGAAGCTTTGCTTGAGAGTTTGATTTGTTTAGAGATTGAATTGGCTTCTATGTTTTTCATGAAAGTTGTAGAATTTGTTTTTTTTTATATTTTGATTGATATAAAATTTGTAATTTTTGGCAAAGGGGATGAAAAGTTATGATTTTTACAAAAGTGCTGTACTGTTGTAGTAAATGTGTGATTAGACAGTGTCTTTGAGTGCATTTTTGACACCCTTAGAGGTATTTTTAAATTTCAAGCTCTTCATGAAACTTGTAGGATTTTTCAAGATCTTTCCAATGAGACCTTAATTGTGATTTTTGGACAATTTTGTGAAAAGATAGGTTATGTGAAAGAAGAGATGATATATGAATGGGAAGAAAGAAAGGCTATTAGAGAAATTGGAAAAAATTGATTTAAAAAAAAACAAACAAAAATTTCAGATCCTCGCATCTCGTAAGGGAAATATGTCCCCTCGTAAGAGTGATTTCTTTTAAAAATTAATTAATATTTTATTATTATTATTTATTATTTATTATTTATATTTTTGTTTTAATTTAATTCTTTTGTCAATTACTCTTTCACCTGACATCCGATTGACCTAATTCTCGAGGCATCGGATTCGTGTAATATTTAATTTCAGTTATTTTTGAAATTGGAAATTTTTAGAGATGAAATTGACGAAGATTAATTAGGTCGAAGTGAGAGGACCGGGTAATTATTTTTCTGGTCCATCTTTTATTAATAATTGGACATATAGAGGTCCGAATTGAGTGATTTTAGTGTCTATGGCTTGCAAATTTTTAGAGAAATTTTTGTGATGGGAATTGGTTAGATCGAAGTGAGGGGATCGGGTAATGATTTTTCTGATCCGTCTTGTATTTATTATTGGACCTATAAAGGTCCAAATTGAGCGTTTTTAGTGTCTTTGGGTTTCTAATTTTTAGAAGAACACTTTGTGACGGGAAATTGTGATATAGTGCCGGGAATGTCACGAACATGCATTGTACACATTTTAATTGCTACATGTGCATTATTAAATATTTCCGAGTGTACCTTTGGTGATGGTGAATATTTTGGACTGTTTAGAGGCACTTTTGGAACGTTACCCCATAGACGTTGCCGAGACTTCCAGGTTTTTGCTTCGGGAGCTATTGGTGAGTAACCTAGATGGTTTCTCAATTATTATTTGTTTATTATTTTGCAAGTATAACGTTGTGGAGAAGAATGGTAGGCTTGTGCGTTTGTTTATGATTGGATTCCGGACAGGAGGTTCGATGTATTAGGAGAGTATGACATAGAAGTGTTATTTGTCTGAGAATTTGGAGACCTCCGTGTTTCCAATGTGATAAATTGTGATTGTGATTTTCATGTGGATAATTGTGAAATAATTGTTTGAATGTGATAATTTGGGTTTGATTGAGATGTGATATTGTTCAATTGCGACATATGCATTCCATGCATGAATGCATGATCAGTTAATGACAGTTGTGACCGGAGCAACCACCGAGAGCTTAAAGCTCAACGTATTTGGGCCTCGAGCCCACAGTGATTCAGAGCCTATGGCTCAACGATTAATGTGTCCTTATTGGGACAGTTTCAGAGCCTCTGGCTCAACGATTAATGTGCCCTTATTGGGACAGTTCAGGCGCTCAGTCACAACACCGAAATAAATTAGAAAAGTGTCACATACGCATTTCATATGCATCTGATTTTTAATCTCTTTGATTGAGTGAAAGGCTAACTGCCTTATGTTTCTGTGTTACCAATCGTTCCGAATGTGAATTATGAAACAATTGGCTTATGCTTGAGTGTTTTATGAATTCAATTGGTTATGGATGACAAATAGAGTGAAATTTATTAAATTGTCTATGTTCACGTGAAATTGTGCAATAAGATTAAATATGCAATAATGTGAATATATGTTATGTGAAACGATGTGTTGCATGAATTGAGTGAACCATCGATGATGGTTCCTCACTGAGTTCGCAAAACTCACCCAAAATTTGCAATTATTTTTCAGGACCTAGAAGAATACCCCGTTAGACAACGGGTGTATATCAACTGCATACGAGTGAGAAAAGAGGTCGGGATTAGTTCGCGTCTGCATTAATGTCTAAGAAAAATTGTACTTTCTGATTTTTTTTGTACAAATGATTAGGTCATGTTGTAAAGTCAACAAACTGAATTACTTTGTATTTATAAGAGGACCCCCGTGGTCAATGAACTCACAGATGAATATAAATGTAAATTGTTTTCCACATAATATATAAAGTACTTGTATGTTTCAAAAAAAAAATTATACTGAGTTTTGACTGAGTGATGTAGTATGCCACCCTCACAGGGAACGGACTCGGATATCACCATCGATGTCGGGTTCGAGTCATGCGGGAGTGGGGTGTTACATTACAAATCCTAATTCAATCAACACAACAATAATAATCCAAAAAGAGACTATTAACAACAACAAGATAAGATAGCTTAATCGTGACTCGGGCATCAATTTCACATTTGAACCGATGTTGGGAAGGTTAGCATTTCACCTTCTCCTTCATGCTCCAAGCATCAGCTATCATAGCCTCTATTGGTGCTTAACGTCAAGAGAAAATGAAGAAAAATGATGTATTTGTTTCTGTCCTAAGGGTTACTCTTTCAATCGTCACAAAATTCCCTTTTATAGTTAAAAACTAGGTTTAAATGGGGCACTATCCCTTCTCTCTCCTGTGAGAAGTGTTGAGTGCTAAGTTTTAATCTAATTGAAACCCTTAGAATAATGCAAACGTAAAGGTCATGAATTGTAGTATGTGAGGTGTTGATGCTACGAGGAGTTGTGAACTAATCTAACCTTAAGTTATCTAAGGCTTAAGGAATTAATAATACGAAAATAAAAACAATGAAAAAGTAAATACAAGAATATGATTGATGGAAAATTAATTCGTAAAATTAATGCAAAAGAAATCAATTTGAGCATCACCAAATGACAAAGGGAAACACACAAGAGAACTTACCAAATTATGAGAGATGGGAATTTTCCTATCATCAATCCTATCCTAACCATTTATATGTTATTATAGTGTCAGTTCTAGACTATCCAAGGGAGGATTAATCTCTCTCAAGTAATAATCACAAACCCTAATTAATAAACCCTAATTAAGTTTAATATGGAACATGTAATTTCTCGGTTACTAGCAGCCCTAACACTAATTAGTTCTTAAGTTTTCTAACAAACAGTCGAGTCTCACATAGGATCTCTTTCTATACAATTACCAATTTGATTAATTGCGTGATCTATTATATTATTTAACTCTCATTAAACAACCTAACCATTTCGTATTTAATTCACTCTTTGGATTTATTACCGAAACATGAAGTTACAAAAATCAATCATAGATTAATATCAAATCAAGTCAAAATCCTTAAAGAAAATTAGAACATCATCCTTGAATCTATATCCATAAACATATTCATATCCATCTTACACATTCAGTAAAGAAATAAACAAGATGAACAAAATTGTCACTTGGAAAGGGACCAGGATGACTTAAGAAGGCAGCAGTGTCGGAAGCATATTCTTCTTATCTCCTCTTGAAGATTTTCCCAAAGTGGCATAATGGAGAGCTCCCTTTACAATTCCTTTTTTTATTTATATACTCTTTTCTATTTTGGGCAACACCAGGGTTTTTCTAGGTCTAAAAAGTCATTTGAAAACTTGATTTCTAAAGGTTGTCCACGTTTGTTGTCACGTAGGCCACGATCGTGGCCTATAGTGCCACAATCATTACACCTAATTTAACCTTCTATTACGATAGTGGCGTACTGGCCTCGATTGTGGCCCTTCCTCTATGCTTCTGTCACGATCATGGCTTATTGGCCATTCCATGATCATGGCCATGGGTTTTTCCTTGAGCTTCCTTTGATTCTCCTTCGTTATTCAATATTTCTCTAAAACACTAGTAAATACATTAAGGAATCTCAAACACATAAAATTGAAGCTCAATTGTACACTCTAACCTACAAAATGCACAAAACATAAATATTTAGCTAAATAATAAAATCTTAACCTAAATGTGAACTAAAAACTCAATTTAATAACTAAACACATACTAAACTACCCAGAAAACATTATGCAATCTACCACTATCAACATCCCCACACAATGATTTTTTTTTACTTATTGAGTTCTAAGTTTTAATCTAACTAAAACCCTCAGAATATTGTAAGCACACAGGTTATGAATTATAGTATGTGAGGTATTGATACCATGAGGAATTGTGAACTAGTCTAACCCTAAGTTATCTAAGGCTTAAGGAATTAATAAAGAGAAAATAAAACAAGACAAAAAAGTAGACAAAATACTATGATTAATGGAAAATTAATTCGTAAAATTAATGCAAAAGAAATCAAATTGAAAAACACCAAGTTACAATGGGAAAACACAAAAGAGAATTTACCAAATTGTGAGAGATGAGATTTTTCCTATAATTAATGCTAACCTAACCATTTATGTGTTATTATGGTGTCAGTTCTAGACTATCAAAAGAAGGATTGCTCTCTTTAAAATTATAATCACAAACCTTAATTAGGTCTAGTACTGACCATGTAATTTCTTAATTACCAACAACCCTAACCCTAATTAGTTCTTAAGATTTTTAATAAATAATTTATCTCACACAAGATCTCTCTTTGTGAAATTACCAATTTTATTAATTTCATGATCTATTAGATTATTTAACTCTCATTAAACAACCAAATCATTTTGTATTCGATTCACTCTCTTGATTTATTATCAAAACGTGAAGCTACAATAATCAATCACAACACCTAATTGCAATAACATAAAAATGATTAGATTAACATCAAATTAATTCAAAATCCCTAAAGAAAGTTAGAACATCATCTTTGAATCCATATCTATAAACATATTCATATCCATCTTACACATTTAGTGAAGAAATAACAAGATGAACAAAGTTGTCAGTTAGAAAGGGACTGGGATAACTTGGGAAGGTAGCAGCATTGGAAGCAGTATCCTCTTCTTCCTCTTCTCCCTTCTCTCTCTTCTTCTTCTCTCCTCTTAAAGCTTTACCTAAAGTGGTTGAGTTGAGGGCTCCCTTTAGGGTTCCTTTCTTTTCTTTATATACTCATTTCTATTTTGAGCAACCTGGCCATGATCATGACCTTTCCTCCACGCTTTGTCACAATCGTGGCTATGGGTTTCGCCTTTTTTCTTCGATATTTGCTCTGAAACACTAGCAAACACATCAAGGCACCTCAAACATATAAAATTGAAGTTCAATCTCTTGCTCTAACCCACATAACACAAAAAGCACTATTATTTAACTAAATAACAAAATCTTAACCTAAACATGTACTAAACTTTCAATTTAATAACTAAACACAGACTAAACTACCTATTAAAACATTATGCAATCTACCATTACTAACCATGCATGACGTGAGAAGAGATCTCACACACATGCACACCATGGTATGGCCGTGAGATGCTTCCTTACTTTCTTCTTTACTTTCACACTTTATCTTGTCTCTTCTTATTTTAATCCTCCTATTCTTCTTGCAACATGAATTAATAGAGTTTGGACAATGAGAAGGTGGCTTAAATGAATAAGATTTTGGGTTACTTTAGCTCGTTTACTTTTGAAATGTACCCAAAATCAAATATGAACTAAAGTGAACATCATAAGCATTTTTAAGGCATTAATCACTAAGGGTAGTATATTAAATGAATCAACATTTAAGCACAAATCATTATGACAAAACATCTATTCAATATTGGGATTTACGATAAAGACACTTCAATGCTCAAGTTATTGAAAACCAAAGGATGCTAAGTATAGAGAGAAATCTCTAATTTAGTTTAGTGATAATGGTTATATAAGATTAGCTTTGAGTGTCACTTTTTTATAGGAAATCTTTTAAGAAGTGTAGTTGGAATCTAAGTATCCTTTTCAAAGTTGGATTTAACCTACACAAGGTAGCTTAAACAATATTTAATTATAATTTTATCTCTTAATATAAATGAAACCTATTTTGATTGAACTTGCCATTTTTAAAAATTATGCATTTTATGTGGAAATTTATCTTTCAAGATTGAAGAATGATGTTGGAAAACATTGAATAAATGAGGCTGACTTTGTACACTACAAGTTTTTTTTAACCAAGAAGTTGAGGAAACTTCTCCTGGACCTAATGCATATGAGATTGTATTTTTTTTTCATGGACCTTTAGGCCTTTTCTTTAGATAGGAAGCTAAAAAATCTTTTTCTAAATATGATGCACATAGGCTTATAGGTTGTCCTCTTTTGAGTTTTGGAGGTAAAGAGACTTCTCCCTACAGATCTATAAGTTTTTAACCTATAGCCTATTGGCTTATAGTTTTTTTTACTTAAGTCCTTTAGGATTTTTTACTTAAGTTTGGGAGTTAAAGAGACTTCTTATGGACTGAGGGCCTATGAATTTGTTAGTTATTTAATTAAGGCTTGAATCTTATAGTTTTTTTTCCCTATAATTAGATTTTAGCTACAAAACTTAAGAGAATTCTTCTATACCTAAATCCTATGGTTATGTAGAGTTTTTACTTATGGCATGTGTGCTTACTGGTACTTTACTTGAGATAGGTAGTTGAAAAGACTTGTCAATCTTAAGTTTATATGCCTACATGTTTTTTTAAAGATCGACAAGCTTGCATATTTTAACTTTAGGCCTATGTGCCTATAGTTTTTAATCTAAAATTAGGTTTCTTTTTTAGCCAAGGACTAGAAGGGACGTCTCATAGGTTTAAGACCTATAGGCATATAGGTTTTTTAATATAAGGTTTACATGACTGCAAATTTTTTAGTTGTTCAAAGTAGTTGAAGGGACCTCTTTTAGACTTAAGGCCTTTAAGCTTAAGTTTCTATATTTATACGCCTACATGATTTTTCCTTAAGCCTAGCATGCTTATACATTTTTTTACCTAAAAAATGTAGGTTTCTATTTTTGTCTTTTATCTAAGGCTTATAATTATTTAATATTTTTACTTAAGGCTTACAAGTTTGCTATTTTTTTTCTTGAACGAAGGAGTTAGAGAGACTTCTATTAAACCTAAGGCTATAGGCTCTGACAGTAATGTGTTGTAATGCTATGCCAAAATAAACTAGACCTACTACTATAACAATGGTGAGTCTAGGTCGATCCTATAAAGAGTGTTTGTTTAGTTTTTTAAATGAAAATAAATAGTGTTTAGGTTTGGGGGGTTAGTTTGGTTTAAAATAAGAAAATAAAACTAAACTAACTAACAAAAGTTATTTATAGAAAACATCTAAAAATGATAAAAGTGGTGAATTTGTTAGAGTCCAGTTCTTTAGTTCAATTTTTGCCTACACTCTAATTAAATATATTTCATTAAACTGTTGTTCTTTTAGCTCCTTAAACTATTAATCGAGGGTTAACGATAAACTTTACTAACCTTATTTTTCCTTTAGATTGTGTTTAATCAAGATATAGTATCAATTAAACCTAGCCACCAAACATCCTAGGATATAGTCTCTAAATTCAATTGGGAAGCCACATTATGAATTAGGAAAACTAATTAATTAAGGAAAAAACCACATATGATGGGTTCGTTTAACTTAGGTTATGTTATCCCTAACGATTAGGAACCTTTAGTCACTACAAATGAATTTCAGTATAACAATTACATATTATATTAAAATTCTAGTAGTGGGTTCGTAATAAAACGATCTAATTAACACATTCATGTCCTCTTTTCATAATACCCAAACAATAATCAAAGAATAACACAATCAAATCTTGAAGAGAGAAAGAAACAATAAATATATAGAAGGAGCACTTAACCGCATGGTTAGTGTCGATGTCGCCTTCGAGCTTGCATTAGGAAGTTGGTCATCTATAGGTCTCCCATGGTTGAGAGCTTTCTTTGCCTCCTTTATTCTCTCCCAAAGCTCTCCTTTTCTCCAGCCAAAAAACACCAAAAACATTCATAGGCTTATGTCGTCACACTTTCAGTATTATATCAGAAAGCTAGGTTTAAAAAATGGTGAGTTATCAATGGTGACACTCGTGACTTGGTATGTCACGGGTGTAAGGGGTATGTGATAAGTGTAAATTGCATTGTGTTTTAGGGAATAGTTTGATATGTGTTTATCCATTAATTCGATCATTCAGTATGTGTTAAGGTTATAATTGTGTTATTTTGTTAATTATTTGTGTTTTAAGTGTTTTATGGGTTAGTACAAGATTTTGAACTTAAATATTAAATTTTTGAGGTACTTTGATATGTTTGCTAGTGCTTTAGGGTCAATATAAAAGAACAAAGGAGTTTTGGAAGACATTCGAGTCAAAATAACAGCCCATGATTATGGCACAATAGGCCACGATCGTGACAAAAGGCTTAGATGAAGGCCATAATTGTGGCCTATAGGGCCAAAGTGCTGGCCTACATTAGGCAAATGCGTAGCCACTCCCAAAATTTACATTTGGAGGGATTTTTTGGACCTTTCGGACCACAAAAAACCCTAGGTTAACCCTAAACATAATAGAACATAAATATAACAAGAAGAATAGAAAGAAAGAGCTTTTGCATTAACACTTTTAGAGAAAACTTAGAGAGAATTATCAAGAGATGTAAAAAGAGAAGAAGGAAGAGAAAAGAGGAGTAGAAGCTGACTCGACATACTTCCTAGATCAAGAGTTTTTCAAATTCATTGCCTCCCGTCGTCTGTTTATATTTGTGTTTCCTATTATTCTAGTTTTATTATTGTATATAATTGGAATAACAATTAGTGATAAGATTTTTGGATGTTGATGATGTTCTAAACTTACCTTTGAGGTTTTATCTTTGATTTAATGAAATTTGATTCTTTATATGTTATTTGGATTAATTGTAATTTAATTTTAGATGTGCATAATTTGATATTAAACCGAAAGGGTGAATCAAATGAAAATAATTGAATTGGGCTAACAAGAGTTAGGTTATTTATTATAATAAGAATTAAATCAAATTGATAAATTGTGAAAAGAGAGATCTTACATAGGTTTTCGATAGTTTATTGGACAACTTCAAATCTAATTAAGGTTTTCGATAGGTTGTTAATTGAGAAATTGTAACTTCAATAATCTAATTAGGGTTTATAATTTAGGGTTAATGGTTATAACTCGAGAGAGAGTAATCAATCCTAGGGTTGTCTATAACCAATAATCCAGTAATTTGTAATCAATTAGGTTAGCATTAAAGATATTTAAAATTCCTTTTCTCTCAATAGGTAATTCCTTAGGTTAAATTTTGAGTGTGTGTTGAAACAAAAAAATTGTTAATTTTTTTGTGATTGATTATTGAATTGAATTGCTTGATTAAATTGAATTCTTATTTTAGTTCTGTTACATTTTGAATGTTTGCGAATTATTCTAGCCTTAGATTTTAGGATTAGATTATCCCTCCTCATGGATTGACACCTTAGGTACTACGCGAAGGAATCGTACCCTTGTAGATTATTGAGGTTAATTAGTTAAAACCTACACACATCAAACAACACTCGACCAATTTTTTGGCACTGATATCGGGAAGGTGATTAGTTTAATTCTTGTAGTCTAAGGCTTTTCACCATTTTTTATGTTTAAAAGAAAAGAGAGAGAAAGAAGTTTGGGGCGTAAAGTAGAGACACATCAAGACAACTTAGAGTGAGAACTAGACATCTGAAGAGCTAGATGCCAAGAAGAAATGGGAAGAACAATGATGGAGGATAGATATTATAAGGAGCAAGAAACTTTTGTGAACTATAGTGAAGCACAATATGGTTGAGGAAGTAACGATCCTTAGTGGAACATGTACACTCCAGGGTGGCTGAACCACTCAAGACTTATTACGATTTCAACAAGAAGAGTCCAATTCATGGTATTCTAAGTTGGACAAGATCCTGGATAAGCTTATGGACAAAGAAGATGGCCAGAAGAGACGTGAAGAGCAAATCAAGATAATGACCATAAATTAGCACGCTAAGTAGTTAGATTTTAATTGTTGTTAAGTTAGGTTTGTTATATTTTAAAATAAGTTTTGAATGATTTTGAATTGTTTGGATTGCTAATTTTTTACTCTCTTGAATCACTTATAAGATAAGGAAACATTCTTGATGTTAAGCGAATTTGGTCTCAACACTATCTTGATCATCGCCTCCATCACCATAAATAGTTTCACATTCCAACCCCTTTTTTTACTATATTTTTATGTTTTTTGTATACTGTGTTTGATTTCCCCCGGTGTGTTTGTGTACCGTTCTCACATTGAGGATAGTGTGTTGTTTAAGTGTGGGGAGGGTTGTGTGTTTTTACCTTAATAGTGAATTTTACATATTGTATGATAGTTTGTTTATGTTGCTTGATATGAATTGTGTGAATGCGTCAATAGCTAGGACTTAACGGGATATATTTAGCCTTAAACAAAATCTTTTAGGTTGTGAACATTTATTAGCTTGTGAAATTAGTGACCTAAGTTACCTAGGGCTAAATATGTTGGTTAATTAGGATATGATGTCAGTCCATTCACCCTAGCAATTTTCCATACTCATTTATAATTTTAGCCTAAACAAATAAGTGACATTGTTAGTACATTTTCATAAGAATGATTAGCTTAAGCAATAAGGTAGGTAAAATTTTATGTTAAAAAATTGTATAATTTTAATTAAAATAACTATTCTGTTAGCCTTCGGGTCATGAATAGATCTAGTAGCCAGTTAAGAACGTGATGTAGCTGAGTAAATGGATTGAAACACATCATAAATGTGTGACTTCATATAAAAAGGCTATAATAACATTCCAATTGATATGTGTTTAATTGTTGATATATTTAATCATTTACACTTAGTAATAAACGAAATGAAAATGTTTAAGATCCTTACTTTAGTTCATGTACGATTTTAGGTACAATTTGAAAGCAAAGAAATTAAAATGAGGCAAAAGTGTTGCATTTATACCATTTTTTGAAGATCAATGCTTACTTGTCTTTATGGAGTGAGAAGAAGAAAATTGAAAGACAAGAAAAAATATATACAAAGAAGATTAATTAAGGTTGGTTGGCTATGCATGTCCCTTGCAAGAGCCATGCAGCAGGTGGATAGCCAAAGCATAAATACGGCAGCAAAAAATGTGCAAAACACACTATTAAGTGGAAGTATGAGGAAACATCAAAATGATGCAATGTTAGAGAATATCACCAAGGAACAAAATGATAGTGGGAGAAGTGAGAAAAGCAGACCATTCGTTTTACTAAATGCAAATAGTGTCTGCATTTCATGCAAATGTTATGCATGGAATGTAGGCATTTAGCCAAGATGTTTGCAAAGGTTAAAGACGTGAACAGTGACGGTGGCCAAAAGAGTTAATTTGTGACATCAAGCTACAACAATGTGGAAGAGGAGCGTCAGAGAGAGCAAATAGAGAAGAGAGCTGCGTGAGAGAGTAGCGAATAGAGAAGGGAGGTGCAGTGAAGAAAGAATAGGGACTGAAGTATTTTTTAGGAGAGATCTATGGAGGGCTAGACATCTCGATGCTAGTTCAAAGATGACATCAACGTCGATGACCTGAGTTAAGTATTTTGTATTGTTTTGTTGTTTCTTTCTCTCATTAGAAATTGATTGTGTTATCCTATGTTAATTGATTTGGGTATTGTGTATGGATAATCAAATTTTCATTATTGTTCAGTTATTTATGTATGAACCATTGGGTATTGTGAAAAGATGATTTTAGTGCATTCATTAAATCTTTTAATTACAATCCCATTGCTAGAATTTCAATATAATTTATAATTATTATGTTGAAATTCACGTGTAACGACTAACGATTCGTAATCATGAGGGATAACATAACCTGGGTTAAATGATGCATCGTATGTGGTTGTTCCCTTGATTAATCAGTTTTTCTAATTTGTAATGCTTCTGCCTAATTAAATCTAGAGACCATATCCTAAGTTATTCGGTGGTTAGGTTTAATTGAAGATCATATCTTGATTAAACAATACCTAAGGGAAAACTCAGGTTAATTATTAACCCATGATTAATAGTTGCTAGGAGAGGTTTAAGAATAACAAATCAAAGAAAAATAATTAATTAGGGTGTAGGCTGAGATTGAATCAAAGAACTAGGTCGCTACCGAATTCCCCACTTTTATCAATTTTTGCATGTTTTTTTAATTTGTTTTCATGAGGTCAGTTTTATTTTATTTTCTTATTCCAAAATCCAAATCCCTTGTTCTTAATCACCAATTAATTTCATTTCATAAACTTTGCACACTCTCTCTCTGGGATCTACCTAGACTCACCACTGTTATAGTAGTAGTCTAATTATTTTATTTTGACTAGCATTATGACGCGTGGTCAATTTTTGGCACCATTGCTAAGGAGTGCAGTATTTTAGTTTTTGTTTGTGATTTAATCAATGTTTTGTATATATTTGTTAATAATTGATTTCTTTTCAATTCTTTCATAATTATTTCATTTTTTGTTTTATGTTTAAAAAAATTGATATGGACGGAAGTAATTTCTTTTATAACTCATATTTTCAATCCTAGAACAATGTTTGAACTGATCAACTTAACTCATATTTTCAATCCTATAACAATGTTTAGACTGATCAACTTAACTGTTGTTATGGATAGGATAATCATTAGAATTACTTCCATGATAGTTTGCAGGACATACAGTAATTCCCATGTACACCAGAAGCTTCTTATCAAAACTCAATTACATCTCCAAAAGAAATTCTTAATATTATGGATGCTAACAATCTTCAAATTCAACAAGATTTGTAACAATTTCAACAGAATATGCAACAGCTATTTTAGTAAAGTGTATAACAAATTCGTTAGGATGCTCTGCAATTCTAGTAAGATACATTGCCTCGATGGGTAATATTAGTCATCTGGAACTGCAAAGTGAAGGGGAGCAGTCGTATTTACCCAAGGTGTACCTAATGGACGTTTGTACAGATACTTTACAAAGTGATAAGGAGCTTGAGAATTTTGAGGTCAACCCTTAATGAATTGTTTGTGTTAAAGAAGTTGAGAAGGAGCTCGAAGCTAAAAGGGACACATCTTTTAGATCAGATGTAAGTATTGAGTCCATGATTATTTTTTAGACTAACTCTTTACCTTTACATAACAAATTGGGGGAATTAAATGATGAAGAAAAAGGTGAAGAGACATTCAAAATATGTTCAGAGTGTATGGACCTAGTCAGGATTAAGAATCTGAGGATAGAGAAGATGTTAAATAAGGATGATGATCAACTAAGGCCTTATTTGGAACTACCTTGCGTGGAAGTGGGTCTAACTGTAATAACTAAAAATCACAATTTTGCCACGTAAGGAGAAGAAGGAGCCGACCAAGCAACCCTAAACAAAGGGATTTCTTGGGAGGCAACCCAAGGGAAGTAAATTTCTTTTCCTTTACATTTTCTCATTACTTTTTATACACATATGTGTTTTTGAATTTGTTTGTTTTACTAGTTTTAATTTTTCAATTAAAATGAGAGAAAGAATAAAACAAACAAATAAACATTTTCTCGTTTTTTGTTGCTTCTAAGACAATGTAATCATGATTAGAGTGTGAATTGACTAAATAATTTCATAGAAACCTTGACATGTACTTTTTCTCTTATGATTGGTTGATGTGCATTATCTTTCTAAGAATAGCGACTAGTGGAAGACAAAGCTGGTGAGATTTTGAGCCTTGTTATACTGAAACATCCATATCAGTCTCATTGTCATTTAATAATGTGTGACTTCATGACATGTACATCCCGATTTTACGTTGAATTTCTATTCGAGACTATATTTTTATCACGTACATTAACATGGATATGATTAGGCATTCTTTGTTTTTCATAAATTACATTAGCAAAATAACCTATCCTACTGACATGATTTTTCCCTTAATAAACCTTTGAGCTTTATACCTTTCTTTTTGTATCAACCATAGTACATGCTTTGTACTTAACCAAGTGTCCTACCCAAGCCATAAAGCTATTGAAATATTTGTGATTAGTGAGTTTGTGGATGTACAAATGTGTAAGTGTAGGGGTGTATATATGTGTCAGTTGGTCTGTAACATCCCATTAGTCACGTTTAGGCTAAAATAGTAAATAAGAGAGATTAGAAAATGCATTTCATATTCATGCATTAAATGCTATACATATACAAGCGGACATTGGATTTTTGCACATGAAAATAATTGTACATGCATTCATTGATAATTTCGGGTATAATTGAACTGTTATGTGATATTATTGAGAATTGTGAATTTGTTGTATTGAAAAAATTTAATTGGTGAGAATATTTGTTAAATTTGAATTTTGGTGAATTTTAGGAAGGTTGAATATTATTAGACTAGGAAAAATGTTGCTTGGCGAGTAAATTGGTGAATGGAAATAAAGATGAGAGTTAAATAATATTGTAAAATTAGAGATAATTGGAATAAAAAGATGGGAATCAGGAGACTAGTTTAATAAGAACTACTTCATTGGGAAGCTAGCTAAAGACTACAGAAATTGGACAAGTGTACAAATCTAAAGTCACGTTTTTCTTAGCTTTGAAAAATCAAGTACAGTATTCTTATCTTTATCTTCTTCGTAGCTTTCATTTTCACATTTCTTCATTTACACAGAGTTTTTCATCAAATCTCCATTATAGTTAAATCTTGTTTTCTTCTACTTTTTCCTACTCCCAACTTTGGATTTCTTTCTTTTTTCTCAAAAAACAAAACCAAAACTTGTTAATCTCTACAATGGTGTACATGGGTGCATGAGAGTTAAGGTTTCTGGAGATTTTGAAGATATTAGAGCTTTAAACAAGTAAGCTTGTTATGTTTCCTTATTTTTGTATAAGATGAAGCATGCATCACATTAGCTCACCGTTAAATGGTTAGGAAATAGTGATATTCATATTTGCTGAAAAGTGAGTGAGAAAGTTTTGAGTATGTCGTATGTGTTGTTTTGCATATTTAATGATCAATATATTATAAGATGATGCTGAAATGATTTTTGAGTTAGAAAAATCATTGAAATCGTGTATGGGGAGAGTGCAAAAAATTATGAAAAGTTGATATGTGTATCCTTTGTTTTCATGGTTTTTACGTGAAATTTTGAATGTTTTTAGAAATGAAAAAAAATGAGTTTAGAATTATGGAAAAGATTTTAGATGATGTTTGGATATGAGAAAGATAAATTTTAGAGAAGAAATTGAAGAATGAGCAAAAAATGAAAATGTAGAAACATGACAGTGAAGGAATGCAGAACATGTGAGATATATGCATGGGTGTGATTTTCTATTTTTGATTGATGACTACGAAAAATGATTGACTCTGGAACTTTTTGTGAAAGTTTATAGCTTAAAGGAAGTTGAAAATGGAGGTTGAAATAAGTTAGAAATGGTTTAAGGGAAGAAAAGAAGAAGAGAAAACAGTTGGTTAGTAAGAAGGAGAATCGTGATCCTGCTTCTACACAATCGCAGCTTCCCTTTTAAGTTGAAAAAGCATGATCGCGAGCATGATCGCGACATTGTGATTGTGACTTGTGTGGTTGGAGAAAATTGAACATCCTTCAGTATTTTGGCCATATCTTGCTCTCTTGACTTCCAAATGACATGGGACTTGAACAATTGTATTCATAACACGTTGATTTACATCTCCTCTAAAAAAATCCATCTTAAATCAATTAAGAGAGATTGAATGATAATATTAGGACGGAAATGATGAAGAAAAAAGCTGAGAAAAAAGGGTTAAAATATGTTCTGACAATTCCATGATTAAACTATATTGATCTAGGAAGATTTTGACAAACATCATGAAATTGTATATCTTTTTTTAATCTTTTTAATGATATAAAGTTTGAAATTTTTGGATTTCTGGATTAAAAGTTATAGGGGTTCTAAGTGAGGGTGAGCGACTGGGAAGTTGCAATCGCGATGAAGCGTGATCGCAACTCCCTCTTATTTTCTCTCACGCCTGTGACTCTCCCTCACACCCGTGATTTTTCATTTCTCAAACTCATGATTTCTCTCTCTCATGCTCGTGAGAGTCAATTGTTGGACCAGTATGATTTTAATTGTTAGATCGTGACACTGTGCTCTCTAACACCCAAGAGCATTTTCCAATTGAACAGTCTTGCTTCTTTTGATCAGAACTTCTTCTTTAGACCTCTAAATGACTTGATTCTTTAACCAATAGATTCCTAACTCATTATTATACCTTCATAAAAATTGGTAGCATTCTTAATTGATTTGGTAATGATTGGTTAAATGAAAGAGAGGGAATCTATTTGAATAGTATGAACTGGAATATTTCACTGAACATACTCCAATATTCTAACAATATATTGTTGTAAAATCTTCCAATGAGATGACTTTTGATTTGATGTAAACTATATACATAGGGATATAAATTATATGAAGAAGTATAATTTTGATTTAATCTCTAAGACTTTCAATTTCTAGATAGAGGTTGAGTATAGTGTACTATTTCTGTATAAGAACAGTCTAAAAATATTTAAGGTATAACTTTTAGATTACTGAACTAAATTGAAAGATTTTGGTGTGATTAGAAACTTAAGACAATGGAGAAGATTTTTTTTAAAGGAAAGTGTTGCCAAATTACTTCGTTTTAATTATCAAATTGATCATGGAAAATAGACCCAAAGGTCTGGAAATTTGAAGAAATTTAAAAGAAGAAAGGAAAGTTTGGATAAGGTGTAATCTTGTAATGTTGGAATAACATCAGTGAATGAATTGTTGATATCAAAATACCAAAGGTATAAGTTTTTTGGGAATAAAGGTATTCACATGATTGAGGTTGTGATTCAAAGAAGAGCAGTATTGTATCAAGTTAAGGTGAATGAGAATTTGATAATAATAGCAAATAATGCTAGAAAATTATTGTTGAGGGATTGAATTGTGATATAAAAGGAGCATAAGATGTGAAATTGGATAATATACCTAGGATTGTCATTAAGTATACATCATACATTACACACATACATATGTGTAAAACTGAATGTTATGTGATTGTGCAATTATTAATAATGTGTTTGCAACGTGCGTGTTGCATAATTTTGATATGCAGAATAAACATCCACATTCAAGCGATTCCAGATCTTGGAAGCAAATGCTAATCCGGAGAAAACTGTGAGTTAACCTAGATGATTTTTTCTAGGATTGATTGAATTTGTTTGACTTCCAATTATAAACTGTTTGTGATTTGTTTATGAATTCTGAACTTAAAGTCCGAGGAGTTAATATTTGGGAATGTATTGGAAATGTTCTGATTTTTGTGAAATTCTGAATGATATTTGTATTCTCAACGAAATTTGAATGTCAGACTTAGGTCCGATGAATATGAGATTCTGACTGTACATCACATATGACTATTGTACATGGCATATTATGTATTTGATGCATTTCACAAAATGCATGCTTAGATAAAGGCATTGTAACCTGAGTAGTCAGTATGAAAGTGCTTGCATATAGAATTTTGCTTCATAATTTTTGATTCTGCATATAGAACTATGTTTCGTGATTCTATTTTGACTGAGCCAAATGGGCAAGAGTCTATATATGTATGTGATAAACACTCGGTTATAATTTTAAAAATGAATCTAGAGTCTTAAGTGCATTTGTCTTTGTAAATATATGTTCTGATTCGCAATGATTACATGATATTCCATGTTAATGTGAGTATTTGGAATATACATGTTCTAAATGAATATTTGTGAAATATGTGATTTGTGTTTATGACCTGGGTGAAATCATTAATGATGGTTTGCTCATTGAGCTCACAAAACTCACCTAAAATTTTCAATAATTTTCAGGCTTAGAAGAATTGTGCCATTAGGCAAACGGAAGTATAATCACTGCATTCAAGTAAGAGGTAGATGTTGAGATCAGTTTTCATCTACATTTATATTTTTTTTATCTTCGTATAAAATTTTTTATTTTGTGATTTTTGTACAATATGCATTCAAAAATTCTTGTGTAATAATTGGTGAAATTTGGAAATGTTTTGTATAAGAGATTGATCAAAGTGTAATGTCGATTACGATTTAGAGTTTTATCAACTAAAAGTATGAACTCGATTTGATTACTGATTTCCACATATGTGTATAATAAAATGAAAAATTTGCATTGAGTTTTAAATGTGTTATGGCTGTTCTAATATGCCACCCTTGTGGGATTCACACTCAGACATCACTCAGGATGTTGGGTACGTGTCTTGCGAGGGTAGAGTACTACATGATTAATATTAGGATGTTTTGTTATGTTTTATCATTGAAATTCTCATATTAATGTAGTTTCTTTTAATGTTAAAAAAAGGAAAAGAACGAAAGAAAAGAGAAAAGAGGAAAGCATAAGAAAAGAAAATGAAAAGAAAGAAAGAAAAAAAAAAGAAAAAAGAATGAAAATTTTTTTGTTTAAATAACTTTATCAAGGAGGAAGTGCATATGAATTTGCAAAGTTATTAATGATTAATGCATCTTCCTATAGTCGTAATGAATTTGTTATTTGAATATGTTGAATATAAGGTAGATGCTAGCTTGAAAGGTTCATTCTTATGGTTTCAATATATTATTGGTATAAATTTTATGATTGATTCTTTTGGATTGATATATACTTCATATGATTTGTGTGAGAGAGTTGAAATGAGTTGTGAAATATAAGTGTTGCATTCGTTATAGCTGATAGTACCCAGTTTTGTATTAGTGTGAACTTGTGCACTTGATGTCATATCGAGTGTTGTATTTGTTTCACTAGCTTTAATGAATTTCATGCTACTTGACCCAAATACATCTCACCTAACCTTTGCCCAAATTACAACCCTAAAAAGTCTTTTGATTTATGATTTTGTATATGAATATTAGTGGTGGAGAAATGAAATGATATGCAAAGTTGTAGATTGTCATGATCATAAATAGTGTTGATTGTACCCATGGATATATTTTAGTTAAACACATTTTCTAAGTCTACCATTAGACTGCTCGGTTTTTAAAGATGATGAATGTTGATTGATCATGAGTAAAAGTTTAGAATGTTGACATCTTGTTATGATTTTTGAAAGTCACTCATCTTTGCTTGCGGTTATATATTCTTGGAACATTTGGGAATTGAGTTAATGTTTTGGGATCTTTGAATTTAATTTTAATTTTTTTCTCGAGGACGGTTAGTAACACCCCACTATCATAGAGCATATACCTGAACATCTATAGGATATTTAAGAACATACCCTATGAGAATGACATGTTAGAGCAAACACGTTATCTTATCATGGCATCATAAAGAACATAAATATTTTAAGTTCAACTCATTCCATTTCATTAACAAAACATAATTTACATTGTCATTTTATTACACACCAACTATATATTTACATTATAAAACCATCTGTGAACTCAACTCATTCCATTTCATTAACAAAACATAATTTACATTGTCATTTTATTACACACCAACTATATATTTACATTATAAAACCATCTGTGAGTTCACAGTTTGATACAACAAGTTCTACATGATATGAGTTACTAAACAAAAACATTATATCTAAACTCCTCGAATGTCAGCTGGTTAGACCTTTAAGCCATTTCTTATTCCTAAAATGGACAATACTAGACTTCAACTGGATTGTCTTATAAGCTAAGTCTCCTCTCAGTACTTATAAAATCAACATTGCAATTTTATAAGTTTTGCAAACTCAATGAATGAACCATCATCGATGTGCCCAGTCAAATAGAACATAAACATCTCATATATTAAACATAGTTCAATCAGTATAACACCTCATCCAAAATCAAATCCCATATATATCACACTGCTCATCATATTTCAACAAGCATATTATGACTACAAGACTTCATATAATCATTTCAGACCAATCCAATATCCATTGTGGATATCAAGCTCATTTCATATACGGTCTCGTACTAATTGTGGATGCCGGGCTCATTAATTAATGAGCTTGTAGCTCTTTGTGCACATTCTAAGTTTTAAACTCTTTTTACATTTGTCACTCCAATATAACTCCTTTATCTGATCATGGATAGTCAAGTAATGGAGTACAACATTCCATATAATATGCTATCAATCACTTTCTTTTAATGTACACAATCAGTTATCACAATCATCGAATCTAAGTCTGATATTCAACATATAGTTGAGAACACAATTTCCATGTTCACATTTAGTTTGCAAACACTTCCAATACAATCCCAAATGATAACTCTTGGGACCAACAATGTCCAGAATATCACAATTATATAAGTAGCAATTCAGTAACTAAAATTTAGAAAAAAAAACAATTTAGTTATAGTGAGGATCATCTAAGTCAACTCCTAGTAAGCTCCAAATAGCTATTGCCTTGACGAGCTGGCAATGTTTGGATTATATTGGTCAAGTTGTGCTTTTAAATCATGTAATACACATATATGTAAACATTATTAACTTGTTTAATAAAATAAATACTCAATCATACACATGTACATATGTTATGTTTAATGCATGCTCAATTGATTATCTCGATTATGTAACCTTATTCACAAATCTTGCTCAATCATTCATCATAACTTGTATATAACTAGTGTTCCATTAGATTCATAATTTAAGTAAACTTGATTACTCTCAATTCATCATTCATACATTTATCAATTCTTTCCTATCATTGTGTAGTCACACAATTTCCAAATTCTCATTCAATCATAATTAATTCATTAATTATATCCTTTGAATCACATTTGCATTCATAAGAACATCTTTATGCCATTAACAACTCACACTCCCCATATTCATATACATTGATATCAATCAATCCATTCCTTAATTTATAACCTTAATTAACAACTTGAACTTATCAAACACTTAATCAATAAACTTTTTAAGTTCATTTTACACCTTAATTTAGTCTAATTACACCATTGTAAAGTTCCTTAACCTTATATAGTTCAACAATTTCCAAAAACCAACCTTTTCTCCTTCCAAAGTACTTCCCATGACCATGGGAAGGAGCCTTAAAATTTGCACGATCGTTGGGTGAGGGAACCTTTATTTTGCTTCCAATTTTTAATCCTTCATGCTTCTTCCAACTTACCTTCACTAAAGTACATGAATTTCACTTCAATTCTATCTTATTCAAGCTTCAATACCTTATCCAATTCATGTCCAAATCCAACTCAAAAATCATCTATTAGGTAACTCATAAATTATGATATTCCATGCATTAAAATCAAAACAAAATATGTCATTCATTTGATCATACATGTAGTCCTAGTTCTTTCCTATTTCAAGATCACTATATTAGCACCTTTCTTTAACATCAATTCACCTTCCCTTGTACTTCAAATTTCAATTTAATTTATTCATAAAAACAACCGATAGCATACAATTCATACATTAAAAACACAATATAACATATCTAAGTTCTTCCTTCAAATTCCAGCATAACCTCTTCATCAACATAACATGCAATCGATCCCCAATTCAAACAACATAAACATTCCACTGTATCATACCATAAACAACAATCTTTCACTTACTTATTTAGCTCCAATTATAGCTCAATTTATCAAGTAAAACTTTCCTTATATGCATGCAAGATTCAATACATGTTCAAGATAGCAATAGGATGATTTTCAGCTAAGAGAAGAGATACAATAATATGAGTTTTTAACTATCTTGTGAAGGGTAAAAGTTTGGATTATTGATGTATCAATTAGACATAACATAGCAAAACACAGGGATGTAAAGGTTAAGAGGATTTCGGTGGTATGTGAGAAGAAGAAAAGTGAAGAATGAACTAGCCGGGATTACTCCTATAGGAGTATAATACCCAAGGTGCTAGGTGTCCCCAACTTAATTTGACATTCGTCCATAGGCTTGTTCTCCATTTATCAAGTATATATGCTACCATATGTCACTTAATTATTTAATCAATCTGTCACACAACCATTGCTGTCATTTTTCAATTAATAACTTATACCAAATGTCACTCATTCATCTATGACAAATGTCACTTATTCATAGTCTTAATCATCCTAATTTTCTATGTATCCATTTGTCTTACCATTTGGAATTTTTCCTAGACCAAATGTACATTTTAATTCATCAATTTTCCAATTATACCAAATTAATTCCAAATTTACTACTTGTACACAATTCAGATCATAATCATTTTAACCTTTTTATACCTAAAATAAGTCAATTGAGTGCATATACATTCTTTGCAATGTCTACTAAATCATAATTCATGTGTGTATGCTATTGATATGCATGTTAATGAAATGCAATTCATGAATTTTCGATGCTATAGATTTTATACAATAGTCTAGGGTTCTAATCCCTCAATTTGAAAAACCAGGTATTATATGGTCAAAAGCTAAGTGTGGGGGAAATTGATATGTGTTTAATTGTTGATACATTTAATCATTTACACTTAGCGATTAATGATATGAAAATGCTTACGATACTCAATTTAATTTATATATGATTTTAGGTACAATTTGGAAGCAAAGAAATTAAAGTAAGTCAAAAGTACTGCATTTAGGTCTTTTTCTAAAGATCAATATTTACTTGTTTTCATAAAGTGGGAAGAAAATAATTGAAAGACAAGAAAAAGATATATAAAGAAGACGAATTAAAGTTGCTCAGCTATACAGGTCCCTTGTAAGAACCATAGAATAGGTGGATAACCAAAACACCAATACGGCAGCAATAAATGTCCAAAACTCGCCAACAGGTGGAAGCATGAGGAAATGCCAAAACAAAGCAATGGAGGAGGACAACATCAAACAACAAAACGATAGTCGAAGAAGTGAGAAACGCAGATCATGCATTTTACTAAACATAAACAACATCTACGTTTTATGCAAGAGTTATGCATGATACGTAGACATTTGGCTAAGATGTTTGCAAGGGCTGAAGGCGTGAGCAGTAATGGTGGCCGAAAGAGTTAATTTGTCACATCAAACTATAGTAGCATGGAAGAGGCACCTAAAAGAGAGCGAACAGAGAAGAGAGCTTTATGAGAGAGTAGCGAATGAAGAAGGGAGGGGCAGTGAAGAAAGAATAAAGGGGTTTCGGCTAGGGATATATGATAGGGATTGAAAGATTTTTTAAAGGAGAGATCTATAGAGGGCTAGATGTCCTGACGCTAGTTCGGAGGAAGCATCGACACGAATGACTTGGGTTAAGTATTTTTAATTATTTTGTTGTTTCTTTTTCTTATTAGAATTTGATTGTGTTATCCTATGTTAATTGATTTGGGTATTATGTATAGATAATCATATATTTGTTATTTTTCAGTTATTTGTGTACAAATTCATTAGGTATTTTGAAAAGATGATTTTAATGTTTTCCTTGAATCATTGAGTTATAAGCCCATTGCTAGAATTTCGATATAATCTATAATTGTTATGTTGAAATTCATGTGTCGCAATTAATGATTTGCAATCATTAGGGATAACATGACCTAGGTTAAATGATGCATCGTATGTGGTTATTGCCTTAATTAATCAGTTTTCCTAATTCATAAAGCTTCTGCCTAATTAAATCTAGAGATCATATCCTAAGTTATTCATTGGTTAGGTTTAATTAATTATCGTATCTTGATTAAACACTACCTAAGGGGAAACTTCGATTAATTATTAACCCATGATTAACAGTTGCTAGAAGAGTTTCAAGAAATACAAATAAAAAAATATATTTAATTAGGGTGTAGGCTGAGATTGAATTAAAGAATTAGATCCCTATTTAATTCCCAACTTTTATCATTTTTTGCATGTTTTTTTTAATTTGTTTTCATTAGGTCAGTTTCATTTTGTTTTCTTATTCTAAAATCCAAGCCCCCATTTTCTTAAACACCGATTAATTTTATTTTATAAACTTTACGCACACTCTCTGTGGGATCGACCTAGACTCACCACTACTATAGTAGTAGTTTAGTTATTTTATTTTGACTAGCATTACAATACACGGCCACCAACCAAGTATCTTAATGACAACATGACGTAGTTGAGTAACTGGATCTACATTCATCACAAATGTTTGCCTTCACACAAAAAAAATAGGTTCATATCCTTAAAAAAATCAACAAAAAGAATGTTTTAAAAGAAATCAACTAAACTTGTTAGTAGCTTGATTTTTCATGAAAACTTATTCAGGAATAGCTACACGTTTTTTGACTAAATGGTTATCAATGTGTGTGTACAAGTGATAGAGGTGAATAGACTCAACTTTAAAATTTGATTAGTTTGTATAATTAGTATAAGGTGTTTGAATGATTTTCGCTTATTAATAAGTTATAACGACTTGAAGGATTGTGTTTATAGTAAAATTTGTTTCACTAAGTTGAAGCCATTGTCTCATTATTACATAAACGTGTTTTGTGTTTTCTTGTGTTGTTTATTATTTTATTTGCTTGAGACAAGCAAATGTTTAAATGTGGATATGTGAGAAGTGTAAATTGCATCATGTTTTAAGGTATAGTTTGATATGTGTTTATCCATTAATTCGATAGTTTAGTATATGTTTAAGTTACAATTGTGTTAGTTTGTTAATTGTTTATGTTTTAAGTGTTTTAAGGGTTAGTATGAGCTTTTGAGCTTAAATATTATGTTTTTTAGGTACCTTGATGTGTTTGCTAATGTTTCAGGGACAATATCGAAAAATGGAGGAGTTTTGGAAGACACTCGGGCTGAAACAACACCCCACGATCATGACATAACAAGGCATGATTGTGACAAAAAGCTTAGATGAAGGCCATGTTTGTGGTCTACAGGGCCACGATCATGGCCTATGTTGAACAAACTTGCAACCACTCCCAAACTTCTCTTTTAAAGGGATTTTTGGAACTTTCGGCCAAAAAATCCTAGTTAAACCCTAAACACAAAAGAACATAAATAGAACAAGAAGAATAGGAAAATTTTTTTTGTATCACCCACTTTTAGAGAAACCCTAGAGAGAACTATTGAGAGATAGAGAAAGAGAAGAAGGAAGAGAGAAGAGAAGAAGAAGTCCACTTGATGTATTTCTTAGATTAATAGTTTCTAACGTCACTGCCTATTGTCATCTGTTCAATTTTGTATTTCATGTTATTTTCAATTTTATTGTTGTATAAAAATGGAATAACAGTTGATAAGAGGATATTTGGATGTTGAGGATGTTCTAAACTCACCTTCAAGGTTTTATCTTTGATTTAATGAAATCTAATTCTTTACGTGTTATTTGGATTCACTATGATTTAATTTGGATGTCCATAATTCAATAATAAACTAAGAGGGTGAATAAAATGAAAAGTAATTAAATTGGGCTAACGAGAGTTAGGTGATTTAAATCAAATCGGTAAATTGTGTGAAGAGAGATTTTGCATAAGTTTCTGATAGTTTATTAGACAACTTAAGATCTAATTAGGGTTCTAGATAGGTTGTTAATTGAAAAAAAGCAACCTCCATAATGTGATTAGCGTTTATAATTTAGGGTTAATAGTTATAGCTTGAGAGAGAGAGTAATCAATCCTACGATCATCTAGAACCAATAATTCAATAATTCATAATCGATTAGGTTATGATTAAAGATAAGTCAATTGCTCTCAATTAGTAATTGCTTAGGTTAATTCTTGAGTGTATTTTACGATTGCTAAATTGTTAATATTTTAGTGATTGATTATTGAATTGATTTGCTTGATTAAATTTAATTTTTATTTTAGTTTCGTTACATTTTGAATTTTTGTAAATTATTTTGACCTTAGATTTTAGGATTAGATTATCCCTCCTTATAGGATCTACATCTTAGGTACTACGCGAAAGAATCGTGCGCTTCTACATTTTTTATGTTAATTAATTAAAACTTACACACATCAAACAACACTTGATCAGTATGTCACACCTGTGACAAACCTATTGGAGTTATGTAAATATAATGCTCTTGAAAGCAAGTGTATTTACATTTAAATGTAACATCTCATCCCCGATGAGAAGGGTAAGTTAGTCAATTGGGACAGGCTATTAATTTGCATTGCATATTTGATTGAGCATTTATTTGGCCTCTAATGTTAGAGGAATGAGTCAATTGGCACATGCACATGTAGGTACATGCATTCATGATATTTTCCTGGCAATTATTTGTGAAAATGATATGACTTATGATTTATTGGGAATTATGGAACATTTGGGTCTGAATAGTTGAATTGGAAATGTTTTAGAGTGGTCGTCAGTTGATAATGACCCTTAGGAATTCTTTTAGAAATTCGGGAGAAAAAGTTCGGACCGAAAATTTTTCGAGTGACAGACTGATTGACTGTATAGTATTGAATAACTGTCCAATGGCCATGGAAATTTAGAATTGTAATTTTAGAAATTAAAGTGTCGAGTCATTGAAATTTGGAGATGAATGGGACTGGGAATGAAACTGAAAAGAGAAAGAGATTTAAATGTATTGTGAGGAAAAAGACTAGAGACTTAATTGTTTTACCTTAAATGCCTTAAGTTTTATAAATTGGGAGAAAAAGAAATCCTTCTCTCCTAGGGCACGATGGCTTCTTCTTCCTTGGGTGATTTTTGATTTTCCCTTCGAGATTTGCTTGCTCCTTCCTTATTGTTTGAGATCAACTCTAATCCTCGAAAAGATGAAGGATCGTGGAGGTTTTGTGAGTAAGTCGTAGGTGTTAAGAGTGGGAGAAGATTTTCGGAAGATTTGAAGATTTGAGGCTCGATTTGGTAAGTGATTGGCTTTAATGGTGTTTATTTGTTAGTTAATGCATTCATGGGTTTGATTGTAAAAGGTAGGTGTAACACCCCACTCCCGAGTGACCCGAACCCGACATTGTTGGCGATATCCGAGTTCGTGCCCCACGAGGGTGGCGTACTACATCAGTCAGTAGATCTCAGTATACATTTTTTTTCTTGAAGCCATTGATTCCACGTTAAGCGCAAAAAAAGCGATAAGTAACTAAAACCCATGTTCATAATAAACCGCCAGCTTATTACACATCCAAGAATAATTTACAATCGACCAATGAGTAAAACATTAAAACCACAATGGGTTCAAGAGAAATACAAAGCATTGTTATACGATGATTGCGAACACAATTTGATAAGACACTAATGCGATACGGACTGATCCCGACCTCTATCCTTTACTTGCCTACAGTAGACATACTCCTGTGTCAACCGGGGTATTCTTCAGGACCTGAAAAATAGATGCAAATTTTGGGTGAGTTTTGCGAACTCAGTGAGAAACCATCATCGATGGTTCACTCAAATCATGCATTACGCACATGGTATACTACATAATACAGTAGTATTCAATTAGCAGTAACATAACAATTTACAGCATTAAATAATAATTTGCGATAACATGTAACAGTTCTGATAAATCATGCCATCACGTAATCGATAATTTTCACAAAACAAATCATTCATGTGAATGCAATGCATATGTGACTCTTTCCAATTATTCGATCTTTGTGCCCAAGTGCTCGATCAAGATTCGATGGGGGACGCGTCGTGATTTCTCCCTCGAGCTCGAGGCCCGGTCGATCTGATTCGTGGATAAATCCCCTCGGACTCGAGGCCCGGTCAGTAATAATCGTAACTTGGGTCACAACGTCCATTATCTGTTCATGCATTTATGCATGTAATGCAGTACTAAGTGGTTTACAGTAGTATGGCTATAAAAGCCCGAGATTGCAAAGACTCGAATCCAAAGATATGGCTATAAAAGCCCGGTATTGCGCTTCAGCCATGCGAGAGTCCAATCCAATACAAGAAAAGCATGCAACTTAATCCTATACAGTTCAGTAACCATACAATTCACCTTTGCAAGTAGTTCCATTCAGTACAGTAAAAGCATGTAATTCCATCCAATATATTTCAGTAATCTATGTAAATCACCTCGGCAAGTAATTCACATAGGGCATTTAGACATTCAGGAATTTGAGAAACCAACTAGGTTACTCACCTGTATTTTTGAGCCAAAGTCTGGCCATCTCAGTGACGTCGGTGGATAGACGCTCCAAGTGTGACTCTATAACAGTGACAGTATACAAACATTATCAATTGTTCAATCAGAACTATTTCAGAATACACATGTAACACTTAGAAGGTGCACAATGCATGATCATGATATTCCCGTCCCTAATCTCATCTTTTTCCATAGAAAAATCCGTTTCAAAAATAAGAAATCCAATGGCGCTGACGACGCTTAATTCTTGTCGGGACCCGACCCGTAGACCAGACCCTAACTGTTGGATCCCGTGATCGGAGTCCAAATCTTAAGCTGCTAGTCGACTGGGATAGATGCTGGTCGACTGGGATGGGTGTTTTTGCTGATTTTAGTCGACTGGAACACTTTATAGTCGACTGGAATACTTTATAGTCGACTGGAACACTTTATAGTCATCGAACACTTTATAGTCATCGAAACATTTGTAGTCATCGAACTTACGAAAAACAATCTCCGCTCTCCGAATAGTCGACTGAAACACTTTATAGTCGACCGGAACACTTTATAGTCGACTGGAACACTTTATAGTCGACTGGAACTTACGAAAAATAATCTCCGCTCTCCGAATAGTCATCAAACACTTTATAGTCATTGGAATACTTTATAGTCATCGAAACATTTGTAATGATTGAACTCTTATCACCTTGTCTTGCGGGGTTTATTTCACAAAACCCTTGCAAGATTCACTCACTCCAGTACTAAAATACTTCATGATAACTCCAAACATCAAAATTATTTTATCATTCAACCATTTCTTGATTGATATGTCCATCAACCCTAAATTCCTACATAACCATCATAACTCTCAACTTCCCACTTCTAACCACTTGACACTAGCATCTTTCAAAGCTCATAACTCCTCATTCCTAGCTCCAATTGAAGCAAATGATACACCATTTTAAAGATCTAAACTTAGGCTACACTCTTCAAGGAGATCTCTCAATTCTATTCAAACACTAAGAGAGCCTAAAATCGAAATGGAAATCCCTGCACAATTTTTGGGAAAATTTGACAGTACCTCCCCTATTTTATTCCTAACCCAATTCTTCAATCTAAGACGACAACCTGCACCATAATTCTATATTCAAGGGCAGCAACCACACTCCTAACAGTTACCTACCTATATTTTACTCATTCCATCTCATGCATCATTGGAACACTACTAAATCAAACGTAATAGCATAGGGTTTGAAATTTCAGTTTTGAGTTACAACTCAATTTCATTTCATCTTCATCATATCATGGTCATTTAATCATGTATCATACAATGCTTTAGTGGGCATTTCAAGCCCAATTACAATGAAGCTTCAAAATACAATATCATTCTCAAAATGCCACTAAAGCATTGTTTTACAAAAAACCATTTCAAATACAAAACCAAAAGAAAATCTTGGAGTAAATGCCTTTAAACTTGTTCCTCGGGATCCTGCTCATTTCCTGGAAAATTTAAGGGGGGTGAGCTTTCGCTCTGTGGGTAACACATTTATATTTATATATCAAGCATGTCCATTTAATTATCCATACATTTAACAATCTTTCGATGAAGTCATAAATCATGCATCATGCAATTTTCATCAATACGTAAACATAATTTCTCATAATTCAAACATTCATAATTCTTGCATTTTCATGTAATCACATATGAAACACATCAAATGACTCGGTAAGTCCATATTCTTGGCAACCATATAGTCTCATTTAATGAGCTTATATGGGCAAATCTTTAGGAGTCCAAAATATTGGATCATCCTATGCCACAATCGGGCAGCCGGGCGAAGGCTTTCATGGTCGACGTATAATGTGATGTTCTTAGGACTATACCTTACCCACATAACATAATAATCATGCATCATACAAGAAAATTGGACTGTTCTTGTCCAATTCATTGTTTCTTTAAAAATCATCTTCTTTTTTCATACATCATTCATGCTTTTCATCATATTCATTTAACAAGTTTCTCCAAAACAATTTCAATCGTCATCATACAATGTACATTTATAAACATCATGATTCCATCCTCAACCTTCATAATTTCCTAACAACAACAACATCAAGCATTTAATACAATCATCAATGATTTACAACAACCACATCCAACATTCAATCACAAACATTTAATACAACTACCAAGTAATCAAAACTCATTAATGTCATGCATTAATTTATATTTATAGCTTATATACATAAAAATAAATATGAAACCCACCTTGTATCCTTGCTTAAACTTGCCTAAGGAAGTTCCTCTTCTTGTTCTTCTCCTCTTTCTTGTCCTTCTTCAACCATAACAAGAAAATAACCCCATATCAACATAGGGCTTCAAAGTTGAGAAGACCAATAAACCTTAATCATGAAATTAACCCTAGAATCACTAAACCCACTTCATTTCTAAGCTTTTCAAACCATAACCCAACAAAAGCTTAACCTTAATCAAGAAGCTTACCTTGAATCTTTAGATAACCAAGTGATTTCTTGGTTCAAAATGTAGCTTGAACCTTCCTCCACACTTTTTCCTCTTGAACTTTCTTCAAAAACCTCTTGAATCTCTTGGAAAATCAAACCCTAGACATGTTTTCTTCTTTTCTTCTCCTTTTCTCCTCCACCACCAAACTTCTTCCTCTCCTCTCAATTTTAGTAAGTCTCCTCTCTTTCCCTACTACTCACTTATTTCTTCTTCTTTTATACTCCTTACTCACTTAAGCCCAAGGCCTAAAGCCCATTCACTCATTCTTCCTTCCTCCTTCTTATTTCCTCCTTATACTACTCAAGCCCATTTCATTTCTCTTCTCTTTTCATTTCATTTGGACCCAAAGCCCAATTAACACATTAAATTACTTCCAATTCATTTAAATCAACTAACACATTTAATACTTGCTATCTAACTCATTTAATCACATTTATCTATTACCTAACTCATTTAATTCATGCCAACTAATACATTTACTAACATTAATTCTTAACACCTAACTCATTTAATGTCATATGCTAATTCACACTAACTTTATTAAATACTATATTAATTTACCCCATTAATCTAATCATGCTTGATTTATCATAAAAAAAATTATGGGGGTAACAATTCTGACCTCTATAGGTCCCATAAAATAAAACAGTGACCAAAAAATAATAAACCGGACCCACGTCAATTTCCTGTCCAATAATTCCCAATGTCTCAGAAAATGAAATTCAATAAGTAATGAATCCGATGCCTCGAGAATCAGGTCAATCGAACGCCGGACGGACAAGTTATAAGCAAAAGAGTGGAGGGAAGTCAGTTCAGCACAAATACATGTCCTAGTCGACTAGAACATGTTGTAGTCGACTAGGACGTCTACAGTGCCTAATTGGATACTTTCCTTTTTCCGACTTCCCAACTTGCCTGGGTCATAACTCTTTACTCTGAACTCCAAATTGGAAAAACTTAGTGTCTATTTCATAGAGAAAAGAGAGATCTACAATGTTCATGAAGAACACAAAAGCCAAATCCACCTCTAAGGGTGTCAAAAAGCCAGTCCAAGTTTCTGTCCAGTCAATAAGTTCCTAACCAGTGAAGTATTTTGTAAATTCAATAACTTCTCATTTCCTTAGTCAACAATTACAGAATAAATATGCACATCAAGATCACAATGTGATCTACAACTTTCATGAACAGTCTAAATGCAAATTCAATAGCTAACTAGGTCAAACAATTCAGTGAAGGCTGCTGCCCCTGAAAGTACTCAAATTGGATAGTAATTTTTTCAAACAGTATAACTCCTTGTAAAAATGTCAAAAAATTGCATACTTTATACCCATGAAAAGATAAAACACAGTACTACACTTCTCATGAAGGTTTCATAATCAAATTATATCATTAACCAATTCAAAACAGTCCTGCAAGTTACTGCCCTGTTCAACAGTCCCTGACCTAACTTCAGTCCAATCTTTGAAAAATCATAAGTCCCAATTCTGTTATCTAAAAATAGCATGCTATATACCATTTTCAAGATAATCACTTCTTCTACAATTTTTCAGAAGATCACTCACACCAATTCAGTTCACATAAATTTCTAAAATTGCTCCAAATCATAATGTGCACCAAATTTGACATTCCAGCTAGGTTTCATTCAATGCATGAAAACAGTCAATAGTCATCAGTCCATAACTCCTACTATACATATAGAAAAATTGCAAAATCAGTGGCATTGGAAAGATAACTTAATAGGCTTCAACTTTCATTTAGTCCATTTGTTCTAATTCCTTCTCAATTAATTTAGAAAAATTAGCAAAACTCTAGGGTATGGTTTCGGGTACTATTCATTCCAGTCAATAGCAGTAACTTTCCAAGCCATATTGCAACCTCTTAAAGCTAAAATTGGACAACACCTATTTCACACAAAAATGTAGCCAACAAACCAAAGTTTCAGTGGGCACAAACCTTGCCTCAATTGCATAACCACACAATGAGTTATGCTAAAATCAGTGTAATAGGTCAAAGTAAATTTTCCAGCACTTATGTCTACACCATCTTCTATGGTTTCTATACCATTTCCACCCCATTTCTAAACCAGCAAACATCCTAAGTAATTAGGAATTCGACCAATACCTCTTCAATACCTTCACCTAAGCATTTTAACTAAAATTGGCAGCACTAAGCTCTTACCTTTCCATGCAAAATTAATCATCAATATTCAATCCAAATCAACCTAAAACACTTCAATCACACACTATACATACTATTTCATTCATCTTTTCTCAATCAACCATCAATTAAACAAACCAATTACATGCCCACATATACCAACATAGTTCCCATACAATTAGGTTCATAAATATCACAAATAATACATTGAATTAACAAAACAACACATAAACACCAATCTTACCTAATCAAGCTTCCTCTTCTTCACTTCTTCACTTACTTCAAAACATTCCAATTCTCTACCTCATACGACCCTCACTTACACAAGGCTTAAGGTGAATATTTTTCCTTGTTAAACACACAAGGAGAAGCCAACAAATCACAAAGAAGAGCCTTAGTTTTTAGGTGAAAAAGAGTAGCAATGTTTTTATAAGGAGGCGACCAACGAAAGAAGAACCAAAGATGGAGAAGGGGAAAAGAAGGTTTCGGCTGAAAGGAGATAATAAAGCAATAAATCATCTTTTTATTCACTCAATTAGAAGAAGCACCGAGAACAACCCAAGCATTATGTGTGTTGATGAGGTGTCATCTAGACACTTGGCATAAAAATGGGAAAAAGACAAAATCCATTAACCATTTATATCATTTAATAAAAGAAAACCTAATAAAGGAAATCTTTAACCCATTCAATTCCAATGGTTCCAATTTCAAGCCCGAAATAATATACTCAATATTGTAGTGCCCTTGGACAGCAAATTTCGATACCGAAAATCAACCGGTTCACCACTTAGCGATTTTTTCAGTCCGGAATTTTCGTCGGAAAATTTCAGAAAAATTCCTAAAAATTCCTTAAAATATAAAACACTCAAAGGCGCACTCAGAATAATTTTTCAAACCCAATAACCACGTTAATCACAATAAAATGCCGTTTAGGCCTTATACCGGGAAATAATCATGAATGCATATACGGTTATTTCATGTGCACGATGATCTTGTATCAATCCTATTATGCATGAACAGTCCTAAGTCATTCCGATCCATCTCATCCTATGCCAAATTTACTATTTTACCCTTCCAGTAGGGGGTGGGATGTTACAGTAGGGATAGTTATAGGTGAGTTATGGAGGTTTTTAGTGAGAGAAACGGAAAAAAATGCATCGGAGAAGACAATCAGAGTTTCGCACGTCGCGATGTGCGCTGACGGCCTCGTCGCGACGAGTAAATAGTTACTCGCCGCGGTGAGCTCGGCGGGACGTCGCGGTGAGCGTGTAATTATACGCCGCGACGAGTCCTTTCTCATGTGTCGCGGCGAGCCTAAAGGTAGGTGTTTGCCGCGGCGAGCGATTTCCATGCCGCGGTGAGTGACCCTTTTTACGTCGCGGCAAGCGTTCCTAGGTCGCGGCGAGGGCTAATTTTTGAATTGATTTGGTTTGGTTTTTGTGGCATAACTAATGGTGTAGACCTCCAATTGAGGTGATTATTGATTCGTTATGATCTAGAGAAAGAGGTCAATAATTGATGTGAAGAAAGAAAATTTGAAATCAAATGAGTGAGATTTTAAATATAGAAAGAAAGTTGAATATGGTTTTCTATTGTAACCTAAGGATTGTTTCATGATAATTGTGAGACTTTGGGATTAAATCCAATGCTTTTGATATTGTAGAAACTGAGCATAATGGATGAATTTTGATATAGAAAATAGTGACACTGGTTTTGAGGTTTTCTTGAGAATATCCAAATGAGTATGACTTGGTAAATTGACTGAATGTTAGGATTAAAATTGGTGGAGTTCCGTAATATGTTAATGAATTGAAATGAGTTATTATTGATCAATTGAGTGAAAGTTAGATTTTGACAACAGATAATGGAAATTGGGGAAGAGCGCCAGGAAAGTCATGAATAGGCATCGTACATCTTTTATTTCAGACATGTGCATCATTGAATTATTCTGATTGTGCATTTAGTAATGGGTACTTATTTGACTGTATAAAGGCGTCGTTGGAAAAACATTCCACGGATATTGCTGGGACTTTCAGGCTGTAGCTCGGAAGTATAGGTGAGTAACCTAGTTGGTTCCTCAATTTTTAACTGTTAAATGTTCTGTAAACTGTCTGTGAATATGAATTGTTATGTTTGAAATCTTGGACCGAAGGTCCAAGGGATTGAGTGATTGGATATGCCAATTTGATTATTTGTGAACGCTTCCATGGGATAAATTGTGAATGTATGGTAGTGTGGAATTGGAAATGATATGACTGTTGCCGAGAAATTGATTTTGATTGCATGTGATAAATGAATTCCTTAATTGATTGATTAATAACGGTTGTGACTGGAGCTGCCACTGAGAGCTACAAGCTCGATCACTGAAAAAGAGCCTCGAGCTCGAAAGGGATTAGTGCATACCCAGAGGGCTCTCCTATCCCTACTGACGCGTGGAAAGTAGTGCATACCCAGAGGGCTCTCCCACTTCCTAAGACGCAATTACTGTTTACTGTGCCCGAAAAAGGGGCTAACGCGTTTGCATCCCTCGAGTAGGGGCGAAGCAAAACCATGAGGGTGGCCCACCATGCCAAAACGGACAATATTGAATGGTGGAAGTGCATTCCCTGAGGGCTCTCCTCCCCCTAAGACGCGTCTCTCATCAATATCATTCCTTGTTTAAGTGCTCATCCACACTTCGTAATAAAAATTGGAAAATAATGGGAAAAGATTATGTGTGCAACTTTTATGCGTATGGATCAAATTGTGGACAAAGAAAAAGGGTTAAATGCTCATGATTATGTGATAACTGATTTGTGAAATTTCTGAATTTTGTGATTACATGAGAAACTGTAAATTGCTATATGGTTTTCTGAATGTGATATTATGATATGCTGTACGCTATTTGCGTAATGCATGAATTGAGTGAACCATCGATGATGGTTTGTCATTGAGTTCGCAAACTCACCCAAAATTGTAACTATTTTTCAGGAACTGAAGAGTACCCCATTAGACAAACGGGAGTATGCCTACTGCATGCAAGTCAGAGTTTGAAGTCGGGATCAGTTCACGTCTGCATTAGTGTCGTTCTGTCTTATGTAAAATTGTATTACTACATTTTCCCACAGAATGGGGCCTTTATTTCAGTAGGTCCCAATTAGCTAATACTGTAATTGTAATGTGATTACCGAAATTGTTCAAGAATAACATTGGGCCCAATTTTGGCTATGGATTTTTGTATATGGATTGATTAATACTGTTGGGTGCCTTTTTAATGACTGAAATTGTGTTGTGATCGAAACTGTTTTTGAAATACTAGCAGGGCCCAAATCGTTTATTGAATTCCGCGCATACTATTGTTTTAATAATAAAAGTGTCATACTGAGTTTTGAACTGTAATTGACTGCTCTAGCATACCACCTTGTGAGGCACGGGCTCGAATATCACCCTCGATGTCGAGTTTGGGTCTTGCGGGAGTGGGATGCTACATTTATGGTATCAGAGCCCAGAAGTACAATCTTACATGGGTATTCTGAAATATGGGTCAAATTACATGCATTTAAGTCATGTCACGGCAGACAGTAACAACTGATCCCCAGTCTAGCATATGGTCACATGCATGAGCCTGTATCAATTGTTTAAGTGGTTAGAAATAGTGAGGAAAATGAAGATATGTTGGAAAATGATAAATGGAAGTTGTGGATATTGTAGAATAGAAAAAGTGTATGGTTCAATTTGACAAATGAAGATTTAGTGTACTGGTACTGATGGATATATTATGAAATACAATATCAGTGTTATATCTGAGTATATCCTTAAATGTGGGATAGTTATGAAGTTATAGTTGTGGATTGATAGAGGAAAATAGAGGCATGTTGGAAATGGCAAGATTGAAAGTGTATAAGCAAAGTGGATGAAATTAAAATGTCCCATGATCTATAGGAGCTATAATTGGGTTTGATTACTGTGATGGGAATCTTTGAATAAGGGTTTATGACTAGAATATGCTAGTGGGAAATCAAGACTGATTTTACATCTACGATTTTGATTTGATGGTGACCATACATGGGTATGATTAATAATGAAAAGATTGAAATGTAAGACAATGAGAAGAGTAGATGAAAAGTTGTCTAGGTTCAATTGATTTGCCTATGTGAATGCACATCTGATAATGGGAGCCCCATAGCAAGTGAAAATATAAAGCTTATATGTATCATATGTGTGGAGATGATATCGGAATCAATCGTTGAGTTAGTGGATAATTGTTAATAATAGTTCTGACAGTTTAAAGTTCAATTTGAGTTAGAATAAGAAATGAAAGTGCTTATAGTGATCAATTGGGAATGAATGGAAATTGTTATATGTTAAGGACTTGATTATGGCAAAATCCTTACGAGCGAGGACAGGTGCAAAAGGAAGAGTGTTGTCAAAAATCAATGAGATCAAGGTATCTTTAGCTTAAGTGACTAACTGGTGAGCTGCCCCCCTACATCTGTCTCTCAATAGGATGAAATGATTTCGATAGTATATACTTCGCTGAATTTTATTAAAAAGGATGTCCTGATTATATGAATTGTGACATAATTGATCTTCATGGGATATTATGGGTTATAGCTAAAATTGATTTCCTAAGGCAGTGTGATTGGCTGACAAAAATGAGACGACTGTTGATGATTAGGAATTTCATGAGCGGTATCGATGAAAGTAGTGAGAAATCTTCTTTTAAAGAAGAATTTCCCTGAATTGGGTTAAGTTGATCGGATGATCATAATTGGAAAATTTAGTAATGAAAGGACAAATTGGAGATAAATTTGAAATGAACGAAAAGTCATTATTGGGAATCCTAATCCTAGCGGAGACTCAAGTGTAAGAGATAGAATCTGCTACTGAGAAGGTATGCACTAGGTTAGTGTAAAGAATCTGACTGTGTAATAGGACTACTGATCTTTGAGGAGACATTAATTGCGTTTTTTAGGAGAATACTGATTCACAAATATTTGTGTAAAAACGTTCAGAAAGTACAAGTGGATTTGGCGAATGTGTTATCAACCCAGTTTGTAATGATGGCAATACATAGAAATATGTGGAGAAGCTAGTGCAAAGGAACATGTGTCAGAGTATGTTATTATGAATCTGAGAAAGTATAAGAAAATTGTTCCTCATTGGAGAAATTCAATTTTTAAAGAGTTAGGAAAGTCAATCAAGGGTATAAGAAATTTATTATGCTACCGAAGAGTAAAGTGTTTCAATTGTATTTAGATTGGAAAGTGACTATGATCATTAATGATATATCAAATGCATTTGAAAAATGAAGAAAAATAGTTGGCATAGTTAAGGAAATTTCATGTCATGAAAGCTTCCACAAGGTGAACCTTAGTTGATCAAATAAATTGTGGATGAATTAGTATTCGAACATGGCACATTGGAAGACCTAATGATGAGATAGGTGATTGCGAAATTGCAAGAGTCATATGTATACGAGATTTGGAGCTATTCGAACTAGCTGTATGCTGGATACGTCCAGAAGTTGTTAAAGGTTTTCTGGTCTTAGCTAATTGACAGAATTGATCGAGGAAGAACGTGTGAATTATATGACTGATGATTGTAAAAAGAGACATTTGAGATATTTAAAATTCAAGTTTTGATGGCAGTACTTTAAATTGGAGATTTTGCAATATTTAACGAAATGTCCCAGTAAGGGATATGATGCAATCTATTGAAATAGTGTAAAAAGGTTTGATGTGCATAGGGACAAGTATAACCTCATGGACTGCATAGTGATTGACGACTTGAAACTTATTGTACAGAGTATTGCTTTGAAAGTTTGGAAATTTTATTCGTATAGAAATATTTTTGAATATGACTATGAATATGCAAATCGATAGTGATTGAGGTATTTCATGAGTTTGAAAGAATTGAAAAGGATTATGTGATTGAGTGTTTCAAAATTAAGCTAGTGATGCGATTTAACGTATTGAATAGAAGCGTCAATGATAGAAGATCAATTTGGGTGATAAGGTTATTAAACCTAGTGTAATATTGAGTGCGAACTGTTGAGCTAGCAAAGGGGAAAAAGGAAATTATTATTAGCTATTGGAATTCCAAATCAGATGTGTACAAAAAGGGAATGGCAAAACCTAAATTTGAGGATTTAGAATATGCGGACCCTATGGAGAAATCGAAAATTGAATTCAACGTTTGAGAAAAATGATGTTTAGAATTGGATTAAGAAGTATGTGTAATATCCGCTAAAGGAACGGTTAGAGAAAACTTAAGGAACAATCGCAGCTAGTTCATTGAAAGAGAAATTGAAGGTTTAGAATGTGAAATCGAATGATTATAAGTGTAGTTAACTGATAGACTTGATTGTTAGAGATACATGTGAAACTGATACCTTTAGAATTTATTGAGACATGAAATTGATGTACAATCCAGATTGATTGTGGGTATATCAATTGTTTTATTGGTGATACCATTCAATAGTAGGAGGCCATGATTGATTGAAATAATGTGATAAATGAAATGAATATGTAATAGGGGTTAAATGATCCAAGTTAATGATAATGAGTCGAGTTGATTGGTATTGAGATTTCGGAATTTTTCGAGATTAGTGTTTTAACCCTAAAGAGATGTAATCTGATGAGCGATAAATGAAATGCTTCGAAATGTATCACTTCAGCCTAGATGCACTGAGATGAGGATAAGTGTGTGAATCGGAGAATTAAATTTTATAAGTGGCCTCTATGTGATTGGGGTGTGATTAGATTGGTAAGGTAGGCTAAAACTTAAAAGATGATTTGGATTCGCAAATTGTTACTTAGACAGGATTAGGAAGTATTATGATGATTTGATATATGTGTTATTGATACCGAAAGTGAAGAATTGCGAGTAATCATGAAGAAACAGTTAAGACAGTGCAAATTTTGAGAAAGATAAAAAGAGTGATCGATTGTATTGATTTCAGTTAATTGGCAGAATTTGGTCATGTAGTGCAATAAGTGTGAAACAGTATGTAAGCGATCGAAACAATTCCCCCTGCCTTTCTGATTAATCGTATATGAAATTTTGAGGACGAAATTTTCGTTAGGAGGGGAGAATTGTAATATCCCATCCCCGATGAAAAGGGTAACTTGGTCAATTAGGACAGGCTAGTAATTTGCATTGCATATTTGATTGAGCATTTATTTGGCCTCTAATTTTAGAGGAATGAGTCAATTGGCACATGCACTTGTAGGTACATGCATTCATGATATTTTCCTGGCAATTATTTGTGAAAATGATATGATTTATGATTTATTGAGAATTATGGAACATTTGGGTCTGAATAGTTGAATTGGAAATGTTTTAGAGTGGTCGTCAGTTGATAATGACCCTTAGGAATTCTTTTAGAAATTCGGGAGAAAAAGTTCGGACCGAAAATTTTCCGAGTGACGGACTGATTGACTGTATAGTATTGAATAACTGTCCAATGGCCATGGAAATTTAGAATTGTAATTTTAGAAATTAAAGTGTCGAATCATTGAAATTTGGAGATGAATGGGACTGGGAATGAAACTGAAAATAGAAAGAGATTTAAATGTATTGTGAGGAAAAAGACTAGAGACTTAATTGTTTTACCTTAAATGCCTTACGTTTTATAAATTGGGAGAAAAAGAAATCCTTCTCTCCTAGGGCATGATGGCTTCTCCTTCCTTGGGTGATTTTTGATTTTCCCTTCAAGATTTGCTTGCTCCTTCCTTATTGTTTGAGATCAACTCTAATCCTTGAAAAGATGAAGGATCGTGGAGGTTTTGTGAGTAAGCCGTAGGTGTTAAAAGTGGGAGAAGATTTTTGGAAGATTTGAAGATTCGAGGCTCGATTAGGTAAGTGATTAGCTTTAATGGTGTTTATTTGTTAGTTAATGCATTCATGGGTTTGATTGTAAAAGGTAGGGGTAGTTATAGGTGAGTTATGGAGGTTTTTAGTGAGAGAAATGGAAAAAAAATGCGTCAGAGAAGACGAACGGAGTTTCGCACGTCGCGACGTGCGCTGAGGGCCTCGTCGCGACGAGTAAATAGTTACTCGTCGCGCCGAGCTCGGCGGGACGTGCGGCGAGCGTGAAATTATACGCCGCGACGAGTCCTTTCTCATGCGTCGCGGCGAGCCTAAAGGTAGGTGTTCACCGCGGCAAGCAATTTCCACGCCGCAGCGAGCGACCCTTTTTACGCCGCGGCGAGCTTTCCTAGGTCGCGGCGAGGGCTAATTTCTGAATTGATTTGGTTTGATTTTTGTGGCATAACTAATGGTGTAGACCTCCAATTGAGGTGATTATTGATTCGTTATGATCTAGAGAAAGAGGTCTACAATTGATGTGAAAAAAGAAAATTTGAAATCAAATGAGTGAGATTTTAAATATAGAAAGAAAGTTGAATATGGTTTTCTATTGTAACCTAAGGATTGTTTCATGATAATTGTGAGACTTTGGGATTAAATCCAATGCTTTTGAGATTGTAGAAACTGAGCATAATGGATGAATTTTGTTATAGAAAATAGTGACACTGGTTTTGAGGTTTTCTTGAGAATATCCAAGTGAGTATGACTTAGTAAATTGACTGAATGTTAGGATTGAAATTGGTGGAGTTCCGTAATATGTTAATAAATTGAAATGAGTTATTATTGATCAATTGAGTGAAAGTTAGATTTTGACAACAGATAATGGAAATTAGGGACGAGCGTCGGGAACGCCATGAATAGGCATCGTACATCTTTTATTTCAGACATGTGCATCATTGAATTATTCTTATTGTGCATTTAGTATTGGGTACTTATTTGACTGTATAGAGACGCCGTTGGAAAAACATTCCACGGATATTGCTGGGACTTCCAGGCTGTAGCTCGGAAGTACAGGTGAGTAACCTAGTTGGTTCCTCAATTTTTAACTGTTAAATGTTCTGTAAACTGTCTGTGAATATGAATTGTTATGTTTGAAATCTCAGACTGAAGGTCCGAGGGATTGAGTGATTGGATATGCCAATGTGATTGTTTGTGAACGCTTCCATGGGATAAATTGTGAATGTATGGTAGTGTGGAATTGGAAATGATATGACTGTTGCCGAGAAATTGATTTTGATTGCATATGATAAATGAATTCCATAATTGATTGATTAATAACGGTTTTGACTGGAGCTGCCACTGAGAGCTACAAGCTCGATCACTGAAAAAGAGCCTCGAGCTCGAAAGGGATTAGTGCATACCCAGAGGGCTCTCCTATCCCTACTTACGCGTGGAAAGTAGTGCATACCCAGAGGGCTCTCCTACTTCCTAAGACGCAATTACTGTTTACTGTGCCCGAAAAAGGGGCAGACGCGTTTGCATCGCCCGAGTAGGGACGAAACAAAACCGTGAGGGTGGCCTACCATGCCAAAGCGAACAATATCGAAGGGTGGAAGTGCATTCCCTGAGGGCTCTCCTCCCCCTAAGAAGCGTGTACTAAATACTGTTCACTATTTAAGCGCTCAGTCACAACTCAGAATAAAAATTGGAAAATACTGGGAAAAGATTATGTGTGCAACTTTTATGCATATGGATCAAATTGTGGACAAAGAAAAAGGGTTAAATGCTCATGATTATGTGATAACTGATTTGTAAATTTCTGAATTTTGTGATTGCATGAGAAACTGTAAATTGCTATATGGTTTTCTGAATGTGATATTGTGATATGCTGTATGCTATTTGCGTAATGCATGAATTGAGTGAACCATCGATGATGGTTTCTCATTGAGTTCGCAAACTCACCCAAAATTGAAACTATTTTTCAAGAACTGAAGAGTACCCCGTTGGACAAACGGGAGTATGCCTACTGCATGCAAGTCAGAGTTTGAAGTCGGGATCAGTTCACGTCTGCATTAATGCCGTTCTGTCTTGTGTAAAATTGTATTTCTACATTTTCCCACAGAATGGGGCTTTTATTTCAGTGGGTCCTAATTGACTAATACTGTAACTGTAATGTGATTATCGAAATTGTTCAAGAATAGCATTGGGCCCAATTTTGGCTATGGATTTTTGTATATGGATTGATTAATACTGTTGGGTGCCTTTTTAATGACTGCAATTGTGTTGTGATCGAAACTGTTTTCGAAATATTAGCAGGGACAAAATCATTTTTTGAATTACGCACATACTATTGTTTTAATAATAAAAGTGTCATACTAAGTTTTGAACTGTAATTGACTGCTCTAGCATATCACCTTGCGAGGCACGGGCTCGAATATCACCCTCGACGTTGAGTTTGGGTCTTGCGGGAGTGGGATGCTACATTAAATTAATCTTCTTCAATTATAGTTTTATAATGAAAATATTTGTTATTAATAAAACAAAAGAGTTTAGTTTTTATAAACATTATATATCTGGTCATAAGGTACCGAGATTTTTTTTGTAAGTAATATGCATATATATTGAGATGTATAGGAAACATGTATATTATAAGAATATAAAATAATGGATTCACAATTGAATAATCAAGTTGGTCGCTTGATTATGGTTTAGACTATAGTAATGCGATTTATCTCCATGTAAGTAAAGGAGTTTACTTCAAGGGAATGGTGAGTTTCATGTCATAATAGTAGTCGACTATCGATAATGGTACTATTGAATAAATATGGAATCAAGTATGTTTTTAAGAATAAAGTAGGCTGTTACTTTAGTCTTAAAAAATACATTTTAGCATTTGCTTATTATGGACCACAATCTTGATGAGTGGTGAACTCATATGTGTTTCATTATAATTCTTCATATGATTGGAATGGACTTTTACAGAGTATTAATCTAGTGTTTACATTTTGAAATTATTAATTGAAACATATATTAGGGAACATTTACTCAAATAAAGAGTTTATAGTGATATCATCACTTCCAAATGTTTTATGGAGATTGGTGATTAAATTGGTACGAGGAGTTTGATAGACTAGTTACCCTTCAAGTCTTAACACTAACATGAGATCTTATGTGTTAATTACCATATAAAGTAAAACGGGAGATCTAGAAGGAAAAACAAACATAAGGGCAAATTGGTAATTTTATCCTTTGTTATACAGATGGCTATTGTAAGGTTTATAACAGGGTTTACAATTAGACATATTATTTGAAATATTTATTCTCATAATATTTAGTAATTCAAGAGTTCAACTAATTGTCTTTAGTTAAATGACGTTTAGTTAAAAAGCTAGAATCAATTCTAATGAGATTAAATTAATTATGGCCTTATTGGAGCCTAAATTATCTAAAGCTAATAAGATTCCCCACTTGGCTTTAAGGAAGGTTATCAAGCAAAGTAAAAAATATAAATGGAGGTTTTAAAGCCCATAATTGAATACTGGGCCTGCTCTAATTAATAGTTAATTAGAAGCCCAAATGAACATGTAGAAACGGGCTAGACTTTAGTTTAATTTAATTAATTAGATTAATCATATTAAAACAAAATTCTTAAAGAAATGAAAGGGAATTTCGATTCTTAATAGCTGAATGTGAAGCTGCACAATTAGCACATTCAGCATTGAATTGCTAAATCAAGATAGTATTTATCATGTATTATCATCATTAAATGGATTTATGATCTTACCATTAAATGGTTTAATGGTTGTATTTTAATAATGGCATATTATGTAACTTTTTTAGCATTCATTTGATTCAAGATGAAAGAGGTGTATTTGATGGATGATCTTGCTTCTTTCATCACTAAAACCGAAATTGACATGTCATTTTAGGTTATTGGTCTTTTCATATAGCCATCTTAAAACAGAAGAGAAGAGTCTCATTTAATGGCTTTTTTATGTTTGATTAAAGAAAGGTGTGATGCATTCGATGCTCTTCTCTTCTTTCTTTTCATGCATAATCGAATTGACAAGTTGAAAAAGAGGTTTTCTTGCATTTTTGGACTCTCTCTCGTTTCATACATGTGAGAACCAAAATTTGCATGAGAAGTGTCTCATTTTTGGCTTCTTTCTTCTAACAAAAATCTACTCCAATGTTTTCTTCTCCTTCCCCGCCAAAGGATCTTGTTAACCAAGTTGTCCAAGAAGAACAAGTGGTAGATCAGATTGTTTGAGGATACAATATCGAGAAGAGGAAACAATAACAACAAGAAGAAGATACATTACTTTGGAGAGGATACATTGCAGAGGATAGGATAGCACAGCGAGGAGTTAAGCTACAGTGAAGGAGTCAGTAATATTTCTACCGTCTTATTCTTATGTTAAATATTATCCTTATACCATATCATGTATGGATTGACATGTTAATTTGGTTATCTTGCTTTTGTTATGTTATGATTTTTAAATTTTTTTTTTGAAATCTACCGTTTAAACAAATCTTGCATATTTTCTTTTTCAATCCAACAAAACCTATCCATAGGCATAAGAGTGGTCTCAAACCCATGCATGGGCATGAGAGTGGATTTGGTTGCACTATCATGAGACATATTAGTGCTTCATTCTTCATTGTTTTTTCATTTCCTTGTCTTCATCTTTCTTTTAATCTTCTTCTTCCTTCTCCATAAAGATAAGTGAGTGTAAATGTTCGAAAAACAACTGAAATATAGTACTTTTGACTCACTTTAGCTCTTTCTCTTTTGAATTGTACCAAACACCATAAATGAGTCAAAGTGAGTATCCTAAGCACTTTCCTAGCATAATCACTATGTGCTATGAAATGAATTCATAATCAATTAAGCACATATCAAGCTTACGTGTTTTTTTCTTAATTTAATAAGATTAAAAGACTTCTCTAGAGCCTAAGGTATAAAAGCTTATATATTTTTATTTATTTAGGGCGTTTAAGAGATTTCTCCTAGATTTGAGGCTTATAGGTTTTTAACCTAAGGTATACATGTCTGTATGAAATAAGGACTTAAAAATACTTTCCTTAACCTTAATTATATACATGTACTTGTTTTATCTTAAGTTAGAGAGCTAAAGATACAATATAGACCTAAAGCCTTCTGGTTTGCAAGTTTTTTCTTAAGTTAGAGAGTCAAAAAGGCTTCTTCTAGACCTAAGAATTAAGGTTTATATGTTTTATTAATTAATTCCTTTTGTATTGAAATGAGTCAATTTATTTAATTTTAAAATACACATATCCACTACATACACCCTTATACTGTACATAAATGTATATACACATATAAATATACAAACATATATACATAAGTATATGGCTCCTATCTAATGGTAATACTTTCCTACATGAGCTATCATTTTTCTTATAGTTCCTTATTTATATGGGATATTGAATCTTTGTAATCTCCCTTTATAATCATATGAATTATCTTTTAAGTAGGATGTAGTTTCCTATTTGGTTACCTTGTCCTTAATCTTTATAGGGGATTCCATCTTGGCCCTTACCTGATGTAATCTTTATTGTTTTCCTTTAGAAAATGATTTAACTTCCCTTGTTTCCTCAATTCATTAACCAATCTTTTTAAAATTTCTACAATACTTGATATCATGTTAAAAATCTCAGTGAAAATGAAAATATAAATTCTTATCCCTTTTGTTAGAGTTGGTAGCCTTTTTTTTGTTTCTTAGCCATGTCATATGTTGGATCCCGTTACCGGAACCCAACTACTTAAACAGATTCCCTCCTACGTACGCATGATTCCTTATAAACTCTTCTTGCTCTGATACCATCTATGTTGGGACCCGATCCGGGAACCGGATCCCAACCGGCAAAGCAGAACGAAGGACACCGAAGCGGAATCAAAGCAGCAGCAAAGCGAATGCGGAAGCGAACAAAAATACGAAATATCGAAGCGGAAACAAAAAGGCCAAACAACCAACGAAACCGAAAACGGAAGCAAATCGGAATCGAATAACAAAGCGGATAGAACGAAATCGAAGCATAAAGCGAAAACGGATCAAACACTTAACTAAACGGATTCGACATCCGACAACAATTTTCAAAGGAAACGATCGAATGAACATAGTCGCGTTGGAAACCCTAAGACGTTCCAAAATCCGGTATAATTTTTTTTTCTTTTCTTTTCTTATTCTCATTTCTTTTCTCGTTACTCAATCACATACAACGTCATACACAATCCATACAGTCATACACAATCTTATATCCTTTTTCTTGGAAATTCTTTCTCATGCAAACTCTCAAAACTAACCATATTCTTACACATTGGTATTAATCCCAAAAATCATATTCATCCTAATTTTTATCAAAATTTCGGCAGCATAACGACTGCCTTTTCCTAACCCAAACCTGCAAGGGTAAAGAAATACACTTCTATAATCCCAAACACAGCTCAAAATCATCGGACTCTCCCGTCCGAAATTCGAACACCAGCAAAACGCAAACCTAAATCTAATACTTCCATAATTCTCAATTCAATACCAAACTCAGAATTCAATCAAATTCCCAAATCAATCATACATATATATTCCCAAATTATCCATAATTTCATATACAAATTTCACAATCATTCACAATTCTCAACCTTATACACAAATGCATTGTTCCCCAACTTATCTAAAGTTATAAACATACTCATACTCAAGATCCAAATTACTCAAAAGCTAACGTATTCAAAAGTCGAAATTGACGTCTTCACATTCTTTCATCCGATCTCCTGCTCGAAACCTGGAGATGAGGATGAAAGGGGGGTGAGCTCGGAAGCTCGTGGATAACACATTTATAAAATGACAAATAAGCAGAAAACATTTCTTTATAAACTTTTTGCCAAAAGGGCTAATATTTCAAACTTTTCAACTTTGGAATATTTCTCTCAAACTCTTTCCAATTTTCCCAAACTTCTCATAAAATCTCATTTTCTCATTTTCAAAATTCTCAATTCTTCATAAATATGAATGCAACATAATTTCAATTTTCATTTCTCACTTTATAAACATGAATGCAAAACATAGAAACAAATCAAAACACATAACATATCGAAATGGTCCAGCTAGGTCCAAGCAGAGCGTCTTGCATGGTCCGCATAATGGTCTGTGCGATCGTGAAACGAAACGTACTACACTTTTCCGCATTGCGGTCCAGTTAGCCGTGAAGGAGTCCGAAATCGAAGCTCCGTGCCACTAGCGGGCAGCCTGGAGAAGGCTATACACATAGAGACAGCGCTGACTCACCAAAGGACCTACCGAACCCACATAACATGTAACATCCCACCCCCTCCTGGAATGGTAAAATAGTAAAATTGGCATAGGATGAGATTGATAAGGAATAAGTATTACTGTTCGTGCATAATAGGATTGATACACAGTATCAATCGTGTACATGGAATTACGGTAAATGCATTCATGACATTCCCGGTAATTGGGCCTAACGGTATTTTATTGTGATTAACGTGGTTATGGGATTTGAAAAATTATTCTGAGTGCGCTATTTAGCGTTTTCGAATTTTTTGGGATTTATAAGAATTTTTCTGGAATTTTCCTAGAAAATTCCTGACCGCAAAATCGCGGTGGTAGCCTAAACATGTTTTGGGGTAAAAAAAGGTGATCTTCGTGTCTGAAAAATCATTTGGAGTGCACTGTTACTTGTTTTATAATTTTAGGGAATTTCATTAATTCTCAAAAAAATAATTCGGGGAAATTCCAGGAAAGTCCCGGACCGGATAAAATCGCCAAGTGGCGAACCGGTTGATTTTTGGTAGCGAAAATTCCTACCCAATGATACTGTATTATTGGGTATATTATTTTGGGACTGAAAGTAGGATCATTGGGAGTAATTGGAGTAGAATTTTGGATCTGGATTAAATAAGTATAATTTGACTTTTCTTTGAATTTGAAACCAATCAAATTTTGCCATTTAAAAGCAACATTAGTGCACCCTCTCATTGCTCTCTCGGACATGTGTTGAAAGAAGGAAGGAAAGATGATTTTGTGCCTTATGTATAGCCATCCGAAACACACAAACCCAAACTTGATTTAAACCATCGATTTTTTTTTACTCTTCTCTCACTCTTCTCCATAACTTCAAGCTACCATCTTTGATTCCATCAAAGCTAGATGATGATGAGTTTGGTATATGCTTGAGAAGGAAAGGAGGTTGGTATTTTGGTGTGGAAGTTAGAAGTTGGTTGTTGAAGGTTTGAAGGAGGTTTGAATTAGGTAAGTTGTTATTTAAGGTTTGAGTTTTAAATGTTGTTTTACATGGAATTAAATGTCATGATAGTATGGGGTAGTTAATATAAGGATTTAAAGCATGTATAAGGTTCATGTAGACATTAAAGTGTTGATTATTATGATTTAAAGTAAGGGCATAAAGCTAAGTGATGACTGAATTGAAAGTAATGATATGGTTTGATTTTGAATTGATTATGGATAATTAATTGAGTATCTGAATTGAGGAATTTAATGCTGTAAATTTTCAGTATTAACCCTAGTATATGTGTGACTGGAGTAATATTTAATTTGTATTTATTGTGATGTTTACTGATGTGAAAAGGTATTGGGAGTGGTTGAACTAAGGTTAACCTTAGATCTGGAAAATTGGAAGTATAATTGATGTTACTGTTTTATTCATGACTTATTGTGTAGAAATGCAAATGAGGTAAGGTTAGTGGCCACTGAAACTTTGGACTGTTGGCTTCAATTTAGTGTGAAATAGGTGTTGTTGAATTTCATTGATAGAAGGGTGAATGTTTGCATGGAAAGTTACTGTTCTATTGCCTGTGAACAGTAACCGCAACCATGACATCTGAGTTTTGTTGATTTTTATGAATTAATTGAGATGGAATTAGGGAAAATGATCTTCATGGAAGTTGCAGAATATTTGATTATCTTTCCATTGCTACTGATCTTGTTATTTTTGGAATTATATATTGGGAGATATGAATTGATTACTAATGACTGGTTTTGAGCATTTTGGATGAAACCTAGTTTAAGTGTGATTTTTGTGAGTTTACTGATTGGAGGCAATTTTAACATTTTAAGTGGACTGAATTGGTGTGAGTGAGCTTCTGAAAAGTTGTAGAGGAAAAGATTACCTTGAAAATGACATATGGTTTGTAATTTTTAGAAGTCAGAATTGGGAGTTATGATTTTTCAAAAGTGAACCCTACATTAGGTTATGAGTGGCTGAGCATAACAGAAACTTCCTTAACAGTTTTGAAATTGTTAGAGATAGAATTGGATGTTGAGTGCTTCATAAAAATTGAAGTTTGAGATGTCATCTTTACAAGGATATAAAGTTCTGATTTTATTGACTTATATACTGGAAGTTATGCTTCTTGTAAGATTACTGCCCAAAGTGAAGGATTTCAGGGACAGTGAAATTGAATGAATTAATTGACTAGCTTAGCAATAGAATTTGATTTTGGGTTGTTCATGAAAGTTGTAGAGGACATTGTGAACTTATTGACCATATTTTTGTGGTAATTTATTTCTGAAGAATAAGTGAGTTATGAAATTGTAAATGTACTGCTCTGTGTTGATGGAAATTGAGTAGGCAGAAGGTTTGATGGATTATTTGACACCCTTAGGGTTGGAATTGATTTTTATGGTCTTCTTGAGAGTTGTAGAGCTTTTCATAAGCTTTCCAATGAGGTATAGTGGGCATTTTTCTGATTTATGTGCTAAAAGTTAGAGTAGTTGGAAATTAGGAATTGAAAGCTGGAAAAAAAAAAGGGGCAAGGTAGTAGGAAGGAACTCGAGGCTCGCGAGGGCGACGTCCGCCTCGCGGAGGCGAGACAGCTAGCCTTCTCGCGAGGGCGACGCTTCGTCTCGCGAGGGCGAAAACAGATGGACTGGTCGCGAGGCGCGCCTCGCCTCGCGATTTAAATGAGGCGATCCGCCTCGCGGCGGCGTCTCGCCCATGAGGCGTAGCATGGACGATCTTGTTTTGATTATTTTTTTGTATTAAATGGTCCGTTTGTTCTTTTGTCAATTTCTTTCCCGTCCGACGTCCGATTGACCTGATTCCAGAGGCATCGGATTCGTTGAATATTTAATTTCATATTATGAGAAACGGGAATTTTAGACGGAATTTGACGTAGCCCTATCGATTTTAACTTGTAAACACTGCTTTATTTAATTGGGGACCTATAGAGATCCGAATTGCGCACCGTCAGCGCCTATAGATTTCTAATTTTTCATAGAATTTTTAGTATGGGAAAATATTGAATTAGGACCGGGATTGCCATGAACATGCATATCTCATCAACATGAGCACAAATTTCATATTTAGTGACTCGTACTTTTTCTGATTCATATAGAGGTCCAATTGGAGCGTCGATTGACCGACGTCACAGAGGTTTTTCGGCATTAGCTCGGAAATAATAGGTGAGTAACCTAGTTGGTTTCTCAAATTTCTGGTTGTTTACATGCTCAACGTGAATTACGTGCAAAGATGAATTGTATGATTTCTGGCATGTATAAAAGTGGATGATTGCATGTTTAATGGTTTTACTGTACTGAATGACACTGAACACTGCTATACTGGGCTTTATAGCCATATTGTGGACTGACTAATACACTGGGCTTTATAGCCATATTGTGGATTTACTGATACACTGGGCTTTATAGCCAACATCGATAGTTACTAAATACCGCATCGCATGCATAATTGTATGATCGATAATGGGCGTGCCCCAGTTGCTATTTTCTTGATAAGAGCTTGAGCTCTCATACTGCATCTTGACCGCCACGAGCCCGAGGGAGAAATCTCGACGCATCCCCACCGAACATCGACCGAGCACTTGGGCACAATCTCAAAAAGCGGAAAGAGTCACATATGCATTGCATTTGCACAAATGACCGCTTCATGACATATCTTGCTTTCATAATGGTATGAATTATCGTGAATGGTTTCATATTCTTGGACATTGTTATTAATCGCCATCGTAATTGATTATTCTTGATCGTCTTTACGCCATGGGCGTAATGCATGATTTGAGTGAACCATCGATGATGGTTTCTCACTGAGTTCGCAAAACTCACCCAAAATTTGCATCTATTTTTCAGGTCCTGAAGAATACCGGTTGACACGGAGTATATCTCTCGTAGACGAGTAAAGGTTAGAGGTCGGGATCGGTTAGTATCGCATTAGTGTTTTAGTAAATTGTATTCATAATCATCGTATAACAAGGCTTTATATTTTTTACTGAGCCATTGTGGTATTAATGTTTTACTGCATTGACTGATTGTAATTATTACTGGATGACTGTAATAACTGAAACGGGTTTATCTTGAATACGGATTTTATTTACTTACTGTGTTTGCCGTGTGAACGCGGAGTTAATGGCTCCAAAAAGAAAAGAATGAAAAAAAAAAGTGTGTACTGAATTTTAAATCGACTGATGTAGTACGCCACCCTCGTGGGACACGGACTTGGATATCACCAACGATATCGGGTTCGGGTCTTACGGGAGTGGGGTGTTACATAACACATATCGAAAACGGAAATTCAAATTGCCCGAAGGCACTTTCCAAAATGTTACTTTTCTAACATTATTTCATCAACTTAAAACAATCTCACAAATTCACACATATCAGATAATTCAATTAATTCAATCAATCAAGAATTGCAACAATATGCATAACTTGTCAATGCATACACAACAAATGCATTTTCAGAAATTTCTATCAATTTATCAAATCAGCTTATAATAATTTTTCAGAAAACCTTCGGAAATCAAAATTTCAAACTTTTAATCAATTCGTATTTTCAAACATTTACAAACAATAATTTATCAAAATCCAAACTTTTGCTTTCTTTCATTTTTTTGAAAATTCGTATATTGCCTATAAATCAAAATATAAATATGCTACCCACCTCGAAATGACGCTAGAAGCTTGTCCAAATAGTCAATTCTCCAAATTCTTTCTTCTTTCTTCTATTTAAAAATTGACCTAAGCCATAAAATCCAAAATTCACATCATAAATTGCGAAATTCCCAAATCTTAAAATTGGCCTAAACCAATTTATCCCAATTCAATATCATAAAATACAAATTCTTCGAAATTGATTTCAAATATCATCAATCCATCATATTTCCTATAATTCTACACCAAAATATCTCAAAATTCTCAATCATAAAATTAAGCCTAAACCTTAATCAATTTTTCATCCAAAATTAAACACAACCTAAAGCATATACTTCAAAATTAACTTCATATAACACATACCCAAGTCCTTTTTCACAATTCTAAACCAAAATTCACCAAAAACTCAAAGTTTAAAATTTTCTCTTACCTCTTTTCTTCTCCAAATTCGAATTTTTTTTGGCTTGGAAGGAAGCTCTTGTGCTCCTCTACCTTTTTCCTCTTGAAATCTACTCAAAAATCCAAAAAAAAACAAGTAGAAAAATTGAAACAAAGCTTTCTCTCTCTTCTTTTCTCCATACGAAACCTCTTCATTCTTCTTCTTCTTATTTCTCTCTTCTTTTCTCTGGAAATATCGAGCTTCTTCCACTTAAAACGATACTCACATCTGTCTTTTTATTTATTCAAAGTGCCTAGTCATTAATTGAGGGTCAAATGGCCAAAATGCCCTTACATTCATTTTTTAGTCATGCTTACTTGCGGGTCGATTCGCACTATCGAGTTGAAGGAATTTATTAAAACTTCCTTCTCGAGAAATGTTCCTCTCAATCATACGAATCCAACGCCACCGACCGCGCTCAATTCCGATCACTACATCAAAAGTTATGCGCAAAACAGTTCGGGAATATCCATATTCTAACACATTTCCATGTACGATTATTTCCGTCCAAAATTTCACATTCTTAATCCCAGAATTGAAACTCGATGTCTTCATAAAAATTGTAGCCTCATGTCTCTAGTTTAATTCAAAACAAGAATCGCCTCATTTCGATTCCCAGATCAGAACGTTATACTCAAATTACTCACAGGTGTTCCCAATCCAAAAATTACACCCCAATCCGAACTTAAATTCAAAAATTAAAAGTCCTAAGGGCAAAATTGACATTTCATGTATTCATATGATTTGTAGCCCCTTGTCTTATATTTATTTCGCCTCAAGAATCGCTTCAATCGGATCTCTACAGATCCCGAATTTCACAAAACATCGAATCATGCTCGGAAAATTTCCCGACTCACTTTGATTAAATTAATCACCATTAATTTAATCTCAAAGTTCACAAATTTCTTATAAAATGAAATTCATTGTCTTAGTAATCCAACGCAAAAAGAATCAACTCAATCGGATGTCGGACGGAAAGATATAAGCAAAATAGTGAACAAAGGTCGAATTTGTGAAAGGAAACTAACAAAGGAGTCAAAAGCGGCGCGTATTGAAGAAACAAAACGGCGTCGTTCAAGCAAAACGCCAGCGTAGGCGGCGAAGACGCGATCGCTGGCGACCGCGTCGCCTAGCGACGCGAGCGAATGCTCGCCATCGCTATGGCGATCTGTCGTCGCCGTGTGCGACGGCGGGGACATTCGCCATCGCTATGGCGATACGCGTCGCCGTAGCGACAGCGGCTGGACGCTCGCCATCGCTATGGCGATACGAGTCGCCCTAGCGACGGGGATAAATCATTTTCCTCTTTTTTTTTTTTTTCCTCTAAACTTCCAAAATTCATAAATTTTAATCCCGAACTCCGATTTTGACAAACTTAGTCTCTATAGAAAGCTTAAAGAAAGCTCTACATCTTTCATGAAGGACATAAAACTCAATTCGACTCCTTGGGAAGTCCATTTTTCGGTCAAAGATACTATTCTCTATACAAACTTGTAAAAATCATAACTTATTATTCCGAGATCGAAAAATTGCATACTTTATATCGAAATAAAGATCAAAACAAACCCTTCAATTTTTTATGAAGAACATCAAAGCTCAATTAACCTCTAACTAGATTAATTTCTCAGTCAAAGATTTAATCATAATTAAAGTCAAACCCTATCAAACATAAACTTTGACCGATCATAACGTTCACTCCCGATATCGAAAAATTGCAAACTTTATGGCTACTGAAAGCTCTTAACATAATCTACAAGTTTCATGAAGATCACTTTATCAAATTTTGCCTCAAACAAAGTCAACTCTCAAAGTCAAACATTCTCTCTCAAAAGTCAAACTTTCTAAATCCTTCAAATTTTCACACTTTTCTTTCTAATTCTTGCTATTTAGCTTCATTTCACCAACTCATCCACTTGACCATTCATATTACTAACTCAAATTGTCACTCGAGGTTGGGGTCCAATATTTCTCCCTCTTAAAAGAATTTCGTCCTCGAAATTCATATTTACTTAACTCCAAGTAACTCATTCTGACATAAATTTCTTTCTAAACAATAATCATCAAGCACTTTCTTACTAATTTCTTTCCAAAACTTATTATCAATTACCTTTTCATCAAATTTACTCATCATACATATTCTCAATCTCTTCACAAATTTTATTTCCTTAAATCATATACCACTCATGTCATATCAAAACACTATATCTATAACTCATTATTTCTTTAAATATGGACACAGGTCAATGGTCCATTTCTTAAGGAACCCTAATATGGTTCAATCATCATTATGTCATCATTCTTTCATCTATATCAATTCATCACAATTTCTCAAGAAGTTCTAATCTTAATTTCCTCAACACATTCCGAAAATCAAACATATTCTTAACACTCAAATCAAACCAATCACATGAATTCGTCAAATAGTCATGCACATCAATTTCACATTCCTAAAGACAATCATATTTCTTTCATCAAAATCAAATGACCACCTAGCACACTCTCACAAATTCACTTTTATCTTTACAAACTCGTATCAATTCCTTATTCATACTCATACGCCCAAGTAAGATCATATTCTCGGGCTCGATATTATAAATGTTGGATCCGCTATCGAACCCAACTACTTAAACAGATTCCCTCCTACGTACGCATGATTCCTTATAAACTCTTCTTGCTCTGATACCATCTATGTTGGGACCCGATCCGGGAACCGGATCCCAACCGGCAAAGCAGAACGAAGGACACCGAAGCGGAATCAAAGCAGCAGCAAAGCGAATGCGGAAGCGAACAAAAATACGAAATATCAAAGCGGAAACAAAAAGGCCAAACAACCAACGAAACCGAAAACGGAAGCAAATCGGAATCGAATAACAAAGCGGATAGAACGAAATCGAAGCATAAAGCAAAAACGGATCAAACACTTAACTAAACGGATTCGACATCCGACAACAATTTTCAAAGGAAACGATCGAATGAACATAGTCGCGTTGGAAACCCTAAGACGTTCCAAAATCCGGTATAATTTTTTTTTCTTTTCTTTTCTTATTCTCATTTCTTTTCTCGTTACTCAATCACATACAACGTCATACACAATCCATACAGTCATACACAATCTTATATCCTTTTTCTTGGACATTCTTTCTCATGCAAACTCTCAAAACTAACCATATTCTTACACATTGGTATTAATCCCAAAAATCATATTCATCCTAATTTTTATCAAAATTTCGGCAGCATAACGACTGCCTTTTCCTAACCCAAACCTGCAAGGGTAAAGAAATACACTTCTATAATCCCAAACACAACTCAAAATCATCGGACTCTCCCGTCCGGAATTCGAACACCAGCAAAACGCAAACCTAAATCTAATACTTCCATAATTCTCAATTCAATACCAAACTCAGAATTCAATCAAATTCCCAAATCAATCATACATATATATTCCCAAATTATCCATAATTTCATATACAAATTTCACAATCATTCACAATTCTCAACCTTATACACAAATGGATTGTTCCCCAACTTATCTAAAGTTATAAACATACTCATACTCAAGATCCAAATTACTCAAAAGCTAACGTATTCAAAAGTCGAAACTGACGTCTTCACATTCTTTCATCCGATCTCCTGCTCGAAACCTGGAGATGAGGATGAAAGGGGGGGTGAGCTCGGAAGCTCGTGGATAACACATTTATAAAATGACAAATAAGCAGAAAACATTTCTTTATAAACTTTTTGCCAAAAGGGCTAATATTTCAAACTTTTCAACTTTGGAATATTTCTCTCAAACTCTTTCCAATTTTCCCAAACTTCTCATAAAATCTCATTTTCTCATTTTCAAAATTCTCAATTCTTCATAAATATGAATGCAACATAATTTCAATTTTCATTTCTCACTTTATAAACATGAATGCGAACATAGAAACAAATCAAAACACATAACATATCAGAATGGTCTGGCTAGGTCCAAGCAGAGCGTCTTGCCGATCCTGCATAAGCGGTCCTGCGATCGTGAAATGAAACGTACTACACTTTTCCGCATTGCGGTCCAGTGTAGTCGTGAAGGAGTCCGAAATCGGAGCTCCGTGCCACTAGCGGGCAGCCTGGAGAAGGCTATACACATAGAGACAGCGCTGACTCACCAAAGGACCTACCGAACCCACATAACACATATCGAAAACGGAAATTCAAATTGCCCAAAGGCACTTTCCAAAATGTTACTTTTCTAACATTATTTCATCAACTTAAAACAATCTCACAAATTCACACATATCAGATAATTCAATTAATTCAATCAATCAAGAATTGCAACAATATGCATAACTTGTCAATGCATACACAACAAATGCATTTTCAGAAATTTCTATCAATTTATCAAATCAACATAATAATTTTTCGAAAACCTTCTAAATCAAAATTTCAAACTTTTAATCAATTCAGATTTTCAAACATTTACAAACAATAATTTATCAAAATCCAAACTTTTGCTTTCTTTCATTTTTTTGAAAATTCGTATATTGCCTATAAATCAAAATATAAATATGCTACCCACCTCGAAATGACGCTAGAAGCTTGTCCAAATAGTCAATTCTCCAAATTCCTTCTTCTTTCTTCTATTTAAAAATTGACCTAAGCCATAAAATCCAAAATTCACATCATAAATTGCGAAATTCCCAAATCTTAAAATTGGCCTAAACCAATTTATCCCAATTCAATATCATAAAATACAAATTCTTCGAAATTGATTTCATATATCATCAATTCATCATATTTCCTATAATTCTACACCAAAATATCTCAAAATTCTCAATCATAAAATTAAGCCTAAACCTTAATCAATTTTTCATCCAAAATTAAACACAACCTAAAGCATATACTTCAAAATTAACTTCATATAACACATACCCAAGTCCTTTTTCACAATTCTAAACCAAAATTCACCAAAAACTCAAAGTTTAAAATTTTCTCTTACCTCTTTTCTTCTCCAAATTCGAATTTTTTTTGGCTTGGAAGGAAGCTCTTATGCTCCTCTACCTTTTTCCTCTTGAAATCTACTCAAAAATCAAAAAAAAAACAAGTAGAAAAATTGAAACAAAGCTTTCTCTCTCTTCTTTTCTCCATACAAAACCTCTTCATTCTTTTTCTTCTTATTTCTCTCTTCTTTTCTCTGGAAATATCGAGCTTCTTCCACTTAAAACGACACTCACATCTGTCTTTTTATTTATTCAAAGTGCCTAGTCATTAATTGAGGGTCAAATGACCAAAATGCCCTTACATTCATTTTTTAGTCATGCTTACTTGCAGGTCGATTCGCACTATCGAGTTGAAGGAATTTATTAAAACTTCCTTCTCGAGAAATGTTTCTCTCAATCATACGAATCCAACGCCACCGACCGCGCTCAATTCCGATCACTACATCAAAAGTTATACGCAAAACAGTTCGGGAATATCCATATTCTAACACATTTCCATGTACGATTATTTCCGTCCAAAATTTCACATTCTTAATCCCAGAATTGAAACTCGATGTCTTCATAAAAATTGTATCCTCATGTCTCTAGTTTAATTCAAAACAAGAATCGCCTCATTTCGATTCCCAGATCAAACGTTATACTCAAATTACTCACAGGTGTTCCCAATCCAAAAATTACACCCCAATCCGAATTTAAATTCAAATATTAAAAGTCCTAAGGGCAAAATTGACATTTCATGTCTTCATATGATTTGTAGCCCCTTGTCTTATCTTTATTTCGCCTCAAGAATCGCTTCAATCGGATCTCTACAGATCCCGAATTTCACAAAACACTGAATCATGCTCGGAAAATTTTCCGACTCACTTTGATTAAATTAATCACCATTAATTTAATCTCAAAAGTTCACAAATTTCTTATAAAATGAAATTCATTGTCTTAGGAATCCAACGCAAAAAGAATCAACTCAATCGGATGTTGGACGGAAAAAATATAAGCAAAATAGTGAACAAAGGTCGAATTTGTGAAAGGAAACTAACAAAGGAGTCAAAACGGCGCCGTATTGAAGAAACAAAAACGGCATCGTTCCAAGCAGAAACGCCCGCGTTTGGGCGAGGCGAAAACGCGGTCGCCCTGGCGACCGCGTCGCCCTAGCGACGCGAGCCGAATGCTCGCCATCGCTATGGCGATGCGCGTCGCCGTAGCGACGGCGGCTGGACATTCGCCATCGCTATGGCGATACGCGTCGCCGTAGCGACGGCGGCTGGACGCTCGCCATCGCTATGGCGATACGCGTCGCCTTAGTGACGGGGATAAATCATTTTCCTCTTTCTTTTTTTTTTTCCTCTAAACTTCCAAAATTCATAACTTTTAATCCCGAACTCCGATTTTGACAAACTTAGTCTCTATAGAAAGCTTAAAGAAAGCTCTACATCTTTCACGAAGGACATAAAACTCAATTCGTCTCCTTGGGAAGTCCATTTTTCGGTCAAAGATACTATTCTCTATACAAACTTGTAAAAATCATAACTTATTATTCCGAGATCGAAAAATTGCATACTTTATATCGAAATAAAGATCAAAACAAACCCTTCAATTTTTCATGAAGAACATCAAAGCTCAATTAACCTCTAACTAGGTTAATTTCTCAGTCAAAGATTTAATCATAATTAAAGTCAAACCCTATCAAACATAAACTTTGACCGATCATAACTTTCACTCCCGATATCGAAAAATTGCAAACTTTATGGCTACAGAAAGCTCTTAACATAATCTACAAGTTTCATGAAGATCACTTTATCAAATTTTGCCTCAAACAAAAGTCAACTCTCAAAGTCAAATATTCTCTCTCCAAAAGTCAAACTTTCTAAATCCTTCAAATTTTCACACTTTTTCTTTCTAATTCTTGCTATTTAGCTTCATTTCAGTCAACTCATCCACTTGACCATTCATATTACTAACTCAAATTGTCACTCAAGGTTCGGGGTCCAACATCATAACTATTTTGTAGGATGTATTAAATGTAGGGATGTTCCTTAATCATCTCATCATTTTTCCTTAGGTTCCTTTTCTCAGTTTCATCAGTCAAAGACAAACCCTACTCCTATTCAAACTTTGTACAGTAATTTCTAATCTTCTAAAGTTATGTATTTATATACATTGATTTACGTCTCCTTAAAGCCCCAAGCTTATTTATTCTACCTTGAATTCTAAAAGGGTTTATATGCATGAGTCTATTTATGAGGACTATTATTTCCACCCCTAAGTCAACACTAAGAATTTAGGTTATCTAAAAATAAAACATTAAGTATAATTCATCAAACTTTCCTCCACCTAATGAACTATTAATCATAGGTTAATATAGTTTTAAGTTTTCTATCTATTTTTTGAAAAGTGCAATATGAATTTGGAGGCTAACTATAGCCATTGAGGTTAAAATTATAGTCTGTAACTATTACAATATTGGGCCAATTATGATGTAAGTGAAGGATTTCCATTTTAAGGTATCAAATTTTTTATACAAGACTATATTTCCTTATATTGATGCACATGGTTGATTGAACCCAAGTTTCCTATATCAATTGGTGACAATTTCATGGTTTTTATTATACTTCTTGGCTCTTATTTTTTTGGATTTTGTGTTTAATTTAACTCATGAGTGTTTATTTTGAATTAATGTAATTTGAGGGTAAAATTGTCACAAATAATTAGTAATTGCACTAAATTGATTTTTAGAACAGTTGATACTGCAAACTACTATTTCTTATTGTAGGAGATTCAAGAAGTAGAGTGAAGAAGTGAAGATCAAGAGGATAAGTCAATGAGGGCAATAGGCAAGTTTGCCACAGCAAAGATGATGTTTCGTCACGACAAAATTAGAAAATCTTTGAAGAGATCTTTTGGGTAAAGTTTGTCGCCTCAAAAGCTGAAAGTTACTGAAGAAATCTTTCGAAAAAAGTTCGTTGCGATGACACATTCGAATTGGCATAGACACGGACCATTTTCAAAAAATTTAACAAACTGTGCAACTAGACCTAGAACCTGTTTATGAAAAAAACCTATCTTAGGTTAACTTACAAAAGGAGAGGGGGTTGACATCTCCACAGTCATATTCCATCCTTTTCATGCAACTATTGTTCCATCATCATCTTCTTCACATCCTTATCATTTTCTCTCATTTTTCACCATCGACTTCTGCCATGGGTGTCTCCGATGCGTGGCTAGGCATCTCTCTCTCCTCTTAAAGATGTAACAATGGCTAGAGTTCAATGAGCTTAAAAGGGGAGCGGCCTAATCCTTGTTTAGCAATGATTTATGAATTCCTAGGTTTAGGATTTGTAATTTGTAGTTGAACATACTTGATTATAATTTAAACAAGTGTTGGATATTCAATGTGTGGTTGAATTTGTTGATGTAGAACTTTGAAGCTCAAATATATGAAGTCTAATATATGTCCATTTGTGATCTTTTTGATTCCCTTTTATCTTGCATAGTTGTGTTTGATATTGAGTTGATTATAGATTCCAAAGTGACTTGTTCCATGGACTTATCCACTACACACATTAAGAGCATTTAACAGGGTTTTAAGAAATGAAGTCTCATTGATTAAGATCTTGGACTTAAAGAGTTCTTTAAGGTTTACCTATTTGAAACTTAGTGATTTCCACTCCAATCAAAAATTAATTTTGAACTATGATAGCCAAAGCTCATTTTCAAGAGGATACTATCACTATTTGATCATTTGTCTTAACCTTTTCGTTTTCTATTCCCAAAAATCCAAAAATATATTTTACATATTTTTTCTTTCAATTCAATTTAGTATAGTCAATGTTTTTAGAGATCAAAACACCCTCCTTACCAAATTAACTTGCATTTCATGATACATAGGTTAACTTAGGTCCATTTGTTTTAGGTTCCGATTAAGTGAGATGACCCGAGGTTACATCCTATATTGCAACCCTTGGATTATTTTTTTGATTTGACCTCCAAGGGTATAGATAAAGGTCTGAATCAAAATGGCACCATTGTTGGGGAGTCTCTAGGTTAGCTTTTGTCATTTTGCTGCTAAGTGAGGTTAGGAACCTTTTATTTAGATTACATTATAAATAGTTTAGGTTTATACTTGTCAACAGTATATTATTTCATTTTCTTTGCATAGCATCAAAATTTTGAAAACACAAAACAAAAGGATATTGAACATTTTGCACTTTTCCTACTTAGTATATTTGCACCCACATAGTTTTAAACATTCCTTTCATTTCTTTTTAATCCATACATACATACTTACATACATACTTTTATACATACTTTCACACACCTACACACTTGCATCCATCACATCTCATCTTTTTATTTGACTTTCTGTGCTTGCAAGTCAATATTATTTCCTTTTATTTTAATTTGAATTATTTTATTGCATGCCCTGGAAAACCAAACTTCTACCTTTCTACCCTAAAATTGAGAGAAGTTTGAGAGAAATTAGAAAGGAGAGGAGAGAAAAAGAGAGAAGCAAGGTAGTTGTTGAAAAGGAGAACATCTCAGTGGAGTCTAGTCAGCCAAGTAGTGAAAGTGAATCATTAGAAGGAGTGATAATTACTAAAAACCCAACTTTTCTGCAAAACCCTAACCTTAACGCTAACTAACCTAAGAATGGTCATAATGGAGGTACTGGGGAGTAGGAGTGAGATGGTGAGAATAATGGAAATCAAAGAAGGAGGAACATTAGGGAAGTGACTACCTATAATGTGAATTATGATTCATTTACTACTGCTTGCCTTAATTTTGATGTGAATTTTGAAGTTAAAGGATTGCTTGTTAACTCTCTATCTAAATTTCATGGCTTGACAAGAGAAGATCCTTACATCCACTTGTAATCATTGTCCATGATTTGCCAGAGTATGAAACTAGTGGGAGCTTCGCTTAGTTAAGTACTATGGAAAGTTTTTCACCTATCCTTGGAGGGAAAAGCAAGGGAGTGGTATATGAGCCTCCCAAGACATGTGACAAGTGCCTACCATAGTTGGGCCAATCTACGAAAGGCATTCTTGTAGAAATATTTTTCGGCCTCTAAAACTTCATCAATGAGGAAGGAGATTTATTCGACACGTCAAGATTATGATGAGTCCCTTTATAACTATTGGAACCGTTTCTAAGATTTGTTGTCCAGATGCCCCCACCATCAAACACCTGATGAGCAATTAGTGCAGTATTTTTATGATGGACTAAAAAATCAAGACAAAGGTATATTGGATGCAACATCAGGAGGTTCTTTGATTGACCTCACAGCTTCGGAGGCATGGGATCTAATTAAGAAGATGGCTTTAAATCACCAACAGTATAGTGTTAGAGACACCAGAGGTGTACATAAGTTGGTATTTTCAAGAGCTCATTCTAGAAGAATGGAAAATCTGGAGTTTAAGGTTGACTCTTTAGAAAGTTGAATGACTACGCAGTTGTCCTTCATCATTGTAAAATTGAAAAACATGAGTGTGCATCGTCCAATACCTCCTATGGATCTTACTACACCTAGTTGTGATACTTGTGGGTCAGTGATGCATACCTCTAGTTTCTACCCCAGTCGTTATGAAGAGTTGTCCGCTGTTTATCAGGGTTGGCCCAATCAAAAATGGGATCCCTATTCCAACACCTATAATGAGGGATGGAAAACAAATACTAGGTTTAGTTGGAGAAATGAAGAAGGAAGAGGCCCAAACGGATTTCAACAAAGTGGATGGGCTGGTTCTTCCACAAACTAGTTCCACAACAAACAACAAGCCTTAACTGTGCCACCAAAGGAGGACACTAATCAACTTCTACATAATATGGAGGAGAGGACTTCAAATAACAACCAATTCAACACTATAGCTTCTCTCATTCAGTAAGATTCTTCTAAAAATGTTGCTCGGTTTAGTACTCTAAAAAAGAGAATGAAGTAATAGGAGACGAAGGATGAGAATATCAACCCCTACATCCTCAACTATCTAATAACATGAGTGAGAACCAAGCGAGAAGCAATGAAACTATCCCCTCCAATACTATTATGAACCCCAAGAGTTTGAATGCCATAACCTTCGAAATGGGAAACAAGTTAGGTTCAATAATCAAGATAAGGGAGTAGATGAAGAGAAGATTAAGAGTAAAGAATTGCCTTCAACAAATGAAAGAGTCAAGAAGTCTTAAAGTATCAAAGAGAGAGCACTTTTGACTGAAAAGGATTCCAAACCATTAAAGAGCAAGGAAACATATTTTGAAACCAACCAGGAATCAAATAATCAAGGAGCCCGTGAAGCCAATAATAAGGAGGTAAACCTTAAAGAACTTCCTTTTCCTAATTTGTATTTGCTTAGCAAAAGGATGATTGATACTAAACATGAGAAAGATATCATTGATTTGTTTAGGATAGTAGAAGTCAATATCTCTTTGCTTGACCTGGTGAAAAGGGTTCCTGCATATGTTAAGTATCTTAAAGGCCTGTGCATCAATAAAAGGAAGTTCAAACCAAATGAAAGAGTGCAAGTCAGCTCAAATGTGTCTGCATTGCTCAAAACCTAAATCTCAGTAAAATGCCAATACCTTGGATCTTTCACCATCCCGTACACCATAGGAAAAGTTACTATAGGAGGAGCCTTGTTAGATCTAGGGGTAGCCAATAATGTTATGCCTAAGTATGTCTATGTTGGATCAGAAAAAGAAAACATGCTTTGTTTGGAAAAACGGTAGATTTTAAAACTTTTAAGAAATCATTACTTACAGTGGAAGCAATAAATCCAAATCAACATGCCAATCCATACATGATATGGTATAAGGATAATAAAATATAAACAAGATCAGGAGTATTACCGACTCCTTCGCTACAACTTTAAATCCTCGTTGCGCTATCCTCTCCTTCTTCGTGTATCCAAATCCTTTGCCTTTGACTCTATTCCTTTAGTAATCTACTTTCTCCTTGTTGTAGTATCCTCAACCAATTAGATTTACCACCTGTTCTTCAAGGACAATTAGGTTAACAAAATCCTTTGGTGGGAAAGGAGAAGAAATGTTTGGAGGAGATTTTCTTAGAAGAAGAAGAAGCAAAATTGAAACTCTTTCAATTGGTATTTTCGATTCTCTCTTTCATAAAAGGAGAGAAGGTGTAAAGAACATGCAAGAAGTCTTTCTTGCCTACCAATTTCGTATATACATGGATGGAAGGAGAGAGAGGCATCAAATGCATCACTTCTTTCATTAATCACTCATAAAATAGCCAATAAATGAGATTATCTTCATTTATCTTTATAATGGCTATTTGAAAAGATCATAACCTAAAATTCAATACCTAATTTTGGTTTTGCCAAGAAGAAAGAAGGAAGATGATACATCTAATGTAAATCTTTCATCTTTAATCTAATGAATGCAAATAGGTTACAAGCCAACATTAAAAGACAACCATTAAACCATTTAATGGTAAGTTCATAACTCTATTTAATGATGATTAACCGTAATAAAGACCATCTTTATTTAGCATTTTAATGTCAAATGTGTGGTTAGACATTTAACCTAGGAATAACCAAAATTGCTATCTTCTTCTTTAAAAAAATTGTTTTAATATAATTAATCTAATTAATTACTTTAAACCAAAAAACCAAGCCCATTACTAAATGTACATTTGGGCTTCTTTAATTAGACCAAGCCCAAGATTCAATTATGGGCTTCTAATTAACCTCCATTTATATTTCTTACTTAGCTTGATAACCTTCCTTAAAGCCAAGTGGGGAATCTTATTGGACTTTGATAATTCAAACTCCAATAAGCCCATAATTAATTCAATCTCATTGGAATTAATTCTAGTTTAGTTAAGCCTAATGTTCCAAGACCTAGATGCTTGCTTAAGTCCATAAATAGACCTTTGCAACTTGCAAACCTTATGCTCATTACCTGGCTCAATGAATCCTTCTGGTTGGGCCATATAAATGGTCTCCTCAAGATCCCCATTAAGAAATGCGGTCTTGACATCTATTTGCCATATTTCATAATCGAAATAGGTTGCTATGGCCAAAAGAATCCTGATGGACTTAAGCATGGCAACCGGAGAAAAAGTCTCCTCATAGTCTATACCCTCCTTTTGAGTATAACCTTTAGGTACCAATCTAGCTTTAAAGGTCTCTACCTTTCCATCCGATCCCCTTTTTCTTTTGTAGATCCATTTACACCCTATGGCTTTTAGACCTGGTGGTAGTTCTACAAGGACCCAGACTTCATTAGTATACATAGAATCTATTTCCTATTCCATCGCCTTGAGCCATTTTCCTGCATCAACATCATTAATAGCCTGTGTATACGTAATGGGATCTATTTCTTCTTGGTCCGAGATGACAATTAAGCCTTCTCCTAAACCCAGATACCTATCTGGTTGTCTCACAACCCTCCCACTACGTCTAGGCACACCTTGATGTTCAGGTTGCACTTCTGATTCAACTCTTGAATCCATTTCGACATCTTGTTCTGTCATATCCAAAACAACTCTTGGTTTGGATGAAATAGCTAACTCCTTTAGTACTACTTCACTTCTTCCTTTGTGATTTTTCACAAACTCTTCCTCTAAGAAGGTTGCATTTGTCGACACAAATACCTTCTTATCATGAGGACTGTAAAAATAGTACCCTCGAGTTCCCGTAGGATATCCTACAAACAAACATACTTCTGACCTTGGTTCCATCTTTGTGGATTCAGGCTTTAGAACATGGGCTGGGCAGCCCCAAGTCCTCAAATGCCTCAATGAAGGCACTCGACCAGTCCACAACTCCCTAGGTGTTTTAGGCACCGATTTGGACGGAGCAAAGTTAAGAAGATATGTTGTCGTTTGTATAACATATCCCCAGAATGATTCTGGAAGGCTAGCGTAGGACATCATTGATCTTACCATTTCCAATAGAGTTCTATTTCTCCTCTCTGCTACACCATTCTGTTGAGGTGTACGAGGAGCTGACAAATTGGAAACAATTCCATTTTCAATTAAATATTGCTGGAACTCTCTAGATAAATACTCACCACCTCGATCTGATTGAAGCTGTTTTAATGGCTTGCCAAGTTGCTTCTCAGCTTCAGCTTTGAATTCTTTGAACTTTTCAAAAGATTCACTCTTTGTATGCATCAAATACAAATAGTCATGTCTTGAGTAATCATCTATAAAAATTATGAAATATTCATAACCTCCTCTAGCTTGTACATTCATGGGCCCATATACATCAGTATGTACCAGGTCCAATGTGGATTCAGATCTGTTTCCTTTAGAAGGAAATGAGGCTTTGGTCATTTTTCCTTCAATACAAGATTCACAGGTGGCTAATGGATCACTATCTAAGCCCATAAGGATATCATCCTTTACTAGCCTGTCAAGTCTTTTCTGATTGATATGACCCATTCTTAAGTGCCACAGATACTTTGAATTAATGCTAGAGATTTTGGATTGTCTTGGTTTTATCAACTCTGTGGTGTTTAGTGAGCCTTTCATAGGTTCTATAAAAAAAAATCCCTGTTTAGTTATCGCATCACAAAAAAATCCTTATTCTCATATATTGAAACAACCTTTTCAAAATATAAGGAATAACCAGATTTTGTTAGACAAAAAACAGAAATCATGTTCCTTACAATCATTGGCATGTAATAAACATCCTCCAAATATAACCTATGACCACTAGGAAAGTCCAAGATAACTACTCCCACTGATTCTGCTGAAACATAGGAACCATCTGCTATCTTGACTTGAAACTAGCCTTTAGGTAGTCTTTTCCTTTGCTGGAACCCCTGCAAAGAATTACAAACATGGTTAGTGGCTCCTGAATCTAATATCCAAGAAGTAGATAAATCTGCCACGTTTCTAGTTCCTAACAAACTTAAGAAGCCCATACCTTGTTTGCTTTTGAGGGACTCTAGGTAGATCGGACAGCTTTTTTTCCAAAGGCCCATCTCATCACAAAGGAAACACTTTCCTTTGATGTTCTCTTTGGCCTTCTTTTTCATGAATTTGGCCTTGACCCCTGTTTGGGCCTTCTTTTTCATTGGACCCTTTTTCTTTTCCTTACCCTTACCCTTAGGATTAGAAGAAGAAGCTACATTAGCTTCTGGCCCATGAGCCTTAATATTCAATATCTCCACTGTGCTCTGGAGGGTATTCATCAACTCACTCAAGGTGTAATCCTTACTGTTGAGCTCATAGTCCAACTTAAACTACTGAAAAGAAGAGTTTAAGCTATTGATGATCATAATCATCTGCGTGTCCGCATCCATATCTGCCCCAAGCATCTCAGCCTCAGTGACCACAGAGATTACCTTTATCATGTAATCCTGCACCGGTTCACCAGGTTTCTGTCTAAGTTTATGAAAGGTTTGGATAGCTTTCACTCTTGCAGACCTAGTCCTCACACCAAACATCTCATGTAGGTGATGGAACATTGCACTAGCAATTTTCATACAAGCAATTTGCTTTTGTAACATGCCACTGACAGAAGCCAGAATATAACACTTAGTAGTCTTGTCAGCATTCTGCCAACGCTAATGTTGTTGGACTTGCTCAGGAGTTGAATCTCCACTTGGAGGTGTAGGCTTATTTTCAGTTAACACCCATGAAATATGTTCATATTGAAGAACAATGTCAAGGTTACGTCTCCATTCATTAAAATTTTCTCCATTTTCCAATTTGTTATTAGTCAAGAGCAGGGTGACTGGATTCATTTTGTGGTTGATTATGTCTGAAAACATAAATTATTAAAACATGAGCATACTAGTCAACAATTTATAGAACTTTGTATAAAATCATGATGCATGTATGCATGATGATAGATTTAACAAAACTTAAAAAATTAAAACGTTATACGACGGTTATTTTTCTTATCTATAACAAACTAAGTGACGGTGGGCCATCTTATCCATTAAAAGAAAAAATGGGACCCTCCCACTCAAAAACTACCAAGCATCTCATGCCTAATTTTTTAAGAAGCTTCTTAATTTGGTCCATACCTTTACCAACAGAGCTACGGTGGGCAGTTTGTTGATAAAAAATGTTGAGTGTTTAACCATTTGATTCATTCACTAAAGATATTTACAAACCATGCCTCAGTGGGAGGTCACATTTGTTATCATTAAGTGGACTTATCTTTAAGGAGACCCAAACTATGCAAGATCTAGGATCCATGCCCTCCGATGGGGAGTAACACTTCACCACATGCAAGCGGGCCATCATTTGGAGACCGTGGACTCTCACAGGAGCATCCTCTCCCACTCAATCTTTTTGGGCTTTAAGTTTTAAATACCATCTTGTCTAGATGCAATTTATTATCCATCCTATATTGTTTCATTATATATCTCATACATAATGAATGCATGGCAAAGCCTAGGGTTGGCAATTTTCTAAATGACATGCAATCACATAATATCACATATTATAAGCATTCATTTCTCCATTCATCACATGAACTAATAAAGCCACTTTTGATTGCCCATCCTAGAAAAATTAAATAATTACAAGCCTTTTAGGCCCAAAGTATTCTTCTTAGACTTGGATCTTCCACTTTGAACTCTTCACAAACATGATCTGGCCCATTCGGTAAACAAAATGTAATGGCATATATGAAAATCGAATTTTGTCACTTTGAAAAATAAAATTCCAGCACTAGATTTTTAGAAAACCAAATCTTTGTTTTGACAAAAAATTCTAGCACTAGTTTTCATTAAAACCGAAGCTCATTTCATGAAAATAAAAAACCAGCACTTAGTATTTTAGTAAACTGAAATTTGATTTTTGAAACAAAATCCAGCACTTGTTTTACAATAAAAACCGAAAAGTGATCCATTGAAACAAAATTCCAGCAACTCTGTTTTCACAAAACTTATGCCAATACACAAAAGGATACACCGAAAATTTTACCTTTCCATTTCTTCAATCCATGGCTTCTCTATCTTCATCATTACATCAATTTGTACATTACAAAATCAAGGAAAATAGAAAAAAGAAACCAAGGAGGAAACATGGTGATGATAGACCACCCTCCTTGTTACAACCAATGAAAAAATCTTACAAGGTAAATTTAATTTCTATGGACAACCAAAAGAGCAAACATACACCATGTACATTTCTATCACATAAAAATATGCAGAATACACTAAAAAATTGCCAACCCATGCATCCAATATATAGGAACCAAAATCATGCATTAGAAACTGGCTCTGATACCAATTGTTGGATCCGAAAAAGACAACATGCATTGTTTGGAAAAACAGTAGATTTCAAAACTTTTAAGAAATCATTACTTGCAACGGAAGTAACAAATCCAAATCAACATGCCAATCCATACATGACATGGTATAAGGATAATAAAATATAAACAAGATCAGGAGTATTACCGACTCCTTCGCTACAGCTTTAAATCCTCACTGCGCTATCCTCTCCTTCTTCGTGTATCCAAATCCTTTGCCTTTGACTCTTTTCCTTTAACAATCTACTTTCTCCTTGTTGTAGTATCCTCAACCAATTAGATTTACTACCTGTTCTTCATGGACAATTAGGTTAACAAAATCCTTTGGTGGGAAAGGAGAAAAAATGTTTGGAGGAGATTTTCTTAGAAGAAGAAGAAGCAAAATTGAAACTCTTTCAATTGGTATTTTCGATTATCTCTTTCATGAAAGGAGAGAAGGTGTAAAGAACATGCAAGAATTCTTTCTTGCCTACCAATTTCGTATATGCATGGATGGAAGGAGAGAGAGGCATCGAATGCATCACTTCTTTCATTAGTCACTCATAAAATAGCCAATAAATGAGATTTTCTTCATTTATCTTTATGATGGCTATTTGAAAAGACCATAACCTAAAATTCAATACCCAATTTTGGTTTTGCCAAGAAGAAAGAAGGAAGATGGTCCATCTAATGTACATCTTTCATCTTTAATCTAATGAATGCAAATAGGTTACAAGCCAACATTAAAAGACAACCATTAAACCATTTAATGGTAAGTTCATAACTCCATTTAATGATGATTAACCAAAATAAAGACCATCTTTATTTATCATTTTAATTTCAAATGTGTGGTTACACATTTAACCTAGGAATAACCGAAATAGCTATCTTCTTCTTAATTTTTTTAAATATAATTAATCGAATTAATTACATTAAACCAAAAAACCAAGCCCATTTCTAAATGTACATTTGGGCTTCTTTAATTAGACCAAGCCCAAGATTCAATTATGGGCTTCTAATTAACCTCCATTTATATTTCTTACTTAGCTTGATGACCTTCCTTAAAGCCAATTGGGGAATCTTATTGGACTTTGATAATTCAAGCTCCAATAAACCCATAATTAATTCAATCTCATTGGAATTAATTCTAGCTTATTAACTAAGTGTCATTCCACTAAAAAAAATTAGTTGAACTCTTGAATTATTAAATATTATGAGAATATGTCCAATTGCAAACCCCATTTAGAACCTTATTATCGCCATCCGCACAACAAAAGGTAAAATTACCGTTTTGTCCTTATGTTGGTTTTTCCTTCTAGATCTCTCATTTTACTTTATATGGTGATTAACACATAAGATCTCATCTCAGTGTTAAGATTTGATGGGTAGCTAGTCCATCAAACTACTGGCACCAGTTTAATCACCAAATCTCCTTAAAACATCTAGAAGAGATGATAACACTATAAACTCTTTATTTGAGTGAATGTTCCTCGATACATGTTTCAATTAATAATTCCAACATGCGCATAATCGGATTAATACTCTGAAAATCCATTCGATCATATCAAGAATTATAATGAAACATATATGAGTTCATCACTCATCAAGTTTATCGTTCATAATAAGCGAATGCTTAAGTTGTATGTTTTAAGATTAAAGTAACGGCCCACTTTATTCTTGAAAACATACTTGATTTCAGATTCATTTAATAGTGCCATTATCGATAGTCAACTACTATCATGATGTGAAGCTCATCATTCCTCAAGTAAACTCCTTTACTTATATGGAGATAAATCGCATCACTATAGCTCAAACCATAATCAAGCGACCAACTTGATTATTCAACTGAATCAATTAATTCGATTCTAATAATATACATGTTTCGCATACATCTCTATATGTATATATATTACTTACAAAAGAATCTTGGTACCTTATGACCAGATATATAATGCTCATACAAATAAAACCAAACTCTTTTATTTTATTAATAATAAATATTTTCATTACAAAATCAGAATCAAGAAGATAAAGTTACATGTAAATACACTTGCTTTCCAGGGCACTATATTTACATAACTCCAACATTCTACACATCATTGGGAGTCAAAAGTCTTAAGTCTACATCTTTAGTTCTACAATTGGCTGATAGGTCTCTTAGGCATCCTATGGCGTTATAGAGGACATTTTGGTCTAGGTTAAGGGTTTGATCTTTCCAACTGATTTTTATGTACTTGATATGTCTTCTAAAGTTGTGCAGGACACTGCATTTATTCTTGGTAAACCTTTCTTAAGGACTGTTAGTAGTATGATTAGCATAAAAGAAGGTACCATTACCATGGATGTAGGACATCAAAAAGTGTGCTTTAATATGTACGAAGCAATGAAACATCCTAATGAGGATTATTCGCTTCTGGGAGTTAATATGCTCGATATTGTTGTTGAAGATACTTGTTTCAATTTTGAATTTAAAGAGGATTCCTTTGATTTTGAGTTGCATTCACTTGATTTTTCTAACTCACATATGATTTTAACGTCTTCTGTTATTAGTAATGACCCCAGTTGTGAAAGGTTTCCTGTTAATTTTTTCAGGTGATTTCGGCGTCATGGAGACTAACACTGATGAGGAAATCGATGAAGGTATTTTACCTCAACAAAAGTGTCTGAATGAAGGAATGCAAAAGGATTTGGCCCAGGCATTTGCCACCATAGATCAACATAAGATGGGTTCAACATCTAAAGTAGAAGGAGATTGTAGAACCAACCACATAGGACCTGAGCTATCACTGGTTGAAGGAAAGGGGAGTAATCTTGTCTCTCTTGAACTTCATAAATTGATTCCTTCTATTGTGCAACCTTTTGTGATTGAGTTGAAACCCCTACCCTCTACTTTAAAGTACGCATTTATTGAGTCTAATGAGCAATTACCTGTTATAATTGCCAATATTCTATCTGACAATGAGGAAGGGAGACTCCTTGCTATTTTGAAAGAATATAAGAGGGCTATAGGGTGGACTTTAGTAGATATACCTAGAATTTGCCCAACTATTTGCATACATAGGATCTTATTTTGAGGGTTGAAAATCTATGAGGTAGTCTAAAGGAAACTAAACCCGCTTATCTTAGATATGGTTAAGAAAGAAATAACAAAACTGTTGAGTGCTGGGATCATCTATCCCATATCTGATAGTGAGTTGGTCAGTCCAATACATGTAGTGGCGAAAAAGAGTGGGATAACTGTGATAAAAAATGATAGGGATGAGCTTATTCCTACTAGAGTGTAGAATTCATTGGAGTGTGTGCATAGATTATAGAAGATTAAATGACACCACATAAAAAAGATTATTTCCTTTTTCTTTTTATTGACCAGATGCTTGAAAGATTTGCAGGCAAATCGCATTATTGTTTTCTAGATGGTTTCTCTAGGTATTTTAAAGTACCTATTGCACTAGAGGACCAAGATAAAATCACTTTACATGTCCTTTTGGTACCTTTGCATATCAAAGGATGCCTTTTGGTTTATGTAATGCTCTAGGGACTTTCCAACATTGTGTGATGGTTGTTTTCTGTGAATTTTTAGAAGAATGCATGGAAGTCTTTATGGACGATTTCACAGTTTATAGTGATTCTTTTGATGGCTATCTAGTCTTACAAAAGTTTTAAAGAGATGTATTGAAAAGAATTTGATTTTGAACTTTGAAAATGACATTTCATGGTAAATGAAGGTATAGTGCTAGGTCATTTGATTTCTAGCAAAGGGATTGAAGTTGATAAAGCTAAGATTGAGGTTATATCTTCTTTGCCTTATCTTGCTTGTATTAAAGATATAAGATCATTTTTTAGTCTTGTAGGATTTTATAGGTGGTTTATAAAATATTTTAGCAAAATTGCCTTACCTCTTTCCAAGCTTTAGCAAAAAGATGCAAAATTTGATCTTGTAGAAATGCCTTTGATAAGTTGAAATCAAAACTCATTTCTCCTCCTATCCTGATTGAAACTTGCCTTTTAAGCTTTCATATGATGCTTCTAATTGTGTTGTAGGAGCTATGTTGGGCCAATGGGAGGAGAAATTCGCAAAAGTTATTGCATATGCCTCAAAAACACTAAATCCAGCTCAGATCAACTAGACAACAACTGAGAAAGAGCTATTTGTAGTAGTTTTTGCTTTGGAAAAGTTTAGGCCATATTTGTAACACCCCACTCCCGCGTGACCCAAACCCAACATCGACGGTGATATCCAAGTCAGTGCCCCATGAGGGTGGCGTGCTAAAATACTCATTCAGTAGTCGGTACATTTTTTTACAATATCACATAACAATATATGCGGAAATCAATACTCATGTTGGGTCCTCATTTAATCATATACAATTCCATTATACAAAATTTCCAATAGCCATTTGGGCCTATTTACCGAATACAATTATACATTTCATTACATGAATAAAGACATGCAATGCAGACGCGAACTGATCCCGACTTCTATCCTTCACTTGAATCCTACAAATATACTCTCGTTGGCATAATGGGGTATTCTTCTGAGTCCTAAAAAATAATTGCAAATTTTGGGTGAGTTTTGCGAACTCAATGATTGACCATCATTGATGGTCCGCTCAGTCATTGAAACAATAATATCAATATATATAACATATTTTCTCACTGTTGCCTATTTGACCACAGTTCAAAATTTCACATACATTTAAATTTTACTTCAATAAGCACTATCACAAGACTGCACATTCACACACTTTCCATCTATTAGTATTTTACTGTGACCGAGTGCCTAACTGTCCTATTTAAGGGCTCATTAGTGTCTGTCCCTTATCCGATAGTGGATACAGGGCTCATTAATACATTGAGCCTGAGGCTCTAAATCACTCATGAGCTCCATGCTCATCTTCACAAGTTGAGCTAGAAGCTCTGATCGGTGGCAACTCTAGTCAACAGCCATTATAGTTCATACAACACAAGGCATATCACTATTCTCATAGTCTCACAGTTATAAAAACACCCCATGACTGTTATCACATTAGCAGATGCCAACTTGCAGTGCATTCAATCAACTATCAACTATATCAAACAAAAGCAGTATGTAACCCTTTTCCAATTTATAACTGTATTGTGACGGAGCACCTGTACTATCCCTATAAGGGCACATTTATCGTTGAGCTGCAGGCTCTGAAACTGTCCCCTTTTGGGGCTCATTAATCATGGAGCTAAAATGCTCTGAAACTGTCCCCTTTAGGGGCTCATTAATCGTTGAGCTAAAAAGCTCTAAAATTGTCCCCTTTTGGGGCTCATTAATCATTGAGCTAAAAAGCTCTATTCGGTGGCTGCTACGATCACAACTATCAATTTTCTGTTCATGCATTCCTATATGAATTTCTTATACCACGATTTATCACTTTATTTATGTATTCAATGACCACAATTTTTTCCAAATTACCACAAACGGACAAATGATTCACAATTTTTCACATGAAAAAGAAACACCATCACAGTTTCACTTACCCATAACACTTCTATTTCATATCATAACAATATTCCAGACTTTCGGCTTGGAGTTTTGAATCGATCACAGTCCTACCATTATTCACCACAGTTTTATAAAGACAGAATTCTAAGCACATAATAATTGAGGTACCGTCTAGGTCACTCACCTCATATCCATGCTTGAATCTTATCCAAAGCCTCAATTTCTTCATTATCTCTTTCCTTCATCCAAGTTAAAATTCCCTAAGCCACAATTACCCAAATTCAACACCACATATTGTATAAACACTAAAATAGAGCTTAGGAAACACAACCCTATACCAATCTTAAGTCATTCGAACCAAACCCCTTCAAAATTTAACAAATCAAAAATCTCAATCTTACCTTGATCTTTCACCCATCAATGAATTTCTTGGCTTGGATGGAAGCTCTCATCATCCTCCACGATTTTCTCTTCTTGAGCACTATGAAAATCCCTCATGAAGGGCTTAGAAAAATCAATACCTAGTTTACTCTTTCTTCTTTCTTCTTCTCCCGTCCGAAGGCTCTCGACTCTTCTGTTTTCTTCTATTCTCTCTTTTCTGTTTTGCATAGTCCACTTGCTTTTATAGTTCCATGTCATTTAATGAATGAGGAATGAACCATATTCCCCTCCATTTAAGCCTATAAACTTAACCCTTTAAGCGATGCTCCAAAAATGCCCTTCCTTTCTGCCTTAAAACTGACATATTGGCCCCTTATTTCGATCAGATAAATAAAACAATTTGGCAAAAATTTCTTTTGGAGATATGTTTCTCTATGTCTTAAGAATCCATCGCTTCAAGAATCAGATCGATCGGAGCTCTATATCTTAAAATATCTCAAAAATACTGAAGTCTATTAGATACTTCGTTTGAACCAAACCTAAATCAAGACTGAGCACTACATGTAACTTCGCTCAAGAAGTTGAGCATCTTAGAGGCTAAATTGCCAATTAGTTCCTTCATATAACTTGTAGATATATGTCTCTAGTTTCATTTGAAACAATAATCCGATCTATTGGAGCTGTATAGCTCAAAATATCTCCAAAATACCGAAGTCTGTTCAAACCATTACAAAGCCGAGACTGAACACTACACTTAACTTCAATCTAGAAATTGAAAGTCTTAGAGGCTAAATTGTAGATTGGCTCCTGCAGATAAATTGTATATCCATGTCTCTAGTTTAATATGCAAGAAGAATCAGATCGATCCGAGCTCTATAGCTCAAGATATCTCCAAAATACCGAACGATGTTTAGACTTTTTCCACAGGTCAGCTCACTTTAATCAGGTCGATCTTTCTCCATTTAATGTCAAAACTGATCTATTTGGTATGAAAAGATAGAAAAATGTTTTAGGAATCTAACGCTTCAAAAATCGGGTCGATCGGAGGTCGGACGAAGAAGTTATGCTCAAAAGAGTGAAGAGAGGTCGGTCGGCTGAAACATCGACAGAAATGCAGCTCGGCCAATTTCTGTATGCGCAGCTGGCGCTAGGCCTGCCGAGCGCTGGGCTGGCCGAGCTCTTGCACGGGCGAGCTCTCGCGTGGGCCGATCGGCCAGTCTGACCAACCTTCCAACTTCTAACGCTTATAACTTTTGACTCCGAACTCCAAATTTTACAAACTTGGTACCGTTGGAAAGATAGAAGACCGATCTACGATTTTCATGCAGGACTTAACAACAATTTCGGTCTCTAAAAAGATCAAAAAGTCCCTCAAAGTGACTGATCAATCAGCTTCACACTAAACAGCATCAGGACTTCCAAAAATCATAACTTTTCATCCCCTTAGCCAAGAATTCCAAAATTTATATCAATCAAAAGAGTAAAACAAATGCTACATCTTCATGAACAACTTAGAGCTAATTCTATCTCTAACCAAATCAAATTCTCAAACAAGGGTTCAGCCTACCCAATTTATTCTCAACAGAAACCCAATCTTTCAACATTCATAACTCCACATCCCCTTAGAGAAAATTTCCATACCATATAACAATAAAAACCTTAGACAATCTACTACAATTATCAGGAAGGACTTCAAGGCAAATTCCAACTCTAATTAGGTTGAATCCACCCATTAATGTGGCTGCCCTGCTAAATAGTATTAAAACAGCATATGACCTAACCATAGCCAAAACTTTACAAATTCATATCAACAATCCTTACATCCAAAATTCTCATAAAATATCTCATTAGAAAGGTACCACAATCCTCTACAATTTTCCAGAAGGTCACTTGAGCCAATTTCACCCCTAACAGTCCCAAATAAATATCAAAACAAAAAAAGCACAAAACTTATGCCCTTAGAGCATTTGCACACCAAAACACATTTCGGACTAAATTACCACCTGAGTATTATCAGACCATAATTTACAACCTACACTTCGAAAAATATCATACTCAGTGGTGTTGGAAAGATAGCACATAAATATTCAACTTTCAGTAATACCAATTTCACAAAATCTGTCTCCTTTATCCTGGAAAAATTCTCAAAGTTTCAGGTTGCCAATAATGGAACCAAGATCCAGATACTATTCATCCAGCACACACATCTCAACTTCCTAGCCAATTTCAAAGATCTTAAAGCCACAAATGGTCAGAACTTCCTTAATAGGAATTCTAGCCATACTTCTCAAGTTTAATTTAAGCAAACCTCAACTCAATAGCATAACCACATCAAAAGTTATAAACAAATAACTGAAACATGCACAAGTTCCATTTTCCATATTTCAACCAAAACTCTACTCATTTCATGCAAGCATCAATACCACATCAATAACCATCCCATTTAACCAAGAATTTAACCACAAATTTATCAAGACATTTACTGGAGGAAAAAATCCCAATTGGCAGCACACAACATACACAATAGTCTTCCCTAAATTTCCATTCATCTAGCATCACAAAACCAAATTCAAAACACTTACACCATTTCAAAGTCAATCCCAAAACATAATCACTCATTCATTTACATTCATCGCAAACTCAAAATTTAAAAACTCCAACATATTCTTCCTAAGCAATAACTCAAAAGTGAAGATTTATGCACATACACGTTCCTTTTTGCAGGAAAGAAGGACCTACTTCTACCTGGAAAAAAATCCTCTCCTATAAGGATTCGATGACCATACCTACTTCAATATAAATAAGGTCCTTTAGCATTAGTGTTAGGGGGTGTTCACATTTTCTCTCTTTTCTTTGAACTTGAATCTCTCTCCTTCTCTTTCTCTCTCCTACATTCTCTCTTTCTCTCTCTAGATAGAACCCTAGTTTTATTAACTTTGTTTTAATTAAAATCATGAACTAAGTTCTCTTTTCCAATTATTGAGGTTATTAGCTAAATTCATGGTTGTTTTTATGGGAAGCATATGCATATAATTGATGGATCTATGATTGAAAATTTGTGCTCTTGATCTAGACATGATTGTCGAATATATGTGTGGATTTGAAGTCATGAATTTGAATTTTGCATGAATAATTTGTATGCTATCTGATTAATTTAAATGTTGGACAATAAATTAATTAGGTTAAGTAGTAGTAACTAATTAAAATTGAATCTTGTATGTTGGGACCCGATCCGGGAACCGGATCCCAACCGAAAAATGGAACGGAAAGACGGAAAATCGAAAAACGAGAAATCGCTAATCAGAATACAAATCGCATCATCGGAGCGAAACGAATACTCGAAAAAATTGTGCACCAGAAATACGAATAACAAAGCGGAGAAACTCGAAAAGCAGAATTCCGAATCGAATGCGAATCGAAATAATCAAACTGAAACAAACACCGACATCCGTTTCAAATATGAAGCATAGCAAATTCATCGCGTTGGAAACCTTACGACATTTCAAATCCGGTATAAATTTTTTTTTCCTCTTATTCATTCCTTTTCTCTTTAATCAATCTCATTCAAATCATAACCATTCCATACAATTCCCTTTTTGGAAACTCATCCTCACCAATTTCAATTCACTTAATTCATCTTAATCATTTCTTATACAATCATATAAATCCTCAAACTCATTTCTTTAAACCCATTTTACCAAAATTTTACCGAATTTCTAAAAGATAACAAATTGTATTTTGACAGCCCAAAATTTAAAACCAAAGAAACGCACTTCTAATACACATAATCCAATAGCACAAGGCAACATCGGACCTCTCGTCCGGCATCCAAACACCAGCAGAAATACAATCTTAGTTCTAAACACTTCATCATTCCAATCCATAATACATCTCAAGTCAAATATTCACACATTCCAATCACAAGCCATTCATATACATTCCAATTGCCATTTATATCCATCTCAATTCAGATTTACGTACAAAATCTATTCCACAATCATACATAACTCATAACTGAAATACATCATGAATTTACATAATGACTTTTCAAGCCATAAACAAAAGCAATACATAATCCAATAAACCTTTTTCACAACTTCAAAACTAAACTCCAACATTTCACATAAAACAAAGCATACAAAACTATCGGGTTGACATCATACTGCCTTCCATCCGATCTCCTGCGTGAAAACCTAGAGATGGGGATGAAAGGGGGGTGAGCTCGGAAGCTCGTGGATAATATATTTATAAACTGAACAATAAGCGGAAAAATTTTTATTTTTCAAACTTTTCAAACATTTCCCATTCAGAAATTAATCCAAACATTCATTTTAAAACCTTTCAAAACATTCATGAACCTTCATCAACATTTTCTAAAATTTCCAAATCTTCATTTGTTTTAAAATATTCATAAACATTTACTTTCTCATTTCTCATGTACAATTTCAAATATGAATGCATCACGTCATAATACATCACAACATAAACAAAGAAAAATCACATAACACTTCAAGTGGTTTAGTGTTGGACCCCACACCCCACCCGTAGGTGTTTGCAGGTTATACTGCGGCGTGTGTTTGCGGGTTATACCGCGGCATTCAACACAAATCACATAACACATCAAATGATTTGGTTTGGTTTGGTCCAAAACAGGACGTACTGCACATTCCCGCATAGCGGTTCTCAGGCAAACAGTGAATGAGGGGAGTCCGAGATCGGAACTCCTATGCCACTAGCGGGCAGCCGGGAGAAGGCTATAACAAGTAGAGACAGCGCTGACTCACAAAAGACCTTACCAAACCCATATAGCACATAAGCAAAACGGCATTTCAGATGGCCCGAAGGCACTTTTCAAACGTCTTACTTTTCACATTTTTCACATCATCATATCAGGTCATAAATGCCACAACCATATACACATGGATTCACATAACAAAATTTAATGACATTCACATCATCACTTAAATCACATATTCATCACAATATATGCACTACTTTTTAATTCATTTAAATCATAAATCATATAATTTGAATACCATGAAATTCATAAGTCTTGCATTTTCTAAAACTCATTTTACTTCTTTGAAATCATAATTTCAAACATTTACATCCTTTTCAAACATTTTTATCAATAATAATTTATCAAAATCAAATTTTGCTTTCTTTAATTTTCAAAATTCACATTTAGCTTATAATTCAATAAATAAATATACTACCCACCTCATATCCATGCTAGCATCTTGTCGAATGCTTCAATTTGACATTTTCTCCTTTCTTCCTTCCAATTGAAAATTCCCTAAATCAATTTCATCAAAATTTAATCTCATAAATAACTTAATCCTTGAATTTGATGCATAAGTCATCAATTCTTACTAATTCCAAGATAGTTACATCACTAATTCCAAAAACCCCCAAATTACAAATTGAACCTAAATCAATCCAATCAAATTCAATATCATAATTAACTAAAATTTTCAAATTGAACTTAGGAAATATCAATTCCTCTCATATTCAAGCTATTTCAGTCTCCAATTTTGAAAATCCCCAATTTTCAAAATTGGCCTAAACTAATTTGCACAAATTCTATATCATAAAACATAATTTCTTCAAAATTGATTCCATATTTCATCAATTCATGCTATTATTGATGATTCTACACCATTAATTCACAAAATCCCCAAATTTCTAATTTGGCCTAAACCCCTAATTTACAATTTTTCAAATTAAACTTCACCTAAAGTATAAACATCAAAATTAACTTAAGAAATCTCAAATTCATCACTAATTCAAGCAATCTAAAGCAACAATTTCAAAAACCCCCAAATTTCACTATTCATCATATTCTTCACTAAGCTTTCTCTCTCTAGAATCTTCCATAACCAAAATTAAACATAACCTAAGGCATAAATATCAAAATCAACTTCATGAATCACAAACCCATGTCATTATCCATATTTCTAAACCAAAATTCATCAAAATCTCAAAGTAGAAAATTTCTCTTACCTCTTTCTCTTTCAAATTCGGATTTTCATGGCTTAAAGAAAAGCTCTCTTCGTTTCCCATCTTTTTCCTTCATGTATCTACTCCAAACTCATGCTAAAAGCCCTCAAAAATTTGAAAATTTGTTTTCTCTCTCATCTTCCTCCATAACCGAAGCTTCCACTCTCTTCTTCTTCTTATTTTCTTCTTTTCTTCTTAAACCATCGTGACTCCCCCTTAAAAAACGACAATCCTTTGTTGTTTTGTGCCAAATCATTTAAAAATGATGGCTTAAAAGACCAAAATGCCCTTGACTTTACTTTATGCTATTCTCACATGCGGGTTTGATTCGCACTATTGAGTTGAAGGAATTTATTAAAACTTCCTTCAAGAGAAATGTTCCTCTCAATCATACGAATCCAACGCCACCGACCGCGCTCACTTCGGATCACTACATCAAAAGTTATGCTCAAAACAGTTCGGGTATATCCATATTCTAACACATTTTTCATGTACGATTATTTCCGTCCAAAAATTCACATTCTTAATCTGAGAATTGAAACTCGATGTCTTCATAACAATTGTATCCTTATGTCTCTAGTTTAATTCAAAACAAGAATCACCTCATTTCGATTCCCAGATCAAAAGTTATGCTCAAAATACTCTCAGATGTTCCTAATCCAAAATTTACACCCTAATCTGAACTTAAATTCAGAAATTAAAAGTCTTAGGGAAAAAATTGACATTTCATTTCTTCATATGATTTGTAGCCCCTTGTCTTATATTTATTTCACCTCAAGAATCGCTTCAATCGGATCTCTACAGATCCTGAATTTCACAAAATACTGAACCATGTTTGAAAAATTTCCCGACTCAATTTGATTAAATTAATCTCCAAAATTCACAAATTTCTATGACGATGTAGATAATTGTCTTAGGAATCCAACGTCGCAAGAATCGACTCAATCGGATGTCGAAAGGAAACGATATAAGCAAAATAGTGAACAAAGGTCGGATTGGAGGAAATAACAAGCAAGAAAAATCAAAACGGCGTCGTATTGGAGAAACAAAAACGGCGCCGTATGGAGCGAAACGGGCGCGCGCTGGGCGAGGCGAAGGCTCACTCGCCCTCGCTAGGGCGATGAGTCGCCCTAGTGACTGGGAAACTTCATTTTCATTTTTTTTTTCACAAAAAACCCGAAATTTTCAAAATTCATAACTCTTACTCCCGAACTCCAATTTTGACAAACCTAGTCTCTATAGAAAGCTTAAAAGAAGCTCTTCAACTTCCACGAAGGACATACAAATCAATTCGACTCATAAAGGAGTCCATTTTCCGGTCAAAGATACTATCCTCTAATAATCATGCTAAAACCACAATATAAACTTGTAAAAATCATAACTTATTATTCCGAGATCGAAAAATTGCATACTTTACATCGAAATAAAGATCAAAACAAATCCTTAAATTTTCATGAAGAACATCAAAGCTCAATTAACCTCTAACTAGGTTAATTTCTCAGTCAAAGTTTCAATCATAATTAAAGTCAAAAGTCAACCCTATTACACATAAACTTTGACTAATCATAACTTTCACTCCCGATATCGAAAAATTACAAACTTTATGGATACAGAAAGCTATTAACATAACCTACAAGTTTTCAGAAGACCATTTTATCAAATTTTGCCTAAATCAAAAGTCAACTTTCAAAGGCCAAAAAGTCAACTATTTCACAATTTTTCATATTTTCACTCTTTCTCTTTTTAGTCATGATTTTCAACTTAATTTCAATCAACTCATCCACTTAATTTCATAAACCATACCAATCCACTCAAAACCCCAAAGATATCAAAATCAGATCATTTCTTTTCTTCTCAATATTCTTTAAATTTTAAGTCATCTCTTATACAAGACATACACAAAGCACTCCTTCAATTTCATTTTCATAATTCAAATTTTCACTCAAAGATCGGGGTCCAACATTGTATGTTTAATAAGTTGGATCAAGGCATAGTTTAATTTTATGCATGCTAGCTTTCTTAAAAATTAACTTAATTTCGGCAGACTTGATTTTGATCTTGACGCTCTTGTTATTATGTTGTCTATACTAATTTTGAATCAATGCATTAACAAGAAGATTTTTCATGTCATGTTTGTTTTGAACGCATCTATCTTTGTTTGATGAGTCATAATTTTCAAATCTTAGAAATGATTCGTTTTCAATGATTAAAAACAATCTAAGGATTTAGTGAAAACCTTTACAATTAGTCTTTAATTATTCTGAACTTTTTACTCAAAATTTCCTAGCAATTTCTCTCTTGAAAACTTTTAGCTTTATTTTAATTTTCTGAACTTAAATCACGTCTTCTTTTCTTTTTTTGTTTACTTTTAATGCAAGCAAACAAATCCCCCAATCTTGTCCTATTGCGTCATGTAATCTAGCATTAGTTCATGCATAACATTCACAGATACTTTGCTTAAAAGTAAAAAAATCTTCCTTATGTTTTGATCTCTGTGGGATGATACCATTGCTTCACTATAATGCAAATCAACTTAAGTAGGGGATTAAACTTGTAAGATAATGACAATATATCAAACTTTTGGCACCATTGTCTGTAACATCCCACCCTCAATTGGAAGGGTAAAATAGTATATTTGACATAGGATGGAATAGATTTGGAGTGCATAGGACTGTTCATGCATAATAGGATTGGTCCACAGTCACATTTGTGCACATAAAATTACTGTGCATGCATACATGATATTCCCGGTTTGCGTGCCTAAGACAATTTTATTGGGATTAACGTGGTTAATGGGTTTAAAAAAATTATTCTGAGTGCGCCATAAATTGTTTTCTATTTTAAGGGATTTTTAAAAATTGTTCTGGATTTTTCCGGAGAAAATTCCCGAACCGGAAAAAAAAATCGCCAATTGGCGAACCGGTTGAATTTCTACTGTTATTTGATCTTAAAACTCTTGCATATTTTGGTGGGACCTTAAAGTAGACCCTTAAACCATGTAGTAACCGAAATTGTGGGTGTATAAGTTGGATATTTATTGATTAAAGTGATTAAAGTATAATAGTTGAAATCTTTGACTTTTCTTATTAGTTTTGAACAAATCTCATCTTGCCACATGTTTCCCTACCTTTTAAATTTCGGTGATGTTGTCTTAAAAGAAGATAGATAGAAGGAATTATTTTGTTTACACTTCTCCATAACCGAAACTTGGTTAATGTTGGATTGGATTAAAGAATTAGAATAGTATTAAGTTGACTTTTCTTTTTAAAACCATAAACCAATCAATTTTTGCCAACATCTCCTCTCTCTCCCACGGTTAAGCCTTTAGATAAGAAGGAATTGATTTGTTTGGTGAAATGCCTTTCTCTCATAAAATCCCTTTATTACCTATCCATCGATTTTCATCTTCTTCATCAAACCTTCCTCCAAACTTCAAGCCTTCTTCTTCTAGACACCAAGTTTCTTACTTATCATGGAGGGCTTTCACTTGCATGAGGTTAGAAAAAGGGGTTAGCAATTGTTAGGAAAGAATTGAAGAGAAGAGAAGGTTGGAAAAGCTAATAGGTAAGTGTTTAAATTAAGCTTTGAATGGTGTTTTCAATGATGCTTAAGTATGACTTTATGAATCATAGTAGGTAGAAACATTGAATGGGATGTTTGGTGCCTTTATTATGCTTATGGATGCATTAAATTGATGTATATTATGGCTTGAATTAATGGGTATAAGGTTAGGGTTAGTTATGATTTGAAAGTAGGATAAGTGATAATTGGTTCGAACTTGATTGGAATGGCATATTGATAATTGATTTTACTTGGAAATGAAGAATTGAGTGCTGCCAATTTTTGGCTATTAGCCCTAGTGAATGTATGAATGGTATAAGAACTGATTTGTGTTCCTTTGGATGTTTAATGATGTGTTAAAGGCATTGGAAATGATAGAAACTAAGATTGGACCAAATCTGGAAATTTAGGGTTTTAATCGATTGTACTGTTTTGATCAAACTCATTGTATAGGAATGCAAATGAGGTGAAGTTTGTGGCCACTTAAACTTTGGGATGTTAGCTACATTTTTGTGTGAAATAGGTACTGTCCAATTTTAGCTTTAAGAGGGTGTAATTTGTCTTGGAAAGTTACTGCTATTGACTGGAATGAACAGTATCCGAAATCATACCCTATAGTTTTGCTAATTTTTATAAATTAATTGAGAAGGAATTAGGACAAATGGACTAAATGAAAGTTGAAGCCTATTAAGTTATCTTTCCAATGCAACTGATTTTGCAATTTTTCTATATGTCTATTAGGAGTTATGGACTGATGATTGTTGGCTGTTTTTATGCATTGAATGAAACCTAGCTGGAATGTCAAATTTGGTGTACATTCAGATTAGGAGGAATTTTAGTAATTTTTGTGCATTGAATTGGTGTTGGAAATCTACTGAAAAGTTTTATATGACACATTCTTCTTGAAAATGGTGTATGGCATATAATTTCTGGAAATCAGATGTGGGAGTTATGGATTTTCACAATTTGAACCTACATTGTGATGTTAATTGCTGATTAGGTCAGAAACTTGCATAACAGATTTGACACTGTTAGAGGCTGAATTGGAGTCTGGTTATTTCATGAAGAATTGAAGTTTGAGATTTTATATTTTCAGGGATATAAAGTGGTAATTTGTTTGACTTGTATACAGGAGATATGATTGATAGAAAGTTATCGCTCAAATTGAGTGATTTCGTGGACAACAACCTTGAGTGAATTATTTGACCTAGTTAGCAAGGGAATTGAAATTTGGGTTGTTTCATGAAAGTTGTAGATAACATTGTGATCTTGATGAGAATATTTATTGTATAATTTTTTTGACTGCATAGAATGAAAGATAGCGAATTTCCAATGACTGTTCTGTTTTAGGAAGTGAATGTGTGGGCAGTAGCTTACATTGGATGTTTGGCACCCTTAGGGGTGAAATTGATTTTTCTGGACTAAAGGAAACTTGTAGAGGGTTTCATTACCTTTCCAATGAGATATGGTTTGCTTTTTTCTAAATTGTGTAGAATAAGTTATGATTTATTGAATTTCAGTTAAAGGAAAGGGAAAAAGAGTAGGAAATAAGGGCAATATATATATATATTAATTGTTGAATTTTGGTTTCTTTCGTGAATAACTTTTCCGTCCGACATCCGATTGACCTGATTCTTGAGGCATCGGATTTTTAGAATATTGAATTTCCTTTTCTGAGAGATTGGAAATTTTTGGACGGAAAATTGAAATGGGTCCGGGTAAAAGTCTGTGTAATCACTGTTTTGTTTAATTGGGGACCTATAGAAGTCCGATTTGCACACCGTCAGCACTAATAAGTTTCTAATTTTTGGATAGATTTTTTTGATGGAAAAAAATGGGATTAGGGTCGGGAATTCATGAACATGCATATTTTTACCTACACGTGCATCAATAATTCATTCGGATTGAATCGTTAGTAATAGTTACCTTCTCTGATGCTTAGGCACAACTGGAGCGTCGATCGACCGACGTGACAAAGACTTTCTGACAATAGCTCAGAAATAAGATGTGAGTAACCTAGTTGGTTATCCCGATCTACGTGTTTACTGTGACTTGATTGCCCTACGGGGATTACGTGGATTATATATGGCTTTTATTGACTGTGAATTGGGCATTAGACAACTGTGTAATTGGACTGTACATTCGGACTGACCCATGGACTGTGATATATTATATTGACTTCTATTGGGCATGTGCATTCATGCACAAATGCATTAAACTGCTAAAAGGAAAATTGTGAACCGAGACGCCACTGATACTGAACCGAGCCTAGAGCTCGACATACTGAAACGAGCCTCGAGCTCGAAGGGAGATAATTCTCCCCAGACGCGTCTACACTGAATACTGTTTATGCGCTCGGTCACAATACTGTAATAAAACTGAAAAAAAGAGTCACATATGCATTGCATCATTACTGGACTGAATATCTGAAATGGATAATTATTGTATTTGCTTGACTTCGTGATCAGATTGTAAATGGATGACTACCGTCTTGATCGCTATACCGACCGTGGATCTTTATTATTCTCAGAATTAAATATTGATCGTAATAGGAACTATGAATATTGACTGTATTAGTAGTACTAAGACTGTCTTATTACTGTAATTTGTTATGTGATGCATGAATTGGGAGAACCATCGATGATGGTTTCTCATTGAGTTCGCAAACTCATCCAAAATTGCAATCTATTTTTCAGGATTTGAAGAGTACCCCGTTCGACGCGGGAGTATGTCTACTGTAGGCAAGTGAAGGATAGAGGTCGGGATCAGTTCGTGTCTGTATTAGTGTCTTACCAAATTATGTTCCGCAATCAATGTATAACAATGCTTTGTATTTAGACTAAGCCCATTGTGGTGTTATTGTTTTTACACATTGACAATTGCATTATTGTTGCCTGACTGTAATGAGTGTTGATTGTTTGTAATAACTGGAAATAGTTTATTGTGCTCATGGGTTTAAATTACTTACTGTTTTTACCGTTGTTTATACCGGGCCAATGTATGTTATAAAAAAAGTATACCAAGTTTTACCGACCGACTGATGTAGTACGCCACCCTCGTGGGGCACGGACTCGGATATCACCAACGATATCAGGTTCGGGTCACTCGGGAGTGGGGTGTTACATTGTCAGGAATCAAAGTGTTGATTTTTAGCTTTCTTTTATAGTTTGCATGTTATTTTCCTCTCTTTTTGGGATTTGGTGCATTTAACCTTTTATTTTGAAGGTTGTATGTCCCAATCATCCGAAAAGCAACTCTCAGATCAAAAACAAGCTGACTTAGACCAATTCTATATAGATTTGTTGATCAACTTCACACGAACACCTACCCATACACTGCTACACAATCCCATCGTCCTTGAGCAGTGCCATTCATTAAATCAACTTTTCTAACCAAACTTTAATAAGAAGTTACTTTTCACACGTGCACAGCCCGCCCATCACCATCCAGCATTTACATTGATCCCAATGCATCTGGTTCATCTTCATGTCCTGTTCCTGACATCACTCACACTTGTCATTATCAAGAAGATATGACAGTTGCACAACAAAGGACTTTAAAGGAGCTTGCCGCTCCTAACTTGGAGAACCATCCTTTTTGTATTAATGTTGAGAATGTTAACCTTGAGCTAAAACCTAGTTTTATCCATTTGCTTCTTTGTTTTAACGATCTTGCAAGTGAAGATCCATATGCTTATCTTAAAAAGTTCCACATGATTTGCAATGGAATGAAGTCAAGCTGAAAGCTTTCCCTTTCTCTTTGAAGGGGGGTGATGGGCTAAGGAGTGGTTGTTCTCAATCCCATCTGGTTCTATAAGGATGTGGAATGACCTTAATAGAATTTTATTGGAGAAGTACTTCCCATCCTCAAAAGTTGCCAACATTAGGACGGAGATATGTAGGATAAGACAAGCTCATGGTGAATCATTGTCTGAGTATTGGGAGAGGTTCGAGAAGCTCTGCAATCAATGTCCCCACCACTAAATTTTTGACTAACTACTCTTTCAATATTACTACGATGGGTTAACTCCCCAAAATAGGAGTATTATTGATATAACTAGTGATGGAGCTTTGGTGAACAAAACATTCGAGGCAATAAGGCATTTAATCTCTGATATGGCTGAAAATTCTAAGCAATTTGGCACACAAGCTGATCATAGATGTGTGAATGAGGTATGTGTCTCTAACCTAGAGAACAAGGTTAATGAGCTTACTTCTATGATGTGATCCTTCATGAGTGGAGATATGCAAGCTATTGTCTATTCTATTTGTTCCATGCATCGTCATAATGCTAATAGATGTCCTACTATGCAAGATGATTCTACTGACCATATGAACGTATTTGGTGGTGTTTTTAATGCTAACCCGCAAAGAAAGTATGATCCCTACTCTCAAACCTACAATCTAGGATGGAGAGATCACCCCAACCTTCATTATGGGAATCCTCAGCAACCATGTAGCCGAATTAATCAAGAGCACCTAACCCCCTTGGGTTTCAACCACAATTGAACTTTCCTAAACCTATGCTGCCACCTTCTAATCCTTCTTTGAATGAGGTTATGGATATGATGAAAACTATGGAATCTAACACCTTATCCATGCAGCAAAATTTTTTGTCTTTTCAATAGGACTATAAATCTTTTCAGCAAGAGACAAAGTCATGCATCCAAAATCTTGAGAGGCAAATGGGACAGTTGGCCTCTAACCTTGGAAAAATGGAGGCCCAAAATTTTGGAAAATTTTCGTCCTAAAGGTTGCAAAGCAAGGAAAATGTTTTTGCACTTAAGCTAAGAAGTGGGAAGGAGATTAGAGACAAAGTGATTATTTTCGATAAGGAGGATGAGTTGGAGGCTGAAAATAACAACCCAAAATTGATAGCACCACCCTCTAACCTCAAGGGTGTCGAACTGTCTTCTCAACCCAAGCAACCAACTTATGCTTCTAAGGTATCTCCTAACCTTGTTGATTCCACTAATAAGCTAACTCTACGTTTCCCTTTGAGTTCTAACAGGAAAAGGAAGGAGGATAAGGAGAAAGAAATATTAGAGTTGTTTAAAAAGGTGGAGATCAACATTCCTTTGCTGGACGCAATAAGACATGTGCCCAAGTATGCAAAATTTCTCCTTAAGCAAAATTTCTTAAGGAGAAGTGCACCACTAAGAGAGCCAACAAGGTCAGAAATGGAGAGATAGTTGGCTTGGGAGAGAATGTAAGTGCTATTCTCCAAAAGAAATTACCTATTAAACAAGGAGACCTAGGTGTGTTTTATATCCCTTGTTTCATTTGTAATATGTGCTTTGATAAGGCTATGTATGACTTAGGAGCTTCAATTAGTGTGAAGCCGAAATCCACCTTTGATTCTCTTAATATTGGTTCTTTGAAAAGCACTTCTATTATCATTCAACTTGCTAATAGTTCTTTTGTCTATCCTTTGGGTTGTTTGGAAGATGTGTTAGTTAAAGTTGATAGTTTGGTTTTCCCTTATAATTTCTATATCATTAAGACATGTGATGATCTCCCTTACACACATTCACCTCTTCTACTTGGGAGACCATTTTTTAGAATTACTAAGACTGTGATTAATTGTGATGATTGCACTTTATCTATAAGGACTTATGATGAACATGTCTTGTTTAATTTTAATGAGGTAAAGAAATATTATGATGATGTGCATGAATCATATAACTTAGATATCACTGGTCTGTTGGTGGACAAATTTTGTGCTTATGGTGATGATGATGACGTTAATATTGCTCTTATGCATTCCTTCTTCTCATTTTTTGATGTTAATGCCAATGATGCCATGATTTTTGAACCTTATGTGATTGATGCTATTATGGCATTGCAGTCTTCTTATATGATGCCAAAATTGGATGTGTTTGCTAATTTACCTCTTTCCCATAAGAAAGTCTTACCTTTTGTGTTGTATGCTCTTAAGTTAGAATGGAAACCTTTGGTTGATCATTTGAAGTATGCTTTTTTTGGATCTAACGATACTCTTCCAGTGATTATTGCAAAGAATCTAACAACTATGTAGGAGGAAAGATTGTTGCATATCTTAAAGGACCACAAGGCTGCCATTGGATGGACTTCAGCTAACATCAAAGGGATTTGTCCTTCTATATCTATGCAACACATACTTTTAGAGGATAATTCCAAGCTTTTGAGGGAGATGCAAAGATAGCTCAATCTTCCCATGATGGAGGTGGTGAAGGCTGAAATTTTGAAGCTTTTAGATGCAAGTGTCATAAACCCTATCTCTAATAGCAAATGGGTAAGTCTATCCATGTGGTTCCTAAAAAGATGGGCATTACAGTGGCGAAGAATGCTGAGAATGAGTTGGTGCCCACATGCCTGCAAAATGGTTAACAAATGTGTATTGATTATAGGAAGTTAAACTTGGCGACAAAAAAGGACCATTTTTCTTTTCCTTTCATAGCTAATAAGTCTTTCTATTATTTCCTTGATGGATATAGTGGATATAATCAAATTTTTATTGCCCATGAGGATAAAAAAAAACTACCTTTACCTATCCATTTAGTACATATGCTTATAGAAAAATGCCCTTTGGTTTATGCAATGCACCTGCTACTTTTCAAATATGAATGATGAGCATATTTTTTGATTATGTAGAGAGGATCATTGAAGTTTTTATGGATTATTTTACTATCTATGGTGATTCCATTAATCATTGTTTAGGAAACTTGTCTCTGATCTTGAAAAGATGCACGAATACTAACCTTATTTTGAATTATGAAAAATATCATTTTTATGGTAGAATAAGGGAAAGTTCTAAGGCCTGTGATTTTTGAACATGGCATAGAGTTTGATAAAGCTAAGATAGATATTATCTTGTCTTTACCTTACCCCTCCTCTATGAGGATGTTCAATCTCTTGTCTCTAATCTTGAAAAGATGCATGAATACTAACTTTGTTGAACTATGAAAAATGTCATTTTATGGTAGAACAAAGGATAGTTTTAAGGCATGTAATTTTTTAACGTGGCTTGGAGGTTGATAAAGCTAAGATAGATATTATCTTTTCCTTACCTTATCCCTCCTCTATAAGGGATGTTCAATCTTTTCTTAGACATGCAAGTTTCTATCGCAAGTTTATCAAGGATTTTAGCAAAGTAGTCACACCCCCATGCAAGTTGTTAGCCAAATATGTTGAGTTCATCTTCTCTCACAAATGCAAGGATGCATTTGACTTGTTGAAAAATAAGTTGGCAATGGCATCCATCATCCAACCACCTAACTGGGAGCTTCCTTTTAAGATTATATATGATGCCATTGACTATGTAATTGGAGTTATTCTTGGGCAATGTATAGGGAAGTTTTTGCATGTGAATGCTTATGCTTCTAGGACATTGGATGAGGCTCAGTGCAATTACCGTATCACTGAGAAGGAATTGTTTAATGTTACGTTTACTCTTGAAAAGTTTCAGTCATACTTGGCAAAAAAGTTGTTGTTTTCACTAATCATGCAACTCTTAGGTATCTTTTAAAGAAAATGGAATCCAAGCCGCGGCTTACCAAATAAGTTTTGCTCCTACAACAGTTTGACCTTGAGATTAAGTACAAAAAGGGAGCTAAGAACCTTGTTGTTAATCACTTAAGCTGACTCAATGACAAGGGAGTTGATGTTGTTCCTGTCAAGGAGACCTTTCCTATTGAATAGTTGTATGTCGTCCTCCATGCTACTCCTCAACCATGGTATGCTGATTTAGTTAACTTTTTGGTTACAAATGAGTTACCCTCAGGTATGTCTAAATCTCAAAGAGATAATTTTTTTTCTAATGCTAAGTATTATTATTGGGATAATCCATATTTGTGATAGTTCTATGTTGATCAAGTTATTAGGAGATATATGCCACAAGATGAGTTTAATTCAATACTTGCTTTTTGTCATACTTATTCTTGTGGTGGTCATTTAGGTGCCAAGTGTGTATCATACGGTGCTTTATTGTGGTTTCATTTGGCCTTCATTATTTAAAGATACATTCCACTTCTATAAATCATGAGAAAGATGTTAAAGAACTGGTAACATAACTCAGAGAAATCAGATGCTGCAAACTACTTTGATTTTTAGTGAGATATTTGTTGATTGATGTATTGATTTCATGGGTTCTTATCCCTCTTCTTATGTCTATCTTTATATCTTGCTTATTGTGGATTATGTATCTAAATGGATTGAGGCTATTCCTATTAGAACTAATGATACTAAGGTTGTTGTTGGACTTGTTAAGGCTAACATTTTTGACATGTTTGGCATTCCCAAAACAATAATCAGTGATAGGGGATCCACTTTCTTAATCGATCCTTTGAGGACATGTAGAACTAGCATAGCATACCATCCTCAAACAAATGGCCAAGTTGAAGTTTCTAACCGTGAGATTCAATCTATCTTGGAGAAGACAGTGCAACCGAATCGAAAAGATTGGAGTTTTAGATTGGGAGATGTATTGTAGGCTTATAGAATAGCTTACAAGACTCCTTTAGGAATTTCACCCTTTAGGATGGTTTATGGGAAAGCTTGTCACCTTCTAGTAGAATTTGAGCACAAAGCATTTTGGACCAATAAGTAATGTAACTTGAACTATGATGAGGCTGGAAATTTTAGGAAATTATAATTGCAAGAGTTGGAGGAGATAAAGAATGACACCTACGATAACTTGAGGATTTTCAAGGAGAAGTCGAAGGCAGTTTATGACAAGATGATTAGTAGGAAGGAGTCTCATATCGGTTAGAAAGTTCTTCTCTACCAGTCACGCCTTTTCCTCTTCCTAGATAAACTTCGATCTCATTAGGTTATTTTTTGCATTAAATTTTTTATTTTTAGCTGGTTATTGGTTTGGATATTTTCTTGATTTTCATGTTTTAATGTGTCACACCTTCGCTCTTGCTTGAACTTGAAGGTTTTCACTTGTACTTGCATACTTTATTCCAAAAACCCATAAACATTGAAAAAAATCAAAAAAATTTAAAAAGATTTTATATTTTTGCATGTTTTGCACCCTAAGTGTTTGGTTGTCTTTTTATCTCCCAACGATTGATAAGAATAAGAATGTTATAGATGAGAATTAATATATGATTTTTAAATCATAAATTTGATGAATGTATTTTTATGTAAGTTCTGAGCATGATGGTATTTGGATTGACCTTGAAACTACATTATGTTGACTTAATATATGATTGTCCCATGTGAGTTTTTGAACCTTCAACATATCTCTTTCATGTGTGATTTCATTCAATGCTTTCTATCTCTAAAACTTGCTTCATATCTTGTTAAGACTACATTTGTGCATGCATTACATAAACATGATAAAGGCCCCTAGTATTTTAATCCACTTAACCAAAAAGCCAACCTAAAGCTTGTTGACTACTAGTCAGCCCATTAAAACTTATTAAATGTTCTTTTCTTTTTCCATGTTTAACATAGCCTGTTATTGTTTCACTTATTTGTCTAACCCTTATAAAAACTTAAAGAGGTTGTGCATGCTTGGTTTTTTCTGATATATGGCTTGTTTTGTGTTTAATTATTAAGGGAGAGTATTCAACAAAAACAAAAACAAAAAGGATTGAGGCTGAGAATAAAATAAAAGAAAAGGATTCCCCACAAGATTTTCTTGTTCAATATTATTAGGATTGAAATTTCAAATGAAAAGTTTAGTTGTGCTTGATTGTTTGATATTATGCATGGTGCGTGAAATTTATGTCATTGATTATTTTTATGTTCTGCTTTCTTTGATATTTAATATTTTCTTTACCTTTCTTTTACCTCACCCCTAGCCCAACCAAGTTACATCCTTATTAAGACCTTTTGATTTGTGTTGTGCATATATATTTAGTACCGCATTCAAGATTGAAGAGCAAATATATGGTAGAGCATTGCATTGTTTGAATTTATGAGAGTTAAACACATATGAGCCTTAAACACTTTGTGTTGGATCCCGTTTCCGGAACCCAACTTCTTACACTGAACACTCATAACCACTCTTGAAGCGGAATGAAAATCGAAAACCAAAGCGATTGAAACGAAACAAATGCGAAGCTAAAAGGATCGAATACAAATGAAATCAATGATTCAAATCGAACGTAAATGTGGAAACATATACGAAGCGATTTTGAATCGGATTATCGAATAACAAACCAGCAAAACAGATACGGATCGAATCTAATTGGGAATCAAAACATGCAAATGAAAAGAAATCAAATAGCATTACAAGTGTCCGACATCTGGGAATAATTATCTTAAGGAAGCGTTGCGTTGGATACCTTATACTTGACCTATACAAACCGGTATTATTTTTTTTTGTTTTTCTCTTTTCCATCTGACACATCTTTTCAAATCTCATATTAATCAAAGCAATGTAATCTCCCCTTTGGAAATTTCATCCTTAATCAGACTCAATTTACTCGGCATCTCTTAATCATGCATATTTCAATATCATCTTTAACAAAAATCTTATTCTCACATTAAAATTTGTACACTAATACACGTATCCATATGCTATCTTATAAAAATCGGGCAGCATAACGGCTGCACAAGAACAAAACCCAAACCTGCAAGGTATGAAAAACTCACTTCTATAACTTTCAACCAATCACACATACATCATATCTACCGGATCCTCCGTTTGGGATCTCAGCAAACACAATCTTATTTCTAATTCTTTTTCCAGTCATTTTTCATATCCAATTCATATTCATCACATTCAAACTCATATACAATTTTCATTAACTCATATACAAAAATAATGCTTCCATCAAACCTAAAACCAATCGCATTTAGAAACCATCACAAATTATATCCCATCGTCAAACACATTTATCCATATCTATATATATATCTATGCCAATTACATTCATAACTCAATTCAATTTGTGTACAAAACCAATTTGCACACTCCATATCCATACACATTTTCCAATTCCACAACTCAAATTCTTATACAAAATTATAATCCAAAATACATCATGAACTAACTGCTTACAATACTCTAATGGCATTTCAAGCCATACCCTAATACCAATACTCATAAACTAAAATACACAATTTACAAACACATGCACAAATACTGATTTCTTGACGTCTTTCATCCGATCTCCTACTCGAATACCTGGAGATGGGGATGAAAGGGGGGTGAGCTCGGAAGCTCGTTGATAACATGTTCATCTATCAAATGATAAGAAAAAATATTTTTAAACCTTAATTTTAGTTGATCGAAAACAGCGAAGGTTTATTTCTCAAAAACTTCACAATTTCAAAATCTTTCATAAACATTTACAAACAGTTTTGCATGACTCTCATAGTTGAAAATCCCAATTTCTCATTTGTCGAAATTTCAAACCATTGACAACATGAAATGCATCACATATAAATGCAGCACATTCTAAACAAAGCAAAACACTTAACACATCAAACGGTTTGGGTCGGTCCATAAAACAGGAAGTACTGCACATTTCCGCAAAGTGGTCCTGTGCAGCTATGAACACATGGGGAGCCCGAAAACGAAGCTCCTATGCCACTAGCGGGTAGCCGGAAGAAGGCTTTTAAAAATGAGACTAGTGCACTGACTCCACATGAGGGACCTAACCAAACCCATGTAACACGTAATAATGCTTGAAAGATAATTTACCCGAAGGCATATATCGAATTTGTACTTTTCATGTCATCTCACTTTCAACATAATGTCTATAATTCACAATATCACACAAGTTCACATTATCAAATTATCAATCAATTTAACACAATGAAATCACATGAGTATTTCAAATCTATCAATTTATTCAAGAATCCATTGAATAAACAATTTAAGTCAATTATGGAAACTTATCCAAACCATTGTAGATTTTTTTTCGTAAATCATTTGGAAACAATGACTTTAACGATTTATAAATCATTCTAAAACAATTGATTCAATCATTTGTAAAACAATAGTTTATAAAACTAACACTTATAGTTAGCCTATAATTTGAAAGATAACCACATTACCCACCTCTTATCCATGCTTGGAGTTGAATAGAGCTTCTATTTCTCCAATCCTTTCTTGAATTTGCCCCAATTCAAATCACAACCCTAATTAAGTCAACCATCCAAAATTAAACATAACCCAATGCATAATCACTAAAATTAACTTCATAATTAACAAACCCATATCCATCTTAAGCCAAAACAACCAAAAACTCACTAAAAACTCAAAGATCAAAACTTAGCTCTTACCTTTATCTTCTTAAATTTCGAAAATTGCTTGGCTCAAGATGAAACTCTCTTCTCCTACCCTCTTTTTCCTTCATGAATCAATGAAAAACCAAGCTTGAAACCCTAAAAAATCCAAAACCCTATCTCTTCTTCCTCCTCTCCTTCTTCTCCACGATATCTCCCTCTTCTCTCCTCTCTCTTTATTTTCTTTCTTTCATTTTCGTGTATTGTAGCCTTCAAAATGACAACTACTCTCTTAAATATGCCATGTCATTAAAAATGGGTGACTAATGACCATAATACCCCTCCATGTTAGGCTAAACTCTTAAGTCTTTAAGTGGACTTCCAAAACTACCCCTAAAATTTATCCTACTTTAGGACATTGTTTTCACCCTCAAAAAGAAGGAATTAGTCAAAACTTCCTTCTATAGAATTGTTTCTCTATGTCTTAATTTCATAATGCCTCAAAAATCATCCAATTCGGAGCACTACATCAAAAGTTATAGTCTAAACATGTCGGACATATCATCCTACTAACACATTTTCTAGCAATTCATTTCCTTCCACAAATAGACATTCTTAAAAGCTAAATTGAATTTTAATTTTTTCATATGACTTGTAGCCCCATGTCTTAATTTTATTTACCCTCAAACATCGCTTCAATCGAGTCTCCACAGATCCTGAATTTCACAAAATACTAAACTATGTTCAGAAACTTTCCTGTCTCACTTTGATTCAAATAATCTTGCTCAATTAAATCTCTAAAAATTCATAATTTTCCATAAAAATGAAATTAATTGTCTTAGAAATCCAACGCTTCGAGAACCAAGTTATTCGGATGTCGGACGGAAAAGATATAAGCAAATGATTTGACAAAGTCGGATGAGGAAGGAAATTAGCAAGATCCGAATGAAACAAATCATTCCGATTATCATATGATTCAATCAAACTCTTTCAATTCAACTCCAATTGATACAAATTTTCATGGAGAGAAGGATACATGTGTTAGGAATTCAATGCTTCAAGAATTGCCTCAATCCGAGGTTGGATGAGTGAGTTATGATCAAAACAATTCAACATGTTCAAACCCTAAATTGATTTGAAACTCTTTTGACGCAAATGCTATAACTTTCAATCTAGAGATCAAATTGCTTTCGTTCTTGGACCATTTGAAATTGTACTTCGAGATCTACAACTCGTATGAAGACTAAAAAGTCCGATTCAGCCTCTAAAATGGTCTAAATCACGTTTTTCACCAGTTAACCCGTGGCTGTCCGTTTAACGGACACATACGGCCCAAAATGTATCAAACCATCCGAGAATATCCGTGAAACGGACATCCATGTCCATCTAACAGACATGAGCAAAGGAAGGGGTCCTTTTAACCCAAGGCTGTCCGTTAAACGGACTTCCATGTCCGTTTAACAGACATGCGATTTCAAAAACCCCCTTCAAACCTTTTTCCAATGCTTCTTACATCCAAACTAACATCATATACACTTATAATCTTCACGTATTTACTTATTCAAATGCCTAACTCTTCATAATAATCGAAACAACTAATTCAATATCACAATCTTCTCAAAACTCAACTAAATTGGTTCATCAAAACCTCAAATTTCAAACATTCATCAAAGTTGTCACTGATATAAATCTTATATAACATCATAACTTGTATCAACTATAACTCTTAACTCCGATCTCAAAAACTTGCATACTTGGTATCATTGGAAAGATGGATGAACAAACTACAACTTCGAAGAAGGTAACTTTGGTCAATTCTATTTCAATCATTCCTGAAATGCCCTTGAATCAACATATACATTTAACATTCATCCTAACTTCACTTTCTTAATTACACATCATTTATAACAATGCAACTATCATTTGGAATTTATCCAAATCTCAGCCTCAATTCATATGATTTCTTACATTTAATAGCATTATGTCATTCACCAAGTTCCCCTCTTGCTTTTGCATAAGATCTCACATATATCACCCTAGTTCTTACTTAAGGATCCTCAACACATTATCCTTACATAAACCCATATCTCATTAAGACACAAATAACATTTATAACACAATTTATACACCAACACATTCATTTACTTTCATATTCACATTTCTAATTTCCACTCAAGGTTCGGGGCCCAACACTTTGAATGTTGGGGAGTATAACAATGAGAGGACCTATTGTTTTAACAAGGTGTAGTTTTCCTCTAAGTCTTATATGCTATCTTACTTGTTTCTTACATTTAGAGTAAGTTTATTAATTTTATTGATTGAACGTCATATGTTCCTTTTCATCTATAATGCTTATGCTTCTTGATGTTTTTGGGAGTTGGGAGAAAAGTTATAACACTTAAGAAAAGTTTCCCCACAGTTACATACACATTTTCCTTTACTTTTGCATCCACACTAACTTTTTGCATGTCACGACTTTTCCTTAGTATATTTCTTTTATCTTTCTTTCTTTTTCCTTACTTGAGGACAAGCAAGAGGTAATTCTGGGGGAATTTTATGCACTCATATTTTCTTATTTTTTATATTTTCTTATTTTTTATACTCTTACACTTAGTTTTTATTCTCATTTGATGTCTAAATCACGTGACTTACGTTAATTTTATCATTTCAAGTGTTTTAGGTATCAAGTGAGGAAAATTATGCTAAGCAAGAAGATTTAGGACTTTTAGATGTCATTTTCAGAATAAGGATGTCAAAATACCCCAAGGTGACTAAAGTTGCAAAAATCCTAATCCTATTAGGATTAGGATTCCCCAAATCCTAATGTAATTAAGATTTCCTGTTTAGGAGAAAATCTAACAAAATGAGAATCAGGAGCTAAACCTGGCAAGGGATGGTGAAATCCTAATCCTTAAGGGTGTTCATGGTAGGGTAACCTGATCCCTTCATAACTAATTTGAACCTGAACCTGAGCGTCAGGTTCGGCAATTTCACAAACCTGAACCTGAACTTGAACCTAATGAACTTATAGGATCGATTAATATATTTTCAAGTTCAGTTCTCAAGGTAATCAAAACCTATTCATATCAATATATATGACAAAAAATTATAAAAATATTTGGTGAAAACAAGTACAAATTATTCATAAAAGTATGCATATAAAATCCGTCAAAAATTAATCCACTATGTTAAACCCAAACAAAGTAAAAATAAGCCAAACAATGTCTTATAAAAGATCCATACTAAAAAAAGAGAGAGATAAATTATTAAAAACTTATTCTTCAAATAGGATGGTAGGATGATCCACTGTTACACATGAAGCCACATCTGTAGAAAATAAAGAATAAAAAGAGTTAGACTCGTTATTTTTTTTAATTGAAAAAATAATTTTTTATTTATTTGTTTATTAAAACAAGGTAAAGTAAATTATATTACCTGATTTAATTTTCTCAAGTTCTTCAAGTCTCTCTTCCACATAAAGAGAAGCTTATGATTTTCTCAACCAATCTTGTCCACAAACAAGAGCCTCCACCATCTTTGGAATAAGAGAGCTACAAAATGAATCAAGCACTCGACCTCCTGTACTAAAATTCGACTCATATGCAACAGTAGATATAAGTATAGCTAAAACATCTCGAGCCATTGAAGTAAGCACTGGATCCTTGTCAACTTCCATATCACTTGAAGCTTGAGATTGGACACTTGATTGTGTAACAGGAAAAGACATAGAGGATCGGTAAAAGTCAAACATCAAATCTAAAGTAATTTTTACTTTCCTACATAGCTGCTCAGATTTGACATCATCATATGCTTTACCAATCAAAAAGTTCACATACTTCAATTTGCAACGTGGATCGAGAACGGCAGCAATAATCAACATGTAGTTGATATTAACATCTCCCCAATACTTATCATGCTTCTTCTTCTTCCTCAAAGCCATGTTCCTTACACTAAAATCACCAAGTACACATCTCTTTGATGTGTTACACAAATTTTGTAATTTTTTTAATGATCAACCTTTTTATTCAATTACTTTCTAATAACATTTAAAACTTCATATATATTTAGATAATCAATTAGGTGGTAAAGATTTATGGTACGTAAGTAGAACACCTGACTCTTATGTCTCATAACATATAAAGCTTGCAAGAAATAGAAATGATCACAAGTAACCGGTTAAAAACACTTAGGTTATTTCTTAAAATTAAAAATTAAAATACCTGAAATGCAACAAATGGAATGCAGTGAGTCAAATAACCGGTAAAAAGCAAAGAAACATCCATCAAGGCAGTCCCCTATAAGAGCCTTGAAATTAATAGATCCCATACAAAAAGAATGCGACTGCTACTCTAAAAACAATTGTAAAACGAGTAACAAGTAGTCCGGTTCTAATTTCTTCAAAATCATAAAATATAGAGGAAACATAACATGGAGGAATCAGACTTGAGGGTATTCTGCCATCTTTGATTTTGATTATGGCATTTTGGAAGGAGAAGATACCAGATTTACAATAAGTTAACAAACATTTTGTGCTTAAACTAGTGACCCAAAGATCAATCACTAAATCATTTTAATCAAAGATGCAACAATCCATATATGCAAACCAATTGCAAACAAATCATATAAAAAAATCCATCATTTGCAAATTAAAGATATTCACCTAAAAACATTCACGAACACAAAGGAAAAGATCTTATCTGCAATGTTCCCCTCTAATAATTGATCTTGACAAATTTGCAACATTCCCCTCTAATAAATGCTCTTCTAGACAAATCTGCAACATTCCCCTTAACATTGAATCATCTTGAAAGTAAGACATTGATCTTCTACATTTTTTAACATTCCCCTCTAAGAAGTGATCTTCTTGACAAATCTACAACTTTCCACTTCCCATTGAACTGTCTTGAGAGTAAGACATTGAGTAGATAAAGCCTATCTTCTACATTTCCAAAGTAAGATCCATCTCCATAAAGCTTTTAACCTATACATTTCCAAATTAAGAAACCATCTCTAGACAACTTGTATAGCAATAAAGAAGATGAGGAAGAGCAACAGCAAGTCACACAGCAGCGATACTAGACTAAAAGTGAATGCACCACATCTAATCACTTGCAACGAACATTACCGCAATAAAAGTAACCTGTTGCAGAGCTACTTATAGATGAATGAAACATAAATCCATCACCACGAACAAATCATAAATCCCAATATCCTATTGTCGTCCACGCCGTATAAACCAGAATTAGAACACAAAAGTAAATAATTAAAATCCCATCAAAAACTCACCTAATAAGTAAAGAACCCAGCCAATGATGAGCTCTCCAATAATTAGGATCCAACCTTACTACCTCCTCACACTCTCTCATAGCCTCCACAAATTTCCCTAAACTCATCAACGCAAATACACCAGTACTGTACAGAAAACTGAAATTTAGAAGTGACACTCTTCCCTACTTCTATGTAAGATACTAAAACATGTGTGAGTGAAAGATAGTTATAGTCCTCAACCACCACTCTTCAAGATACACAGTAAGGTCAACGTACTCCCAATGCAAGCTAACTAGACTGCACCTCCAAGCTCCAGTTGCTAACATTTGAACATAACATAGTCAACTTTCATTTAACTACTCTGCAATCACTATGATAGTGTTTGGTATAAATGAAAAGCAACGAAAGAAGAATTTCTGTAAAGCCGAAGTTATGATGTTTTTCTTTCTTTAAAGTCAAAACAAAATAACTCATTCATTGGGTTATTGGCAGCACAAAATCAGTAAGATATAAGCTTTGAATACTTCCTAAGTTCCTATGTAAAAAACCAATTGAGCAAGTTCAGAAGCAGCTCACTCTGTCTAATAAAATACTAGGCTTAGTGCATTAAGTTCCAACTTAAAGTTGACTAGCCAGTGCTATAGATTTTTACATAAACCGATTAAAGGAGCTAGCTCAGTTCTACCACTTTGAAGGCGAAAAGACAGATCTAAAAGACTTCTACTCTGTATAGTGCATAACGTGTCACAACTTGAAGGTGAAAAGACATCTAAATATATTATATATGCATGGAGCCATGGACGTGTCTACTCTGTAACCTGCATAACGTCTCACCTCACGATCTCAGTTCATCATGTTCACATGTCATCAATTGGTATGGTAATACATTTTTTATGGTTTTGTTTCTTATTTACAAAGCTACGGTAATACTAATACATCCTCAAAGTAATGTTATTTCCACTTACCCTTGATCACCCGAGAGAGAGTCGCTGTAAAGCTCCCTTACCACAGGGTACACACCGGAACACCCGTAGATCATTCCAACACATATCCTACGATAAGGGTGAGCTACGAACAATCACTGTTGTACTTCACATGGCATCATAATAATAAAACATCAGTATAAAATCACAATTTTTTTGAACCAAATTGTTCCTCATTTCATTTCACCAAAATTAGAAGTGTATGCATCTATCAGCGATTACTGTCTATACATCACTCCAAAAACTTAGTACAACATGCTACATAAATAGAGAAAATACATCAGCTCTATCTAGGTTATCCCAAAAATCCCAGCTGACCGACCTGTGAGTCATGACTTCTCTTGCCAACACGATCTACACGGCAGGAAAAGTCCATCTGGAGTTAGGAGTCTACTCTCCGTCCTGAAAAATCATCGATGGTTCACTCAATTCATGTAACAATCAAGCATATCATAGTTATTTCCTAATTTCACATACATCAGAAGTACCACATTTCATTTTCACACGAGGATAAGGAATTTTTACCTTTCACTCAACCAAACAGATTAAAATAAATGCATATAAAATGCGCATATGACACTTTTCCAATTTATTTCGTTGTTGTGACCCAGCGCCTGAACTATCCCAATATGGGCGCATTAATCGTTGAGCCTGAGGCTCTGAATCACTGTGGGGCTCGAAGCCCGAATACGATCATTGAGCTTGTAGCTTTCGGTGGCTGCTCCGGTCACAACTGCCATTATCTGATCATGCATTCATGCATGGAATGCACATGTCATAATTAAGCGGTATATACATCATAATCAATACATGTGTCACAATTTATCACATCTCAAGCAATTAGTTCACAAAATTACATTCAAGTAGCACTTCTATATCATAGCTCCCCAATACATCGGACCTTCTGTTCGGAATCCACAATCAGAAACAATTCTCAAACCCACCATTATTCACCACAGTATTCTAAGCAAATAATAATTGAGAGAACCGTCTAGGTCACTCACCAATAGCTTCCGAGCTAATGCCTGGAAGTCTCGGCAATGTCTGTGGGTTGACGTTCCAAATGCGCCTCTATAAAAATTAAAATACACAAATATTTCTAAGTATACAATCAGAAATGTTTAATAATGCACATGGAGAAATTAAAATGTGTACAATGCATGTTCGTGACATTTCTAGCATTATTCCCAAAATTCTCATCATAAAAATTTTCCTCTAAATTTTAGAAATTCAAAGACACCAAAATCACTCAATTCGGACCTCTATAGGTCCAATTATTGATAAAACACGAACTAGAAAAATAATTACCTGGTCCCCTCACTTTGACCTAATCAATCCATGTCAATTTCATTTCTAAAAATTCACAATTTCACATAGAAATGAAATTAAATATTTCACGAATCCGATGCCTCGAGAATCAGGTCAATCGGAGGTCGGATGGAAAAGTTATTCACAAAAGAATGAAATTAGGTCAAAATAAATAAAAAAATAAAAAAAATAAAAAAATAAAAAAAAAATGGGCTGAGTGCATGTGAGGGCGTCCTTGCCCTCGCGACCTCGCGAGGGCAAGCTTTCCGTTCACCCTCGCGAGGAGCGAGCTTCCGCCTTTCATTTTCATTTTTTTTAAACAATTTTTTTCAAAACCACTTATTTCTTTCTCTCCTTTCACAAAACCTATCTTTTCACACAAGTGTCCAAAAATCACAAATGGGGGCTCATTAGAAAGATCACAGAGAACCGTACAAGTTCCATGAAGGACTCACAAACCAATTTCACCCCTAAGGGTGTCAAAAATGCAATCATAGTTTCTGCCTAATCACAAATTTTCCAAAACAGTGCAACATTTTTCTAAAAATCATATCTTCCCATTCCCTTTGCCAAAAATTTCAAGTTGTATATCAATCGAAAGAGCAAAACATATTCTACAACTTTCATGAATAACTTGGAAGCAAATGCAACCTCTAAACAGGTCAATTTCTCAACCAAATTTTTGCCCAACATATGTCACCCTAACAGTACCACAATCTTCTAAAAATCATAACTCCATATCCCATTGTCCAAAAATTCCATGCTTTATATAAATGAAAAGATCAGAAAACATGATACAATTCCCATGAAGGACTTAGAATCAAATTCCACCTCTAACTAGGTCAAATTCTCCCATGATTGTGGCTGCCCTGTTAAAGATTGTTAAATCAAAATATCACCTAAACCATATCCATACTTTAAAAATCCATAACTTACAATTCTTACATCCAAAATTAGCATATTATAACTCATTACAAAGCTAAGACATTCCTATATAACTTTCCATAAGATCACTTGAGCTAATTTAAACCATAACAGTCCAGAATTAGCTTCAAAGCACAGTAATCACAAAACCCATACTTAGAAACGTTTCACACCCAAAGAACATTAATACATGAATTACCATCTAAAAGTTAACAAGTCATAACTTTCAACCTCAAAATCGAAAAATGTCATACTTAGTGGCGATAGAAATCTAACAAGAAAATCTTCAACTTTCATGAAGATTAATTTCACAAAATCTATCTACTTTATCCTAGAAAAATTCCCCAAAGTTTCAGGTCTTCAATGTTAGAATCATAAACATGGCACTATTCACCCTACACATATTGCCCACTTTCAAGGCAAAATTCAGAACCCTTCAAGCCACAATTGTATAGCACTTCCTTCATAAGAATTCTAACAAAACTTCTCAAGTTTAATTCAAGCTAAACCTCATCTCAATAGCATAACCATATGAAAAGTTATGACCAAAATATTGAAACATATACAAATCCAAATTTCCAGATTCTCAACCTAACTCAATTTCTACCTCTTCCATACCATTTCTAAATCAATTCTCACTCAATTTACTTCATAAATCCACCATAACTAAATTACAACCTCTCCTTGAACATTAGTCCACAAATGGCAGCACACACACACAATCATCTTTCTTGAATAAACACTCATCTGATATCATTAAAATCAATCCAAAACACTTAATTCACCTATACTACATGACATATCATTCATCCTCAATCAATCATAAATCAACCAAGGAAAATAACCTACCCATAGAATCAAAGCACAATCCCATGCAATTAGTTCACATAACACCACAATTAATGCATTTAACTACCAATTGAGAACATAAAACACAACTCTTACCTATCAAGCTTCTAATTCTTCAATTCTTTAACTATACACCAAATCCTCTACTTCTCTTCACCACCCACGTTCACCATCTTCATAAGGGGGAAGGTTTATGCTAGCCCATTTTAGGAGAGTTAAAGGAAGAGAAAGCAAAGTGGAAGGAGGAGGAAAAGATGAGCAAACTCTAAAACACACCAAGAAGAGAAGAAGCTAAGAAGATGAGGGAAAAATCACTCAAGAATCACCTTTCACCCTTTCAAATAAGAAGTATCGTGGAAAGCTTCCAAAAGGTGAGGTTATTTAAATAAAAACTAAGTATAAGACCTAATTAGGCAAGTGACAAGTGTCACTTGCTACATGTCTTGTTTTTAGGCACTTTTTTATTTCCTTTCCAATAACAATGCAATTTCTACTCCAATCTTTCCCCAAAATTCCAATGACTCAAATCAATAATTCCTAAAATCATGTATCTAATTTCTAGTGCCATTGGACAGTAATTTTTACTATCGGTAACCAGTCAGTTTGTCATTTGGCATTTTTTCTAGTCCGGAAAAGTACCCCGAAAATTTTCAAAATTTTTTCTAAAATTCTTCAAAAATTCAAAACACACAAGGTCCCACTCCAATGAAATTTTCAAGCACAAAAATCACATTTTTCACAATAATCACATTTATAGACATATATACCGAGAAATGTCATGAATGCATGTACAGTTATATGCATATACAAAAATTACTATTCATGTGTAGGTGTAGGCCATATTATGCATGAACATGTCGAGACAAGGTTACACACTCATAACCCGTCCCAAACAACTATTTTACCCTTCCCATCGGTGATGGGATGTTACAGTCGCAGAACTATGGACGACTGTATGACAGTATTAACTATGAGATATCATAGCTCTAGACAGTGATGTGCAGACCTTAGGGCTTCTAAAAGGTTCATTATGGTAGGGAAAAACCTGTCCTTTGTTTTCATGGATGGAAAAACCTTTCAACTTAAATGGCTGATAATTTGATAAAAGATTAATTGTGTTTATTCTTTTAATGTCATTAAATTTTATTTTATCATGTTAAAATAAACAATAATAATAAAAACTAATAAATTATTGCAACTTAGTGAAAATTACAATTAATACCATAGTTAAAACTTCAAACATTATATTATAAAAAGCGCACCATATAAAAAAACAATCCCATAGTCTATTACTAAATCAACTCATTTTTCATTCCTTTCTATTTATAATAAATAAAACTATGTTTGTATTTGTACAAGACAAGATTATTATATGCTTATTATTTAATAGCAATTATATTAAATATTTTTAAGAATCAGATTACTTGCTTATTTAATGTTTATAATATCTCATAAATATCTAAGCTAATATATGTGCCTTAAAAACTAAAATTGTAGGATTTCTTAATAAATGTGTTTTACACTTATTAATTTCTTTAATTAACCTCTAAATGATTTTATTATTTTAGTCAATGAATTTTTAATTAATACTTTAATACTTGATTAATAACTTTGACACATATTAATTACTATTTGAAATATAAGTATTGACTTATAAGCAATATGAAAATATTTTTATCTATTTTATGTATATACATAATAGATTTAAAGACACAACTCAATTTATTTATTCTTTAAAATAAATTATCAATTAAAATGTTAATAATAAAATATTTATGTAAATTATATCTAAATATATGATAGGTTTTTGGGTGTTTCAGGTTCAGGTTTAAACATAAATCTATAAATCAAGTTCGATTCGGTTAACCTGCTATAGGTTCAGTTTAGGTTCGGTTAACCTAGAACTGAAAGTTAGAAACCTGAACATGAACCATGAACCATGAACCTGATTTTTTAGGTTCGGTTCGAACCAAACCTGAACTCAGATTTGGGTAACCTTATTTATAGGTTTGGTTCATGCGGTTCAGGTTCGATTTGTAGGTTTTTTTAAACACCCCTACTAATCCTAAAAGGATTAGGAATCCTACTCAAACAAGAAACCCTACTTAAACTAGGATTTCTACATTTTGGAAGATTCTTGTTCGCCATTGCGAGAAATTGATCCAGGAACAATCCACATGGCCAGGGGACATGTAGATTGGGAGAAATAAAGATCCTTATTTTTTAAGGAGAATTGATGAGCTAGTGGCACCTAATTGTTACACGTAGATGACACTTAGCATCCAGTCAACATGCCACATCACTTACCATATCTGTTGGACCCCATCTCCGAGGCCCAACAATCGGAAGCACACAAGCATGGAGGACCCAAAACTGACAACAAACCGACCACAATTTGGGGGACTTGCAATAGGAATTACAGATCAGCTTCTTAATGACATTTATTCCTCATATTCTAACGATTCTAACGCCTCTAAAATCGCTCAATTCGGATTAGAAATGAAAAAGTTATGGTTAAAAATACTATCTTAACGAAACAGTGAAAACTGACCCTCTACCGACTTCATGTCAGAATTTGAAACTTTAGAGGCTAAATTTCTGATCGGTTTCTTCATAAAAATTGTAGGTTTATGTCTCTAGTTTAATTTAAAAAAAGAATAGTCTCGATCCGAGCCCCATAGCTCAAAATATTTTAAAATTAGTAAAGTATATTCAGACTTTGACAATCAATCGTCATACTTTGTTTCAAACCACCTTTTTCAAATTAAAAGCAATACTGATAAATCAGGTGTAAAAAGATAGAAAGTTTTCTTAGGAGTCCAACGCTTTGAAAATCAACTTAATCGGAGGTCTACGCAAAAAGTTATGGCCAAAAGAAGGAAGAGGGGTCGGTCGGCCAAAGACCGACCCCAAACGTGCAAGCTCTGCAGCGGGCAAGCGCTAGGGCGCTCGGCAGCGTGCCGAGCACCCAACGCTCGGCAGCGGGCCGAGCGCTGGGCGCTCGCCCGCGAGGGACGAGCGCCTTGCAGTCCGACCTATCAGACTTCTAACTCTTATAACTTTTGACTTCGAGCTCCAAATTAGACACGGTTTGATTCGTTAAAAAGCTAAGAGAAAAATCTACATTTTTCAAGGACTCAAAGACAAGTTCGGCCATTAAGGAAACCAAAAATTTACTCTAAGACCGATCGACAAGCTCTCCACAAACAGTACTAAAACTTACAACTACCATAACTTTTGACTCAGGACTCCGAATTTAGCAAACTTAGTGTCTATGGAAAGGTAAAAGAATTATATACAATTTTCATGAAGATCACCGAACTAAACTCCAACTCTATAAGGGTCAAAAGTGGTCTCAAAACTTCTGCCTAAAATCTGCCATTTAGACAGCACCTGCATTTAATTCTAACAACTCACACCTACCAATTTAACACATCATAAATAGCTCATAAAACATTCTGGGAGAGCTCTACAGCTCACTACAACAACACATAAACCATAGCAAGTTTCCAGCGAGTTCTCCCAAAGTCAAAAACCCAACAGCAACTCAATAATTAAAATACTCATACACATACTATTTCAAGGCCATACACAGATCGTAAATCAACAATTTCACATGATGGAGAGAGTACTAGAGATCTCATACACCTTTCCAATCATAAGAGTTCAATCATAGCTTTAAGTACATATCGGCATATCCATCAAAAGTTAAGTACAAAATACAAAATACATGAGATTCTCAATGCTTGATATGATGATAGAGCTAGTTACTAACTTAATATAAAAGTGCCTAAATCTTGGAGTTATGCCCGATGCCTTGCAAGGTTCCGGGTTCAACTTGAATTTGCACCTGAGGAGGGAGACGGGGTGAGCTAACACGACTCAGTGGCTAACATGTTTATAACCATCGAGTAACGAGCCACACACAAAACACACAATTACGAATCCAAAGCAATGGCAATTTATCATATAAAACACCAATAACCCAAAATCATCACATAAGGCATAGCATGAGAATTTATATCAATCAAACATATATTATTCATCATAAACACAATTAAATGCTAAAATGCACACAATTGGCTCGAGAGTTCCTTAAACACGACGGACACTGAAGTTTACCGTAAACACGACGAGTCCATTTTTTCGGATCTCGTAAGCCTCAAGCAGGCAGCCGGGAGAAGGCAAGGGGGGTCAACGTGCACGTGACTATCGAAGTAGGTTCTCTCTTGCCCAATCACAACCAATTTATGCTCACACATTAAGGCACAAGCATAGCATTTTATGCTTCTTTCATTCTATCAAATCATCATAGTTTCTTTCTTTTCTTGCAAACCAAATGAAAACACTTTCAGTATACAAACAATTTAACAAAGATAGCACACATAGGGCATTTTCCCATTACACAACAACTATAAAAATGTTACCCACCTATTGTCGGATTCCAAACTCAAGATCGCCCTTCCTCCTTGTCTTGAGTGGGGTTCTCTTGATTTCCTTCAATAAAACATACTCCATTCAATAAATACATTTTAAAGGAAAACTATAATATTCATAGATCAAGCAAAGATGAAAATAAACTTTAAACCTAACCTACCCATAAACCATCTATGCTAGAATAACCATAGCCTTAGCTTAGAAGTCCCAAAATTCCATAGATCTCACCTTCTCTTCTATCTTTCCTCAATCTCTACACAAACCCTAACTTCCATTCTTGAACCTAACTCAAGCAAAGATGGAACTTACCTCTCACAAGTAGATTTCCCTTATTTTCTCCTCCTTTCTTCCTTCCTTCAAGCTTCCTACGGCTCTCCCTTTTTCTTCTTGACCGAAACCCTCCTTGCTTCCTTGCTCACGATTTTCTTCTCTTCTTTTTGTTCTTACGACACTTGCCTATTCTCCTACACAACTTAACTCATTTATTTCTCAACTTAAACCTCTCTCCAATACTACGTAGTTTTAAGCTCTCCCTTTTCCTCTTACAAGGCTTTTGGTCTCTCCTCCTTCTACTTATCCCATTTACCTCTAAAGCCCATTCCTTCTCACATACCCTTATTTTGTCTCATATGGCTCTACACATCCAAGCCTACTTCCAATTAATCCAATTAATTCTAACCCTTCACTTGATTTCCAAAATTCTAATTCCCAATCATACATGCTAATCCTAAGGCTCATCATAATTTATATATATATACACACACATAATTAAAACAATTACAGCAAAATTACAGAATAAGTCAATTAAGTCAATAAATCAATAAATAAATAAAAATAAAAAATTTTCGGGCCCTACAATTCTCCCCTCCTAAAAGAATTTTGTCCTCGAAATCCTTACCTGAGTCCATGAAGAGGTATGGGTACTTCTCCTTCATGGCTTCTAAAGGCTCCCACGTCGCCTCCTCTGTCGAATGGTTCCTCCACAAGACCTTTACCAGCTTTACAATTTTATTCCTTAACACCTTCCCTTTGAATCTAAGATCTCCACAGGTTGCTCCTCATAAGTCAAATCCTCCCTCAACTGAACCTCTGAAGGTTGAACTATATGCGAAGGATCCGATCTGTACTTCCTTAGCATCGATACATGGAACACATTATGAATCTTAGATAATTCCAATGGCTGTTCTAGCTTATGAGCCAAAGGCCCGATCCTCTCAATGATCTCATATGAGCCTATGTACCTCGGGCTAAGCTTGCCCTTCTTCTCAAATCTCAAAACACCTTTCTATGGAGAAGCTCTAAGAAATACCTTTTCCCCCACTTCAAATTCCATCTCTTTCCTATGGGCATCCGTGTAACTCTTCATCCTATCTTGAGCTGTTTTAAGCCTCTGCTTCACCACTTTGATTTTATCGACCGTAGCCTATACCAACTCAGGTCCTACAAGCTTCCTTTCACTTTCCTCATCCCAACAAATAGGAGTTTTGCATCTCCTACCATACAAAGCTTCATATGGTGCCATCTGAATTTTCGAGTGATAGGAATTATTATAAGCAAACTCAATCAAAGTTAGGTGATCATCCCACGAACCTTTGAAATCTAATACACAAGCTCTCAACATTGCCTCCAAAGTCCGTATCGTCCTCTCCGATTGTCCATCAGTCTGCGGATGGAAAGCTGTACTGAAATGCAATCTATCCTCAGAGCCTCCTGCAAACTTTCCCAAAATCTAGAGGTAAACCTAGGATCCCTATCAGAAACTATCGAGCTTGGAATCCCATGAAGTCTGATTACCTCATCCACATACTTCTTAGCCAAAACATTCAAAGAGTCTGTCTGTCTAATTGGCAAGAAGTGTGCCGACTTGATCAACCTATCAACAATCACCCATATAGCATCATGCTTCTTGCTAGTCCTCGGCAATCCCATCAGAAAATCCATGGTTATCTTCTCCCATTTCTATTCCGAAATCGGCAAAGGATTAAGCTTGCTTAAAGGTGCTTGGTGTTCAGCTTTAACTTGTTGACATACTAAACATCTTTTAGCATACTCTGCCACATCTTTTCTCATTCCGTTCCACCAAAAATGCTCTTTCAAGTCCCGATACATCCTAGAACTCCCTAGATGCATTGCATAAGGAGCATTATACGCCTCATCTAGGATCTCAACACACAATCTGTTGCCCATAACCATCAATCCATCTTCCTTTACCTCTACTTCAGAAGGTTTACCATTCTTTACCTCTTCTCTAAGCTTGCTCAAGTACTCATCCTGTTCCTGCAATTCTTTAATCTTCTCCTTCAATACTGGTCTCACTCTAAAATTTGCCAAAATACAACCAGGTTCAACTTGTCTCAACATCACATCAAGCCTGGCTAATTCCTTCAGCAAAGGAAGATACACCGCTTCCACATGTGCCATAGTGGACTTCCTACTCAAAGCATCTGCTACCACATTAGCTTTCCCCGGATGGTAGTCTATCATCAAATCATAATCCTTTAACAATTCTAACCATCGCCTCTGCCTCAAATTCAGCTCTTTCTGAGTCAACAAGTACTTAAGACTCTTATGGTCTGTAAACACCCTAGTGGTAACTCCATACAAGTAATGTCTCCAAATCTTCAAGGCAAAAATTATAGCAGCCAATTCCAAGTCATGGATAGGGTAGTTCATCTCATAAGGCTTTAATTGCCTAGAAGCATAGGCAATCACTTTCTCTCCTTTCATCAATACACACCCTAAACCCTTCCTAGAAGCGTCACTGTACACAATGTATCCATCATCACCGTAGGGTAACGTCAAAATCGGTGCAGTAGTAAGCCTATTCTTCAATTCCTCAAAACTACTCTGGCACTCCTCAATCCACTCAAATTTCTGATTCTTTCTCGTCAATTTGGAAAGTGGAGCAACTATCATAGAAAAGCCCTCCACAAACCTCCTGTAATATCCAGCTAGTCCCAAGAAACTTCTCACCTCAGCCACATTCTTAGGTGCTTCCCATTTAACTACAGCTTCTATCTTTTGTGGATCCACATGCACTCTACGCTCCGAAATCACATGCCCAAGAAATACTACTTCTCTTAGCCAAAATTCGCACTTATCGAACTTGGCATACAACTCGTTCTTTCTCAAGGTCTCCAAGGCAACCCTCAAATGATCCTCATGCTCCTCATCACTCTTAGAATAGACCAATATATCATTAATAAAGACAATGATAAATTGGTCTAAGAAAGACTTGAAGACTCTATTCATCAAATCCATAAAGACTGCAGGAGCATTTGTTAACCCGAAAGGTATAACCAAAAACTCAAAGTGGCCATACCGCGTCCTAAAAGCAGTCTTTGACACATCGGTCTCCTTAATCCTCAATTGATGGTAACCCGACCTCAAGTCTATCTTGGAAAAGACCCTCGCCCCTTGCAATTGATCAAATAAATCATCTATGCGCGGGAGCGGATATCTGTTCTTAATGGTAGCATGATTCAGCTTCCTATAGTCCACACACATCCGCAACGACCCATCTTTCTTCTTCACAAAGAGAACCAGAGCTCCCCAAGGTGAAGAGCTCGGCCTAATGTAACCCTTCTCTAAAAGATCCTCCAATTGCTCCTTAAGCTCCTTCAATTCCGCCAGAGCCATCCGGTAAGGCGGAATTGAAATCGACATAGTACCTAAAAGAAGTTCAACGGGAAATTCAATTTCCCTAGGCGGAGGTAGTCCTGGCAATTCCTCGGGAAAGACGTCTGGGAATTCCCTGACTACAGGAATGTCTTCCAACCTCCCTCTATCTGCCTTCGTGTCTAACACATAGGCCAAATATGCTTCACACCCCTTACTCATCATTCTCTCTGCTGTCAAAGCCGAAACAATCCAAGGTGGACTGACTTTTCTATCTCCCATGAATATCACTTTTCTGCCATCCTCTAGCTCGAATTTCACTGTCTTCTGCTTGCAGTCTAAGTTGGCATGATACTTCTCTAAGGTATCCATACCTAGGATCACATTCAATCCTCCCATCTTCAAAGGCATCAAATCCACCACAAACATTCCTCCACTAATCTCTATCTCACACTCTCTATACACTTGACTGATAATAATATACTGGCCGATCATAGTACTCACCATCAACGGAGTATCCAAAGGGCTCAAATTCCTCTTAGACACAGTCCTACCCGAAGACACGAAGGAATGGGTAGAACCCGGATCAATCAAAGCTAGCACCCAATCATCAAACAATTTTATCATACCCGTCACCACTTCTGGAGCTGTCTCTGCCTCCTCTCGAGTCATAGCAAACACTCTAGCTGGTGCTTGTCCCCTTGATCTTTCTGGAGGGAGAGCTCTCTTAGGCACTCCAGAGCTACCCACTTCAGTCACAACCTTCTGTCCCACAATCTCTGTCCTCCTGGAAGCTTGCATCTGTGATCCCTCTCTTCTATCCGGTTTAGGACACTGTCTGGCTATGTATCCTTTCTGCCTACAATTGAAGCATGCTCCTGTCAATCTACAACATTCTCCTCTATGGGGATACCCACGGTGCTCACATTTGGGAAGAGGTGGCCTCTCCCCATCACCTCTTCTACTGTCGCCCACCGTTGAAGCTTGGTGAGAAACGGTAGGAGTCCTCATAGGTTTTGTAACATCCCACCCCCTCCTGAAAGGGTAAAATAGTAAAATTGGCATAAGATGAGACTAATAGGGAATAATTAGTACTGTTCATGCATAATAGGATTGATACACAGTATCAATTGTGTACATGGAATTTCGGTATATGCATTCATGATAATTCCCGGTAATTGGGCCTAAAGCAATTTTATTGTGATTAACGTGGTTAATGGGTTTGGAAAAATATTCTGAGTGCGCTATTAAGCGTTATAGATTTTAAGGGATTTTCAGGAATTTTTCTGGAATTTTTGGAGAAATTCCGGACCGCAAAATTGCTTAAGAATCGCCTAAACATGTTTTGGGGTAGAAAAGGTGATTTTCGTGCTTGAAAAATTATTTGAGTGCATTGTTACATGTTTTATAATTTTGGGAATTTCATTAATTCTCGGAAAAATAATTGGGAAATTCTCGGACGGATAAATCGTCAATTATGTAACCTATTAGATTTTCTAGATGTAAAATTTATACCCAATGGCACTGTAATATTGGGTATATTATTTTGGAATTGAAATTAGAATCATTGGAGTCGATTGGGTTAAATTTTGATCCGGATTAAAATATGATTAGTTTGACTTTTCTTTACACCTTTGACCAATGAAATTTGGCCACTTATACCTTCATTAAATGCTCCTCACTTGTTCCTATCGGTTATGCTTTGGTAAAGGAATAAAATGAGCAAGTTATTAAGTTATTAGACAACTCATCCGAGCATTTCTCCATTTGCTTTTCTCACCATCAATTTTGTTTCTTTCTTCATTTTCCTCCAAACTCAAAGGCTTTTCTTCATGCAATCAAAACCACCTTCTTTTCATGATAATAAACTCCTTGTGTGGGGTTTAGAAAGTTGAGAAAGTGGGAAGTTGGAGTAGTAGGTAAAGAGTTGAGAAGGTGGAAAGAAGACTTGATTTGGTAAGTGTTTTAGTTAAGCTTTAATTATGCTTTGATTATGTAGTTTATGAATCATGGTAGTTAGGAGCATCTAATGGGAATTGTGATGTTATTATTAAGTTTATTGATGCTTTATTTTGATGAGAAGTATAGTATAAATTAATGGGTATAAATGTAAGGTATGTTAGGATAATGAATGGTAATGGTTAAGTTTGGTTTTAGCTTGATTTTGAATTCATATTGATGATTAATTGTGCATGGAAAGGGAAGAGGTTAGTGCTGCCAATTTTTGGTAGGAATGCCTAGTGAATGTAGACATGATATAGGGACTGATTTTGTGTCCAATTGAGATGCTTATGGATGTAGGAAGGGTATTGGAATGAAAGGAAGTGAATAGAGAAGTAAAGCTGGAAAATTGATATTTGACCTAGTATACTGATTTAATTATAACTAATTATGTAGGAATGAAAATGAGGTGAGGCTTGTGGCCACTTAAACTTTGGGATGTTGGCTACATTTTTGTGTGAAATAGGTGTTGTCTAATTTTAACTTTAAGGGGTTGCAATATGGCTTGGAAAGTTACTGTTCTTAACTGGAATAAACAGTACCCGAAATCATACCTTAGAGTTTTGCTAATTTTTATGAATTAATTGAGATGGAATTAGGGAGAATGGTCTTCATGAAAGTTGTGGCATATTGAATTATCTTTCCATTGCTACTGATATTGCTATTTTTAGAGTTGTATATTGGGAGATATGAATTGATTACTATTGACTGGTTTTGAGCATTTTGATGAAACCTAGTCTAAGTGTGATTTTGTGAGTTTTCGGATTGGAGGCAATTTTACCATTTTATGTGGACTGAATTGGTGTGAATGAGCTTCTGAAAAGTTATCGAGGAAGAGATTACCTTGAAATTGATATATGGTGTGTAATTTTTAGAAGTCAGAATTGGGAGTTATGATTTTGCAAAGATTGACCCTACATTAGGTTATAAATGGCTGATCATAACAGTAGCTTCCATAACAGTTTTGAAAATGTTAGAGATCGAATTGGATGTTGAGTGCTTCATGAAAATTGAAGTTTGAGATGTTATCTTTTCAGGGATATAAAGTTCTGATTTTACTGACTTGTGTACAGGGAGTTATGCTTGTTATAAGATTACTGCTCAAATTGGATGATTTCAGGGACAGCATCATTGATTGAATTATTTGACCAAGTTAACAATGGAATTGGATTTTTAGTTGTGCATAAAAGTTAGAGATAACATTGGGACCTTGATGAGCATATTTATTGTGCAATTATTGACTGAACAGAATGAGAGTTATTAAATTTGAAATGTACTGTTATATTTTAATGGGATTTGAGTAGGCTGTAGCTTTGAAGGGATATTTGACACCCTTAGGGGTGAAATTTATTTTTATGGTCTGCTTGAGAATTGTAGAGCTTTTCATAAGCTTTCCAACAAGGTATAGTTTGCATTTTTCAGAAATGTGTAGAAAGAGTTATGTGTGTTGGAAGTTTGGTTGGAAATCAGAAAATAAAGGGGAAATAAGGTTATATATAAAATATAAATTGTTGAGTTTTGGTTTCTTTCGTGAATAACTTTTCCGTCCGACGTCCGATTGACCTGATTTTTGAGGCATCGGATTCATTGAATATTTAATTTCATTTTCTGAGAGATTCGGGATTTTTAGACGGGAATTTGACGTAGCCCCGGGTAACGGAACGGTGAATCACTGTTTTATTTAATTGGGGACATATAGAGGTCCTAATTATTGCCGTCGCCAATAGGTTTCTAAATTTTTGATGAATTTTTATAATGGAAAAAAAGGGGATTAGGGCCGGGAATTCATGAACATGCATATCTCCTCAACATGAGCACAAATTTTATATTTAATGACTCGTACTTTTTCTGATTCATATAGAGGTCCAATTGGAGCGTCGATTGACCGACGTCACAGAGACTTCCCGGCATTAGGTCGGAAGTAATAGGTGAGTAACCTAGTTGGTTTCTCAAATTTCTGGTTGCTTATATGTTCTACGTGAATTACATGCAATGATGAACTGTATGATTTCTGGCATGTATAAGAGTAGACTATTGTATGTTTATTGATTTTATTTGTACTACATGACACCGACTTCGATATCTTGGGCTTTATAGCCATAATCTCAATCTTGCTATCTTGGGCTTTATAGCCATATCATTGATTCTTCGATACACCGGGCTTTATAGCCAAACACCGTACATTTATCGAATCTCGCATCGCATGCATAATTGCATGATCGATAATGGACGTGCCCCAAGTTGCTATTTTTACCGAAAAGAGCTTGAGCTCTTACATCAGATCGACCGCCTCGAGCTCGAGCAGGAGAAAATCTCGACGCGTCCCCACCGAACAATCGATCGAGCACTTGGGCACAATCTTCAATAAGCGGAAAGAGTCACATATGCATTGCATTCGCATAAATGACCGCTCGTGTACTACTCTCGTGATGGCATGTGTTATCGTGAATGGTCTCTCGTCTTTGGACATTGTTATTGATCGCTTCGGTAATTGATGATTATCTTGTACTATGTTGTACGCCATGTGCGTAATGCATCATTTGAATGAACCATCGATGATGGTTTCTCACCGAGTTCGCAAAACTCACCCAAAATTTGCATCTATTTTTCAGTCTCAAGAATACCCCGTTGACACGGAGTATGTCTCATCGTAGACGAGTAAAGGTTAGAGATCGGGATCAGTTCGTGTCTGCATTAGTGTCTTAGTAAATTGTGTTCCGCAATCACTGTATAACAAGGCTTTGTATTTTTACTGAGCCCATTGTGGTTTTAATGTTTTACTGCACTGTCCGATTGTAAATTATTACTGGATGACTGTAATAACTGAAACTGGTTTATATTGAACACGGGTTTTATTTACTTACTGTGTTAGCCGCGCTAACGTTGAATTAATGGCTCCAAAAAAAAAAAATGTATACTGAGTTTTACATCGACTGATGTAGTACGCCACTCTCGCGGGGCACGGACTCGGATATCACCAACGATATCGGGTTCGGGTCTTACGGGAGTGGGGTGTTACATTTAGGTGGTATCAGAGCCCAGTAGTACGTAATGTATCTGGGCACCGTTTGGAACATAGGTTGCATGCATTTGAGTCGCGTCGTTGCAGACCGTGGTAACTGATCCCTAGTTAGAGTCGCACGAAGATAAATCCTATGGGTGCATAAGTGTCAAGTGACTAAGTGAGAGAAGAGTGAGACTGGATTAGAGTGTAAATCCCTAAAAAGGGATAATCAATTAGGAAAGGATAAAGAAAAAATGGATAAGAAGGTTGATATTGTACTGGGTTAGAAACCCTCATATGTGATAGCAGAATGACTGTGTTGGCCTAGACTAATTAAGAATTTCCGAATTAAATTGACAATATTATGGTGACAGAAAAATGAAGATGTTGAGAACTTGGAGAGGTCCATTAGAGATATGGGAAGATCTAAGTGAAATTAAAAGCCCGGAATGGTTAGGTAATTACAGTTCTGACTGTATATGTCATGAAAAGGGGAAATATTGGAATTGAGTAAAATGTAGATGGTCTAATCGGGCATATTTTGATTCACTGTATTCGAGTTAAAGATCAGTAGATATTATAAGCAGAAGATAATAGCGAAATGGAAAGAAGCTCAATAGAGTCTTTGAACGATTCTTCGAGAACCGAAAGAACCGAAAAAGTAAGATGCCCAAAGGCCTATTAGAGTGAGATAAAAGTGTATGATAAATGAAGAATTTGTGAAATGGTTATGATCTGAACCGCATAAGCTTGAGATTGAAATGGTTATGTGATTATTGTGTTACGAGTTTGGAAATTAGTATGATAAAATCATAAAGGAAAAAACAGATGATGATTTCTCTTGATGGTGTATCGGAAATTCTGAATTAGGTGTATATGGACACAAAATGGTAAATGGATAGGCATATAGATAGAGATAAAATGGAGTGGTATCAACGATTTTGTCGGGTATTGGGGACTGTGAACACCCGATCATAGACTGTTTGAGGAAAATAGAAGATAAGTAGCAGAAAACAGAATGAAAAAAATATAATAATAATGATCATAAGTTGATAAGCCAAATTGATATGACCTTACAAGGTCAAGTTGCACGTAACGGATATGGGAATGAGCCATACAGTTTAATGATACGGGGAGAATGAAATAAAGATCTTGAAATGAATGAAACCACAATAGTGGTATATGAAATGAGTTATCGATTTCAGCTTGATTTACCGTTAGGAGTATCTATTAGACAGTAATGTTGATTATGATTAATGAAACGTATGTGAAAGATACACGGAAATCATAGAGGAAATGAGCGGTGAATGCTTAGAATGGTTATAAGTGTAAAGCTCATAATGGGTTAAAGTAAGACATAAGTGGACTGAGTGTACCTGTATGAGAGGAAATGAAAATGATTACGCATCAATTATTTATTTAAGAATTAGCATAAACGGAAAGGAGTCTTATGGAAGTCTGAATTGTATCGGTTACAAATTGGTTTCCGGAGTGAATGCTATGGTATAGATTACAGAATAAGTGTGAAAGAAAGTATTTAAGTGACTGTCATAAGGAACCTTCGTGAAAGGAATGTTCTGATATTTAAATTATGGCATAAAATTGTTCTAATTGAGATTGTACGTATAGTGAAGAAGGATTGAAAAGCAATTAGGGATAATAATTGGTTGATGAGACTTTCGTGAACCGTATAAAGATGGTATCAAGACGAACGGTCAAATGGATAGAAGTATGGACAAAATTAAAAGTGAAATTGGGTCATAGCTTATATTGTTGTGGTTATCTGCACGGCAGTGTACAAAATGTAAAGTATCCAACATAAGTGAAATTTTAATTGGAGGTAATCCTATTGCAATGTGAAGTGAATCGATCTCCATTTATGATGTAAAACTGTTGAGGAATCTAGATTTGAAACGAAGAATAAAAGAGTCCCGAACTGAGAAGTGAGATACTAAAATAAAATGGAAATTTTGGAGGTCCAAGTACGAATGACAAGGTATTAACATATGTTGATATGAATCATATAAAAACAATTGAGAAGAGAAAATGAAAAAGAGTAACTGAATAGAGACAAGAGGGTCAAAAGGGAAACTGACAATGAGGTAATGTAGTGACACCTTCATAAAGAAATTGCAGATACACTCATTGTAGACTCAATGAAAAGGGTAAAAGATGTATGGTAAAGTCAATAAGACCCTAATAGGGATTTATGCGAGGTAAACAAATGGTAGTAACTGTGATTAGAGACAGAATGTGTTTGGAAGTGTTGAACAGTGAAAAGTGAAAAGAACGATAGGACTAATTGAGAATCGACATCGATGATATACATACATTTGGAAGAGTGGGCGTGAGTATTGAATGCGACAATATGTTGAACGCAGTATGAAATAAATTGAATCGACTGTGATAAATGGTACCGTGTCATGCTCCCGATTGAAAGCCTTGGAGACCGTAGATTCCTATAAGGATACACTGGGTTAATTTGAGGAAAGAGACCGTGTAAATACGACAATGCTGAAATGAACGAACAATTCTACCTACTAAACTCAACTAGTGAACAGATAATGCTGCAATGAATGGATCAATTACGAGATATTGGGATTTTCAATGAGTGTCAAGCGATTATGGGTAATTGTGAAGTGTTTCGGAAAATTGAAGTTGTAAATCTAGTGATAAGAATGGTTAAGAGTGCGAAAGTAAAGTGATAAATTTTATGATGAGTTTGAATATACGAATGGAATTGGAAAACAATAGTGAAAATTCAAAGAAGAAGTAAGTGTACCCGATAAAAGGTATTAGAACAAGAAAGTGAGCAAATCAAAGTTAGACATTCTAGTAAGCATATTTGAAAAGTGAAATTGAGTAATTGTAGGTATAGAATGAAGTGATTATTGGCTCAAGTGTTTATAGGTTGAATGTCCAATAGGAAAAGGTTTGATTATGGTCGTGTTATAGAGTTTTGATTCACTTGGAGGAATATCTTGTTACAATTGCATGATTACTCTTGGGAGTTAAAGACCATAATGGATTTGAGACTAAAATGTGTGAGAAAAAGGAAAGTTGACCTAGGAAAACTGCATGGGTTAGCTAAAGTGGATCAGATCGGACAAATGAAGCGAGTAAAAGGTATATCCGAATAAAGTGTGTGGACACTATAGAATAGTGAATTGTCTTACGAGAATCGAATTTAAATATAAAGTGAATGGCATACAACAAATGACTACATTAGGTACATTATTACTGAGTATAGTGAAGTGGAATTAAATGTCACTGTATTGGTACCAAAGGAATGTAAATCGTCCCTGACGTGATTAAGGGAGGTATCAAAGACATGGAGATGTCCTCAATGGAATACGAATTGGACTATATGGCACTGTGGGAAAAAGGTATTAGAGGAATAAAATGTGATAAGTGAATAGGTTCGAAAATACTGAACTGAGTCAAATATCGAAACCAAAGGTAGTGACAATTCTAGAAATGGCAAGTGAGATAGCTAAGAAAAATGAGATCGTCAACTAATAGTCTTGTCGAATCCGTCTACGGTACTAAGTGATAACGAGTTAGCCAAATTAGTAACTGAACCACGGACTGAGAGTGGTTACTGTGATCACTCCAAAAGTGAATCATTAAGTGGAAAAGTATATAGGATATGTAGAATCATGTGATAACGGTCATAGTGAACCGTTGACTGAGAATTTCGAGGACGAAATTCTTATAAGGAGGGGAGAATTGTAACATCCCACCCCCTCCTGAAAGGGTAAAATAGTAAAATTGGCATAGGATGAGACTAATAGGGAATAATTAGTACTGTTCATGCATAATAGGATTGATACACAGTATCAATTGTGTACATGGAATTTCGGTATATGCATTCATGATAATTCCCGGTAATTGGGCCTAAAGCAATTTTATTGTGATTAACATGGTTAATGGGTTTGGAAAAATATTCTGAGTGCGCTATTAAGCGTTATAGATTTTAAGGGATTTTCAGGAATTTTTCTGGAATTTTCTGGAGAAAATTCCCGGACCGGCAAAATCGCCGGTAACTGGCCTAAACATGTTTTGGGGTAGAAAAGGTGATTTTCGTGCTTGAAAAATTATTTGGAGTGCACTGTTACATGTTTTATAATTTTGAGGAATTTCATTAATTCTCAGAAAAATAATTCGAGGAAATTCTCGGACCGGATAAATCGCCAATTGGCGAACCGGTCGATTTTCGGTAGCGAAAATTTCTACCCAATGGCACTGTAATATTGGGTATATTATTTTGGAATTGAAATTAGAGTCATTGGAGTCGATTGGGTTAAATTTTTGATCTGGATTAAAATATGATTAGTTTGACTTTTCTTTACACCTTTGACCAATGAAATTTGGCCACTTATACCTTCATTAAATGCTCCTCACTTGTTCCTATCGGTTATGCTTTGGTAAAGGAATAAAAATGAGCAAGTTATTAAGTTATTAGACAACTCATCCGAGCATTTCTCCATTTGCTTTTCTCACCATCGATTTTTGTTTCTTTCTTCATTTTCCTCCAAACTCAAAGGCTTTTCTTCATGCAATCAAAACCACCTTCTTTTCATGATAATAAACTCCTTGTGTGGGGTTTAGAAAGTTGAGAAAGTGGGAAGTTGGAGTAGTAGGTAAAGAGTTGAGAAGGTGGAAAGAAGACTTGATTTGGTAAGTGTTTTAGTTAAGCTTTAATTATGCTTTGATTATGTAGTTTATGAATCATGGTAATTAGGAGCATCTAATGGGAATTGTGATGTTATTATTAAGTTTATTGATGCTTTATTTTGATGAGAAGTATAGTATAAATTAATGGGTATAAATGTAAGGTATGTTAGGATAATGAATGGTAATGGTTAAGTTTGGTTTTAGCTTGATTTTGAATTCATATTGATGATTAATTGTGCATGGAAAGGGAAGAGGTTAGTGCTGCCAATTTTTGGTAGGAATGCCTAGTGAATGTAGACATGATATAGGGACTGATTTTGTGTCCAATTGAGATGCTTATGGATGTAGGAAGGGTATTGGAATGAAAGGAAGTGAATAGAGAAGTAAAGCTGGAAAATTGATATTTGACCTAGTATACTGATTTAATTATAACTAATTATGTAGGAATGTAAATGAGGTGAGGCTTATGGCCACTTAAACTTTGGGATGTTGGCTACATTTTTGTGTGAAATAGGTGTTGTCTAATTTTAACTTTAAGGGGTTGCAATATGGCTTGGAAAGTTACTGTTCTTAACTGGAATAAACAGTACCCGAAATCATACCTTAGAGTTTTGCTAATTTTTATGAATTAATTGAGATGGAATTAGGGAGAATGGTCTTCATGAAAGTTGTGGCATATTGAATTATATTTCCATTGCTACTGATATTGCTATTTTTAGAGTTGTATATTGGGAGATATGAATTGATTACTATTGACTGGTTTTGAGCATTTTGATGAAACCTAGTCTAAGTGTGATTTTGTGAGTTTTCGGATTGGAGGCAATTTTACCATTTTATTTGGACTGAATTGGTGTGAATGAGCTTCTGAAAAGTTATAGAGTAAGAGATTACCTTGAAAGTGATATATGGTGTGTAATTTTTAGAAGTCAGAATTGGGAGTTATGATTTTGCAAAGATTGACCCTACATTAGGTTATAAATGACAGATTATAAAAGTAGCTTCCATAACAGTTTTGAAATTTTTAGAGATCGAATTGGATGTTGAGTGCTTCATGAAAATTGAAGTTTGAGATGTTATCTTTTCAGGGATATAAAGTTCTGATTTTACTGACTTGTGTACAGGGAGTTATGCTTGTTATAAGATTACTGCTCAAATTGGATGATTTCAGGGACAGCATCATTGATTGAATTATTTGACCAAGTTAACAATGGAATTGGAGTTTTAGTTGTTCATAAAAGTTAGATATAACATTGGGACCTTGATGAGCATATTTATTGTACAATTTTTGACTGAACAGAATGAGAGTTATTAAATTTGAAATGTACTGTTCTATTTTAATGGGATTTGAGTAGGCTGTAGCTTTGAAGGGATATTTGACACCCTTAGGGGTGAAATTGATTTTTATGGTCTTCTTGAGAATTGTAGAGCTTTTCATAAGCTTTCCAACAAGGTATAGTTTGCATTTTTCAGAAATGTGTAGAAAGAGTTATGTGTGTTGGAAGTTTGGTTGGAAATCAGAAAATAAAGGGGGAAATAAGGGTTATATATAAAAATATAAATTGTTGAGTTTTGGTTTCTTTCGTGAATAACTTTTCCGTCCGACGTCCGATTGACCTGATTCTTGAGCCATCGGATTCATTGAATATTTAATTTCATTTTCTGAGAGATTCGGGATTTTTAGACGGAAATTTGACGTAGCCCCGGGTAACGGAACGGTGAATCACTGTTTTATTTAATTGGGGACCTATAGAGGTCCGAATTGCGCACCGTCAGCGCCAATAGGTTTCTAAATTTTTGAAGAATTTTTATAATGGAAAAAAAGGGGATTAGGGCCGGGAATTCATGAACATGCATATCTCCTCAACATGAGCACAAATTTTATATTTAGTGACTCGTACTTTTTCTGATTCATATAGAGGCCCAATTGAGCGTCGATTGACCGACGTCACGAGACTTCCGGCATTAGCTCGAAGTAATAGGTGAGTAACCTAGTTGGTTTCTCAAATTTTGGTTGCTTATATGTTCTACGTGAATTACATGCAATGATGAACTGTATGATTTCTAGCATGTATAAGAGTAGACTATTGTATGTTTCTGATTTCTTGTACTACATGACAACGACATTGATATCTTGGGCTTTATAGCCATAATATCAATATTGCTATATTGGGCTTTATAGCCATATCATTGATTCTTGATACACTTGGGCTTTATAGCCAAACACCGTACATTCTTGAATCTTGCATCGCATGCATAATTGCATGATCGATAATGGGCGTGCCCCAAGTTGCTATTTTTTGAAAAGAGCTTGAGCTCTCATCAGATCGACCGGACCTCGAGCCCGGGGAGAAATCCCTGACGCGTCCCCACTGAACACTGACTGAGCACTTGGGCACAATACTGAATAACTGGAAAGAGTCACATATGCATTGCATTCGCACAAATGACTGTTCTGTGTACTGCTCTCGTGATGGCATGTGTTACTGTGAATGGTCTACTGTTGCTGGACATTGTTATTGACTGCTTACTGGTAATTGATGATTACTGTACTATGTTGTACGCCATGTGCGTAATGCATCATTTGAGTGAACCATCGATGATGGTTTCTCACTGAGTTCGCAAAACTCACCCAAAATTTGCATCTATTTTTCAGGTCCTGAAGAATACCCCGGTTGACACGGGAGTATGTCTACTGTAGACGAGTAAAGGTTAGAGATCGGGATCAGTTCGTGTCTGCATTAGTGTCTTAGTAAATTGTGTTCCGCAATCACTGTATAACAAGGCTTTGTATTTTTACTGAGCCCATTGTGGTTTTAATGTTTCTTGCATTTGTCCGATTGTAAATTATTACTGGATGACTGTAATAACTGAAACTGGTTTATATTTAACACGGGTTTTATTTACTTACTGTGTTAGCCGAGCTAACGTTGAATTAATGGCTCCAAAAAGAAAAAAAAATGTATACTGAGTTTTACATCGACTGATGTAGTACGCCACTCTCGCGGGGCACGGACTCGGATATCACCAACGATATCGGGTTCAGGTCTTACGGGAGTGGGGTGTTACAGGTCTAGGCCGGCTTCCACCACTGCTCCTCTCCTCAGACTACACAGGAAAGGCTCTGACACTTCTCTCAGGCATAGAAGTACCACCTCCCCTCCTGAATTGCTCTCTTCCCTTTCTTTTCCGGCTAACTGCACTCTTGATGTTCTCTACTCTCAACTCTGTTTCAACCAACTGTTGAAAGTCACCAAAGTTCTGCACTACCACCTTCTCTCTGATAGTTAGGTGCAGACCCGATTCAAACCTGCGGCACTTAGCAGCCTCACTGAACATCAGCTCTAAAGCATACCTCGATAACTGGGTGAACCGGCCATATTCGATGAATCGTCATCTCCTCCTGGTGAGACTCAGAAACTCTCTCTACTTCTGCTGAATGTACACCTCAGACAAATACTTCTTCCTGTAAACAGCCAGGAAGTCTCCCCAAGTCAACCCTATCGGCTTCAGCTGACTCCCCGGTACACACTCCTACCAGTGCAAGGCATCACCCTGGAGCAAACTGGCAGCATAAACCACCCTCTCATCATCCTCGCACTCCATCTGATCCAACACTCTCTCGGTCTTCCTCAACCAGGTCTCGGCTTCTTCAGGATCCGTGGTCCCATAGAAGTCCACCGCTTCGTACTTCCTTAGCCTGTCAAACTGTCTCCCCTTCTTAGCTGGGGCCGAAACAGAAACCTGTGGCATTTGACCCATCACCTGAACAAAAGATTGGGTAAATGCCTGAAACAGTATCGGATCTAACGCAGGCACTTGCTCAAACTGACTAGGCGACTGTTGAGTCTGAGATCGGAGGGGCTCGCTACTCTGCCCTAGAGAAGCCTCAGCTGGGGCCACTCCTGAAGCTACGGACTCATCCTTGCTCTCCTCTCTCGGTGGAGAGTCAGGTGCAATTGAACCTTGTAGGACTCCTCGTGTCCTTCTACGAGGTGGCATCTTACTCCTTCAATGAAAACATTTATAATTAGCTACAATTCTTTCTAATCTTAGTTTCTATATGTATGCATGATATGCATGCCACTTAATACAAACAATCAATTCATAATGCAAACATTTAATCATATAGCAAATGATTTCCTACTATGCTTCCTAAGCCTAGGAGTGAAACCTAAGCTCTGATACCAAACAATGTTGGACCCCGTCTCCGAGGCCCAACATTCGGAAGCACACAAGCATGGAGGACCCAAAACCGACAACAAACTGACCACAATTTGGGGGACTTGCAATAGGAATTACAGATTGGCTTCTTAATGACATTTATTCCTCATATTCTAATGATTCTAACACCTCTGAAATCGCTCAATTCGGATTAGAAATGAAAAGTTATGGTTAAAAATACTATCTTAACGAAACAGTGAAAACTGACCCTCTAACGAATTCATGTCAGAATTTGAAAACTTTATAGGCTAAATTTCTGATCCATTTCTTCATAAAACTTGTAAGTTTATGTCTCTAGTTTAATTTAAAACAAGAATCGCCTCGATTCGAGCTCCATAGCTCAAGATATTTTAAAATTAGTAAAGTATATTCAGACTTTGACAACCGATCGTCATACTTTGTTTCAAACCACCTTTTTCAATATAAAAGCAATACTGATAAATCAGATTTAAAAAGATCGAAAATTTTCTTAGGAGTCCAACGCTTTGAAAATCAGCTTAATCGGAGGTCTATACAAAAAGTTATAGCCAAAAGAAGGAAGAGGGGTCGGTCGGCCAAAGACCGACCCCAAACGCGCAAGCTCGGCAGCGGGCGAGCACTGGGCCGCTCTGCAGCGGGCCGAGCGCTTGGCGTTCACCCACGCAGGATGAGCGCATCGCTTGTCTGCGCGAGACGAGCGCATAGCTCGTTTGCGCGGATCGCCTCGCAGTCCGACCTATCGGACTTCTAACTCTCATAACTTTTGACTCCGAGCTCCAAATTAGACACGGTTGGATTCGTTGGAAAGCTAAGAGAAAAATATATATTTTTCAAGAAGTAATCAAAGACAATCTCGGCCAGTAAGGAACCAAAAGTTTACTCTAAGACCGATCGACAATCTCTCCATAAACAGTACTAAAACTTACAACTACCATAACTTTTGACCCAGGACTCCGAATTTAGTAAACTTAGTGTATATGGAAAGGTAAAAGAATTATCTACAATTTTCATGAAGATCACTAACCTAAACTCCAACTCTATAAGGGTCAAAAGTGGACTCAAAACTTCTCCCTGAAATCTGCCATTTAGACAACACCTGCATTTAATTCTAACAACTCACACCTACCAATTTAACACATCATAAATAGCTCATCAAAGCTCTACAGCTCACTACAACAACACATAAACCATAGCAAGTTTCCAGTGAGTTCTCCCAAAGTCAAAAACCCAACAGCAACTCAATAATTAAAATACTTATACACATACTATTTCAAGGCCATACACAGATCATAAATCAACAATTTCACATGATGGAGAGAGCACTAGAGCTCTCATACACCTTTCCAATCATAAGAGTTCAATCATAGCTTTAAGTACATATCGGCATATCCATCAAAAGTCAAGTACAAAATACAAAATACATGAGATGCTCAATGCTTGATATGCTTATAAAGCTATCCAAGAGCTAGTTACTAACTTAATACAAAAGTGCCTAAATCTTGGAGTTATGCCTGATGCCTTGCAAGGTTCTGGGTTCAACTTGAATTTGCACCTGAGGAGGGAGAATGGGGTGAGCTAACATGGCTCAGTGGATAACATGTTTATAGCCATCGAGTAACGAGCCACACACAAAACACACAATTACGAATCCAAAGCAATGGCAATTTATCATATAAAACACCAATAACCCAAAATCATCACATAAGGCATAGCATGAGAATTTATATCAATCAAACATATATTATTCATCATAAACACAATTAAATGCTAAAATGCACACTATTGGCTCGAGAGTTCCTTAAACACGACGGAAACCGAAGTTTACCGTAAACACGACGAGTCCATTTTTTCGGATCTCGTAAGCCTCAAGCAGGCAGCCGGGAGAAGGCAAGGGGGGGTCAACGTGCACGTGACTATCGAAGTAGGTTCTCTCTTTCCCAATCACAACCAATTTATTCTGACACGTTAAGGCACAAGCATAGCATTTTATGCTTCTTTCATTCTATCAAATCATCATAGTTTCTTTCTTTTCTTGCAAACCAAATGAAAACACTTTCAATATACACACAATTTAACAAAGATAGCACACATAGGGCATTTGCCCATTACACAACAACTATAAAAATGTTACCCACCTATTGTCGGATTCCGAACTCAAGATCACCCTTCCTCCTTGTCTTGAGTGGGGTTCTCTTGATTTCCTTCAGTAAAACATACTCCATTTAATAAATACATTTTAAAGGAAAGCTATAATATTCATAGATCAAGGAAAGATGAAAATAAACTTTAAACCTAACCTACCCATAAACCATTTATGCTAGAATAACCATAGCCTTAGCTTAGAAGTCCCAAAAATCCATAAATCTCACCTTCTCTTCTATCTTTCCTCAATCTCCACACAAACCCTAACTTCCATTCTTGAACCTAACTCAAGCAATAATGGAACTTACCTCTCACAATTAGATTTCCCTTATTTTCTCCTTCTTTCTTCCTTCCTTCAAGCTTCCTACCGCTCTCCCTTTTTCTTCTTGGACGAAACCCTCCTTGCTTCCTTGCTCACGATTTTCTTCTCTTCTTTTTGTTCTTACAACACTTGCCTATTCTCCTGCACAACTTAACTCATTTATTTCTCAACTTAAACCTCTCTCCAATACTATGTAGTTTTAAGCTCTCCCTTTTCCTCTTACAAGGCTTTTGGGCTCTCCTCCTTCTACTTATCCCATTTACCTCTAAAGCCCATTCCTTCTCACTTACCCTTATTTTGTCTCATATGGCTCTACACATCCAAGCCTACTTCCAATTAATCCAATTAATTCTAACCCTTCACTTGATTTCCAAAATTCTAATTCCCAGTCATATATGCTAATCCCAAGGCTCAACATAATCTATATATATATATACACACATAATTAAAACAATTAAAGAAAAATTAAAGAATAAGTCAATTAAATCAATAAATCAATAAATCAATAAATAAAATTTTGAGGCCCTACAATATCAACATCTTGGGACATATGGCGCCTACATGAAAGCAAACGTGGAATGGTACTTAAGCTTTAGGATGCATGTTTAACCTAGAGGGAAGCTTCTAGAACTCCTTTTCTACAAGGAAAGGAAGACCTACTTCTATTTGGAAAAAAAATCCTCTTCTACAAGGAAAGAAAAGACCTACTTCTACTTGGAAAAGAAATCCTCTTCTATAAGGAAATAAAAGACCTACTTCTACGGAAAAGAAATCCTCTTCTATAAGGAAAGAAAGACCTACTTCTACTTGGAAAAGAAATCCTCTCCTACAAGGATTTGATGACCATACATCCTCCAATATAAATAGGGTCCTTTAGCATTAGTTTTGGGTGCGGAGGGGGGGTGTAGTGGGTTAATGTTTTCTCTCTTTTCTTTGAATTTGAATCCCTCTTCTTCTCTTTCTCTCTCCTACATTCTCTCTTTCTCTCTCTAAGTAGAGCCCTAATTTTATTTTCTTTTCTTCTTCTTATACCCGAATTCTACACTATGTTTTCTATGATGATTTTTAACTTTTTTAATTAAAATCATGAACTAAATTCTCTTTTCCAATTGTTGAGGCTATTAACTAAATTCATGGTTGTTTTTATGAGAAGCATGCGCATATAATTAATGAATCTATGATTGGAAATTTGTGATCGTGATCTGGACATGATTGCCAAATTATGCATGTGGATTTGAAGTCATGAACTTGAATTTTTCATGAATAATTTGTATGCTATCTAATTAATTTAATTTCTGAACAATAAATTGACTAGGTTAAGTAGTAGCAACGAATTAGTTGGATTAAGACATAGGTTAATTTTATGCATGCTAGCTTTCTTGAAAATTAACTTAGGTTCAGTAGACTTGATTTTGATCTTAAAGCTCTTATTATTATATTGTTCATGCTAGTTTTGGATTAATGCGTTAATAAGAAGATTTTACATGTCATGTTTGTTTTGAATGCATCTATCTTTGTTTGATGAACCCTAATTTTCCAATCTTAGAAATAATCCGTTTTCAATTATTAAAAACAACCTAAGGATTTAGTTAAAACTTTTGCAAGGGTGTTCACGTTTTCTTTGTTTTCTTTGAACTTGAATCCCTCTTCTTTTCTTTCTCTCTCTTACGTTCTCTCTTTCTCTCTCTAGGTAGAACCCTAGTTTTATTTTCTCTTCTTCTTCTTCTCATACCCGAATTCTACACTATGTTTTCTATGATGATTTTTAACTTTGTTTTAATTAAAATCATGAACTAAATTCTCTTTTCCAATTGCTAAGGCTAGTAGCTAAATTCATGATTATTTTTATGAAAAGCATGCACATATAATTGTTGAATCTACGATTGGAAATTTGTGCTATTGATCTAGACATGATTGCCAAATTATGCATGTGGATTTGAAGTCATGAATTTGAAATTTTCATGAATAATTTGTATGCTACCTGATTAATTTAATTGTTCGATGATAAATTGATTAGGTTAAGTAGTAGCAACTAATTAGATGGATTAAGAAATAGGTTAATTTTATGCATGTTAGATTTCTTGATAATTAACTTAGGTTCGGCAGACTTGTTTTTGATCTTAAAGCTCTTGTTATTATTTTGTTCATGTTGGTTTTGAATTAATGCATTAAAAAGAAGATTATGCATGTCATGTTTATTCTGATGAACCCTAATTTTCCAATCTTAGAAATAATTCATTTTCAATGATTAAAAACAATCTAAAGATTTAGTGAAAACCTTTGCAAGGGTGTTCACATTTATCTCTTTTCCTTGAACTTGAATCCCTCTTCTTCTCTTTCTCTCTCTTGCGTTCTCTCTTTCTCTCTCTAAGTAGAACCCTAGTTTTATTTTTTCTTCTTCTTCTTCTTATACCTAAATTCTACACTATGTTTTCTATGATGATTTTTAACTTTGTTTTAATTAAAATCATGAACTAACTTCTCCTTTCCAATTGCTTAGGCTATTAACTAAATTCATGGTTGTTTTATGGGAAACATGTGCATATAATTGATGAATCTATGATTGGAAATTTGTGCTCTTGATTTGGACATGATTGCTTGATCGATAGTCAACTATTATCATGATATGAAACTCATCATTCCCTTGAAGTAAACTCCTTTACTTACATGGAGATAAATAGCAACACTACAATCTAAACCATAATCAAGCGACCAAATTGATTATTCAACTATGAATCAATTAATTTGGATTCTAATAATATACATGTTTCCCATACATCTCTATGTATATGCATATTCCTTACAAAAGAATCTCAGTACCTTTTGACTAGATATATAATGCTCATACATAGAAAACCAAACTCTTTTGTTTCATTAATAATAAATATTTTCATTACAAAGTTGTGACTAAAAGAAATTAAGTTACATGTAAATACACTTGCTTTCTAGGGCATTATATTTACATAACTCCAATAAAAGCAATCGCTTATGACTAAGAATGTGAGTATTTGATGCATTGTGAGCATTAAAATTAGGCAAGTCAGTTAAATACTTCCAATAAATGGTAAATGAGAAGTATTGATGGGAATCTTCTACCTGTGGCTTAAAAAAACTAATTAGTGTAAAAACTTCTCATCTAAGCTATGAGCTCGGCCTTATAGTCTAAACCAAAATTTGCTAGGTTTATTATATTTAAACCTCAAGGAACTGAAAAACTCAAGTGTTAGTTCATGAAAAATAGGGTAATCCATATGCACATATTGTCCCCAACCACCTTTACTACATAATTTCAACAATTTATCCTTTAACCCTATTTCTTCTAACAAATCAAAATCCAAATATCGTGGTGTATGAATGGTTCTAGTTTTGAGAAGAGCATACCTATCACCTTCCTCCTTATAATAAATAGGAAAAGGGGCATCATAGTCAACTGCAATGTCTGCAACATTTCATCCTCCCACCTCAGCTTGGATGGGTTTGTTGGATTTTCTACAAAGGGTTTTAGTTCTTGGAGGCATAATGGCATGAAAACCTATAAAAATCACAAGAGAAACATGATAAGTTTCAAGAAGGAATAGACACAACCCCTAAAGAGAGAAACCTGTGAAAATGGAAGGAAGGAGGGGAAAGGAAAAGCAAAAACAACACAAATCTGCATAAAAATTGAAGGTTTTGATGAAAAGTCTAAGCAAACTTGTAAGATTTGGGGAAAACATAGAAGAAAATGAACAAAATCTCTTAAAGAAAGGTTGTGGGGGGGCGAAACTGGAGAGATTAGGGCATAGGGAAGAGAGATAGAAGATGTGTTTAGGGTTTTAAAGGTGGTGGGCGAGACCTACTACTCACCTTGCATGATCGTGCACCCCTGGTGGTTGGACGATTTTGTCACCCTCAAGCTCAAGCACAAGGGTGACAGGGGGTTTCACTGAAACTTGTCATAATTCACTCTAAATGGCTCCCAAATTAGTTCTAAGTCAGTCCAAACTTGTAAAATTCAAATTTTAACATAAAAAACGACACTCAAACTTAAGAAAAGACAAGATTAAAGCAAGAAACAACTTGAAAACCAAGCGACAACAACTTAAACAACCTAAGAACTAACCAAAACATACTTCATTCAACGTCATGAGCTTGACCAAAGTTCAATTTAATTAAAAAGAGTAAGGGAAAGGTAAGAAATCACTTACCTTTTAGGAGAGAGAGCTCCTCCAATGATTGGCTTGCATTAATTTCCATTGACGTTAAAGACTTCACCCTTAGTGTTCTCCTATTCTATTGCTCCATGATCAAATACTTAAAGTACCTTAAAAGGTCCACTCCACCTTGACTTGAGCTTTCCGTGAAATAAAAAAAGTCTTGAATTATATAGAAGCACTAAATCCCCACTCTTAAACTCCTTCTTCTTGATGTGAGCATCATGCCACTTTTTAACTTTCTCCTTATACAACTTGGCATTTTCATAAGCATCAAATCTCAAGTCTTCCAATTCATCAATTTTTAGCAACCTCTTCTCACCCATATCCATGTTCAATTCTTTATTGCCTAATAAGCCCTATGCCCCAATTCCAAGGGTAAATGGAAAGCCTTACCATACATAAGTCTATAAGGAGTAGTACCTATAGGTTTCTTAAAGGCTATCCTATATGCCCAAAGTGTGTCATCTAACTTCAAAGCCTAGTCCTTTCTTGAGGTGATCACTACCTTCTCTAAAATCTTCTTTAACTCTCAATTTACCACCTCCAATTGGCCACTTGTTTGTGGATGATATGAGGTAGCCACTCTATAGTGAACATTTTACTTCCTCAAAAAACTTCAAATGGCTTATTAGAAAAATGACTACCCGGTCACTTATAATTGCCCTTGGCACCCCAAATTGAGTGAGTATCCTCTTGATGAAAACATTGAACCACCTTACCATCGTTTATTGGAGTAGCCTTAGCTTCAACCTACCTAAAATTTCAAGCATCCTCAAATAAGGCTGGCCAGTAGAATCCACTCTTCAAGACCCAAGCAGTTATCTTATTTGCTCCATAATGCCCTGCATAAATAAAACTATGACATTGCATCAACACTTTAAGCATCTCATCATCGAGGACACACCTGTGAACCACACTTTTAGCATAAATTTTATATAGTATGAGTTCATCCCAAACGTAATGAGAACATTAGAATAAGAAATGTTTGCTTTGTTGATAAGAAAGATCAGAGGGAAGAACACCACCTGAGAGATAATTTGCAATATCTGCAAACCAAAGAAGAAAAGGGTTTTCTACGATCATTAAGGCTTCATCAAGGAAACGCTCCTTAATTTCCTCTTGTTCTTCCTTATGTTCCCCTTCAAGTCCTGATAGGTGGTCTGCTACAACGTTTTCTGCTCCTTTTTTGTCTTTAATCTCAAGGTTGGACTCTTAGAGTAGAAGTATCTATCTGATAAACCTAGCCTTGGCATCCTTCTTTGGAAAGAGATAACACAATGCCACGTGATCTGTAAAGACAATAACATGTGAGCCTTAAAGATAAGAGCAAAATTTCTCACAAGCAAAGACTAGTGCAAACAACTCCTTTTTCTATAGTGGCGTAGTTCAATTGTGTGCCTATAAAGGTCTCGCTCACATAGTAGATGGCATGTAGTTTCTTCTCCTTCCGCTGTTCAAGTACACACCCCGCTATGTGGTCACTTGCATCACATGTAATCTCGAAAGGAAATGACCAATCCAGCATTGTCAAGATAAGTGCTATTGTGAGTGCCTTCTTTAACCTATTAAAAGCATCCAAGTAATCATTAGTAAACAAAAAAGGCACATCTTTTATAACATATGGGTTAAAGGTCTAGCAATAAGGGGAAAATCCTTAATGACCCATTTATAGAATCCTGCATGACCAAGGAAAGCTCGGATGCCCTTAATATTGGTGGGAAGGGGTAACTTTTCAATCACTTCGGTCTTTGCTTGATCCACTTCAATACCTTTGCATGAGATCCTATGGCCCAATACAATCCCCTCTTAGACCATGAAATGACACTTTTCTCATTTTAGAACCAAATAAGACTCCTCACATCATTGAAGCACCCTATCTAAATTTAACAAACAATCATCAAAAAAATCTCTAAAGACAGAGAAGTCGTTTATAAATACCTCTGTGAAATTCTTATTCATGTCCACAAAAATGGACATCATGCACCTTTGGAATATGGCAGGTGCATCGCATAACTTAAAAGGCATCTTCTAATAAGCAAAAGTCCCATAAGGACAGGTGAATGTGGTCTTCTCTTAATCCTATGGGTGTATGAACACCTGAGTGTACCGTAAATATCTATCAAGAAAATAATAAAATGCATGGCCAGCCATCCTCTTAATCATTTAGTTTACAAAAGGTCAAGGAAAATGGTCTTTCTTAGTGGCCATGTTATGCTTCCTGTAATCAATACACACTCTCCAACCTATGATGGTACTAGTAGAAATCTCTTCACCTTTTTCATTTTCCATCACTTTCATGCCTCCCTTCCTAAGCACACACTACAAACAACACTCACCCACTCACTATCTGAAATGGGGTAAATAATCCCCGAATCCAAGAGCTTCACTACTTCATTCTTCAAAACCTCTTACATATGTAGATTTAACCTTCTTTGTCTCTCCCTCACTGTTTTGCATCCTTCCTTAAGGTTAATCCTATGCATCACCACAATAGGACTAATCCCCCATAATTTTAGGAATTTTCCATGCCATAGCTCTCATCCACTTCCTAATAGTTTCTACCACTTTCTTTTCTTGCTCAAAATCCAATGAGTTGGATATGATGATAGGAAGGGTGTGGTCCTTACCTAAGAAAGTATACCTCAAGTGAGAAGTTAAGGGTTTTAGGTCTAAGGTGGGTGGCTTAACAAGGGAGGGTGGTGTAGGGGCATCCGTTCTCTCCAAATTCTCTTTTGCTCACTTTCCTAATATAACTCTTCTTCATTCACACCTTCATCCATATTCACTTCAACAACTTCTGCAACCTCCTTTTTTGCTTCCTTCACACAATCATCTACAATATCAATCTTCATGCATGCAGTGCTATCCATCAGTTTCTTTAGAGTATTAGACATATTAAATTCAACCTATTCATCACCAATTCTTAAAACAAATTTTCCTTCATGCACATCAACTAATGCCCTACTAGTATTCATAAAGGGCCTTCCCAAAATCAAAGGACAACTCCTATCCTCTTCAAAATCCACTGGAATGATAAATTTATTTATTTTTAGCAATACATCTTTAACAGCTCGGAATGGTCTCTTAATGGATTGATTCACAAGTTGATTGAGAATAGATGTTGATTGACTTCTCCCAAGCCTAGTTTCCTGAAAACAAATAAAGGCATCAAATTAATACTAGCACCAAAATCATATAAGCATTTAGCCAATTCAAAGTCATCAACAACACATGGAATTGTAAAACTACCTAAATCTTGTAGTTTTGATGGTAATGTGCTTGAAATGATTGAACTACAATTTTTTGTCAGGGTCACTATTTGATTGTCATCCTAAATGTGTTTGTGTGTAAGTATGTCCTTGATAAACTTCACATACTTAGGCATGCATTCCATTGCTTTCACCAATGACAAGTTAATTTGAAGCTTCTCCAAAAACTTGGAGAACTGAGTGTCTACCTGATGTTGTCTCACCCTTTGTGGATATAGAAGCTTAGGCATATAGGATGGTGGTGGAACGTATGACCTCTCTTCTTCTTGCCCTTCCTCCTTCTTCACTTATATCTCCTTGCCCTTGTTGGATCGGAAAAAGAAAGCATGTCATATTTGGAGAAACAGTAAATTTCAAAACCTTTTAGAAATCTTAATTGCATTGGAAGCAGTATATCCAAATCATCATGCCAATCTATATAAGATATGGTATAAGGATAATAATAAACATAAACAAGATAGAGATTACATTACCGACTCCTTTGCTACAACTTTAACTCCTCACTGCACTATCCTATCCTTAACAGTATATCCTCTCCTAAGTAATGTATACTCTTCTTCTTGTTATTGTTTCCTCTTCTCGATATTTTATCTTCAACCAATCCGATCTACCACTTGATCTTCCTGGACAACTTGTTTAACAAGATCTTTTGGTGGGAAAGGAGAAGAAAACTTTGGAGGAGAATTTTCCTAAAAGAAAGAAGACCAAGAATGAGACACTCTCATGCAATTTTTGATTTTTTTCATGCAAGATAGGAAAGAGAGTGATAAAAATGTAAGAATCACAACAAAGGAAAGAAAAGTTTTCCAACCAATGCATCATTTCTTCATTTAATCAATCATAAAGAATCCATTAAATGAGACTCTTCTCATTTGTCTTTAAGATGACTATATGAAAAGTCTATTAACCTAATGAGACCTATCAATTTCATTTTTGATGATGAAAGAAAGAAGATGGTCCATCCAATGTACATTTTTCTTCTTTAATCAAATGAATGCTAATAGGTTATATGCTATCATTAAAAGATAAACATTAAACCATTTAATGGTAAGTTCATAACTTCATTAATGATGATAAACCATAATAAAGGCCATCTTTATTTAGCAATTTAATGTTAAATGTACAGCTGCACATTCATCCCTAATGAAAAACAAAATTGCACTTTATTATCTTAAAATTTTTGTTTTAATTTAATTAATCCAATTAATCAAATTAAACCAAATTCTAGCCCATTTCTAAATGTACATTTGGGCTTCTAATTAACCATTAATTAGTGCAAGCTCAACATTCAATTATGGGCTTTTAAAACCTCCATTTATATTTCTTACTTTGCCTGATAACCTTCCTTGAAGCCAAGTGGGAAATCTTATTGGACTTAAATAATTCAAGCTCCAATAAGCTGAGAATTAATTTAATATCATTCGAATAAATTCTAGTTTATTAATTAAATGTCATTCCACTAAAGACAATTAATTAAACTCTTAAATTACTAAATATTATGAGAACAAATATTTCAAATAATATGTCCAATTGCAAACCCTATCATGAACCTTATTATAGTCATCCGCACAACAAAGGGTAAAATTACCATTTTGCTCTTATGTTAGTTTTTCCTTCTAGATCTCCCATTTAATTTATATGAAGATTCACACACAAGATCTCATCTTGGTGTTAAGACTTGATGGGCAACTAATGCTAGTTTTGTAACATCCCGTTACTGTTAGCAAGGGTATTATGGTAATATTGGGTCAAACTGATAGGTTTCATTGCATTCACTGATTAAGCATGTTACTGGCCTCTAATTATAAAGGAACAGGCTTATTGCATATGCATTTATTCATAGGTACATGCATTCATGATTTTCCGGCATTTTAATTATGAGTAAGAATTGATCGGATTGTGAACTGGAAACTGACTGAACTGACTGAATCATGATCAATCGAGAAATTTGGAGTAAATGCACTCGAATGACTGATTTAGAATAGTCTAAATGTGATTGGCTATTGATAGTGGCTCATAGGATATTTTCGGGAAATTCGGGAGAAAATGCCCGGACCGGAAATTTTGGAGTGGCAGACCGATTGACTGTATAGTACTGAAAGAATTGTCCAATGGCAATGAAAAAATTAGAGTTATACTGTTAGGAATAAAAATGTGGAGCCATTGAAATTTAGAAACTGAAATTTGGACTGATTTAGAGACCTATGTCTATATATAGCTAGGTTTGAATTTGAGAAATTTACCTAAGGCAAAATCGTTCTTCTCTTCCTTCTCCTACGACGTTCATCGATTCCTTCCCCATTGGTGAGATTCGTCGATTTTTTCTCTATGGTTTTCTTCTCATTGTGCATAGCTAACTGGTTTATTGTGATTGTTGAAGGTTGAGAAGCTTGGAGAGTGGATTAATCGTTGATTTGAGAAAGTTTTAGGGTTACAGTGATTTTTGAGAAATTTGTGGATTGATCTTCGATTGGTAAGTTTTTAATGGCATTAATGCTGTTATTATGGTTGTTGCATGTATTTATGGCATTTATTGTGAAAGATTGAGTAGTTAGGATGTTTAATGGAGGTTTTAGAGAGCTTTAATGGCGAAAATCGATCGAAGAAGACAGTGGGCGACCCGCACGTCGCGACGTCTGGCGCGGCCTCGCCGCGGCGAGAAATTCATTGCTCGCTGCGACGAGCGTAGCGAGACGACGCGGCGAGCGCCTGGTTCCACGCCGCGGCGAACATTTTCGCCTACATCCCGGCGAGCTGTGAAGAGGACGCACGCCGCGGCGAGGGCTGTAGGTCGCGGCGAAGGGATTTTTCTGATTGGATTAATTTTTATTTATTGGGTACAATTTATGGGATAGACCTCCGATTGAGGTGATTCTCGATTCATTATGAGCTAGAGAAAGAGGTCTACAATTGAGGATAATTATGAGAGTTAGAATTTAATTTAAGTGGTATTGATTCATCGAGATTAAGGTCAATTATGGTTCATAGTGTGACCTAAATATTGAATTGAGATAATTGGAGATTTAATTGGGATTTTCAATAAAGGCTTTGACCCCAATGGATAGGGAATTACTATAGGGAGTATAAATTGAGGAAATTGAACTGAATTATAGGATTGGATCAATTATTGTCGATCAAGTAAGCGAAGTGATAAAATTGGGCCTAAGAGTTCTAAATTAGGTTTTAGTGTCGGAAAAATCGTGAACATGCATTGTACATAGTTCCACTGAGACATATGCATTCCTGAATCGTTTTATTGAGCATCTAGTAATGGGATTGTATTTTATTGTTATAGAGGCGCCGTTGGATCGTCATTCCATGGACATTGCTGGAACTTCCAGGCAATAGCTCGAAAGTTACAGGTGAGTAACCTAGTTGGTTTCTCAAATTCCTGATTGTCTAAATGCTCAATGTGAATTTACTTGCCAATGTGAAATCGTATGATTACTGAAATGTCTGAAATGTACATGATCGAATGACAGGTTTCTACTGTACTGGATTGGACTACTATATTGCCTTTGGACTCATCAGATGTTCTTGAAATACAATCTTGGGCTTTTATAGCCTACATCAATTATCGAAAGATCGCATTGCATGCATAAATGCATGATCAGATAATGGATATGTGACCCAAGTGCTATTATCACTGAAAAGAGCCTCGAGCTCGAACACTGTACTAATCGGGCCTCGAGCCGAGGGAAGAAATCCCTAACGCGTCCCTCACTGAACATTGACTGAGCACCTGGGCACAACACTGAATAACTGGAAAAGAGTCTCATATGCATTGTATACGCATGACAGATTGAATTGCAAACTTACTGAATTGTGTGATGACATGAGAGGTTGCAAGGTGTTACATGCTACTGTGAACTGTTGCATAATACTGTAAATTGTTATTTGATACTGCAAACTGTTATAGACTACTGTAAATTGTTATATAATACTGTTAATTGAATATTACTGTGCCGTGTTGTACGCAATCTACGTAATGCATGATTTGAGTGAACCATCGATGATAGTTTCTCACTGAGTTCTCAAACTCACCCAAAATTGCATCTAATTTTTCAGGATCGATAGAGTAGACCCCTAGCTCCGGAGATAGTCTTTTCCTGTCGTGCGAGCGTGCTGGCAAGAGAAGCAATGGCGCGCAGGTCGGTCAGCTGGGTTGGACTTTTGAGGATGACTTAGGATAGATGGTTGTATCAGTTTCCTTTTTGGTTTTGTTTAGGAGACTGATAGACTTGTCTATTCTGCTACTGGATGAATGTATTAAGATTCTTTTGGATTTTAAAAGTTTACTGATTTCTGATATTTGGTTTTAATTATTGCGATGCCATGTGGATTATTAGTGGGAATGTTTTGGTGGTGCACCTTTGTCATGAGATACGTGTCGGAGCGACCTTCGGGCGTCCCGATGTGTACCCTACGGTGAGGGGGCGCTACATTAAGTGGTATCAGAGCATGGTTTGGCATCTTTTGGGCATAGTGTGTTTTAGGCTGGAATCACTGTAAGAATAGCGAATGATCGAATTTCTTATGCATTTTAGGTCATCCGTCTTGGAGATCGAGTTGAGTTACCAAATGACACGGAATCGGTAGGAGCTAGTAGGAGTCTCCTGCGCCTCATTCGGAGGAGTTGCCTCCTCGAGTTCTGTGAGACGGAACGGAGATACGATCAGCTAAATGTGGCGGAGCTGTTGACTTCTATGGCAAAGACCGACCTCGGAGGCCGAGGATGGTTAGAGAGGACCGAGAGAGTCCTCGATCGGATGGATCACGACCGGATGAGCGTTTTGACTCTGTGATTTCTCTCGCTTGAGGTCCCGCTTATCGGTGGTGGAAGACTATCCCGCGTTACCACCGTGCCTTGTACACTGACATGGGATGACTTTCTGAGGGCTTTCAAGGACAATTTCATGCCCAAGATCTATCTGGAAATGAAGTTGTAAGAGTTCTTAGAGCTGAGATAGGGGCAGTTGACCGTGGCCGACTATGAGGTGCGTTCAACGAGTTAGTGGTCTATGCTTCTTCATTGGTAGCTCTTGAGGTGGACAGTGTCGGCGTTTAAGCGAACTCAATCTGGAGATCCGTACCTATTGGCTAGATCTCGATATGGGCGCTTTATTGAGTTGAGGGTCGCAGTGAGGATCGGCATTCTTGAGACAACGTATGATCGAGACTAATCGGGGACCCGGCATAAGAGATCTAGTGACAGACCCAGGCGATCTTGGCGAGAGAATGCGATAGCGTCGAGTAGGCCCTTCAGTCCGCAGGAGGGCTAGACAGACCGGTCATTGGCGGAGGGGCGATTTGTACAGATGGTAGTGGTGGCGGCGCTAAAGTTTCAGACGATCGCTCCTTTATGTGAGCATTGTGGCAAGAGACACAGTGGAGAGTGTCGATGGTTGTCTGGAGCCTGTTTGAGGTGTGGTTCAATGGACCACCTAGTGAGGAACTGCCCAGAGACTTTGGGAGCCCAATCTACCATGACTGGAAGATCAGGCAGTAATACCACGGTCCAGCAAAGTTGTGGTGGTGGATTGGGATGGAGAGGCCGAGGCCGAAGCGTAGGGGTCCGCATGATGGTCGAGAGGACGAGCAGCGGACAACGATCGCGAGCTAGGGTCTATGCCATGACTCGGCAGGAGGCCCAGGATTCCCCGGATGTTGTTGTGGGTATGCTTCTAATTTCTGGTTTTGAAGCATATGCATTGTTGGATCCTGGATCCACTCATTCTTTCATTGCACCGCATTTAGCATATAGACTGCATGGGGATAGGCAGAGGTTACAGTATGGGTTAGAGGTGAGTACACCTCTAGGTAGTATGACTGTATTGGGAGAGGTCTGTTTGGGGTGTCGGGTTCAGATCGATCGGGCAGTTTTGAGCGCCGATCTGATCGTTTTGGCTCTGAGGAGATTGATGTGATATTAGGGATGGACTGGTTGACTGCAAATAGGGCTATCATGGATTGTTATACCAAGGAGGTCGTATTGGAGTCTCCTGGACAGCCCAGAGCTGTTTTTCGAGGAGTTAGTCAGGCAGTGCCAGCGAGGATGATATCCTTCTTGAGTGCCCTGAGATTGATGCAGGGAGGCTGTGAGGCCTATTTGGCTCACGTAGTGGATTCCAGAGTCGAGCAGAGATTGCAGGATGTTCCCGTAGTCAGGGATTTCCCATATGTGTTTCCCGAGGAGTTACCGGGATTGTCGCCAGAGCAGGAGATAGAGTTTGAGATTGATCTCGTTCCCAGTACAGCCCCTATATCGATCCCTCCGTATAGGATGGCACCGTGGGCGAGAGAGCTTAAGGCTCGATTCGGAGCTACTAGATAAGGGGTTTATTAGACCGAGTGTTTCGCCATGGGGAGCTCCGGTACTGTTTGTAAAGAAGAAGGACGGGACACTGAGACTGTGTATCGATTTTAGGCAGTTGAATCGGGTGACAATGAAGAATAAGTATCCACTGCCTAGGATTAACGATTTATTTGATCAGCTGCAGGGAGCTCAGGTGTTCACTAAATTGGATTTGAGATCAGGTTATTACCAGTTGAGGATTGCAGGGGCCGATGTGCCTAAGAGTGCTTTCAGAAGCAGGTACGGCATTTCGAGTTCCTAGTGATGCCGTTTGGGTTGACTAATGCCCCGGCAGCCTTCATGGCCTTGATGAATAGAGTATTTCAGCCCTACCTGGATCGGTTCGTGATAGTGTTTATCGATGATATACTGGTTTACTCGAGGAGTAGACAGGAGCACGCTGAGCATCTGAGGATTGTCCTTCAGGTCATGAGAGAGATGCAGTTGTTTGCCAAATTCACTAAGTGTGAATTTTGGCTTGATGAGATTGTATTTCTGGGGCACGTGGTGTCCGGTGAGGGTATCTAGGTGGATCCTCACAAGATAGAGGCGGTTATGAGTTGGGAGATTCTGAGGAGTGTGCCAGAGTTGCGGAGTTTCCTAGGATTGGCCGAATATTACCGGAGGTTCGTCGAGGGGTTTTCGTTGATCTCCGCCCCTTTGACAAAACTGTTGAGGAAGAATGTGCCGTTTAGATGGATTGAGGAGTGTCAAAAGAGCTTTGAGGAGATGAAACATCGGTTGACGACTGCACCAGTGTTAGGCATTCCTTCTGGTACTGGAGGCTTTGTAGTGTACAGTGATGCCTCGCATCAGGGATTGGGATGTGTATTGATGCAGCATGGCCGAGTAATAGCGTATGCCTCGAGATAGTTGAGGTCTCAGGAGGTGAATTATCCGGTGCATGACTTGGAGTTAGCAGCAGTTGTATTTACTCTGAAGATCTGGAGACATTATCTGTATGGTGAGACATTCCAGATCTTCACCGATCATAAGAGTCTCAGATATCTGTTGAATCAGAGAGTGCTCAATCTGAGAGAGAGGAGATGGATAGAGTTACTGAAGGACTATGACTGCACGATTAAGTATCACCCAGGGAAGGCCAATGTGGTGGCCAATGCACTGAGTAGGAGATCGCATGGTAGTGCAGCTCAGGTTCAGGTTTCGAGGTTATCTGGTAGTGCAGCTCTTAATGTTATCTGGGTCATAATGGACCGATTGACTAAATTGGCTCACTTCTTGCCAGTGAGGTAGAGCAATACTCTCGATCAGTTGGCCCAGAAATATGTAGCAGAGATTGTACGATTGCATGGGGTTCCGTTGTCGGTAGTCTCAGACAGGGATCCCAGGTTCACTTTGAGGTTCTGGAAGAGCCTATAGACTGCTATGGGTACTCGATTGAACTTCAGTACTGCATTTCATCCTCAAACAGATGGACAGAGCGAGAGGACGATTAAGACTGTTGAGGACATGCTTCGAGCGTGTGCATTGGAGTTCAGAGGATCATGGGATCAGTATCTGGCTCTGATCGAGTTTGCTTACAACAACCAGTATCAGAGTAGTATTGGGATGGCACCGTATGAGGCCTTGTATGGGAGGCCGTGTTGATCGCCACTGTATTGGGATGAAGAGGGTATGAGATCGATTGAGGGTCCCGAGCTGATTCAGGATACAGTGGATAAGATACAGTTGATCCAGAATCGCATTAAGACGGCTCAAGACAGACAGAAAAGTTATGTGGATCAGCATCGGCGAGAGATGGAGTACAGTGTAGGAGACAGAGTGTTTCTCCAAGTGTCTCCTTGGAAAGGAGTACTGAGGTTTGGCCGTAAGGGCAAGTTGAGCCCTCGGTATATCGGTCCGTATGAGATCCTTGAGAGGATAGGACCGTTGGCTTACAGATTGGCATTACCGAGTGAGATGTCCCAGATGCATGACGTGTTTCATGTCAGTATGCTCCGACGGTACCGTTCTGACCCGACGCATGTGATTCCGGCTTAGGAGATTGAGGTAGCAAGTGATCTGAGTTATGTTAAGGAGCCGGTACAGATTATAGGATCACGGGTCAAGCAACTGAGGAATAGGGTGATTCCATTGGTGAAATTCCTTTGGAAGAACCACTCTTCTGAGGAAGCTACATGGGAGACTAAGGAGCATATGAGGAGTCAGTATCCTCATTTATTCGATCGGACAGGTATTAAATTTCGAGGACAAAATTTTTATTAGGAGGGGTGAATTGTAACATCCCGTTACTGTTAGCAAGGGTATTATGGTAATATTGGGTTAAACTGATAGGTTTCATTGCATTCACTGATTGAACATGTTACTGGCCTCTAATTATAGAGGAACAGGCTTATTGCATATGCATTTATTCATAGGTACATGCATTCATGATTTTCCGACATTTTAATTGTGAGTAAGAATTGATCGGATTGTGAACTGGAAACTGACTGAACTGACTGAATCATGATCAATCGAGAAATTTGGAGTAAATGCACTCGAATGACTGATTTAGAATAGTCTAAAAGTGATTGACTATTGATAGTGGCTCATAGGACATTTTCGGGAAATTCGGGAGAAAATGCCCGGACCGGAAATTTTGGAGTGGCAGACCAATTGACTGTATAGTACTGAAAGAATTGTCCAATGGCAATGGAAAAATTAGAGTTATACTGTTAGGAATAAAAATGTGGAGCCATTGAAATTTAGAGACTGAAATTTGGACTGATTTAGAGACCTATGTCTATATATAGCTAGGTTTGAATTTGAGAAATTTACCTAAGGCAAAATTGTTCTTCTCTTCCTTCTCCTACGACGTTCATCGATTCCTTCCCCATTGGTGAGATTCGTCGATTCTTTCTCTATGGTTTTCTTCTCATTGTGCATAGCTAACTGGTTTATTATGATTGTTGAAGGTTGAGAAGCTTGGAGAGTGGATTAATCGTTGATTTGAGAAAGTTTTAAGGTTACGGTGATTTTTGAAAAAATTTTGGATTGATCTTCGATTGGTAAGTTTTTAATGGCATTAATGTTGTTATTATGGTTGTTGCATGTATTTATGGCATTTATTGTGAAAGATTGAGTAGTTAGGAAGTTTAATGGAGGTTTTAGAGAGCTTTAATGGCGAAAATCGATCGGAGAAGACAGTGGGCGACCCGCACGTCTAGAGGTCTGGCGCGGCCTTCGCCAAGGCGAAATCGAGGTTTCGCCATGACGAGCTGAGAGCCTTGAGACGCCATGGCCTGAATACTGTTACACCACAAGCGAGCCGAGAAGAGGACGCACGCCGAGGCAAGCGATCTTCTCTTCGTCGCGGCGAGGGCTGTAGGTCGCGGCGAAGGGATTTTTCTGATTGGATTAATTTTTGTTTATTGGGTATAATTTATGGGATAGACCTCCGATTGAGGTGATTCTCGATTCATTATGAGCTAGAGAAAGAGGTCTACAATTGAGGATAATTATGAGAGTTAGAATTTAATTTAAGTGGTATTGATTCATCGAGATTAAGGTCAATTATGGTTCATAGTGTGACCTAAATATTGAATTGAGACAATTGGAGATTTAATTGGGATTTTCAATAAAGGCTTTGACCCCAATGGATAGGGAATTGCTATAGGGAGTATAAATTGAGGAAATTGAACTGAATTATAGGATTGGATCAATTATTGTCGATCAATTAAGCGAAGTGATAAAATTGGGCCTAAGAGTTCTAAATTGGGTTTTAGTGCCGGGAAAATCGTGAACATGCATTGTACATAGTTCCACTGAGACATATGCATTACTGAATCGTTTTATTGAGCATCTAGTAATGGGACTGTATTTTACTGTTATAGAGGCGTCGTTGCATTGTCATTCCACGGACATTGTTGGAACTTCCAAGCAGTAGCTCGAAAGTTACAGGTGAGTAACCTAGTTGGTTTCTCAAATTCCTGACTGTCTAAATGCTCAATGTGAATTTACTTGCCAATGTGAAATCGTATGATTACTGAAATGTCTGAAATGTACATGATCGAATGACATGTTTCTACTGTACTGTATTGGACTACTATATTGGACTGGACTACTGTATGTTACTGAGAAATACAATATTGGGCTTTTATAGCCATACACTGAATTACTGAGCACTGCATTGCATGCATAAATGCGTGATCAGATAATGGATATGTGACCCAAGTGCTATTATCACTGAAAAGAGCCTCGAGCTCGAACACTGTACTGACCGGGCCTCGAGCTCGAGGGGAGAAATCCCTGACGCGTCCCTCACTAAACACTGACTGAGCACTTGGGCACAACACTGAATAATTGGAAAAGAGTCTCATATGCATTGTATACGCATGACAGAATGAATTGCAAACTTACTGAATTGTGTGATGATATGAAAGGTTGCAAAGTGTTACATGCTACTGTGAACTGTTGCATAATACTGTAAATTGTTATTTGATACTGCAAACTGTTATAGACTACTGTAAATTGTTATATAATACTGTTAATTGAATATTATCGCGTATGTCTTTGCACGTAATCTGCGTAATGCATGATTTGAGTGAACCATCGATGATGGTTTCTCACTGAGTTCGCAAACTCACCCAAAATTGCATCTAATTTTTCAGGATCGATAGAGTAGAGCCCTAGCTCCGGAGATAGTCTTTTCCTGCCGTGCGAGCGTGCTGGCAAGAGAAGCAATGGCGCACAGGTCGGTCAGCTGGGTTGGACTTTTGAGGATGACTTAGGATAGATGGTTGTATCAGTTTCCTTTTTGGTTTTGTATAGGAGACTGATAGACTTGTCTATTCTGCTACTGGATGAATGTATTAAGATTCTTTTGGATTTTAAAAGTTTACTGATTTCTGATATTTGGTTTTAATTATTGCGATGCCATGTGGATTATTAGTGGGAATGTTCTGGTGGTGCACCTTTGTCGTGGGATACGTGTCGGAGCGACCTTCGGGCGTCCCGATGTGTACCCTACAGTGAGGGGGCGCTACAAGTTTAATCACGAAATCTCCTTAAAACATCTAGAAGTGATGATATCACTATAAACTCTATTTCAGTGATGTTCCCTGATACATGTTTCAATTAATAAGTCAATGCTTAAGTTGTATCTTTTAAGATTAAAGTAACAGCCTACTTTATTCTTTAAAACATGTTTAATTCTATATTCATTTTATAGTGCCATTATCGATAGTCAAATACTATCATGATAGGAAACTCATCATTCCCTTGAAGTCAACTCATTTACTTACATGGAGATAAATCGCAACACTACAGTGTAAACCATAATTAAACAACCAATTTGATTATTCAACTGTGAATCAATTAATTTATATTTACTTACAAAAGAATCTCAGTAATTTTTACTAGATATATAACGCTCATACATATAAAACCAAACTCTTTTGTTTTATTAATAATAAATATTTTCATTACAAAACTGTAACTGGAAGAAAATTAAATTACATGTAAATACACTTGCTTTCTAGGGCACTATATTTACATAACTCCAACAATCTCCCATTTTCTCTAAAGCAAGTATAACATATACCTCATACCCATCCCTTCTAGGTGACTCTCAAAGCTCTTTTGAGACAATATCTTTATGAACAGAACAACAAGGTTTTTCTCTGCGGGAATATTTACAACATTCACCTCTCCACATTGTATTATCTCCCTCATGAGATGGTACTTTTGTTCAATGTGTTTGGAAGCTTTGTGATTTTAAGGTTCTTTAGAATTAGCCACTGCCCCACTATTATCACAACAAAGTGTAATGGCCTTTTTTGCCTCAAGAACCACCTCCAAATCATTTAGGAACTTGCAGAGCCAAACTTCTTCTTTTGCTGCTTCACAAGCAACAACATGCAGCCCCTATAATCTAATCAGTAACACAAGATTACTTAATACTCCTCTAGACTATGGCTCCACCTCCTCAAACAAATATAGAATTAGAAGTTGATTTCCTCGAATCAACATCTGATTGAAAATTGGAATCCATATATCCCATTGGAATAAGATTACTTCCAGAGTAAACAGGCATGAAGTTCTTCATACTATAAAGATACTTCAGTATACACTTAACCGTAGTCAAATGTTTCATTCCTGGATTGGATTGAAATCTACTTACCAATCCCACTGCGTAACAGATATCCGGTCTAGTGCAAAGCATTGCATACATTAAACTTTCAACTGTCGAAGTATATGGAATGTTACACATGTGTTCAACCTCCTCTTAGGTTTTAGGTGCTTGTTCCTTTGAAAGTTTGATTCCATGTCTAGTAGGTGTGAAACCCCTCTTGGAATCTTGCATGGCAAATTTATTGAACATATTCTCAATGTAGGTTAGTTGAGAAAAGGATATCTATTTGTTCTTACGATCCCTTATAAGTTTGATCCTTAGAACATAGTTAGCCTCTCAAATCCTTCATTGAAAACTATTCATTCATCCATCCCTTAACTGTAGATAACATTCCCACATCATTCCCAATGAGCAGAATGTCATCAACATACAGGATTAGAAAAATAACCTTTCCATCTTGTATCCTTTTATAGACACAAGGCTCACCTAGGTTTTGTATGAACCTATTGGTTTAGATACACTTATCAAACCTAATGCTCGAAAACCTAGACACTTGCTTAAGTCCATAAATGGACCTTTGCAACTTGCATACCTTATGCTTATTACCTGGCTCAATTAATCCTTCTAGTCGGGCCATATAAATGGTATCCTTAAGATCCGCATTAAGAAATACGATTTTGACATCCATTTACCATATTTCATAATTGAAATAGGCTGCTATGACCAAAAGAATCCTGATGGACTTAAGCATGGAAATCGGAGAAAAAGTATCCTCATAATCTATACCCTCTTTTTGAGAATAGCTCTTAGCTACCAATCTAGCTTTAAAGGTCTCTACCTTTCCATTTGATCCTCATTTCCTTTTGTATATCCATTTACACCCTATGGCTTTTACATTTGATGATAAATCTACAAAGATCCAAACTTCGTTGGCATACATGGAATGTATTTCCGATTCCATCACCTTAAACCATTTTTCTGCATCAATATCATTAATAGCCTGTGTATATGTAATGGGATCCATTTCTTCTTGGTTTGAGATGGCAATAAAGCCTTCTCCTAGACTTAGATACCTATCTGGATGTCTCACAAACCTCCCACTATGTCTAGGCACAACATGATGTTTAGGTTGCACTTTTGATTTAACTATTGAATCCATTTCGACATCTTGTTCTATTATATCCCTATCAACTCTTGAATTAGATGAAATAACTAAGTCCTTTACTATTAATTAACTTCCTCCTTTGTGATTTCTCACAAACTCTTCCTCTAGGAAGGTCACATTTGTCGACACAAATATCTTCCTATCTTGATAATTGTAAAAATTGTACCCTTTAGTTCCCTTAGGATATCCTACAAACAAACATACTTTTAATCTTGGTTCCATCTTTGTGCACTCAAGTCTTATAACATGGGCTGGGCAACCCCAAGTCCTTAAGTGTCATAATGAAGGCACTCAACCAATCCACAACTCCCTGGGTGTTTTAGGCACCAATTTGGATAAAGAATAGTTAAGAAGATATGTTGCTTTTTGTATGGCATATCCCCAGAACGATTCTGGAAGGCTAGCGTAGGAAATCATTGTTCTTACCATTTCTAATAGAGTCCTATTTCTCCTCTCAACTACACCATTCTGTTGAGGTGTTCGAGGAGATGACAAATTGGAAACAATTCCATTATCAATTAAATATTGTTGGAACTCTCCAGCTAAGTACTCACCACCTCGATCCAATTGAAGTTGTTTTAATAGCTTGCCTAGTTTCTTTTCAACTTTAGCTTTGAATTCTTTGAACTTTTCAAAAGATTTGTTTTTTATACATCAAATACAAATAGTCATTTCTTAAGTAATCATCTATAAAGGTTATAAAGTATTCATAACATCCTCTAGCTTGTACGTTCATGGGCCCACACACTTCTATATGTACCAGGTCCAACATAGATTTAGATATGTTTCCTTTATAAGGAAATGAGGCTTTGGTCATTGTTTCTTCAATACAAGATTTACAGGTGGGTAATAGATCATTATCTAAGCCCATAAGGATCTCATCCTTTACTAACCTATCAAGTCTTTTCTTATTGATATGACCTATTCTTAAGTGCCACAGATATTTAGAATTAATGCTAGAGTCATTGGAATGTCTTGGTTTTATCCACTCTGTGGTGTTTAGTGAGCCTGTCATAGGTTTTATAAAAAACAATCCTTGTTTAATTATCGCATCACAAATAAAATCCTTATTCTCATATAGTGAAACAACACTTTCAAAATATAAGGAATAACTATATTTTATTAGACAAAAAATAAAAATCATTTTACTTACAATCATTGGAATGTAATAAACTTCCTTCAAATATAACCTATGACCACTAGGAAAGTCTAAGATAACTACTCCCACTGATTCTGTTGAAACATAGGATGTATCTACTATCTTGACTTGAAACTGGCCTTTAGGTAGTTTTTTCCTTTGATGGAACCCCTGTAAAGAATTAGAAACATGGTGAGTGGCTCCTGAATCTAATATCCAGGAATCAGATAATTCTTCCACATTTCTAGTTCCTAACAAACTTAGGAAACCCATACCTTGTTTACTTTTGAGGAACTCAAGGTAGACTGGACAATTTCTTTTATAGAGGCCCATCTCATCACAATAGAAATACTTTCCCTTGGTGTTCTCTTTGACCTTCTTTTTCATAGGTTAGGCCTTGACCCTTGTTTGGGCCTTCTTTTTCATTAGACCCTTCTTCTTTTGCTTTCCCTTACCCTTGGTCTTAGAAGAAGATGCTACATTAGCTTATAGCCTATGATCTTTGATATTCAATATCTCCTCCGTACTCTAAAGGTTATTCATTAACTCAATCAAGGCGTAATCCTTGGTATTGAGTTCATAGTCTAACTTAAACTGCTAAAAGGAAGAGTTTAAACTATTGATGATCATAATCATCTACATATCTACATCCATGTCCACCCCAAACATCTCATCCTCAATGATCGCAAAGATTACCTTCATCATGTAATCCCGCAACGATTCACTAGGTTTTTGTCTGAGATTATAAAGGGTTTGGATAGTTTTCACTCTTGCAAACCTAGTCCTCACAACAAACATCTTATGTAGGTGATGAACAATAGCATTAGTATTTTTCATACAAGCATTTTGGTTTTGCAACATGCCACTAACAAAAACTAAAATATAATACTTAGTAGTCTTGTTAGCATTCTGCCAACACTCATATTGTTGGTCTATCATAGAAGTTTAATCTCCACCCGAAGGTGCAGGCTCATTTTCAGTTAAAACCTATGAAATATGTTCATATTGAAGAACAATGTCAAGGTTACGTCTCCGTTCATTAAAATTCTCTCTGTTTTCCAATTAGTTATTTGTCAAGAGCAAAGTGAGTGGATTCATTTTATGGTTGATTATGTCTAAAAATATAAATTATTGAAACATGAGCATATTAGTCAATAAAATTGGAACTTAGTATAAAATCATGATGCATGTATGTATGATGATAGATTTAACAAAAACTAAAAACAGTTAATCTTTATACGACAATTATTTTTCTTATCTATAATAGACTAAATGATGGTGGGCCATCTTATCCATTAAAAGAAAAATTAGGACCTCCCACTAAAAAAGCTACCAAGCATCTTCATGTTTAACTTTTAAAAAAGCATTTTAATTTGGTCCATACTTTTACCAACAAAGCTATGGTGGGCAGGTTAATATTAAAATATGTTGAGTGTTTAACCATTTGATTCATTCACTAATGGTACTTGCAAATCATGCCTTAGTGGGAGGTCACATTTGCTACCAATAAATGGACTTATCCGTAAGGAAACCCAAACCATGCAAGACTTAGGATTCATGCCCTCCAATGGGGAGTAACACTTCACTATATGCAAATGGGCCATCATTTGGAGACCTTGGACTCTCACATGAGCATCCTCTCCCACTCAATCATTTTGGGCTTTAAGTTTTAATTATCATCTTGTCTAAATGCAATTTATTATCCATCCTATATTGTTTCATTATATATCTCATACATAATGAATACTTGGCAAAGCCTAGGGTTGGCAATTTTCTAATCACATGCAATCACATAATATCCCATATTATTTGCATTCATTTATCCATTCATCACATGAAATAATAAGCCACATTTGATTGTCCATCCGAGAAACATAAAAATAATTACAAGCCTTATAGGCCCAAAGTATTCTTCTTGGACTTAGATCTTCCACTTCAAACTCTTCGCTCACATGATCTTGCCCAATCGGTAAAAAGTGTGTAATGGCTTTACTTTTCAACACAAAATTTGATTTTCATAAAATCGAAATTTTTCCCATAAGAAAACAAAAATCTACACTTGTTTTTCACCAAAACCGAAACTTATGAATATTACATAAAAATTCTAGCACTTGTAAAAAAATTGTTACAAAAAAATTCATACAACCAAAATTTTGTTAAAACAAAATTCCAACACATTTGTTTTCTAATAACCATAACCAAAGTCTAGCCCATTTCTAAATGTAAATTTGGACTTCTAATTAACCATTAGTTAGTGCATGCCCAACATTCGATTATGGGCTTCTAAAACCTCCATTTATATTTCTTACTTTCCTTGATAACCTTCCTTGAACCCAAGTGGGGAATCTTGTTGGACTTAGATAATTCAAGCTCCAATAAGTCCAAAATTAATTTAATCTCATTAGAATAAATTCTAGCTTGTTTACTAAATGTCATTCCACTAAAGACAATTAGTTGAACTCTTGAATTACAAAATATTATGAGAATACATATTTCAAATAATATGTCCAATTGCAAACCCTATCATGAACCTTATTATAGCCATTCGCACAACAAAGGGTAAGATTACCGTTTTGCCCTTTTGTTGGTTTTTTCTTCTAGATCTCCCGTTTTACTTTATATGGTGATTCACATACAAGATCTCATCTTGGTGTTAAGACTTGATGGGTAACTAGTTCATCAAACTAATAGCACCAGTTTAATCATCAAATCTCCTTAAAACATCTAGAAGTGATGATATCACTATAAAATAATTATTTGAGATAATATTCCCTAATACATGTTTCAATTAATAATTCTAACATATAGACACTAGATTGATACTCTATAAAAATTCATTTTGATCATACCAAGAATTATAATGATACACATATGAGTTCACCACTCATCAAGATTATGGTCCATGATAAACAAATGCTTAAGTTGTGTGTTTTAAGATTAAAGTAACAAGCCACTTTATTCTTTAAAACATAGTTGATTCCAAATTCATTTAATAGTGCCATTATCGATATTTAACTACTATCATGATAAGAAACTCATTATTCCTCAAGTAAACTCCTTTACTTACGTGGAGATTCAATTGTGAATAAATTAATTTAGATGCTAATAATATATATGTTTCCATATGTATATATATATGTCTATTACTTACAAAAGAATCTCGATACCTTTTGACTAGATATATAATACTCATACATATAAAACCAAACTCATTTATTTTATTATTAATAAATATTTTCATTACAAAACTGTAATTGGAAGAAAATTAAGTTACATTTAAATAAACTTACTTTCTAGAGCATTATATTTACCTAACTCCAACAGCCTTGTTGCACACTTGGTTCTTCCAGTTGCACACTTGGTTCTTCCAACTGCTTACCACTCCTAAATGTGATCAGCTTGAGTTGTTTCTTTAGATTTGCCTAAGTGATGCTTAATAGGCTACCTGCATTTCAAGAAGATAAGTCAGTATCAAATTGGCCTACCTGAACCTCTAAATTATCGATGGATGAAGCATGGTTCTTTAAGATTACATTCAGGCTTGCAAACATCTATTTCTGGTACTCTTCTTGGGTTATAAATTTAGAGTTCATCGCTATCCGTCTTTCTCTCCAAGGTTCTAAATCGATCTTTTCAAAATATGGCAGGTCTTAGAGGTCTTGCTGGGTCACTTGCGTTATTAACACTCCAAGAAGATGATTTTTCCACCTCAGATTATAAATGTTGGAGTATGGACTATTACCTCTTTGTTGTGGTTGGCCCAAGTAATTTATCTATCCTATGCCACTAGCTCCTAAGAAGAAATAATCTGCTATATAATGGTTGTATAGTTTTGATTGTGGATGAAGAAGTTCCTTACATATTGTACGACTTCTAAATGAGAGTGGTAATCTGGGCTTACAAGGTTGTAACATAATCAATTGGAATCATGCATTTTTTTCCTTTATGCCTTGCCTACTCCTTTCATTTGATCATATACAACTGTTAATAGCCAACTCCCCCAAAAGATCATGAGTTGTCTCAATGGTTTTCCTCATTAAAGACCCTCTAGTAGTTGTATCAATTTTCCTTCATGTAGTTTGACTCACACCATTGTAGAATGTCTAGAGTAAGAACTCCCTTGGAAGGTTATGGTGTGGGCAGCTTCGCTGCAATTCTTTAAACCTCTCCTAAGCTTCAAATGAGGACTCCCTATCATTTTGTTAAAATTTTGTAATCTCCTTAATGATTCAACTATTCTTTGTCAAAGGAAAATACTTGGTAAGGAAGGCTTAGGCTACTTGCTCTCATGTGGTAATCTGAGATGCACTAAGTTAGTTGTACTATGGCTTGGCTCGATCTCGTAAAGTGAATGGACATAGTCTGAGCCACACATCATCATTAGACATCCCTTGAAATCTAAAAGTATCACATATCTCCAAGAAGTTTACTAGGTGGGCATTGGGATCTTCAGTTGATAACCCATAGAATTGAACACTATTCTGGAGTATGTTGAGGAGTGCAGGTTTAATTTTAAAATTGTTTTCTTAAACCACAAGCCTTATGATTCCTTGTGAACTAATATGGGGCCTTATGAAATCCATCAGTGTTCTCTCGACCCCTCCTAGTTCTCCTTCTTCTGTTATATTCCTTTTTAGTAACTCTTGGCACTTATCTCCTCTTAGCGCTCTTCTGTGTCTTATAATGTCAAATAGCTCTTCTTCACTAAACTAGGTAGATCTTTTTATGCTCCTTGTGTTTATGCACCTGCAAATACACATGGAAAAATATTCACCTAAACTAAACAAGATGCTAAACAAATCAATCCCCAGTAACGGTGCCTAAAACTTGTTCATTCGCAAATTAAACTATTAGTTTTACATCAAAAACCACAAGTATATGGGTCGTTACTTGTAGTTAAAAATAGATATCATCCCACAGAGATTGATGTTATACACCACTCAATTTAGGTCAAACTTTGTGTAAGAAAATGATTTCAAAAGATTAAAAACTAGAAATTAATTGAAAATTGATTAAACTAGCAATGAACTACCAATTAAGGAAAAGTGTAGTAATTTGATGGCCAAGGTTTAAAATTAGGAGTTACTCTATCCCTTTTTTGCTTTCCTCTTGTGTTCTTGATCCAATTATGCTTGACCCAAGATTTTCGAATGTTCAATTACCCTCTCTTAAGGCATAATTAGCTAACCCTAATTGAATGGATTAGAATTAGTTATGTTATCTCTAGACTTACCAAGCTCTCCTAATCCTTCAATAAGATTTTAAGCACTCCTATATGTGATTTTAAGGAAACAGATAAGATCTCTCTTCAAGTATTTGGAAAAATCTAAATATTTATTAGGTCTATTGGAAGCTAACTCTCGTTACACTACCCAACTCAAATACTCACACTCACCCTCTCAATCTATTGTATGGTATAAGTATAGTAAATATCTCAAAACAAATTTCATTACATCCAAAACAAGAGTTCCACAAATAGTTCAAAAAAACTCCTACAAGTTGTTTAGCTACTCATGATCATGAACAATCCAACAAAATCCATCTTTTTTATAGTAAAATTCATAAAAATAAAAAAAATAAAATTTGATTAAAGCCAAGAACTCCTTCTCTCAACTCCAAAAAGTTGGAAAATTTTTAAATATTGTTGTTATTCCCATTTTTCTAAGGTAGATTATGTGTTTCCTTTCTTTGACTAGCCTTAAAAGGTGTCATTTTTTCTATTTTTGGTGTGTCTTCTAATAGGTGGAGGCTCTTAGGGTTTAGAGCCTTTTTATATGTCAAGTGGAGGGTTAAACAACTTAAAATCTCGTGTTTAACCTGATCTTGGCGAGTTTTCCTGTCACCCTCATGCTCAAACACGAGGGTGAGAGAGAGTTGGACATTTGGTAGTTACACGATCATGATAGAGAGGTAGTCATATGGTTATTACATGATCGTGCACAAGCACGAGGGTGACAGAGAGGTGGTCATCTGGTAGTTGCGCGATCGTGACAGAGAGGTGGTCATCTTACAGCTTTTTGCACTCTTCGCTCTTTTGGCCATAACTTCTTTTCTAAACCTGTAATTGACTTGAAATTTCAATTGCAAGCTCCTTACACATTTTCCTTCCTCTCCACTAGATTTCATTGTCATATGAATTCTCTAAGTTTACCCAATGGTGCCATTAAATCACCTGTACCATATCCACAGCTGCAAATCTGATACCTACGTAATTCATCAAGGTGCATCAATCCATCCTACAAATAGGCTCCAAAACTACCCTCAAACACTAGATAAGGTAAATAAAAAACTAAAAACTTCAAAGATCGAGAAAAGACGCAAAAGATTCTAAAGATCATATAAACTAGAAGAATGTGAAGAGGAGATTGATAGTGGGGAATTGCCTTTGACAAAGACCAAAATCAAGAAATCCGAAAGCTCCAAAGAAAAATCACTTTTGATTGAAAGGAAGTCTAAATCAAGGAGCAAGGGAGCTATTTCAGAGAGCTACAAGGAACAAACAACAACAAGTGAGCATGTGGAATCAAGCAAGTATGGAGCCAATGAAGCCCAAAGTAAGGAGGTAAATCTTCAAGACCATCCTTTTCCTAATTCATATTTGATGAGCAAGCGAATGACTGACATTAAGAATGAAAAAGATATAATTGATTTGTTTAGTAAAGTGGAAGTCGATATTCCTTTTCTTGATCTTGTGAAACGGTTTCCTACTTATGTCAAATACCTTAAAGACCTATATACCCATAAGAGGAAGTTTAGGCCCAATGAAAGAGTAAAAGTAAGCTTGAATGTGTCAACCTTATTCAAGCCTCAAATCTCTATAAAATATCAAGGTCCTGGATCTTTCACTATCCCTTGCACTATAGGTAAAGTTACCATAGGGGGAGCCTTGTTAGACCTAGGGGCAACCATTAAAGTTATGCCTAAGTCTGTTTATCAATCATTAGGAGTCAAAAATCTTAACTCTACATCTGTAGTTCTCCAATTGGCTTATATGTCTATTAGGCATCCTATGGGCATTATAGAAGATATTTTGGTCTAGGTCAAGAGTTTAGTTTTTCCAGCTTATTTTTATGTGCTTGATATGTCTTATGAAGTTATGCAGGACACTTCTTTGATTCTCAGTAGACCCTTCTTAAGGACTGTTAGTACTATGATTAGCATGAAAGAAGGTACGATCACCATGGAGGTAGGAGATCAGCAGGTGATTTTTAACATGTATGAGGCTATGAAACACCCCCATGAGGACTATTCGCTCCTAGGAGTTAACATGCTTGATATTGTTGTTGATGATGCATGCGCTCAGTTTGAACTCACAATGAACCCATTCACTAATGGCTCCTCGGAAGAAGGATTTTTTGTTAATGTTTTAGGTGAACCGAGGAGTGTGGGCATTAGCACAGAAGTGGCAAGTGGTCAAGTTACCTCACCATTGTTGGACCCCGAACTTTGAGTGGAAATTAGAAATATGAAAATGAAAGTAAATGAGTGAATTTTGTATATAATTTGTGTTAGAGATGATTTTGATATTGGAATATGAATTATGCATAGTTGATGAGTAGAGAAATGTAGGATATTAGGAAAAAAGCAAGAGAGGAACTTGGTGAATGACATGATACTATTGAATGTAAGAAATTATATGCATTGAGGTTAAGTGTAGAATAAAAATGTGTATGCTGATTCAAGGGAAATTCGGGAATAATTGAAATAGAATTGGCCAAAGTTGCCTTCTTTGAAGTTTTATCTTGTTCTTTTATCTTTACAATGATACTAAGTATGCAAGTTTTCAAGATTGGAGTTAAGAGTTATGCTTGATACAAGTTAGGATGTTGCATAAGATTTGTGTTTGTGATAGCTTTGATGTATGATGAGAATTTGTGGTTTTGATGAATTATTTGAGACAAGATTTGAGAGATTGATGAGATTAATTTGATGTTTGAATTTTTATGAAGTGATTTTGCATGATATGAAGTGAAATTATGAAGATTATAAGTGTATATGTTGTTAGGAAGGAAGTAGAAGCATGAAAGAGTGTTTGGAGGGGTTTTGGGAAGCCCCATGTCCGTTTAACGGACTTAGAGTCTATTTAACGGACCTTCTCGGGTCAAAAAGGACCCTTTGCATCGCCCATGTCTGTTAAACGGACATGGAAGTCCGTTTAACGGACCTTCTTGGGTGAAATGGTGCAGTTTACCCGATTCATGTCCGTTAAACGGACATGCATGTCTGTTTAACAGACATTCTCGGGAAAGATGGCGCTTTTGACACTGTTACAGGCCGAATAAGACTTTGTGGTGTTCATGAAAGTTGTAGCTCTTGAAGTGTACTTTCAAATGGTCCAAGCACGAAATCAATCTAACTTCTATATTGAAAGTTATGGCAGTTTCTCCAAGAGAGGTTCAAATCGATTTAGGGTTTAAGTATGTGTTATTCTTTTGGGTATAACTCACTCATCCGACCTCCAATTGAGGTGATTCTTAAAGAACTGAATTCCTAAGACATGTATCCTTCTCTCCATGAAAATTTGTATCAATTGGAGTTGAATTGAAAGATTTTGATTGAATCTTATGATAATCGGAATGATTTGTTTCCTTCTGATCTTGCTATGTTTCCTTCCTCATCCGACCTTGTCAGATCTTTTGTTTATATCTTTTTCGTCCGACATCCGATCGACTTCGTTTTCAAAGCGTTGGATTCCTAAGACAATTAATTTCATTTTTATGGGAAATTATGAATTTTAGAGACTTAATTGGGGAAGATTGTTTGAATCAAAGCGAGTCGGGAAATTTTCTGAACATGATTCAGTTCTTTGAGAAATTCGGGATCAGTGGTGATCCGATTGAAGTGATTCTTGAGGAAAAATAAAATTGAGACATGAGGCTACAAGTCATATGAAGAATTTAAATTCCAATTTAGCCCCTAAGACTTTCAATTTGTGAATTGAAGTTCGAATTATTGTTTAGTCTTGGATTAGGAACATATGAAAGTATTTTGGCCATGACTTTGGATCTAGTTATCCAAATGAGGTCATTATTGATTTGGATTAAACTAGAGATATAGGGCTACAAATGTTATGAAGGATTCGAATTCCAATTTAGTCTTTAAGAATATTAATTTTTGGATGAAAGTGAAGCACAGGAAATTGTGTTAACATAAGAACAGTCTGAAATGTTTAAAGTAAAACTTTTGATGTAGAGCTCCAAATTGAATGATTTTGGTGGCGTTATGAAATTAAAACAATAAGGAACAATTTTGTAGAAGGAAGTTTTGGCTAATTCCTTCAAATTGATGATTATAAAATTGTCCAAAGTAAGCATGACTTAAAGTAAAGTTCAGGGGCAGTTTTGGAAGTTAACTTAAAGAGTTAGGGATTTAGCCTTGCATGGAGGGCCATTATGGTCATTGGCCACTCATTTTAATGACATGGCACTATAAAAGGGTGGTTGTCGTTGGAAGAGAAGGAAACCCACGAAATTTATGAGAGAAGAGGAAGAAAAGAAAGAAAGAAGAGATTCAATGGAGGAAGAAGATGAAGGGCTAGGGTTTTGATTTTTGTGAGCTTCCAAGGGTGCTTTTAGGTTGTTTCCAAAGGGAAAAGATGGAAGAAGTCAAGGGTCTCCTTCCAAGATAAGAGAAATTCAAAAATGGAGAAGAATAAGGTAAGAGAAATTTGTGAGCTTTGAGATTTTCTTGAGTTTTTTGTTGTTTTAGCATGGAAATGTTATGGGTTTGTCAATTCTAAGCTCAATTATGAGGGATTGATGTTTTCTAACTCAATTTAAGAAATTGTGTTATTTACGATGTTGAATTTTGGTAAAATTGGTTTAGGGACTTTGAATTGGACGAAAGAAAGAAGAAATGGTCAATTGGAGCTAGAGGCAAGCTTCCGGCATTGATTCGAGGTGGGTAATGTGTTTATTTTTTAAATTATAAGCTAATTATAAGTGTTGATTTTATAAGCTATGGTTTTACAAATGATTGAATCAATTGCTTTTGGAATGATTTATGAATTGTTAAAGTCATTGTTTCCAAATGATTTATGAAAAAACTCTACAATTGTTTCGGACAATTTTCCATAAATGATTTAAATTGTTTATTCAATGGATTCTTGAATAAATTGATAAAGTTGAAATACTCATTTGAGTTCATTGTGTTTTATTGATTGATAATTTGATTATGTGAACTAGTGTGACATGATGATTGAATGTTTTGGAATGTTATAAAGTGTGAATTCTTTGTTTGGGAAAAATTGAGAATTGTTATGTGAATTTTTGTTTGTAAATGGTGTAACTTTAGTTTCGATTATGACATGACATTAAAGATTAAGATTTCGAAATGTGCCTTCGGGCAAATCCGAATTTTTCAAGCATGAGTATGTGTTATATGGGTTTGGTTAGGTTCCCTAAGAAGAGTCAGTGCACTGGTCTCATTTTTTTAAAGCCTTCTTTCGGTTGCCCGCTAGTAGCATTGGAGCTCCGATTTCGGACTCCCTTTACAACTACACTGGACCGCTATGCGGGAAAGTGTAGTACGTCCTGTTCATGGCTGCACAAGACCGCTTTGCGGGAATGTGCAATACGTCCCATTTTGGACCGACCCAAACTGTTTGATGTGTTATGTGTTTTTGCCTTGTTTAGAATGTGGTGCATTTATATTGACGCATCTCATGTTTTTTACTTTAATTATGAAAAACCGTTTGATGTGTTATGTGTTTTTGCCTTGTTTAGAATGTGGTGCATTTATATGTGATACATTTCATGTTTTCGACTTTAATTATGAATTGTAAAAAGGTTTGGAAGTTCGATGAATGAGAAATTGGGAATTTCAACTATGATGGTTTTGCAAACTGTTCATAAAAGTATATGAAATATTAGAAATTGAGAACTTTTTGAGAAATAAACCTCCGATGTTTTTCCTACTGTGATAGTTTGATCAACTAAAAATAAGGTTTGAAAATGTTTTTGCTTATCATTTGAGTTATAAACATGTTACCCATGAGCTTCCGAGCTCACCTCCCCTTTCATCCCCATCTCTAGGTATTCGAGCAGGAGATCGGATGAAAGACGTCAAGACATCATTTCGATTTGTGCATGTTTTTGTACTTTGTGAATTTTGGTTTATGTTTATTGGTAATGGTATATGGCTTGGAATGCCATTAGAGTATTGTAAGCATTTAGTTCATGATGTATTTTGGATTATGATATTGTATAAGAACTTGAGTTATGGAATTGGAAAATGTGTATGGCTATGGATTGTGCAAAATGGTTTTGTATATAAACTAAATTAAGTTATGAATGTGTTTTGGATATATATGGATATGAATGTGTTTTGGATATATATGGATATGGATGAAGGTACATGATGATAGGATATAAATTGTGATGGTTTACAAGTATGATCGATTTTTGGGTTTGGATTGATTTGTGAATTATGAAATGATGTATAAAATTGAACATGATTGTATATGACTGGGATTGTGTATGAGTTTGGATTCCGGACGTGAGGTCCGAGGAGTTGTGTGTTGATTGAGCTGGTTATAGAAGTGATTTTTTTTAAACCCTTTTCAGGTTTGGGTTTATGAAAATACAGTTGTTATGCTGCTCGATTTTTGTAGGGTAGCATATGGATAAGTGTATTAGTGTATAAATTTATGGGTTTATTGGCATGAGTGTGAAATTGCTATGGCAAGAAATGAGAATAAGGATAAAAATATGTTTCGTTATGAAGATATTGAGTTATCGCATAATTAAGAAGATCGTGATTAAGGATTGAGTTTTGTATGAGGAAAATTTTCCAAAAGTGGAAATTATTTGTTTGATTTTGAATAAGATGGAATTAATGATGAAAGAAATGAATAAAAAGAAGAAAAAAATTTATACCGATTTCGGATTGGTTAGTCCAAGGTTTCCAACGCGACAAGTTTTCTATGTTCACGCTTCGGATGTCGGAATTTGAAATTCAGTTTGAACCCACCGTTTGTATGCTTTGATTTCGAGTTTACTTTCTATTTGCAATTTGAATTCATTTCGATTCTGATTTGGATCCGTTATGTTTCCCATTTTGTTATTCGATAATGCGATTCGCATTCGCTTCGCTATATGAATTGACTCATGTTTGCTTTTCGTTTCGTTTCGATTTATGATCCGCTTTCTGTTTCGCTTTGTTATCCGATTTTCTTTGGCTTTCGCATGCAATTCTGCTTTCGTTTTGCATTTTGCTCTGTTTTTCTTCTCTTATGCTTTCCGATTTCCAGTTGGGATCCGGTCTCAGATTGGGTCTCAACATTTATGGTATCAGAGACAGGTTGAAAGTGTTAAGTTTAAGTAGTTGGGTTTCGGTACCAACAACCATAACATGGCTATCAGCCAAACATCACCCAGGAGATGAAGGATCCACCGTAAACAATAGGTTGTTTCTCATCCTTCACTTACAAGTTACTTCTACTCTGTGATTGAAGATGACATTGTTATGAATAAGTATGTTGAATAAGTGTGGGGGAGAAACTACTTCAGTAGGACTTAGGTTTAGTTTTCAGTTATTGCAATTCTTCTTCTGTGTTTTAGTTTGATGCATGACACATCTTCTATGATTGAGGAAATTGGTATAGATGTTGAATTGCATTTTTTTTTGTGATGATTAAGGATTTTGCAAATGAGCTGAGTATCCACTTAGAATTTGTCATAGTTTGTCTTGTTTCTTTTTCCCTAGGGAAAATTTCACCACAACGTGGTTCATTTTACCACGACGAACTCATCTGTCGCAGCGACCGCAATGCCTCTCAAGCTAATTCGCCATGACATGAATTAATTTTTTCTCTGTGGTGAACATTTTTTATGTAACCTTCACCGCGGCGTGCAATTATTCTTCTGCTGCGGCAAACACCTTCTCGCAGCCTTCACCACGGTGAAAGATCTATCTGCACGAAAACACCAAGTGAAATTTCCCTTTTACCCTTCATGTTCTTCTGATCTTTCATCTACCCTCTGTCTTTTCTTTTCATTTCCTTCCCCTTCTTTATCAACTTACCCCCCTTTCTCATTTTTGTATACTTCTCTCACATTTCACCGTGGCAATCCAAGCCCCCCTCATGAAATCCCTCTTCCTTTTCGTTCTCCTCGGCCCATTTTGTGTTTGTGATTCGTATTTGCGCTTCCCTCCTTCTACTTTATAAGTATCTCGCTTGTTCCGCTTCTTCCCTTGTTGTTTTAGTTGAAATTAGGCCATGTTCGCTGCGGCGAAGAAACTTATTTCACTGCAGCGTGGTAGGCTATAATTCTTCACCACGGTGAAGAAACTTTTTTTTTCGCCGCGGCGTGATAAGTGCAGCTTTAGTGAGCTTTGTAGGTTTTGTTTTTAGTGCATTTTGTTTAATCCTTTTGTTTTTTTTGTTTAGTTTTTCTACAGGAACATGTTTTGAACTAAAGATCCTACCTGTCATTCCCCCACCGTCTCATCTAGTTCATCTGATTCCTCCCGTCAATCTCATTCTGATCCTCCCAACAATGCTAACTCTGATTTTGCTGACCTAGCCGTAAAAATAGATGCTAGGCCATTCATTAGAGAGCGCCCCTTTCCTTTGACCCCCTACAACAATCCCTTCACCCTTCAATTGGTACAATCTCAGCTCACGGGATTAGTCCAACCTAGGGATTAGGGCAACGATAAATTTTTTCACCACTTTTATACGTATGCCTGCCTCCACAACACCATGGAACTTAATTTTTGTGGTGTGAAAGTCCCTACTGCCTTCACCACCACAAGCATCCGTAAGCACTACAACCTCCCACCTATTCTCCACTGCTACTACGATCAGTTGATACACCACTATCCATGGGACAATGTCATTCGTATCCTTTGTCCCGAGAGTTCCGTCTAGCATCCACCTAGAATCTATCAACGCTACCTAAAGCGTTCTAATCTCTGCCCCGAAGCTCGTCCTTGACTCCACCAGGTTAGTAACTGTAGCGCCCCTTACCATAGAGTACCTACGGGCGTTCAGGAATGCCCGTAGGTCATTCCGGTACATATCCTATGATAAGAGACCACTACTGACAACAACCACTAAACTCCTCATGGCATCACAATCATAAAGCAGTACAAAGAAATTGACAACTTTTTAAAACCAAACTGGATTTCATTTCATTCACTCAAAATTTAGAAATTTACAAACTGTCAGTATTTTCAGTCTGCACATGTTCCAAAACACCGTACACTACGTACCATACAGTAATGTACAAAGAACAGATCTAACTATAAGTCTCCAAAAGAAAGCCCAGCTGACCGACCTTTGAGCCATCGCCTCTCTCGCCAATCCACAGTACACGGCTCTACAGTCCTGAGGGAGCTATCTGTCTACACTTAATTCTGAAAAATAGATTGCAATTTTGGATGAGTTTGCGAACTCAATGAGAAACCATCATCGATGGTTCTCCCAATTCATGCATCACATAAGCATGATATAGTATGCATCCAGTAATCATACAATTACAATGCTAATACAATCACAGTAATAGGCATACAACACAGTCACGGTAAACAGAACACAGTTACAGTCATATTACAGTATACATACAGCCAGGTACCATGTCAAATATTCAGTCCAATATGCAATGTACATGTGACTCTTTTCTAGTTTATTACAGTATTATGACCGAGTGCTTTAGCAGTGTTCAAGAGTCGATGAGATGCGCCTAGGAGAATTATCTCCTTCGAGCTCAAGCTCGATGATCGATGTCGATGGCGACTCGGTTCACAATTTTCCTTTTAGCAGTTTATGCATCTGTGCATGAATGCACATGCCCATTTGAACAGTCACGTAACAGTATATAATTCACAAGGATCAGTAATTTACAGTCAATATTTCACAAGTAATCACTGTTCAAGCCATACATAATCCAAGTAGTCCCCGTAGGGCACTCAAGTCACAGTAAACACATAGATTGAGGTAACCACCTAGGTTACTCACCTATTACTTCCGAGCTAATGCGGGAAGTTTCCGCCCCGTCGGTCGAACGACGCTCCACTTGGGCCTCTATAAGAATCAGAGAAGGTACGAGTCACTAAATATTTAATTCGAACTAGTACTGATGCACATGTAGGTGAAATATGCATGTTCATGAATTCCCGACCCTAATCCCATTTTTTATCATAAAAATTCGTCTAAAAATTAGAAACCTATTGGCGCTGACGGTGCGCTATTCGGACCTCTATAGGTCCCCAATTAAACAAAACAGTGATTAAACAGACCTTTATCCGGATCCACGTCAATTTCCAGTCCAAAAATCCCGAATCTCTCAGAAAATGAAATTCAATATTCTATGAAGCCGATGCCTCAAGAATCAGGTCAATCGGACGTCGGACGGAAAAGTTATTCACGAAAGAAACCAAAATTCAACAATCAATATATATATATAGCCCTTATTTCCTTCTCTTTTTCCTGTTTTCCATCCGAAATTCAATCTATCATATCTCTTTCTACACATTTCAGAAAAATGCAAACTATACCTTGTTGGAAAGATAATGAAACCCTCTACAAGTTTCATAAAGACCCCAACAAGAAATTTTACCCATAAGGGTGTCAAAATTTCAGTCAAAGCCACTGCCTACTCAAAACCTATCAAAACAGTGCAGTACATTGCAAATTCATTAACTTTCTAATTCTTAAGTCAAGAATTACACAATAAATAAGGAAGTAAGATCACAATGTTATCTACAACTTTCATGAACAACCCAAAATCAGATTCACTTGCTAACATGTCAAACAATTCACCAAAGCATCAGCCCTCAGAATTTTCCCAATCAACAAAGACATTTCACAACAAGATATCTCTTAGCACAAATGTCACCAAATTCACTACCTTATATCCCTGAAAAGATGAGATCTCAAACTTCAATTTTCATGAGAACTAAACATCCAATTCGATCTCTAACAATTTCAAAACTGTTATGCAAGTTTCTGCCTTGATCAGCAATTCACAACCTAATGCAGGTTCAGTTTTTGCAAATTCATTTCTCTCAAATCTGACAACCAAAAATTACATGTCATATATCATTCTCAAGATAAGTTCTCCCTCTACAACTTTACAGAAGATCACCCACACCAATTCAGTTCACCTAAATTACTAAAATTGCTCCAAATCATAATGTGCACCAAATTTGACATTCCAGCTAGGTTTCATTCAATGCATGAAAACAGTCAATAGTCATCAGTCCATAACTCCTACTATACATATCGAAAAATTGCAAAATCAGTGGAATTGGAAAGATAACTTAATAGGCTTAAACTTTCATTTAGTCCATTTGTTCTAAATCCTTCACAATTAATTTACAAAAATTAGCAAAACTCTAGGTTATGGTTTCGGGTACTATTCATTTCAGTCAATAGCAATAACTTTCCAAGCCATATTACAACCTCTTAAAGCTAAAATTGGACAACACCTATTTCACACAAAAATGTAGCCAACATCCCAAAGTTCAATTGAGAACAAACCTCACCACATTTGCTCACCTACACAATTAGTTATGATCAAAACATTGCAATAGGGTCAAAATGCATTTTCCAGCTTTCAACTTCAACCTAACTCCTATCACTTCTAATATCAATAACACATCACCAAGCATCCATTTACACCTCTAATTCAACCACAAAATCATCACAACATTTACTTCTATAATTACACAAAAGTTGGCAGAACCCACATACACAACTTCCATATTTCCTTTCCATTCATTAAACATCATAAACGTCATTACTTTCACATTCTTTAACTACTCTATCCACTTCCCTCACTCAAGCATGCATTAAACCCATTCAAACCTACCATTTTCATGATCAAATAAATGCTTAAAGGGTCTCCATGAATGCTTCTAACTACCAAAAGAATAAAAACAAACATCAATTCTCACCTTAAACAAGTTACAAGCTATCAATTCTCCAAGTCTTTAAACCTCTCCACACTTCCTACCTTGATACCTCACTCATGGCTATCTCCACTATACATGCATATCATCATCTTCTCAAGGATTAAGTAGAGACTTGGTTGTAACTAGTGGACAAGTGAAACTTATATGGAAGGAGAAGGAAACCGTTAAAGGAGAAGAACACAAATGAAGGGGATGCAAGTTTCGGATGATGAGAAGAAAGACTGGCTTTCCAAAGCTTTCCAAAAATGAGTCTTTAAGTATGACAAGGAGAAAAGTCGATGGTGATGCATAATATAAGACAAAATCATTAAATGCTAGAAGCCACTTGGCTTTTTAAAGTGAGAAAAGACAAAAATGAACTTAATTAACATAATTTAATCATAACACTAATCTCATTTAATCTAAATCCAACATATGCTAATGGTCCTATAACAATTCCCACAATTATTTATTCCATAATCCAATGCCATTACGCAGTCCTTTTTAGTACAGAGAAAGTCATTCAGTCAGTCAGTTGGAATTTTTCCGGTCCGGAAAAGAATCCCGAAAAATTCCAAAAAAATTCACGAAAATCCCTTAAAATAGAAAACAATTTATGGCGCACTCAGAATAATTTTCCAAACCCAAAAATCATGCTAATCCCAATAAAATTGTCTTAGGCACGCAAACCAGGAATGTCATGTATGCATGTCCAGTAATTTCATGTGCACAAATGTGACTGTGTAGCAATCCTATTATGCATGAGCAGTCCTATGAAATCCCAATCTAGCACATCCTATACCAATTTACTATTCTACCCTTCCAATTGAGGGTGGGATGTTACAATTCCCCCCTCCTAATAAAAATTTCGTCCGCGAAATTCTTACTTGACTGAGCGAACAGGTGAGGATACTGTCTCCTCATATGCTCCTCGGTCTCCCAGGTAGCCTCCTCAGTCGAATGGTTCCTCCAAAGAACTTTCACTAGTGGAATACTCTTGTTCCTCAATTGCTTTACCTGTGACCCGACAATCTGTATCGGCTCCTCTACATAATTCAGATTACTAGAGACCTCAATCTCCTGAGCCGGTACCACATGTGTCGGATCTGATCGATATCTACGGAGCATACTCATATGAAAGACGTCATGCAACTGAGACATCTCACTCGGTAAAGCTAGCCTGTAGGCCAAAGGTCCTATCCTCTCGGTGATCTCATATGGACCAATGTACCTAGGGCTTAACTTACCCTTTTTCCCATATCTCAGTACACCACGCTACGGTGACATCCGTAAGAACACTCTGTCGCCCACATTGTACTCAATGTCCCTCCTATGCTGATCCACATAGCTCTTTTGTCTGTCTTGAGCCGCTTTAATTCGATTCAATCGCTTCACCCTATCCACAAGGTCCCAATCAACTCGACCTCAATCATCCTAACACCTCTTCATCCCAATACAACGGTGATCTACACGGTCGCCCATACAATGCCTCATAAAGTGCCATCCCGATACTACTGTGATAATGGTTGTTATATGCAAACTCAATCAGAGCTATATACTAATCCCATGCTCCTCTAAACTCCAATACACAAGCCCGAAGCATATCCTCCACAGTCTTAATCATCCTCTCACTCTACCCATCAGTCTGAGGATGAAATGTTGTACTGAAATTCAGCCTAGTACCCATAGCAGACTGCAAACTCTGCCAAAACCTCGAAGTAAATCTGGGATCTCTGTCTGACACTATCGACACTGGGACCCCATGCAGTCTCACTATCTCAGCCACATACTTCTGGGCCAACTGATCCATAGTATTGTTCTCCTCATCGCGCGAAATGGGCCGATTTATAACCGTCCACTATGACCCAGATAGCATCATACTGCCTTGGAGTCTTGGGCAATCCCATAATAAAATCCATGGTAATTCGTTCCCATTTCTACTCGGGAATAAGCAACGAATGAAGCTTTCCTACTGGAGCTTGGTGCTCAGCCTTAACCTGCTGGCACGTTATACATCTCGAAACATACTCCGCTACCTGCTTTTTCATGCCAGGCCACCAAAAATGTTGCTTAAGAGTGTTATACATCTTGGTAGTACCAGGATGCATGGCATATGCGGCCATATGAGCCTCCTCCAATATCTCTCGCCTTAAGTCATCCACATCAGGCACACAAAGCCTCTATCTCAACCACAAAGTCTCATCTCTCAAGTCAAACTCAGAACTTGAATAAGCTTTTACTTTCTCAATCAATCTTACCATAACAGGATCCTTGTCCTGAACTCTCCTGATCCTGTCCAGTAGCATCGGTCTCAGTTTCAAAGTAGCCAATAAGACTTCATCCTGCTCCAGATTCAACTGTACATTCAAGGCTCTTAACTGAATCAAATTAGGCAACCTCATTGTCTGCATCAGAGCTGTACTCGTATGCGACCTTCGACTCAGAGCATCTGCCACTACATTGGCTTTCCCAAGGTGATATTCAATAGTGCAATCATAGTCCTTCAGTAACTCAAGCCATCTCCTCTGTCTCAAATTCAACTCTCTCTGGCTCAGTAAATACCTCAGACTCTTATGATCAGTAAAGATCTGGAATGTCTCACCATACAGATAATATCTCCAAATCTTGAGGACAAAAACCACTGCAGTTAACTCCAAATCATGCATTGGATAGTTTAACTCATGAGCTCTCAACTGTCTCGAAGCATATGCAATCACTCTCCCATGCTGCATCGTAACACCCCAATCCTCGATGCGATGCATCATCAGAAACCTCAAACCCTCCCCGTCCGGATGGAATAGCTAACACCGTGCAAGAGTCAACCGATGTTTGAGCTCCTCAAAGCTTTTCGACACTCCTCAAGACATCTAACGGTACATTTTTCCTCAAAAGCTTTGTCAGAGGGGCTGAGATCAGTGAGAACCCCTCGACAAACCTCCGGTAATACCCGGCCAATCCTAAAAACTCAATCTCGGCACATTCCGTGGAGCTTCCCATCGCAGATCGCTCAATCTTACTAGATCAACTCAGATACCCTCTCCAATACAATGTGCCCCAAAAGATCTCTCGATCTAGCCAAAATTCACACTTCTTCAATTTGGCATACACCTCCTCTCTCATAGTCCGTAAGATAATCCTCAAGTGTTCAAAGATGATCCTGCCTAGTCCTCGAGTACACCAAAATGTCATCAATGAATACAATAACGAACTGATCCAGTAGGGCGAAATACCTTATTCATCAAGGCCATGAAGGCTGCCGGGCATTAGTCAACCTAAACGGCATCACTAGAACTCAAATGCCCATACCGCCTCCCGAATGCACTCTTAGGCACATCACCTCTATCTTCACCGATAGTACCCTTATCTCAAATCCAGCTTTAGTGAATACCGAGCTCCTCAGAGTGATCAAATAGATCATCGATCCTAGGCAAGGATACTTATTCTTCATCACACCCGATTCAACCGCCTGTAATCTATGCACGCCTCAAAGTCCCATCTTTCTTCTTCACAAACAACACCGGAGCTCCCTACTTGAAACACTAGGCCCGATGAAACCCTTCTCCAGTAACTCCTGCAACTGAGCCTTAAGCTCCTTCACTTCCATAGGTGCCATCCTATATGGAGGAATAGATATAGGAGTGGTACCTGGAATAAGGTCAATAGTAAACTTTGTCTCCGATCCGCAAAACCCAGAACTCATCAGAAACACATCTGAAATTCCCTAACCACGGAATATCCTCAAACCTCTCGCTCAACTTTGGTGTCAATCACATGAGCCGATATGCCTCACACCTCCTGCATCAACCTCGTGGTACTCGTAAAAGAGATCATCCGAGCCGGCATCGCACGCTAACTCCTCTCAACATCGCTTCTAGGTCGACCAAGAGACTTTAATACAAACTCCTTGGTGTAGCAGCCCATGATAGCCCTGTAAGCGTAGTTACCCATCCCGTAATCACATCAATCTCTCGAGGCAACACTATAAGGTCCGCCTCAACATCGCTGATCAACTGGATCGAGCATCCCTCGTAGACCTCTCCCAATGCAAGAGTAGTACCAGAGGTGTACTCACCTCTAGCCCATATCGTAACAACTCCCTATCCCCATGCAATCTACATGCCATATGAGGTGCAATAAAGAATGTGGATCCAGATCCAAAGAAACAAATGCCTCAATATCGTAAATGAGAAGCATATCACCTACAACATCGGGAAATCTCGGGCCTCTGTCTCGTCATGGCATAGACTACGGCCAGGACCGTGGTCCGCGCCCGACCCTCAGTCCTCACAAAGGATCCCTCAGCTCTACCTCGGCCTCTACCTCGACCCCTCTGTCCGGATCCATCCACTCTACTCTGCTGTACAGTAGTACTATTCTCGGCTCATCCGCTACCAGCAGACTGAACTCCCAGTGTAGCTAGGCAATCCCGAACCTGGTGCTCCGTCGAGTCGCATCTCAAGCAGGCTCCAGTAAGCCACCAACACTCCCCACTGTGTCTCCTCTCACAATGCGGGCACACTGGAGGGGTCTGCCCTGAACCTCTGCCACTACTACTGTCAATCTGTCCGAATCTCCCCCTCTACCCATAAACAGACTGTCTCGAACCTCCCGAAGACCTGAAAGTCCTACCTTGGCGCTTACTAAAGCTCCTTCCAGAGCTGCCCTGACTGTCACTTGGCCGCTTACCTTGGGACCCAATCTCACTGTCGCTGCCTCAACAGCTGCTCCACTCTCACAGCAGCAGCTCTCAACTCAATAAAGGTACCCATGTCAGACAGAGCTAACAAGGTACGAATCTCGGTATTGAGGCCGTTCTCGAACCTCCGGCACTTATCAGCCTCAGTCGGGATCATGACATTGGCATAGTCCATAAGCTCATTGAACCTCATCTCATACTCTGTCACTGACATCCTACCTTGCTTCAGCTCTAGAAATTCCTGCATCTTCATGTCAAGATAGTCCTTGGGCATGTAGTTCTCCTAAGGCCCTCGTAAAATCTCCCATAATAAAGACATTGTGGTGGTGGTACCGCAGCGCATCTTCCACCACTTGTATGTTGGGCCCTGCAGCAGAGACACCGCATAATCGAACCTCTCATCAGGTTCGCAGTCCATCTGGTCGAAGACTCTCTCCGTCCTCTCCAACCACCCCTCAGCCTCGGGTCTCAGATCGCCATAGAAATTCATGCCCCCTTGCATAATAAATCATATCTCCTCTCCCGTCTCACTGGGACTTTAGGAGGTAGCTCCTCAGATCGAGGCATAGAAGACTCTCTACTGGCTCCCACTGATCCTTGGTCAGCTGGCTGCTCAACCTGATCACCTAATGCAGAAGACCTAGAACAAAAAAAGAATTCTAATCAATTTCAACAGTTCCGTCAAATTTATACCTACATTGTTACTATTCCCAAAAGATGTCAAACCATGCTCTGATACCACCTAATGTAACGCCCCCTTATTATAGAGTACCCACCTGAACGCCCGTAGGTCATTCCGGTACATATCCTACGATAAGAGACCACTACTGACAACAACCACTAAACTCCTCATGGCATCACAATCATAAAGCAGTACAAAGAAATTGACAACTTTTTAAAACCAAACTGGATTTCATTTCATTCACTCAAAATTCAGAAATTTACAAACTGTCAGTATTTTCAGTATGCACATGTTCCAAAACACCGTACACTACGTACCATACAGTAATGTACAAAGAACAGATCTAACTATAATTCTCCAAAAGAAAGCCCAGCTAACCGACCTTTGAGCCATCGACTCTCTCGCCAATCCACAGTACACGGCTTTACAGTCCTGAGGGAGCTATCTGTCTACACTTAAGCCTGAAAAAAAGATTGCAATTTTGGATGAGTTTGCGAACTCAATGAGAAACCATCATCGATGGTTCTCCCAATTCATGCATCACATAAGCATGATACAGTATGCATCCAGTAATCATACAATTACAATGCTAATACAATCACAGTAATAGGCATACAACACAGTCACGGTAAACAGAACAACATTCTATACTATATTACAAAGATACATACAGCCAGGTACCATGTCAAATATTCAGTCCAGTATGCAATGCATATGTGACTCTTTTCTAGTTTATTACAGTATTGTGACCGAGTGCTTTAGCAGTGTTCAGTAGTCAGTAGACGCGTCCAGGGAGAATTATCTCCCTTTATCAGTGGCGACTCGGTTCACAATTTTCCTTTTAGCAGTTTATGCATCTGTGCATGAATGCACATTCCCATTTGAACAGTCACGTAACAGTATATAATTCACAAGGATCAGTAATTTACAGTCAATATTTCACAAGTAATCACTGTTCAAGCCATACATAATCCAAGTAGTCCCCATAGGGCACTCAAGTCACAGTAAACACATAGATTGAGGTAACCACCTAGGTTACTCACCTATTACTTCTGAGCTAATGCCGGGAAGTTTCCACCCCGTCGGTCGAACGACGCTCCACTTGGGCCTCTATAAGAATCAGAGAAGGTACGAGTCACTAAATATTTAATTCGAACTAGTACTGATGCACATGTAGGTGAAATATGCATGTTCATGAATTCACGGTCCTAATCCTATTTTTTTTAATCATAAAAATTCGTCTAAAAATTAGAAACCTATTGGCGCTGACGGTGCGTTATTCGGACTTCTATAGGTCCTCAATTAAACAAAACAGTGATTAAACAGACCTTTACCCGGATCCACGTCAATTTCTCGTCCAAAAATCCCGAATCTCTCAGAAAATAAAATTCAATATTCTATGAAGCCGATGCCTCAAGAATCAGGTCAATCGGATGTCGGACGGAAAAGTTATTCACAAAAGAAACCAAAATTCAACAATCAATATATATATATAGCCCTTATTTCCTTCTCTTTTTCCTGTTTTCCAACCGAAATTCAATCTATCATATCTCTTTCTACACATTTCAGAAAAATGCAAACTATACCTTGTTGGAAAGATAATGAAACCCTCTACAAGTTTCATACAGACCGCAACAAGAAATTTTACCCATAAGGGTGTCAAAAATTCAGTCAAAGCCAATGCCTACTCAAAACCTATCAAAACAGTGCAGTACATTGCAAATTCATTAACTTTCTAATTCTTCAGTCAACAATTACACAATAAATAAGGCAGTAAGATCACAATGTTATCTACAACTTTCATGAACAACCCAAAATCAGATTCACTTGCTAACATGTCAAACAATTCACCAAAGCATCAGCCCTCAGAATTTTCCCAATCTGAACAGCACATTTTACAACAGTATATCTCTTAGCACAAATGTCACCAAATTCACTACCTTATATCCCTGAAAAGATGAGATCTCAAACTTCAATTTTCATGAAGAACTAAACATCCAATTCGATCTCTAACAATTTCAAAACTGTTATGCAAGTTTCTGCCATGATCAGCAATTCACAACCTAATGTAGGTTCAGTTTTTGCAAATTCATTTCTCTCAAATATGACAACCAAAAATTACATGTCATATATCATTCTCAAGATAAGTTCTTCCTCTACAACTTTACAGATGATCACCCACACCAATTCAGTTCACCTAAATTACTAAAATTGCTCCAAATCATAATGTGCACCAAATTTGACATTCCAGCTAGGTTTCATTCAATGCATGAAAACAGTCAATAGTCATCAGTCCATAACTCCTACTATACATATCGAAAAATTGCAAAATCAGTGGCATTGGAAAGATAACTTAATAGGCTTCAACTTTCATTTAGTCCATTTGTTCTAACTCCTTCAAAATTAATTTAGAAAAATTAGCAAAACTCTAGGTTATGGTTTCGGGTACTATTCATTTCTGTCAATAGCAGTAACTTTCCAAGCCATATTACAACCTCTTAAAGCTAAAATTGGAAAACACCTATTTCACACAAAAATGTAGCCAAAATCCCAAAGTTCAATTGAGAACAAACCTCACCACATTTGCTCACCTACACAATTAGTTATGATCAAAACATTGCAATAGGGTCAAAATGCATTTTCCAGCTTTCAACTTCAACCTAACTCCTATCACTTCTAATATCAATAACACATCACCAAGCATCCATTTACACCTCTAATTCAACCACAAAATCATCACAACATTTACTTCTATAATTACACAAAAGTTGGCAGAACCCACATACACAACTTCCATATTTCATTTCCATTCATTAAACATCATAAACGTCATTACTTTCACATTCTTTAACTACTCTATCCACTTCCCTCACACAAGCATGCATTAAACCCATTCAAACCTACCATTTTCATGATCAAATAAATGCTTAAAGGGTCTCCATGAATGCTTCTAACTACCAAAAGAATAAAAACAAACATCAATTCTCACCTTAAACAAGTTACAAGCTATCAATTCTCCAAGTCTTTAAACCTCTCCACACTTCCTACCTTGATACCTCACTCATGGCTATCTCCACTATACATGCATATCATCATCTTCTCAAGGATTAAGTAGAGACTTGGTTGTAACTAGTGGACAAGTGAAACTTATATGGAAGGAGAAGGAAACCGTTGAAGGAGAAGAACACAAATGAAGGGGATGCAAGTTTCGGATGATGAGAAGAAAGATTGGCTTTCCAAAGCTTTCCAAAAATGAGTCTTTAAGTATGACAAGGAGAAAAGTCGATGATGATGCATAATATAAGACAAAATCATTAAATGCTAGAAGCCACTTGGCTTTTTAAAGTGAGAAAAGACAAAAATGAACTTAATTAACATAATTTAATCATAACACTAATCTCATTTAATCTAAATCCAACATATGCTAATGGTCCTATAACAATTCCCACAATTATTTATTCCATAATCCAATGCCAATAGGCAGTCCTTTTTAGTACAGAGAAAGTCATTCAGTCAGTCAGTTGGAATTTTTCCGGTTCGGGCAAGAATCCCGAAAAATTCCAGAAAAATTCCCAAAAATCTCTTAAAATAGAAAACAATTTATGGCGCACTCAGAATAATTTTCCAAACCCAAAAATCACGCTAATCCCAATAAAATTGTCTTAGGCACGCAAACCGGGAATGTCATGTATGCATGTCCAGTAATTTCATGTGCACAAATGTGACTGTGTAACAATCCTATTATACATGAGCAGTCCTATGAAATCCCAATCTAGCACATCCTATGTCAATTTACTATTCTACCCTTCCAATTGAGGGTGGGATGTTACAGTAACAACATCATCCCCACTTGCCACTTAGCCTACATAACCAAACAGCAAGCCCTGTACTTGGACCTTTTGATGATTGGTCACTCGGTCGATATCGCCAATGCCATTTCCTCCGCCCTTCATGATTCCATCACTACCGCCAAGCTCACCAACGCCATCACCTTCCCCCACCCCATCACAAACATATTTCACGCCCATAACGTCCCGGAATACAGTAATGATAGCTATTTTGATACGGCCCCTCTATTTCGTAACGTCCGTCTCAAACAACCCCAACTCCAACCTCCTACCCAATCCACCCCACCTCCTCCCCATCCCACCCCACTTCCTGATGTTGCTATCAACCATGCCGATGCATTGCCTAGCGAGGACGATCCTCTAGTTCGGCTCCTCCTGTGCCGTCCACTTTATAGACCCTCACTAGTCGGGTCGATGGCCTATCCATGAGACTGCTACCTCTCGGGACACCCTTCATTAGGCCATCACCCAGCAGGATCGAGATCGGCGGTATCAGCGACGTATGGATGCCTTGCTTGCCGAACACCTGCACTTTCAGCTTCCTTCTGATAAAGATGACCCACTTATCGGTGCTGGCCTATCGGGAAAAAATCCTTCGAATGTTGGAGATGATCAACCGATGGAGTAGTTCGAATGTTTATTCTTGTGTTTTCCTTTTATTTTATTTTTTTGTTAGTTTGTCAGATGATCAGTTCAATTTTGTAATGTCCAAACTTTTTTCCCACAATGTCTATATAATTCTATTTGTCCTTTTGATTTGTTACTCATGCGCCTTCCCCTTTGACTTTATTGCATATTGATGTTAATTGTTCTTCACATTGAGAACAATATGATGTTTAAGTGTGGGGGAGGTTTTCCCACTTTGCAATTCTTGTTTGTGCATCATTTCGACCATTTAAATGTTTGTGCAAGTCAATTATACATAATGTTCAAATTTTAAACTTGGTGATTGAGGCAAATCAATTGTTCAAAAGTTTTTTTCGTTTTTCACCACGGCATACTATGCCTTCGCCGTGGCAATGTGTCGACTCCATCTTTTTCGCCGCGACAAATTCTTTCTTCGCCGTAGAAATGTTCGTATACTGAATTGTTTGCCACGGCAAACTTTTAGTTTCGCTGTGGCACCATACTCTTACAGAAATGGTTTTCAAATTGCGTCAATTCAACAATTCTCCCTAATTAAATTCTTTTCACTCTTGTATCTCAAAGATTTTATAAGTTTCAAAGCAATCCTTGTGGTTTTGAAAATACCTTCCATTTTTTAAATGATAGTCGGTTTTGGCTAATTTCATTTTCAATGTTTTCAACACAAAGTAAGTGAGGGTATGCTGACAAAGTAGCACTTTATGTTTTTAAACCTTGAGATTGTTAATTGAGATATTAACCTTGTTGGAAGGATATTTGGGCCTGATTTTTTTTGATTTTTTTTCTGTATCTACTTATTTCATATCTCTCTAGAACTTGTTTCAATTCTTAATCAAAGCTTGATGAACTAGAATTTTTTTAACATGATAGAGGCATTCTTTCAAAACCCTGTTGACCCAAACACAATCCCTATAAACACCTATCCATTGCTAGCCCTTTGAGCCATAATTTTGGAGCACATGCACACATCTTCTTATGATCTCAATTATTATTTCTCGTTTTCTTCTAGTTATCTCAAGAATTGGTTATTGAGAAAAAAAACAAAAAAAGTGTATATATATTCTCAAAAAGAAAATATTTAAAAAAATTATATATATATATGTATGTATATATATTCAAAAAAAAAGAGATTATGTTGTCATTTATGTCAATATTGTCTTCTAGTTGACATCTATTTCATAATTGGGGTGATGCACTCATAAATTTTTCTTTCTTTCTTCTCTTCCATCCATTTCATCTAGCCTTTCATGCATTACAACCTCGAAAAGTCCTCTTCATTTTCAAAATTATAGTTCTTGTAGTGGAGAACTAGAATTATCACAAGCTTATGGTAGAGAATGGATTAAGCAGATTTTAGAGTGAAATTATCCAAAAACAAGTTAGATGAGAGCAAACATCGTGCCTTGAGTAAAATCGCTTTTGCTCAATCTCTTAGATTAAATTCTTCTAGCGCTTATTTTCTTGGCACTCTTTCAGTCTGCTTTGATTGATTTCTGAGAAAGTGATTTTTACCAATTATCTACTCTTATTTTAAACATGGTCAAAAAAAAATCTTTGCACTTGTGTCCCTTTGACTCTTATCAACTTTGTCCAGGAGTACAAAGGTCTAAATGTGAGGGAATTTGATTAAGCCTAAGTTTATTATATAAATTGACGACATTTTTGTGACTTTTACTACACTTTTTGACTCCTATTTCTAGATTTTATGCTTAAATTGACTCTTGAGTGTGTACCTTTATTTTATGTTGTTTGAGAGTAAAAATTGACACAAATCAGTATTAATTGCACTAATTAATTTTTTGAGAACAATCGATACTGGAAACTGCATTGTTCATTGTAGCAGACACAAGGAGAAGGGACTCAAAAAGAAGATGTAGAGTTAACGAAGGCTAAAATGAAGTCAACAAGTGAACAGGCACAACAGGAAGTTCGCTGCAGCGAAAGGGATCTGTCGTCGTGGCGAAATATGAAGAATTCCAGGCCAAACTTTTGAGAAAAGTTCACCGCAGTGGAAATTAATTCTTTCAATGCGGCGAAAGAACCAGCAATGAAGAAAAAAACCTTTCGAAAAAAGTTCGCAGCGAACTTATCTGTTGCCACGGTGAACTTTCGAATACCCGAACCATTTTCAAAAATTTATCCACTGTGCAACCCAATCCAAATCATCTTTCTTTTAAAAACCTACCATATTAGGTTAAGAGCCGAGATATACACAAAAATATACATAACACTTGGCTCTCTCTCAACTTCGTACATCCATCATCACCTCTCCTCCATTTTCATCATCAATTCCTTCATCAACAGCTACTGCCATGGATGCTTCTGGTGGGTTTCTAGTTGTGAGTTCTCATGAAGTAATCCTTGGCTAAGCACCTTTTCCTCTTGAAGATGTAGCAATGGCTGGAGTTCAACGGGCTTCAAATGGGAGTAGTTTAATCATGGTCAGCTACATTGTTATGAACTCCTAAGTTTAGGATTTGTAATTTGTAGTTGAATTTTCTTGATTAGAATTTAATCAAGTGTTGAACATTTAATGTGTTATTGGGTTTGTTGATGTAGAACTTGGAGCTTGAATATATGAAGTCTCATATATGTCTATTTGTGATTTTATTAATTCTCTTTTATCTGCCTAATTGTGTTTGATATTGAAATGATGCTAGATCCCAAAATGACTTTTTGCATTGATTTACCCATTACACACACTAAGATGCGTTCAACAAGGTTTTAAGAAATGGAGTTCATTGATTAAAACCTTGGACTTAAAGAGTTCTTTAAGGTTTATTGTTTGAAATTTAGTGATTTTCACTCCCACCAAGATTTATTTCGAACTATGATAGCCAAAGCTCATTTTTCAAGAGGATTCTATCACATTTGGTCATTCTTTTTAACTTTCAAATTCCTATTCCCAAAATCCAAAAATACTTTTTACACATTTCTCTTACAATTCGTTCAATTTTGTCAGTTTTCTAAAAGAATCAAATCCCCCCTCCTTACTACTTTAGTTTGCATTTCATGACATTTAGGCTAGCTTAGGTCCATTTCATTAGGTTTCGATTAAGTGAGACAACCTGAGGTTGCATTCTATATTGCAATCTTTGAAATTAAATTTTTTATTTGACCTCCAAGGGTAAGAATAAAAGACTTCAAATCATCTATCAACTGTGAGGGCATTGGGCTAGTAATTATAGAGCCACAAATTTTTGTCATAGAGATAGTTTAATATCATCCCAATTCTACTTGTTTAATAAGATATCTCTAAGAAATTTTACGATTTTAGGTATGTTGGGCACCGATTCCGGAACCCAACTCTTCAGAATCACAAAACGTGAGCAAACACATTTCTTCAACTTCAGGACAGATTTTGGAAAGCCTCAAACTGGAATTACAATTTAACTTCTTCAGAACATTTGTTCTCTATTGTCTTAAGTTTCTAGTGACAGTAAAATCATTTAATTTGGTTTAAAAATCTGAAAGTTATGGCCCAAACATTTTCAGACTGTTATTAAACTGTAATAATACACTATACCCAAATTCCATCCAGAAATTGAAAGTCTTAGGAAATGAATTTATATTTGATTCCTTTATACACTATGTCTCTAATTTATTTTGAAATAAGAATAATCTCATTCAAAACTCTACATTTCAAGATATCATCAAATTACTGAAGTATTTTTAGTAAAATATCCAATTCATACTCTTCCAACCCATACCCTTACTTTGATTCAATCAATCTTTTTCAAATCAACATAAAAAGATATAATCTTTTATAAAGAGGTAGAAAAATAAGTTAGGAATTTATTGATATAAGAATCATTTCATTTGGAGGTCGGATAACAAAGATATATCTAAAAGAACCAAACAAGATTTTGTTCTCAATCATATTAAACATGTTTCGGGACAATTGGCATACCTTTCTCTAGAGATGTCAAATTAAGGTCATCTTAAGACAATTTTGAAAAAGACTTCAAGATTACAACTTTTTTTAAGACCTTAAATAAAGATTTTGTCATCTAAAGGGTCAAAATTGAACCAGACAAAAGGTCAAACGAAACTAGACGAAAGGTCAAACGAAAGGCTCCAATCTAAGACCTATTTTGGGACAATTAACATAAATTTCTCTAGAGATATCAGATTGAGGTTATCTTAGGATTTTTTTCAAGAAGACTTCGAGATCTACAACTTTTGTGAAGACCTTGAAAAAATATTTTGTCATATAGAGGGTCAAAATAGACTAAAGGCCAGACAATACCAGATGAAAGGTTACACAAAAGGCTTCGGTCTAAGAATTATTTTGGAACAATTGACATAACTTTCTCTAAAGATGTTAGATCAAGGTCATTCTTAGATGGTTTGAAAGAGGAATTATAGATATACAACTTTCATGAAGACATTGAAGTGATATTTTGTCATCTATAGGGTCAAGATTGAGCCATACAAAAGGCTAATCAATTCAGTCTGAGAAGCATCAAATGATTCAGTCTATAGTGGATCAGACGATTCAGTTTGAGATGCATCAAACGATTCAGTCTATAGTGAATTATATTATTTAGTCTAAAGTGCATCAGATGATTCAGTATAAGATGCATCAGACAATTTAGTCTAAGATGCATCAGACGAAGGTATTTCTACTGGGTCTTCCTCACATCCCCAAAAGTTCTAAATCACTAACTAACCTCTCCAAAGCACCTACACTTATAAAGATCATAACCTTTGACTCCAATGTCCAAAAATTTCATACTATATATTGTTGGAAAGCTAGAAAGATAAGCTACAACTTTCTAAAAGACAACTTTGTTAATTTAACCTAAATCAGTCCAGATTTTCCCCTCAAATTAGAACACGATTTTTTCTCCTTATGAAAGACGTGAAAATTTTCCCAATTTCACTTCCTCTAATGCAACATCATTCTTATCCATTCAACTACTACATTAACTTTAACTAAACTCTCCAATCTCAACTCATTTGACTCATCACATTTAACTACATCTCATCATTCATAATTCCTATCTTTCTTTTCCATAACATATCATTTAAGTGTGTGTGTGTGTGTGTGTGTGTGTGTGTGTGTGTCAATAATTCATGTTCAAAATCATCAACTCAAGTTGATAACCTCTTCATGTATATCTAATTTCAACTTACATCATCCAAACACAATTCATATTTCATTAACTCCAAGGATAAGAGTTTACAAATCTTTAATGGTATTCCAAACCACATTACATTATCGGTATCAAAATCCAAAATACAAAAGATATAAAACCCCAATAATTCTCAAAATGTGTCTAAAGTCTTGCTTTTCCAAAATCTAACTTAATTTACAAATCATTGCAAAAGTAGTATGATGCCTCGACTCTTGGTTACTTGATCTCATTTTCTTCACTTGAAGATGGGATGAAAAGCAGGTGAGCTTGAAAGCTCATGGGTAACAGTTTATAATGGAAATATAAGCAAAACCTTTGAAAACATTCACTTGTCATATAAAATTCAAATTGAAAACATAATTGGTATCATTCTCAAATCCTTAACCAAATTTTGCGAATTTCAAAACATGAATGCATCAAACTTATTAACATAACATAAACACATAAACACATTATAATGGTTTGAGTGGATCCAAAATGTAATACACATTTCTCATAAAAGTCCTGTGTAGCCGTGAACAGAATGTACTAAAGCAATCCCACATAATGGTTTTGTGTAGTCGTGAACTTATGGGAGTCTATGAAGGAGCTCCATGCCACTAGAAGGTAGGTGGGAGAAGCCTTTTGTCAAAGTTCACTTGAATTAACTTAGGGGACCACCACAAACCCACATACTCATGCATTTCACATCTTGTAAACATATTACCTAAAATGGCACTTTTTCAAAACTTGATTTTTTTCATAAACATAAGATATTTGTTAAGTCAAGAAGACTTCACTTCTATTAATTTTGATGACAATCAAATAATAATAATCCTAGAAGTGTGAGAATTGTTTTGATAAGTTTGTTAAGTGCGTAGAAAAATGTAAGTGACACATAGTAAAACCTAGAAGATGTGTGATCAACCCCAGAAGATGCGTGGTCAACACCAAAAGATACACGTCATCACTAGAAGATACAAGTCATCACAAGAAGATACACATCATCACAAGAAGATACACGTCATCACAGGAAGATACATGTCGACACTAGAAGAAGCGTGATAACAGAAGAAACGCAATACCAGAAGAAGCGACACTAGAAGAAGTATAGTACTAGACGATGGAAAAGGAAACTATTCTAGAACGTCAGTTAGTTAGTTAGTTAGAGTTAGTTACACGACTCAACTAATAATGATTTCTAGAAGATTTAAGAAGCAATATCTCAAGAAGACAGTTGAAGACTTAGGCTATAAATACTAGTTCTAGTCATAAACTGAATAACATTTTTTACAAGAGAGAAAATTTGATTGTAAAATAATTAGAGAAACATTGTACTCAAAGTGCAAAAGAAAGAGAGCGAATACATTCGTAACGTGAAGCTTAAAATATTTTTTTAGAGAGAGAAAGAAAGGTTAGAGCCTGGAGAGGCTAAAAAAGCATATAAAGAATACTTTTTGAGAGAGACCTGAAGAGGCTTTGCAAGTATAGAAAGAATACTTGCAAAGTTAAAGAGTATAGTGAAATCTCAGACAAACTCTTAGGACTGGACGTAGCCCAAGGTTAAAGGTGAACCAGTATAAAATCATGACGTCTATTCTCTAACCCTATCTTTTAATTTTTCTTGTTAATAGAAGAGTAAATAATAATTCTTTCCATTGCATTACTAATTGACTTTAGTAAATTATATTTGTGATCATTTGAATTTTGTAAAGAAATTCAAGAAATTCCTAAAGATTAGTATCTTTGAAACAATTAAACCCCCCCCCCCCTCCTTATGTATTTTACATATTATACGTGATTTCTATATTAACAAGTGATTTACCTCAGTTGATATCAGAGAGAGGTTTCCAAGAAACACTGTTACAAAGTGTGGACAAAGATCTATGGCTGAATCGCATGTTTTTATAGCTGAAGATGCCTCGGTCACAAGACCTCCTGCATTTAATGGTGAAGATTATCATTATTGGAAGGATAGGATGCGGCTCTTTATAGAATCCACACATATTGATCTTTGGATATCATTGAGAATGGTCCATATACACCAAAAAATGACGAAGGCAATAACATCTCTCACGACTAATGGTCAGCTGATCAGAAAGCTTGATTTCGGTTAAACTCAAAGCCCAAGTTCTTTTTACGTTGTGCCCTAACCAGAAGTGAATATGATAAAATTCATAAATGCAAATTTGCAAAGGAAATGTAGGACACATCAGCCATTGCACATGAAGGCAAAAATCAAGTGAAAGAGTCCAAGATTAGCATTCTTGTTCATCAGTGTGAGCTATTCAAAATGAAAGATGATGAGACTATTGATCAAACGTTTGGACGATTCCAAACAATTGTTAATGGACTTAAAGCTCTTGGAAGAATCTACAATAATCAAGATCATGTCAGAAAGATTCTCAGAAATCTTCCAAAATGATGGAGACCTAAAGTAACAACAACAAAAAAAGGCCAAGGATTTAGGTAAGCTGAAGCTAGATAAATTGCTTGGTTCACTGAAAATACATGAAGTAAAGCTTGATGCAAAAGATAAACCTAGAAGAGATAAGTCTATCGCATTAAAGGTTGATCAGAAGAATCGAAAGATACAGAAAAATAGAAGCACATCTTCAAAAGCATTAAAGATTGAAGAAATCAATAATGATGATGCTAGTGAATCTGATCAAGATTCAAGTGAAGATGATGATGAACTTTCCTTCATTTAAAGAAAGATTAGGAGGATGTGGAAAAAGAAAGCAAAAGGAAATAAAGACATTTCTTTTAAGAAGAATAGCAAAGACTATTCATAGAATGAGAAAATTTCTATCGTCTACTATGAGTGTAACAAACCAAGACATTACAAATTCGAATGCCCGTTGCTCAAGAGAGATGTAACACCCAAATACCCCCTGGTAGGATACATGGATGCCACCCAAGATAGGACAAACAAATCAAAACGTTTCACACATGCATTTTTAAAAACTAAACGTAACACACATATAATACATCTCATAATTTCATAAACAAATCCAAAGAATATTTACAGGCTCAAACAAACCAAACAAAATACATTTTGTTTTCATGTGACACAAAACTCGAGACTCTTTTGGCCACCGCAGATGACTTGTCCTAGTCCTTAATCTCTTCGCTCAACCTACACGGGCAAATCCATCTGTAAGCATATAGCTTAGTGAGTAATAACTAATCTATATTAATGATTTCAAGAAATGTAAAGAATGCATTTCAAAACAGATTTTATACTAAATGTAATCAGGCAGTAATCATGTGAGATCCTTCGTAATCGTAATATAATTTAGTTTATGTCGAATCAAATGATATTAGAATACAAAACAAATCAAACTTATAACTTCATGAATGTAAATGGGTAACGGACTTATACAGAGATACCATAATTAGTATCGCAGGAGAGACATATGTCTCGATATCGAGACACCAAAGTGTCAAATAACAGAGCAAATTGCAGACCCTTCTAGGCATGCCTATTTACCCACAACTAGACTTAACAGCTTTAAAATGTAATAAGGTCATTTCGTACATTTCATGTGCGTGCAAATAGCACTCACAAAATTTATCATAAAACAAATTACTTACCTAAAGTATTTATCAAATTTTCTACCTATATTACATAATCGAAATTATCGACCAGATATTTACCAAAACCGCCTTACTGCTTATTGCCTCAAGTCCCTAAGATATCCGTGAGTGGTCGCTCCTCTATAATAGGAACACAGATACAAATCACTATCAGGTATGATTAAAATTCACCAATGTATGATGGATATGTAGGATGCATGTTCATGACAAATTTCGGGACCAAACCCTAAATTCTTAACTTAAATTATTAAATCCTCGATTGTTAATTAAATCTGAAAATTTACAAATTTCACATAAAGAGGTAGAAAATTTTCACTTAATCCAATGCTTTTAAATCAGTCATTCGAGGTCTGATGACAAAGATATGGTCAAAAGAGTAAAGTTTATCACACACAAGTCGACTTACATAACACGACACAAGTCCACTTATGCTTACACAAGTCGACTTATCCATTAAAACACACAAGTCGCACTTATACTTACACAAGTCGACTTATATAACACCACAAGTCCATTTACACTTGCATAACTCGACTTATCAAGAGCGGAGATGACATTTTCATGCAATAAGTCGACTTATACACCACAACAAGTCGACTTATATCACTGCTCATCGCCTTCTTCACCAAACCGCATATAACAACAAAGTTTTCTTCCATTTTCTTTAACTTCATCACTTTAAAACTAACATATTTAGCATTTCTAACCTATCAGAATCATCAGAAACAACTTATACTCCAAAGATCACAAAACTTAACATTCCAACTTTCTCTCTCTCTCTCTACGGTAAACTTTTAAATTCCTTATTATTACACTTTCTTTCATTTTCTTTATTTATTCTTACACTTCATAAACCTCATCCCAATATCAAAACCTCACCAACCAATTCAGAAATTAATTTTCAACTTCAAACATCATTTACAAACACATATTCACTTTCTCACACCATCAGATATTTTCGATATTCATGTATGTTTCAAAACTCACCAACTTCGACTCTCATAATTCCCAAAGATAATCAAGTACCAAAAATAAACATATAATTCACAGATATGATATATATATATATATATTTATATATAAAAACAGAGTATGATGAATTCATCGTGTTCTTGTTTTTCTAACATAAACAAAACATACAGATATGTATATATAGAACAAGTCTTCAAAGCCATGCATGAACATATATATATTTACATTATAAACACAAGGAGTTACTTATCGACTAAGCTACGAAAACCAACCGACTAAGCTACTAAAACCAATTGATGGACAAAAGCGAGAACTCCTTTCGCATCAGATAATGTCTTTCACCGATTAAAACAATAAGAGGAAACCATCAAGCATCTTGCATGTGAACAACGTGTATAGTACGTGTCCCTTTCCCGAGAAGGCTTAGTCTATATGTATAGATATAATGAAGCCAAATGTCAATTGTTAATAAGTCTCTTCGCTTCATTAGTAGTATTTTATTAATAAAATATTCTTTTAAACCAAATACATTGTTTTGAATTTTATAACAAACAAATACCCAAAAGTTCCGCATAACTTTCAAAATTCACCAAAATTCGCTATAAAACAATGACTCATAACATAAATTTTCAACTCAAAATTAATTCACCATCAATTTCTAAAATATTTGAAATATACAAAATTACTAAAATTATATTACTACGGTCCTAATCAATCCTAAGTTTCATTAAACCAATTTATCTTTAAAATGCCATGAATGCATGCCAAAATACTTATGCACAATTTAAGCAAATATTTAATAAGCAAATAACAAACATAATTGTATTAAATTCCTTCAATATTCTAACCCCTAATTTGGGGCTTATAACTCTTCCTTCTTAAGAAATTTCGTCCTCTAAATTCATACCGATTTAAATAATTATGGATATCGAGCCTTCATGATTTCCTCTCGTTCCCAAGTTGCTTCCTCAATTCCACGAGGTTGCCAGAGAACTTTACTAACTGCATCGACTTGTTTCGAGTTGTTTCACTTCTCTGCTAGTATAGAAATCGGCCCTTCTTCATAATGACAAATCTCGTTGTACACGAATCTCTTGCACCTAATCTTATGTGAGGCATCGATCGGTACCTCCTCAACATAGAAACATGAAACACATCACGCAGCCGCCAATTCTCCAGAAGAGCTAATCGATAAGCTACGGGTCCAACCTCTTCGAATTTCATAAGGCCCAATGAATCACTTGACCGAGCTTACCCTTCTTCCCAAACCGAAGTATGTGTTTCCATGGTGACACTTTTAAAAACACCTTATCACCCACTTGAAACTCAATATCCTTCCTTTTTAAATCAGCATAAGACTTCTGTCTATCACTGGCATCTTTCAATCTTAGTTGAATAATCTGAATCTTTTCTTCAGTAACTTTCACAATGTCTGGCCCAATCATCTTGTCTTCACTCAGCTCCGTCCAACATACCGGAGTTCTACACTTCCTACCATACAACGCTTCATAAGGTGCCATGCTAATGTTGGTCTGATAACTGTTGTTATAAGCAAACTCCATCAAAGTCAGATAATTATCCCAACTCCCGGGAAACTCTAACACACAACCCCTCAACATATCTTCCAAAATCTGTATAACTCGTTCTGACTGTCCATCTGTCTGGGGATGAAAAGCAGTATTAAAATTAAGTTGAGTACCCAATGCTTCCTGCAACCTTTTCCAGAATCTCGAAGTAAATCGAGGATCACAATCAGAAATAATCGATAATGGTACTCCATGCAGTCTTACAATCTCATTCACATACAAATCTGCAAGCCTATCCAATGAATAGTCAGATTAACAGTAGAAAATGAGCGATTTGGTGAACTTATCCACAATAACCCATATCGCATCATGTTTCCTTTGAAAAGAGGAAGTCCAAATACAAAGTCCACGGTAATATTATCCCATTTCCATTAAGGAATAGGAATAGGATTTAACAAACCAGATGGAACCTGGTGTTCAGCCTTAACCTGCTGGCATGTCAGACATTTTGCTACATAATCCACAACGTCCCATTTCTTACCTGCCCACCAATAATACTGTTTCAGATCATGATACATCTTGTTTCCACCCGGATGTATAGTAAATACTGTATTATGAGCCTCAAACAATAACTTCTTTTTCAATTCATCATTCGCTGGCACACACAACCGATCCTTATAATACAATTCACCACCACCCTACACAGAAAAATTAGTCTGTTTACCTTCCTGAGTAGCCATGATAAGTTGTTGTAACTTATCATCATCTCTTTGAGCGTGACAAATCTCCTGTCTTAACGTAGGCTTTGCTCTCAATTGAGCTATTAAAGCTCCATCAGATCCCAATTTCCATCTAGTCTACTTCAGTGACAATGCTGAGATGGTCTTTCGACTCAAGGCATCAGCTACAACATTAGCCTTACCCGGATGGTAGTCCATAATACAATCATAGTCTTTAAATAATTCCAACCAACGTCGTTGTCTCAAATTGAGTTCCTTCTATGTAAGCAGATACTTCAGACTCTTATGATCTGTGAAAATTCTACACCTTTCACCATACAGATAGTGTCGCCAAATTTTTAAGGCAAACACTACTACTGCAAGTTCCAGATCATGTGTAGGGTAATTCTGTTCATGAGTCTTTAGTTTCCTAGAAGCATAAGCAACTACCTTTCCTTCCTGCATCAATACACAACCTAAACCAATTCCAGATGCATCAGTATACATAACCTTACCAGCCGTAGGTTAAACTAATACAGGAGCTTCAGTAAGTAAATTTTTCAACTCATCAAAACTACTCTGACATCTATCAGACCATTCATACTTCACTTCCTTCCGTAATAGTTTAGTTAAAGGGGATGCTATCACTGAAAATCCCTTAACAAACCGACGGTAATAACCAGCCAAACCCAGAAAACTTCTTACTTCCGTCACATTCCTTGGTGGCTTCCAATTAACAATTGCTTCTATCTTACTAAGATCAACTCTAATTCCTTCAGTAGAGACTACATGCCTTAAAAATGATATCTTCTGAAGCCAGAAATCACATTTACTCAACTTAGCATATAACTGTCTTTCCCGCAAGGTCTGTAAGACAATTCGGAGATGTTCACTATGATCCTGTTCAGTCCTAGAGTAGACCAATATATCATCAATAAACACCACAACAAACTGATCCAAATACGGCCTGAACACTCTATTCATCAAATCCATAAATGCTGCAGGAGCATTAGTTAACCCGAATGGCATTACTAGGAACTCATAATGTCCATAACGGTACCTAAATGAAATCTTCAGCACATCCACATCCTTGACCCGAAGCTGATAATATCCTGATCGCAAATCTATCTTCGAAAACACTCCTGCATCTTTTAACTGATCAAATAGATCATCAATCCGTGGCAGTGGATACCTGTTCTTCACTGTGACTTTATTTAACTGTCTGTAGTCAATGCACATTCTCAGTGTACCATCCTTCTTCTTCACAAATAACACCGGTGCACCCCACGGTGATACACTTGGTCTAATAAACCCCTTATCTAGAATTTCTTGTAACTGCAACTTTAACTCCTTTAACTCAGTAGGAGCCATTCTATACGGTGCTCTAGATATAGGAGCGGTACCAGGCACAACTTGAATAGATAACTCCACTTCTCTTTCTGGAGGGAGTCCAGGCAATTCCTCAGGAAAAACATCTGAAAACTCATTCACTACAGGAATCTCAAGCAGTTTCTCCTTAGCACCATCCTTTTAGGAATCAAGTACAAAAGCTAGATAAGCTTCACACCCCTTCCTGAGAAGCTTTTGAGCTTGCATAGCAGATACTACATTAGTCAGAGCACGTGTTCAACCACCACGAAATACAATCTCAGACTGGTCGGGCCTCTTTAAGAAAACTGTCTTCGCTTTACGATCGACATCGCCGATGTTTAGACAGCCAATCCATACCCAGAATCAAATCAAATTCTTGAAACGGCAACTTAATCAGATCCGCTGCATACTCACTTTCTTGAATCTTAACAGGACAATTCCTAACCACCTGATTCACCAACACACTACTACCCAGAGGACTAGTTACATGCATGTCATATTCTATCTGATCTATAAGCATCTCCTTAACAAACATTTCTTCAGCACAGATATATGAATGTGAAGATCAAGGATCAATTAATGCATACAATTCAGAACCAAAGAGAGAAACCATACCAGCAATGACATCTGGTGCATCCTGATCCTCACGAAGCCAAAGCATAAGCCCGAGTGAAGGTAAGGCACACTGGTCGATTCACGCTTCGAGTGTGAGCTCGGATTAGCCCGGCCTCGATTATATCCGCCTCGTCCTCTTCCTCGACCTCTGCTCCCAATCAAGCATGCTAAACCTCTCCACTAGCTTGTGCCATCCTGCATCGCTCTCGTAGGGCAATTTGCAATCATATGCTGTCATCGCCACAACGAAACATGCACTGTAGCTCTCCAAAGAGACACCCCAATGGTGAATAGAGCAGTGTGGGCACTCCGGAGCACTAGAACCTCGACCCCCAGAGGAACCCCTACTGGAAGCAGTCGATGTAGGAAAGTTTTGTTGCCTTCCGCTCATCATAGATGTTGGACCCTGTCTCCGAGGCCCAACATTCGGACCCCACAAGTACACATAAGCATAGAAGACCCATAACTCACCACAATAGGGGAAACTTTTAATAGAAAATTTGGATAGGCTTTTTAAGAAAATATGTTCCTTATGCTCTCACGATTCTAACGCCACTGAAAACGCTCAATTGGATCGTAAATGAAAAGTTATAACCAAAATAGTCAAAATCAACACTTTATCGACTTCGTCAAAATTGGAAAACCTTAGAGGCTATCTTGCTGTTCAGTTTCTTCATAAAACTTGTAGGTTTAGGTCTCTAGTTTAATTTAAAAAAAGAATCGCCTCAATCGGAGCTCTATAGCTCAAGACATTCTAAAATTAGTGAAGTATATTCAGACTTTGACAACCGATCGCCACACTTTGTTTCAAACCAGGGACGGATCCAGAAATTTTTTTAAGTGGGGGAAAAATTTTAATAGGAACAAAATTTGATTTTTAGTGGGGGCAAAGTTTTAATAGAAGCAAATTTTTATTTTTTTTATAAGATCAAAAACTTAAAATAATAAAAAATTTTGAGCCGGTGGGGCAAAGGCCCCCACTTGCCTATATCAGGCTCTGTCCCTTATTTCAAACCAACTTTTCAAATTAAAAGCAATACTGACCAATCAGGTATAAAAGATAGAAAATTTTCTTATGAATCCAACGCTTAAAAATCGGCTAAATCGGAGGTTCAGTGCAAAAGTTATGGCGAAAAGAAGGAAGAGAGGTCAAAACACAAAAGCGAGACGATGACGCCAAGACAGACGCAAAAATTAGTCCCCGATGACGCCAGCACAGATGTAAAAATTGTTCGTGATGACGTCATCACAGATTTAAGATGACGCTATCACGCATTTAAAAAATGAAGCCTAACTTCGTCTGAGCCCTTTCTCCAGAACATCCCCACTTTGAAGATGCATAACTTTTCACTCAGATGTCCAAAATTTACAAACTTTATACCGTTGGAAAGATAAAGGAAATATATACAACTTTCCAGAAGGAAATTTTGGCAAAATCTATCTTTAACAATCCCAAAATTGCCCCTAAAGTCAGAGGATCAGACTTTCGTTCCTGCACCAACACTGCACCCAAATCTTAACTTCATGACAATATTCGAGACTCTTAGACGCAGAATTGAAATTTGATGTCTTCTTACAAAAATGTAGCCATATATCTCTAGTTTAATCCAAAATAAGAATCGTCTCATTTGGATTACTAGAGAAGACGTTATGGCTAAAATACTGAAGCATATTCAGTGAACATTTTCCAGATCACTACCAATCTTATCTCTAAATCTTTCCTTATCACCACTCATAAACCTTTGCAACTTCCAGCAAGCTATCCCAAGACAAAACCCAACAACAACTTAATGATCAAAAGACTCATACATGTACCCTTTTTAAAGGGAAGCACAAATCGCAGATAACATATTCATATGAAGAAGAGAGTACTAAAGCTCTCATCTCTTTATCAATCATTCAAGAGCTCAATTATAGCTTTTGTTACATATCAGCATATTCATCATATCCATCATGAATCAAGTACCAAAATACAACATATGAGATGGTCAATGCTTAACATGCTTATAAAGTCATTCCGAAAGCTAGTTACTAACTTAATACAAAAGTGTCTAAAGTTTCTTGGAGTTATGCCTGATGCCTTGCAAAGTTCCGCGCTCAACTAGAATTTGCACCTGAGGAGGGAGAATGGGGTGAGCAAACACGACTCAGTGGCTAACACCTCTATAGCCATCGAGTAATGAGCCACACAACACATAAAGAATTCAAAACATTTTCAGTCTATCATATAAAGCACAAATGACTCAACTTCATCACATAAATCATCAATTAGCCAAAATCATCACATAAAGCATCACATTAGATCTTTTATCAAGTAAAACAAGTAATATGCATCATTTACTCAAAAATGATGATATGCACACAATTGGCTCGAGAGTTCCATAAACACAACGAATAAACCGAAGTTTATCGTCAACACAACGAGTCCATTTTCAGATCTCGTGGGCCACAAGCGGGCTGCCGGGAGAAGGCTAGGGGGGTCAACGTGCACGTGACTATCAAAATAGGTTCTCTCTTGCCCAATCACAACTCATTTATGCTCACATATTCAAGCACAAGAATAGCATTTCGTGCTTCTTTCATACTTTCGAATCATCATAGTTTCACACTTTACATTCAAATCAAAGGAAATACCCTTGCAATATGCACATAATTATCAAAGATAGCACACATAGGGCATTTGCCCATTACACAACAACTATAAAAATGTTACCCACCTATCGTCAGTATTCGAATTCAAGATTGCCCTTCCTCCTTGTCGTGAGTGGAGTTCTCTTGATTTCCTTCAATCAAAACATACTCTATTCACTATTTATATTCTAAAGGAAAGCATAACATTCATAAAAATCAAGCAAAATAAAAGTATACTTTAAACCTAACCTACCCATAAGATATTTAAGCTAGAGTCACCATAACCTTAGCTTAAAAGTCCATAAAATCCATAGATCTCACATTTCTCTCTATCTTTCTTCAAACCCTACACAAACCCTAACTTCCATTTCATCCCATTTTCAATCTAACATAAACAAAGATGGAACTAACCTCTAATAAATCGATTCTCTTCCTTTTTCCTCTCCTTTCTTCCTCCCTTCAAGCCTCCTATGGGTCTCCTTCCTCTCTTGGCGAAACCCTCTTGCTTCCTTGCTCACGATTTGCTCTCTTCTCTTTTCTTTTGGTGACTTACGACACTTTGCTCCTCTCCTTCTCTTCTCTTCATTCCTTTATATTTCCACTTAAAACCTACCTCAAAACTACATAGTTTTGATCTATCCTCTAACTTTCAAAGCTTTTGGGCTCTCCTCCTCCTCACAAGCCCACTCTACCCTAATCCACTTATCTTCTAAAGCCCATACTTTCCAATGTTAGGTCCAAGCCTTCATTTTAATTCCCAACTTCTAATTTCCAAGCCCAACATAAAAATATCTATATAAACAAATAATTAAAGCAATCAAGGCAAAATAAAATAATTAACTAATAAATCTATAAATCAATAAATAAATAAATAAAATTAAAAAATTTTCGGGGCCCAACAATTCTCCTCCTAAAAGAATTTCGTCCTCGAAATCCTTACCTTAGTCCATGAAGAGGTATGGGTACTTCTCCTTCACGGGCTCCAAAGGTCCAAGTTGCCTCTTGATCTAATGGTTCCTCCACAAGACCTTTACCAACTTTACAACTTTATTCCTTAACACCTTTTCCTTTGAATCTAAGATCTCCACTGTTGCTCCTCATAAGTCAAATCCTCTCAATCGAACCTCTGAAGGTTGAACTATATCTGAAGGATCTGATCTGCATTTCCTCGATCGATACATGGAACACATTATGAATCTTAGCTAACTCCAATGGCAAATCTAACTTATAAGCTAAAGGCCCAATCCTCTCAATGATCTCATATGGGCCTATGTACCTCGGCTAAGCTTGCCCTTCTTGCCAAACCTCAAAACACCTTTCCATGGAGAAGCTCTAAGAAACACCTTTTCTCCCACTTCAAATTCCATCTCTTTCCCATGCGATCCGTGTAGCTTTTCATCCCATCTTGAGTGCTTTAAGCCTCTCGCTTTACCACTTTGATTTTATCGATCGTAGCTCGCACCAATTCAGGCCCTACAAGCTTCCTTTCACCTTCCTCATCCCAACATAAAGGAGTCTTGCATCTCCTACCATACAAAGCCTCGTAAGGTGCCATCTGAATTCCCGAGTGATAGGAATTATTGTAAGCAAACTCAATCAAAGGTAGGTGATCATCCCACGAACCTTTGAAATCCAATGCACAAGCTCTCAACATCGCCTCCAAAGTTTGTATCGTCCTCTCCGATTGTCCATCAGTCTGCGGATGGAAAGCTGTACTGAAATGCAATCTAGTCCCCAGAGCCTCCTGCAAACTTTCCCAAAACCTAGAGGTAAACCTAGGATCCCTATCAGACACTATCGAACTCAGAATCCCATGAAGTCTAATTACCTCATCTACATACTTCTTAGCCAAAACATTCAAAGAATCCGTCTGTTTAATTGGAAAGAAGTGGGCTGACTTAGTTAGCCTATCCACAATCACCCAAATAGCGTCATGCTTCCTGCTAGTCCTTGGTAAACCCATCAGAAAATCCATGGTAATCTTCTCCCATTTCCATTCCGGAATTGGCAAAGGATTAAGCTTGCCGGAAGGTGCTTGGTGTTCAGCTTTAACTTGCTGACACACTAAACATCTTTTAGCATACTCTGCCACATATTTCCTCATTCCTTTCCACCAAAAATGCTCTTTCAAATCCTGATACATTTTAGAACTCCCTGGGTGCATTGCATAAGGAGCGTTATGCGCTTCATCTAGAATCTCATCCTTCAGCTCTAACACATCCGAACACACAATCTGTCACCCATAACCATCAATCCATCTTCCTTACCCCTACATCGAGGGCTTGCCATCTTTATCTCGCTCTAAGCTTACTCAAGTACTCATCCCGTTCTTGCAATTCTTTGATCTTCCTCCTCAACACTGGTCTCACTCTGAAATTTTCCAAAATACAATCAGGCTCAACTTGCCTTAATGTCACATCAAGTCTGGCTAATTCCTTCAGCAAGGGAAGGTACACTGTCTCCACATGTGCCATAGTGGACTTCCTACTCAATGAATCAGCTACAACATTAGCTTTCCCCGGATGGTAGTCTATCACCAAATCATAATCTTTTAATAACTCCAACCATCGCCTCTGCCTCAAATTCAGCTCTTTCTGAGTCAACAAGTACTTAAGGCTCTTATGGTCCGTAAATACTCTAGTAGTAACTCCATACAAGTAGTGTCTCCAAATCTTCAATGCGAAAATAATAGCAGCTAACTCCAAATCATGAATAGGGTAGTTCATCTCATAAGGCTTCAATTGCCTAGAAGCATAGGCAATCACTTTCTCTCCTTGCATCAATACACATCCTAAACCCTTCCCAAGCGTCCATCAGACACAATGTATCCATCATCACCATAGGTAATGTCAAAATCGGTGCAGAGTAAGCCTATTCTTCAATTCCTCAAAACTACTCGGCACTCCTCACCCACTCAAACTTCGATTCTTTCTCAATTTGGAAAGTGGAGCAGCTATCATAGAAAAGCCCTCCACGAACCTCCTGTAATATCCAGCTAATCCCAAGAAACTTCTCACCTCAGCCACATTCTTAGGTGCTTCCCATTTAATCACAGCTTCTATCTTTTGTGGATCCACATGCACTCCATGCTCAAATCACATGCCCGAAATACTACTTCCTTAACCAAAATTCAGACTTATCGAATTTGGCATACAACTCGCTCTTTCTCAAGGTCTCCAAAGCAACCTCAGTGATCCTCATGCTCCTCATCACTCTTAGAATAGACCAATATATCATCAATAAAGACAATGACAAATCGGTCTAGGAAAGACTTGAAGACTCTATTCATCAAATCCATAAAGACTGTTGGAGCATTTGTTAACCCGAAAGGCATAACCAAAAACTCAAAGTGGCCATACCTCGTCCTAAAAGCATTCTTTAACACATCGGTCTCCTTAATCCTCAACTGATGATAACCCGATCTCAAATCTATTTTGGAAAAGACTCTCGCCTCTTGCAACTGATCAAACAAATCATCTATGCGCGGGAGCGGATATCTGTTCTTAACGGTGGCACGATTCAACTTCCTATAATCCACACACATCCGCAATGACCCATCCTTCTTCTTCACAAATAGACTTTGAGCTCCCCAAGGTGAAGAGCTCGCCTAATATAACCCTTCTCTAAAAGATCTTCCAATTGCTCCTTAAGCTCTCTCAATTCCACCGGCCATCCGTAGTGAAGGCGTAATTGAAATCGACGCAGAACCTGGAAGAAGCTCAACGAGAAATTCAATTTCCCTAGGAGGAGGTAGACATGGCAATTCCTCGGGAAAGACGTCCAGAAATTCCCTGACTACAGGAATGTCCTCCAACCTCCCTCTATCCGCCGTTCAACACATGGGCCAACACGCTTCACACCCCTTTCTCATCAATCTCTCTGCTGACATAGTTGAAACAATCTGAGGCGGATCGGCTCTTCTATCTCCCACAAATACCACTTTTCTGCCATTCTCGACTCAAATTCCACCGTTCTTTTGTTTGCAGTCTAAGTTGGCATGATACTTCTAAAGTATCCATACCTAGGATCACATCCAATCCTCCCATCTTCAAAGGCATCAAATCCACCACAAACTTCCTCCACTAATCTCTATCTCACGGTCTCTATACACTTGATCGATAACAACAACCGCCGACGGAGTACTCACCATCAGCGGAGTATCCAAAGGGCTCAAGACACTACCACATACAGTTCTAACTGACGACACAAAAGAGTGGGTAGAACTCGGATCAATCAAAGCAAGCACACAGTCATCAAATAATTTAATCATACCCGTTACCACTTCTGGAGCTGTCTCTGCCTCCTCTCGAGTCATTGCAAACACTCTAGCTGGTGCATGCCCCCTGGATCTGTCTGGAGGGTAAGCTCTCTTAGGTACACCAGAGCTACCCACTTCAGTCACAGCTTTCTATCCCACTGTCTCTGTCCTCCTTGAAGCTTGCATCTGTGACCCCTCTCTTCTGTCCGACTTAGGATAAAATTTGGCTATGTGTCCTTTCTGCCCACAATTGAAACATGCTCCGGATACCCTGAAGCATTCTCCTCTATGATGAAATCCACAGTGCTCACACTTGGGAAGAGGTGGCCTCTCCCTATCACCCCTTCTACTGTCGCCCACTGTCGAAGCTTGGTGAGAAACAGTAGGAGTCCTCATAGATCTAGGCCGGCTTCCACCGCTGCTCCTCTCCTCGATCGCATGAAAAAGGCTCTGCACTTCTCTCAGGCATAGAAGTACCACCTCCCCTCCTGAACTTCTCTCTTCCCTTCCTCTTTTTGCTAACTGCGCTCTTAATGTTCTCGATGTTCTCAACCCTCAGAGCCGCTTCAACCAGCTGTTGAAAGTCGCCAAAGTTCTGCACTACCACCTTCTCTCTGATAGCTAAGTGTAGTCCCGACTAAACTCATTGGCTTGCCAAATTTCATCAACATCACCAAGAAGATACCTCGACAACCGAGTAAACCGACGCCATATTTCAAGAATACCATCTCCTCCGGGTGAGACTCAAAAACTCCCTCTGCTTTTACTGAATGTACACCTCAGACAGATACTTCTTCCTCAGACACAGTCAGGAAGTCTCCCCATGTCAACCCTACTGGTCTCGTCTGACTCCCTGGCATAGTCTCCCACCAATGCAAGGCATCACCCTGAAGCAGACTGGCAGCATAAACCACTCTCTCATCATCCTCGCACTCCATCTGATCCAAGACCCTCTCGGTCTTCCTCAACCATGTTTCACTTCTTGAGGTCTACGGTCCGTGGAAATCCACCGCCCATACTTCTTCACTTGTCAAACCGTCTCCCCCCTCTTAGTGGGGCAACTGAGAGCTCTGGGCATTTGACCCATAGCCTGAACAAAGGCTTGGGTAAATGCCTGAAAGAATCTCGAGTCTAGAGCAGGCACTTGTTCAGGCTGACTAGGCGACGGCTGAGTCTGAGATCGGAGGGGCTCACTACTCTGCCCTAGAGAAGCCTCAGCTGGGGCTACTCCCGGGGCTACGGACTCATCCGTGCTCTCCTCTCTCAGTGGAGATTCAGGTGCAATAGAACCTTGCATAACTCCTCGTGTCCTTCTACGAGGTGGCATCTTACTCCTTCAATGAAAACATTTACTGATTAGCTACATTTCTTTTTAATCTTAGTTCCTATATGTATGCATGAGATGCATGTCATTTAATACAACAATCAATTCATAATGCGACATTTAATCACATAACAAAACCATTCCTTACTATGCATTCTAAGCCTAGGAGTAAACTTAAGCTCTGATACCAAACAATGTTGGACCCCGTCTCCGAGGCCCAACATTCGGACCCCACAAGTACACATAAGCATAGAAGACCCATAACTCACCACAATAGGGGAAACTTGTAATAGAAAATTTGGATAGGCTTTTTAAGAAAATATGTTCCTTATGCTCTCACGATTCTAACGCCACTGAAAACGCTCAATTCGGATCAAAAATGAAAAAGTTATAACCAAAATTGCCCCTAAAGTCAGAGGATCAGACTTTCATTCCTGCACCAACACTGCACCCAAATCTTAACTTCATGACAATATTCGAGACTCTAAGACACAGAATTAAAATTCAATGTCTTCTTACAAAAATGTAGCCATATATCTCTAGTTTAATCCAAAACAAGAATCGTCTCGTTTGGATTACTAGAGAAGACGTTATGGCTAAAATACTGAAGCATATTCAGTGAACATTTTCCAGATCACTACCAATCTTATCTCTAAATCTTTCCTTATCACCACTCATAAACCTTTGCAACTTCCAGCAAGCTATCCCAAGACAAAACCCAACAACAACTTAATGATCAAAAGACTCATACATGTACCCTTTTTAAAGGCAAGCACAAATCGCAGATAACAAATTCATATGAAGAAGAGAGTACTAGAGCTCTCATCTCTTTATCAATCATTCAAGAGCTCAATTATAGCTTTTGTTACATATCAGCATATTCATCATATCCATCATGAATCAAGTACCAAAATACAACATATGAGATGCTCAATGCTTAATATGTTTATAAAGCCATTCTGAAAACTAGTTACTAACTTAATACAAAAGTGTCTAAAGTTTCTTGGAGTTATGCCCGATGCCTTGCAAAGTTCCGCGCTCAACTAGAATTTGCACCTGAGGAGGGAGAATAGGGTGAGCAAACACGGCTCAATGGCTAACACCTCTATAGCCATCGAGTAATGAGCCACACAACACATAAAGAATTCAAAACATTTTCAGTCTATCATATAAAGCACAAATGACTCAACTTCATCACATAAATCATCAATTAGCCAAAATCATCACATAAAGCATCACATTAGATCTTTTATCAAGTAAAACAAGTAGTATGCATCATTTACTCAAAAATGATGATATGCACACAATTGGCTCGAGAGTTCCATAAACACAACGAATAAACCGAAGTTTATCGTAAACACAACGAGTCCATTTTCGGATCTCGTGGGCCACAAGCGGGCTGCCGGGAGAAGGCTAGGGGGTCAACGTGCACGTGACTATCGAAATAGGTTCTCTCTTGCCCAATCACAACTCATTTATGCTCACATATTCAAGCACAAGAATAGCATTTCGTGCTTCTTTCATACTTTCGAATCATCATAGTTTCACACTTTACATTCAAATCAAAGGAAATACCCTTTCAATATGCACATAATTATCAAAGATAGCACACATAGGGCATTTGCCCATTACACAACAACTATAAAAATGTTACCCACCTATCGTCGGTATTCGAATTAAAGATTGTCCTTCCTCCTTGTCGTGAGTGGAGTTCTCTTGATTTCCTTCAATCAAAACATACTCTATTCACTATTTATATTCTAAAGGAAAGCATAACATTCATAAAAATCAAGCAAAATAAAAGTATACTTTAAACCTAACCTACCCATAAGATATTTAAGCTAGAGTCACCATAACCTTAGCTTAAAAGTCCATAAAATCCATAGATCTCACATTTCTCTCTATCTTTCTTCAAACCCTACACAAACCCTAACTTCCATTTCATCTCATTTTCAATCTAACATAAACAAAGATGGAACTAACCTCTAATAAATCGATTCTCTTCCTTTTTCCTCTCCTTTCTTCCTCCTTCAAGCCTCCTATGGGTCTCCTTCCTCTCTTGGCCGAAACCCTCTTGCTTCCTTGCTCACGATTTGCTCTCTTCTCTTTTCTTTTGGTGACTTCGACACTTTGCTCCTCTCCTTCTCTTCTCTTCATTCCTTTATATTTCCACTTAAAACCTACCTCAAAACTACATAGTTTTGATCTCTCTCTAACTTTCAAAGCTTTTGGGCTCTCCTCCTCCTCACAAGCCCACTCTACCCTAATCCACTTATCTTCTAAAGCCCATACTTTCCAATGTTAGGTCCAAGCCTTCATTTTAATTCCCAACTTCTAATTTCCAAGCCCAACATAAAAATATCTATATAAACACATAATTAAAGCAATCAAGGCAAAATAAAAATAATTAACAAATAAATCTATAAATCAATATAAAAAAAAAAAATTTCGGAACCCAACAACAGATCTTTGAGCAACTCTCGGTGTAGAGGAAGTACCTTCCCGACTTCGTTTTCCCGAAGACTGACCTCCTCTATTAAAGCCTCTTCTCTGACTTCTTTCTTTTCTGATCGTCTCTTGTCTTTCTACTTTTATTGCAGCCTGTACCAACTGATGGTAAGTAACTTGTAACATAGAAAACGCTGCCAGATGCTCCTTGATCGAATCTTGCAATCCCTCCTCGAATTGATGAAATCGGAACTCTTCAGTCAGCACAGATTCAGGAGCATACTTACTGAGCCGATTAAACTCCCGATCATACTCAGCATCAGACAAACTCCTCTGCTTTAGATTCAAAAATTGCTTCCACCTATCCTTTCTGTAAGCTTCCGTCACATATTTAGTTTTAAATTCTTGGGTAAAGAATTCCCACGTCAGAGGCACCGGTAGCTGAAGACTCCTAAGGACAAACTTCCACTATTCATAAGTTGCTCCCTGTAGAAGGGAAACAACACAGTGAACCATCTGCTCTGCTGGGCAACTAATCTCGTCCAATACACTCTTCACCTTCTCAATCCAGAACTCGGCCCCTTCAGATTCCTCCAGAGAAGTCCCAGAAATTTCTCCAGCCCCATACTTCCTCAACTGATCAATCGGAGCTTTAGGTGTTGTCATCCGATGCAGCAAAGTCATCATATCCTGGGACAGCTTAATCAAAGCTTCTCCTTGAGCTGGAGGAGGAGGTGGAACCTCAGCTTCCCCTTGATTGACCCTTAACGGTCCAGGTATTTCAAAACGAGTTTGCTCCGGCTGATTACTCTCAGCAACTTCGTCAACAAATTCGTGAGATCCTTCCATCGTAATTTCTAAAGACAAAACATGGGACACCGCATTAGGCCAAAACACAACTTAGACACTCAACGAAAAACAATAGGCAAGCCGAGGTTAAACCAGAACTGCCTAAACTTGCTCTGATACCAAAAGATGTAACACCAAAATACCCCCTGGGAGGATACATGGATGCCACCCAAGACAGGACAAACAAATCAAAACGTTTCACACATGCATTTTTAAAAACTAAACGTAACACACATATAATACATCTCATAATTTCATAAACAAATCCAAAGAATATTTACAGGCCCAAACAAACTAAACAAAATACATTTTTGTTTTACGTGACACAAAACTCATACTCTTTTGGCCACTGCAGATGACTTGTCCTAGTCCTTAATCTCTTCGCTCTGAACCTACACGGGGCAAATCCACCGTGCTAAGCATATAGCTTAGTGAGTAATAACTAATCTATATTAATGATTTCATAAGAAATGAAAAGAATGCATTTCAAAACAGATTTTTATACTAAACAGAACGGCAGAACACAGGAGATCCTTCAGAATCAGAATATAATTTAGTTTATGTCAGAATCAAACAGATATTAGAATACAAAACAAATCAAACTTATAACTCCATGAACAGAAGTGGGTAACGGGACTTATACAGAGATACCATAATTAGTATCGGCGGAGAGACATATGTCTCGATATCGAGAGACACCAAAGTGTCAAATAATAGAGCAAACATTGCAGACCCTTCTAGGCATGCCTATTTACTCACAACTAGGACTTAACAGTTTTAAAACAGAACAAGGTCATTTCAGACATTTCATGTGCAGGCAAATAGCACTCACAAAATTTATCATAAAACAAATTACTTACCTAAAGTATTTAATGAAATTTTCTACTTATATTACGGATCAAATTATCGATCAGATTATTTACCAAAGCGCCTACATCGCTTATTGCCTCAAGTCCGGCAATATCCGGCATGGGTCGTTCCTCTATAATAGGGAACACAGATACAAATCACTATTGTGCATGATTAAAAATTCACCAATGTATGATGGATATGTAGGATGCATGTTCATAAAAAATTTCAGGACCAAACCCTAAATTCTTAACTTAAATTATTAAATCCTTGATTGTTAATTAAATCTGAAAATTTACAAATTTCACATAAAGAGGTAGAAAATTTTCTTATGAATCCAACGCTTCGAGAATCAAGTCATTCGGAGGTCGGATGACAAAGATATGGTCAAAAGAGTGAAGTTTATCACACACAAGTCGACTTATACTTATACAAGTCGACTTACATAACACGACAAGTGGACTTATGCTTACACAAGTCGACTTATCCATTAAAACACACACAAGTCGACTTATACTTACACAAGTCGACTTATATAACACCACAAGTCGACTTACACTTGCATAACTCGACTTATTGAAGAGCGGAGATGACATTTTCATGCAATAAGTCGAAACATACACCACAACAAGTCGACTTATATCATCGCTCATCGCCTTCTTCACCAAACCGACATAACAACAAAGTTTTCTTCCATTTTTCTTTAACTTCATCACTTTAAAACTAACCTATTTAGCATTTCTAACCTATCAGAATCATCAGAAACAACTTATACTCCAATGATCACAAAACTTAACATTCCAACTTTCTCTCTCTCTCTCTACGGTAAACTTTCAAATTCCTTATTATTACACTTTCTTTCATTTTCTTTATTTATTCTTACATTTCATATACCTCATCCCAATATCAAAACCTCACCAACCAATTCAGAAATTAATTTTCAACTTCAAACATCATTTACAAACACATATTCACTTTCTCACACTACTGTATATTTTCAGATATTCATGTATGTTTCAAAACTCACCAACTTCGACTCTCATAATTCCCAGCATAATCAGTACCAAAAATAAACATATAATTCACGTATATGATATATATATATATTTATATATAAAAACAGAGTATGATGAATTCATCGTGTTCTTGTTTTTCTAACATAAACAAAACATACAGATATGTATATATAGAACAAGTCTTCAAAACCATGCATGAACATATATATATTTACATTATAAACCCAGTGGAGTTACTTACTGACTAAGCTACGAAAACCAACCGACTAACCTACTAAAACGACCTGATGGAAAAAAGCAGAGAACTCCTTTCGGTACTGTATAATGTCTTTCACTGATTAAAAACAATAGAAGAGGAAACTACTGGGCATCTTGCATGTGAAAAACGTGTATAGTATGTGTCCCTTTCCTGAGAAGGCTTAGTCTATATGTATAGATATAACGAAGCCAAATGTCAATTGTTAATAAGTCTCTTCGTTTCTGTTAGTAGTATTTTTATTAATAAAATATTCTTTTTAAACCAAATACATTGTTTTGAATTCTTATAACAAACAAATACCCAAAAGTTCCAGACAACTTCCGAAAATTCACCAAAATTCCGTCATAAAATAATGACTCGTAATATAAATTTTCAACTCAAAATTAATTCACCATCAATTTCTAAAAATATTTGAAGTATACAAAAATTACTAAAATTATATTACTACGGTCCGAATCAATCCTAAGTTTCATTAAACCAATTTACCCGGAAAATGCCATAAATGCATGCCAAAATACTTATGCACAATTTAAACAAATATTTAATAAGCAAATAACAAACATAATTCGTACTAAATTCCTTCAATATTCTAACCCCTAATTTGGGGCGTTACAAGAAAACACAAGAAAAGTAAAGAAAAAAAAAAGAACATAATGGCAGCTTGGGAAGATTTGGATTCGTTTGAATCTGACTCCGATTTAGAAGCATCAGAATAAGCAAATACATGCTTGGTAGCTGAAAAGGAATGTAACAATGAGGTAACTTCTAACTTTAATGAACTTCAAGATGCTTATTTAGAATTGTTAGAAGATTCACATGCTATATTAAAATAATATAGGATATTGAGAAAGAAATTTGCTAATAGTTTGAAGAACACAGAAGTCTTAGGAAAAGAAAACGTTTGTCTTAAGAAACAAGTAAACGATATGAAAAGAAAGTAACTATAGATAGATCTGTGGAAATTAATCAACTGAAATAAAGGATTAACAATCTCTCAGCAGATGTATCAACATTTATTGAAAGTACAAAAAGGATGAATGATATGATTGGAAAATATAGATATTCAAATGATAAGAGTGGTTTAGGATTTAATAATGGTAATATTCATCATAATAAGAGTTTTGTTCCTAAAAAAAAGAAAAAGAAATAATACTTTTATTATTTGAGGAATTATTGTAAGTCTAATCCCGAAGGACCCAAGAAAATATGGGTACCTAAGAAACATATAATATATACTGCAGATCTCCTTTCTTGAAAAAAGCAACCAGCACCAATGGTACTTGGATAGTGGATGCTCGTGACATATGACGGGAAGAAGGTCTATGTTCCTAGACCTCCAAAATAAGCAAGGAGGATCAGTAACTTTTAGAGACAACCAATAAGGCAAAATAGCTAGAATCAGTAAAGATTCATTTGCATCTATTGATAATGTTCTGCTAGTTGAAGGCTTAAAGCATAATCTAATTAGTGTAAGTCAATTATGTGATTCATGTTTTGAAGTATCCTTTAATAAAAATTCTTGTGTAGTTAAAAACAAGGACAACTCCATATTCTTTTCTGCCAAGAGATGAAATAATCTCTATAAAATTAACTTAGATGATTTGAAAAGTCAAAATATTTCATGTTTTATATCAACAGATGAGGAAAAACTGATTTGGCATAAAAAGCTAGGTCATGTTAGTTTTAAACATATTTCCAAGTTGGTTAGACATGATTTGGTAAGAAGATTACTAAAAATAAGTTTTAACAAATATTTCTTTTATGAGAGTTGTCAAAAAGGAAAACAAGTTAAAAAATATTTTTCTTCTAAAAATGCTATAACTTTGTCTAGACCTCTAGAGTTGTTACATATATATTTGTTTAGTCTAACCAGAACACTAAGTCTTGACAGAAAGAAGTATGGTCTCGTAATTGTTAATGACTTAAGTAGATTTTGTTGGATATTGTTTTTATCATATAGAGATGAATCTTTTGAGTGCTTTAAAGTTCTTTCCAAAAAGTTACAAAAAAAAAAAGAATTTCTATTGATAGAATTAGGAGTGATCATGGTGGAGAATTTGAAAATAAAAATTTCAGAATATTTTATGAAGAGAATGGAATTTTCCATAATTTCTCTGCTCTTAAAACTCCACAACAGAATGGAGTTGTAGAATGAAAGAAAGAACAGAACAATTCAGGAAATGGCAAGGACTATGCTATATGAAATGAATCTTCCTAAGTATTTCTGAGCAGAAGATGTAAATACAACGTGTTATATTCAAAATAGAGTATTCTTGAAACCTATTTTAAATAAAATTCCATATGAGTTATGGAAAAGGAGAAAGCCAAATATATCTTACTTCCATCCTTTTGGTTGTAAATGCACTATATTGAATACAAACGAAAAATTGGATAAATTTGATTCCAAGATCAATTCAGGATTTTTTCTAGGATATTCGATTTTTTAAAAAAACTTATAGAGTTTATAATCTTGTTTCTAAATCTGTTGAAGAATCTATGCATGTTAAATTTGATGATGATTCTCATCTAGATAGAAGAGATGATTCTAATGATGAATCTCTATCTACTCCTTTAGTCAATAACCTAGACATGTCACCACCAAACGATCCACCTGATAAGGTAGAAGATATTTTTGAAAACTTTAGACTTAGAAAAGATTGGAAGTACAAATCTTCTCACCCTAAAATCCTGATTATAGGAGAAACATTAGAAGGAGTGAGAACAAGATCTAAATTTAGAAGAGAGGCAAATGTAGCTTTTGTTTCTAAATTAGAACCTAAGAAAATTGATGAAGCTCTTCAAGATGAAGCTTGGATTTGAGCCATGCAAGAGGAGTTAAATCAATTTACAAGGAACAAAGTTTGGTCTTTAGTTCCTAGATCACCCAATAAATCTATCTTAGGAACTAGATGGGTATTCAAAAATAAACTAGATGAATCAAGAAGAGTAACCTTAAAAAAGCTAGATTAGTAGCTTAAGGCTATAATCAACAAGAAGGAATAGACTATAATGAAACCTATGCTCCTGTAGCTAGACTAGAAGCTATTAGGATTTTTCTTGCATATGTTGTTTGTCAAGATATAAATCTGTTTCAAATGGATGTGAAAAGTGCCTTTTTGAATGGTTTTATAGATGAAGAAGTTTATGTAAAGCAACCCCCTGGTTTTGAAGATACTGATAAACCAAACTATGCGTCCGTTTGGTTGAGCTTTTGTCAATAGAGCTTTTGTCAGTAGAGCTTTTGCCAGTAGAGCTTTTCTGAGAAGAGCTTTTTTCATAAGCCAGCTGACTGTTTGGCTGTCAATTAAAAAACAACTTTTTAAAAAGTGTTTCATACATGAGATATTTAGCAACAAAAATATAAAGCACTTTTATTAATTTTAACTATATTTTATTTTATTAATTATGCTAAATAATTTTAAAGTATAACAATATGCAAAGTACCATTTTGTAGGAAATAATTTAAAGAGATGTGTCATTTTCTTATAGAAAATAAAATTAATATGAGAAATAAATATTAAAACATGTAAAAAGTTAAATAATATTATAATCCAAAATAAATATTCAAGTTGAAATAGTTAAATGCACAATAAACTATGCATTTTATCGTAATACAATAAGATTTGCAATATGTTCCCTCACATCATTCATCTCGTTATTTTGTGGCTCGTCAAAATGATTTTCTTCAACGTCTTCATTTTTATTGATTTCTTCATTTGTAGGAAGTAATTCACCATCTTCATCATAGGGAGAAAACTCTTCATCCTTTTGAGCATTTAACCTTATAAAATTGTGAATGGCCATTGAGCAATCACAATTTTAATTTGCTTGAAAGGAAAACTTGGCATTTGACGTAAAATTTCCACCTATTTTCCAAATGCCAAATGTTCTTTCAATTGTGCATCTTAAAGAAGAATGTGCATGATTGAAGATTTCTTTCTTTCCTCTTGGTTGACCAGAGCGTCGAAAATCAGGAAGATGATACCTTTCACCTTTGTATGGTCCTAAATAACCTTGCATATAAGGATATCCTGCATCTACCAAATAATATTTTCCTACATTCCAAAATAAAAAATAAATAAATAAAGAAGCATTTAGTTATTAAGAATGAATAAAAAAGTATTAAGTTATCCGTCACAAACCTCTAGGTGGATGAGGGAAGTGTAATCTATCATTGCGCAAAGCCTCCATAAAAATTCGAGCATCATGTGCTGTGCCTTCCCAACCAGCCCAAGCAAAAGTGAAGCACATATCAAAATCACATACAGCCATTACATTTTGTGTAGGAATGCCTTTTCTCCCAATATACTTTATTTGATTGGACCTTGGAACGAAAACTGGTATATGTGTTCCATCAATTGCTCCAATACAGTCTTTAAAATAAGGCCAATACCTTCCATCATCTTTAATTTTGCTTGGAATTTCTCTAAAAGTTGGACCTTTAGGTTTGATGAAATCAATCGACATACGTGAAACAACCTCTAATACAATTCCAAACCATCTAGAAATTGTTTCACCTTAATGTTGAAATCGTTCTTGAACCATTCTATTACAAAGTCCATGACCTAAAGTGATAAAAAACATAGCTACAACCTCTTCTATTGTAACTTTTGTACCTTTCTTTAAGCCATATGACTCATTCAACAATTTACATAATTTGATGAACACATCCTTCTCCATTCTCAATTGTTGATGACATCTATCTTTATGACCATTAAGCAACTCCATTACAAACATCCATCCAGTGTGAGGGGATGTTCTACATGGTTTTTTCATATAATATTTAATATGATGGTCTCACGCCATTTCAACTCCAATTTTAACCAATTGCAAAATGTCTTCTTCAATGTCTTCATTATATTCATGTTCATTCTCGAATCATTATCGAATATGACATCTCAGATCAAAATATATAAAAGATAAATAATAAGCTTATTGTATAAGATGATAACATAGCAATAATCATAACACAACAATAATAAAGTACAATTTAATACATCAACCAAAAATCCAATATAACACATTAATAGTAACAAAATCCAAAACAACACATTACAAATAGTCCAATATTAGTAACCAAAGACCTGCCTAATTTATTACAAAAACCACAATCATTTCATTGTCTTAAGCCATTCGATTTGAAGCTCAACTTCCTTAAGCTCAATAAACATCTCTCTATTTTCCTTCTTCAAAAATACTTTGGTAGCTAACATAAACAGTTCACTTCCCTTTTCTATTTCATTTATACCGCGTAAGATATTCAGCGCCTCAGCAATGCTATAAGCAGGTTCATCTCTTTTAGACCTCATTGAAGTTCTACTATATATTGCATCACATATGCTCTCCAAATTTTGATTTAACTTTTCGGTTCTAGTATCATATTTCTTTCTTTTTTTTCCCTTTCCTTTTGTAGAGGTTGCTAGGGTTGGAGTTGATGAACCAATTTCATTATGAATATTTCCAATTTCTCGATTGAAAGCAAAGCCTTCAGAAAGGTCATCATCAAGATCAATATCAAATTGGCTTTCTCTACACACCATATCATCATCATTTGGTACAAAACCTGAAGAAGGTGCCCAAGCTCCTTCCCCTGTAGCTGCAACATCTTTAAATAAAATATTCAGTTGTTCAATATGTTTCAATCCTTTAGTTCGAAATTTGGCTGCTTCAGGATTTTCCTATAATAATATTGTTCAAGTTATTAAACTATGAAGTAACATTAGAACATTATAAATCTAAAGCTTAAATGCTTAACTTCAATTTTTTTCCCACCATTCATCACTTGCATCAATAGTTTGAGTAGTAGGATCCCATCCTAGTCCAGTTTCCTTACCTACTAAATTTGTCCAAAGCTGCCAATCCTTTTTCAGTCCATCCCATTTATTCTTAAATTGTTTGTATTCATAGTTCTTCTTAGTTTCATGAGCAAACTTTGAACCTATATTTTTCCATCCAATCTTGTTAAAGTGACCATTTGGCCGATTTCCAGCTAATGTCTCTTCCACAAAAATCTTGATTAAAATTTCAAGAGTTCTATCATTCCACTCCGCTTTAATCCTTTTTTTCAATTTATCCCCACCTTCAATATCTTGGCTTGGTATTGACATTTTCTATCTAACAACAAAATCCTCACTGCATACAACAATGAATTTAACAAGTATAAGGAAATATAAAAGCATAACCACAATGACTATGGAAGTTTATACACGTACAAAATGGACGTAGGATTTACAACAAAAAGAAACAAATGATACTGTACATACAAGTTAAACAATGATATTGTCACCGTATTCAACGTTTACAAAAATTTAGTAATATAAACATGTCAGAGTTTATTCTCATACCTACAAACGAAACAATTGTGGGATTGAACATATGCACAATTTTAGAAAATTCAGAACACAAACAAAATATTGAACTTACCTCAACAACAACAAAAGCTCTTCCGCTTCTTTGAGCCTCACAAGTAATTCTGCAAATTTATTTTTAAAATTTTTTGGTCAGCCTCACAATATAAGCACGTAGCCTAACAATTTGCAATTTGACATTGCATAATACATGTAGCCTAAAGATGCAAACAGACCAATTATAAAATTTATCAAAATTGCATAGATGAAAAAGAAATATAAAAATTGCATAGATGGAATCTACTAGGTTGCGGATGCGCCAACAGAATAAAAATTGCATAGATGAAAAAGAAATATAATGACAGGGATGCTGTGAGGTTTATAATAAACTTGTTTTCAATTATAAAATTTATCAAATGGCGATGTATTTGCCTCTAGGAAGAACCTGATTTTCAATTGTTCATTCTAATGACAGGTCGGCTAAATTTTTTCATTACATATTTCAAGTATATAAAGTTAGTTTTCATGCTTTCAGGGAGAGGCTGGTTTTCAATAAGCTTATAAGCTGATTGCAAGAGCATTGAATCTACAGGGGGTCAGTGTCCATTGGTATGATAAACCAGGTAGCTTTTGTTTAATTTCTATACAATCCCCGTGTTTACTGTGGCCTTCATCAATTCTACACAAGCATAACTTCTCTCTCTTATAATGTATTGGCTCCATTTTTTTTATCATTACAAAGAAATGCAGAAGTAACAAAAAATGGTTCATATAACCATTGTTGGTTCGTCTGCGTCGTTAACGCAGACGTTTGTCTGCGTCGTTAACAACGCAGACGTTGTCTGCATCAACGACGCAGACGGAACGTCTGCGTTGTTAACGAAAATTTAAAGAGAAAAAAAAATGAAGATGAACCAACCTGAACTTGAAGAGGAGAGGATACGTGAGGAGGAGCAAAACCAGAGTCGGCCAGAAACAGAAGAGACAAGAAACAGAAGAGACGTCGCTTTCTTTACGAAAAAATTGACGCAAATTTTAAAAGATAAAAACAGCTTCCCGAAAAAGCTGTTTTGAGGGCTTTTCTGAAAAGCTCCAAATTTTGGCTTTTCAAAAAGCTGTATTCTAGCTTTTAAAAAAACTGTTTCTATTCCAAAAGCACTTTTTACTTTTCCAGCCAAACAACCATTTTTTCTTTAAAATGGATTCTGCGGTGTGAAAAAGTGCTTTTGGGACTTCCAAAAGCCGAACCAAACAGGCACTATGTCTATAGACTTCATAAAGCTTTGTATGGATTAAAACGAGCACCTCATGCTTGGTATGATCGTTTGAGTTCATTTTTTATTAGAAATGACTTTATTAGAGATCAAATAGATAAGACTTTGTTTAGAAAATGTATTTAAAATGATTTCATAGTTGTACAAATATATGTAGAAGATATTATTTTGGTGCAATTTCTAAGAAATTATGTTCTAGTTTTGAAAATCTTATGAAAAGTGAGTTTGAAATGAGAATAATGGGTGAATTGAAATTCTTTCTTGGTTTACAAATGAAACGAATTGAAGAAAATATTTTTATTCATCAATAAATATATATCAAAGAATTGTTAGTCAAATATAAAATGGAGAAGGTCAAACCTATGTCAACTCCTATGCATCCTTCAATCCTTTTATCTAAGGATGAAGCTGGTAAGAAGGTTGATCAAACCCTTTTCAAAGGAATTATTGGTTCTTTACTTTACCTAACTGCAAGTAGACTTGATATACTATTTCGTGTTTGTTTATGTGCAAGATTTCAAGCAAAACCTAAAGAATCTCATTATATTACTATCAAAAGAATATTGAGATACTTGACAGGTTTTACTAATCTTTATTTAATGTATGAAAAAGGTAAAGATTTCAGGTTAATTGACTACTGTGATGCTGATTATGTTAGAGATAGGATCGATAGAAAGAGTACAAGTGGAGGTTATCACTTTCTTAGTCATAATCTATTTTCTTGGTCAAGCAAAAGGCAAAGTTCAATTGTTCTATCTACTGCAGAAGCTGAAAGCATGTCAGCTGCAAATTGTTGTTCACAAACTTTATGGATTATTCTATACAAGAAGATCAAATTCCAATCTTTTGTGACAATACAAGTGCTACCATTCTATCAAAGAATCCAATACAACACTCGAGGGCAAAGCATATTGAAGTTAGACATCATTTTATATGAGACCATGTACAGAGAGGAATCATCAGTCTACAATTTGTTGAGATAAATCAACAATAGGAGGATATCTTCACTAAACCTTTAACTGAAGATAGATTCAAGGAAATCAAACGATACTTGAATATGATAATACTGAACTACCATTCGTTTGACACATCATGACCTAGACGATTCGTGCAAGAAGAAGATAAAAATTTGTAAGTTTTTAAGTAAATAGTAACGGTAAGTTATGAACGGTAACTTTTCAAGACTATGCATAGGAAAGAAATCTTCTCAAGATTCTAAAATACCTTCTACTCTAGAATTCTCTTTAAAAAAAATTTTGAAACCGACTTGTTTAGTGCTCTCAACAAAGACGATTCAATACTCTGTTCTAAACTTCTCATTTCATATTATATTTTGATACTAACCTCGCTACGCTAAACAAAATACAATTATGTGTTTAGTGTTTTTTCTTTTACAGATCAAAAATGGAAAAATCGCTTATCTATAGGAGACACGTTGATTTCACTTCCTTAAAGAAAAATCAGACAGACATCGAACCAGAAATTGAAACAGTTGGCTGGAAAAAATTCTTCAACATTCATGAAAATTTCTATTTAAATGACATATATGAGTTTTGGAAGAATGCAACGGTGGTGAACAACACCTTAATATCAATAGTAGATGGGTTGTCAGTTATAGTAACACAAGATTCTATTGAGAAGGCCATTAGGTGTCTAAGTATTGGAGCAAAGCTGTTTAATAATATAATTTGGATTATTCAAGATCGTGTAGATAAAGCGCACATCAATCAACAACTATATGGAAGTAGTGATCTAGGAGTCAAGAAGGCTTCAACCTTTATTCTGAAGGCTAGGGCTCTACATTCACTGCTTATCCACTTTGTTTTACTAAAAGTATGCTCAAAGGATATGGTGATAATAAATAATGAACATTGTTTGTTTCATCTATTCAAATCACTAACCCATTAATCTTCCTTGATTTTTAAGTACATGATGAAGTCTAAGGGAGATTATAGCTCTTTACTTTAAGGCATGTTGTTGACAAGATTTTTTAGAGAATCTAAAATCTTACTTGATAGAGGTAACAGGGTAAAAATGGATGTGAAGAGTGTTATCAATGCCACTAATATTCTCATAATGGGAATAAAGTTTGAAGATAAAGTGGATACAGGTCTTACACTAAAAGCAAAGTCTAAGGGGGAGCTTATAGTAAGACAAAGTAGAAGTGAACATGTTTTGTCTAGAAGACAAATAAAATCTCGATCGACAAGAAGAACATCCACAAAATAAAAAGTTGAACAATCGTCTGATGTGCCAATACAAGCTAAGACAATTCTACAGAGAGAGGAAAGTCGAGTTCAACAATCAATACAATAAGTGTCTTTGAAGAGGAAGGTGAAGACGCTTTAATTAGAAAAATCCAAATATTCAAGAAGGTCACCAAGATTATTGACCTTGTGATAACAAGAATAGAAGAAGCAGAAAGCTCTAATTCTTGGTGGAGATTCTGATAAGCAAGAGAAACGAAAACAGCCTACCAGATCAATTGTCTCTATTTTGCAAAGTCAATCAGTAAAATCATTTGGAGAGATTGTTCCAAATGTACAATCAAGATATTCAACCCCCGTAATAAATGAAGAAAAAGGGAAGAAAAAGATGTTTCCTAAAGGGAATGAAGATGATCTTACAGAAGAACAGATTCAGTGGCTATGAAAAACATAGACAATGCATGATAATGCAACTCAACCTGTAGGTTCCTATGTATCACATCACATATCAAGGGCATTAGGGAGTCAATTTGAAGCTTCTACTAAAGATGAAAGTTTCAAGGTAGTTGGCACTGTGACAAAAGGAAGGTACAGAAGTATCACGGTTGAAGGTATCAATTTCAACTTAAAAATCTTTGTACATTTAATCAGGCATTTCAAACCTTTAGGTTTCATACCTTCAGTCAAAAAAGTGTTACACTCTCTTAGGAAAAAACTACCCAGACCTGATGATCTTGATCTCCCAGAAGGAAAGCAAACCTTCAAACTACCCTCAATCAAAATCATAGAGTTAGACGTTTTACCTACAGAACCATCTATTGTTGAAAACCTTCATCCACTTAGTGAAATACAACAAGATCCTACTGTTAATTAAGAGTTCTTGAAGCATTTCATCACAGAAGGAAGTTTAGGAAGCCTTAGTGAAAGATATTGAGGAAATTCATACTAAGGTTGATGAACTGGGTGACTCAGTGGGTGATCTTCATGAGAAAATAGCACTTCTACGTGTTACTATTGAACAAGACCTCAAGGTGATCCGCACTAATATTCAACACATGTACTCCAAAATTCTGAGGCGTCTAAGATGAGTTATCTTTTTTATTAATAACAAATGGGGGGAGAAGAAGAAGGAGAAGAAAAGAAGAAGAAGAAGAAGAAGAAGAAGGAGAAGAAGAGGAGAAAAGTGAAAATATTAGAAAGCATTGTATATCTTATACATTTCTTGTGTTTTTACTTTGATTATTATTCGTCTGAATATTATTTATCTTCTAATATTATAATTATTTGTTATCATCAAAGAGGGGGAGATTGTTAAGTTAAGAAGACTTCACTTCTATTAATTTTGATGACAATCAAATAATAATAATCTTAAAAATGTAAGAATTGTTTTGATAAGCTTGTTAAGTGCCAGAAAAAATGTAAGTGACATATAGTCAAACCCAGAAGATGCGTGGTCAACACCAAAAGATGCATAGTCAACACCAAAAGATATGTGACCAACACTAGAAGATACATGTCATCACAAGAAGATACACGTTATCACAAGAAGATACACGCCAAAACTAAAAGAAGCGTGATAACAGAAGAAGCACAATACCAGAAGAAGTGACACTGAAAGAAGTATAGTACCAAATGATGGAAAAGGAGACTATTCTAGAACGTCAGTCAGTTAGTTAGTTAGTTGGAGTTAGTTATACGACTCAACTAATAACAATTTTTAGAAGATTCAAGAAGCAGATTCTCAAAAACACAATTGAAGAATTAGGCTATAAATACTTGTTCTAGTCGTAAACTGAATAACGTTTTTTACAAGAGAGAAAAACTGATTGTACAATGCTTAAAGAACTAGTATTTATAGCCTAACCTAAGCATATCTTGAACTCAATCTAAGCACATGTTGGGAACGTGATACTCTCAAAAACATTTTATCCTTCGCTTTATAGCTCACATCTCTATAGTGTCAGTACACTTAACTCTTACATCTATCTTATTGTATTCCTTGCCTTTGACGTTGATCCCCCTAATTCATTCATCTTCCTTGAATCACTTAATTTCTAATATTGATCAATTTCACTTATCAACAACCTCTCCAATCAATTCTGGCCTTCAACCATTTTTAGACCTTAATCATTATAGTGCAAGAACAAACGACTCTTTTTGTCATCTAACTCCTCATACAATATTCTAATGAAATCACTATGATAGTGATTGTGATGCTTAAAGTCGAATAGAACTATACATTGATCTGATGTTCCTATGAACTTCAAAATATAAGCATTAAGCATATCTCTGACAATTAAGACCATCGACAAAATCAAGCATTTAGTCATTTAATTCTACATTCTTAGCTGCTAGATATTGTTTTGGTGCATTCCTACTAGGATGTATATCATGGGTTATTATTTATGCTTATCTAACAATCTCTTTGCTTAATCATCTTTATTGGTACACATACTTCTTATTTCAATCATAATGTATCATTATTCCTATTTGAACCTAAAATTCAGATCTGTTTTCAGTCTCTCAATAAGATTCACAATTTTTGAATCCTCAATTTGGGCTTGGTTAATCCTTTCATGTGAAACTGATCTTCAACTCCATAGCAAATAATAATTTTATTTGCCCAAAATTTAACTCCATATTTTATACTCCTTTTTACACTAGATCTGATATCCTTAATATCTGAATTCGTGCTTCACTACTATTGGGATTTTTGCTTAATGCATTGGATTCAACACTAACTTTACTGGGAAATACTCATTTTTACTATCATTGTAGAGCTCGACCTCTACCGCCGTCACTCCAGGTATTGTCCTCTTTGGCATTTGGGTGAGCCACGGCTCGAACACAAGACCTCAAGGTTTTGTTCCACTTTAAGTGGACGCCTCTTACCATTGAGCCATTAAATGCCAAAGAGGACAATACCTGGAGTGATGGCGGTAGAGGCCGGGCTCTACAATCATAGTCTTTCAGTACTTATATCAATTGTCTCAGTCTCATATTCAATTCTCTCAACTCAATAATTACCTCAAACATTAATGATTTGTATGTGTGTGTGTGTGTGTGTCTGTGTGTGTGTCTGTGTGTGTGTATATATATATATCCAAGATGTTCCTATACATATACTATCTCCAAACTTTCATAGAAATCACTACCGTAGTAGTTCTAAATCATGTATTGAATAATTAACTCATAGGACTTTAGTTGTCTCCACATATATGAAATCGCTTTATCATATTGCATTGAATTTTATCCAAATCTCTTATACAACATTATTGTATACTATAAAATCTCCAAATCCAGAAAATATAATTAATATCGGTGTTATAATGCCTCTAAAATTCTCTTTACTTTCATTACTCATGCGATTTACATGTTTTTCTTTAAGTATTCAAACTATTCTTCTCAACTTTTTGAATACCTTTAATATATCATCAAATTTTGTTTAGATCGCTCTAATCTTTAATACCATAGCACTATCGAGCTATTTGTTAACTTGAACAAATATTTCCAAAGCTCCATATGCCCATGATTAGTTCTCATAATTCCTTAAATAACTAATTCCCCAATGAGGTAACATTGTCTCACGTGATGTTCAATTTTCGAATTAACTTCCTTTCTTGAATGATTTTCTCAATTTATTCGATTTCCTCTTATTTCACATTGAATTATTTTACTGTCTACTCATTCATACTAATTTCTCCACACATTTCAATTTATTTTCAATTTTAACTTCCAGTGATTGTAATACATTCATCAAGTCAAATTTGTATCTCCTGAACATATTTACACAGAATAAACATAGACCTATATACTCCTCATATTAGTAATTAATGTCTCCTCAAATTCAGGAATACACTCATATAGTTGAATGCTTTGTATCAAACATAATGCATACACTCTCAGTAACATATTCTACATTTCATGCTTGTGTCTCTATTAGAAATAGGACTCCAATATTCACTTTTGAATCATTATAGATTCATTTATGTTTTGTTCTTTCAATTACCATCCTTAATATAAACTATCTGATTTGCTTAATCTAATTTAATGAAATTCTTCTTCGAAAGAAGATTCCTTGTTACTATCATCTATAATGTTCAGGCAATCTTTATCAATCAACTGTTATCATCCTCATATTATTAGGCATTCTTAATACCTCAAAAAGACCAATTTCTATCGTTGTTACAAGGTCATAATGTTCTAATTACCAAAACTCAATATAATTATTGTCGCATATGCTTAGGTGTGTATCATCAAAGTTATCCCATTTTAACATCAATTATACTTCAATTTTTTAGAATTTACCTCTTCTAATATCTTAATGGCTCAACTACCATATTGAATACATTAACTCTTCTCATTAAATTCTTCATATTTTTCTTAATCTCATTCACCCATAAAATCCTATCTTGTATGCAGTTCTAACTTTCTCCTTACTGTACATATCATTCATCTCATAAATCTTCCATATGTATATCCTTAATCAACTCAGAATTATTGATGCATAATCATTATGAAATTTGGATCTCAATTTTACTAATATCTTCTTATACCAGATCATAACTCTTATGAAAACAATTAAATAATCATTCTAACTTCCAACTTCAACCTTTCAATTCCACTTTGCTTGTACACCTTAAATCTTGTCATTTCCACTTATATCTCTATTTCTCCTTAGTCAAACATCCATAACAATTCAAGTACAATCTATGCCTAACATATCGGACTACGTAATATTTTTATTTCTAAATATCCACAAACTTTCACTTTCTAATATCATGAAAGAGTATCGTTTTTTCTCACTAATTCTATCAGCCCGAACTCTTAATAATCACTCTTGCATGTGACTCATACACATGCAACTCAGACTAGGGATCAGTCACTACTATCTACCATATCATGACTAAAATGTATATAACTTGGCACATATTTTGACATTTTCCCATGTAAGATCCCAATTCTGGGCTCTGATATCATAACTGTTGGGCACCGATTCCGGAACCCAACTCTTCAGAATCACAAAACATGAATAAACTCATTTCTTCAACTTCAGGATAGATTTGGGAAGCCTCAAACTGGAATTAAAATTTGACTTCTTCAGAACATTTTTCCCCATTGTCTTAAGTTTTTAATGACATCAAAATCATTTAATTTGGTTCAAATATCTGAAAATTAGGGCTCAACCATTTTCAGACTATTATTAAATTGTAATAGTACATTATACCCAACTTCCATCTAGAAGTTGAAAGTCTTAGGGACTGAGTTTATATTTTATTTCTTCATACAATTTGTATCTCTATGTCTGTAATTTATTTTGAAATAAGAATTATCTCATTCAAAACTCTACAGATCAAGATATCATCAAATTACTGAAGTATGTTCAGTAAAATATCCAATTCATACTCTTTCAACCCATTCCCTTATTTTGATTCAATCAATCTTTTTCAAATAAACATTAAAAACTATTCAATTTTATGTAGAGATATAAAAATGAGTTAGGAATCTATTGATTTAAAAATCACTTTATTTGGAAATTGGGTAACAAAGTCATGTCCAAAAGAATCAAACAAGGTTTTGTCCTCAATCATATTGGAGCTATTTTGGGACAATTAGCATATCTATCTCTAGATATGTCTAATTAAGGTCATCTTAGAATAGTTTCGAAGAGAACTTTGAGATCTACAATTTTTGTGAAGCCTTTGAAGAGATATTTTGTCATCTAGAGGGTCAAAATTGAACTAGATGAAAGGTTAGACCAAAGGCTTCAATCTAAGACCTATTTTGGAACAATTGGCATAACTTTCTCTAGAGATGTCGTATCAGGGCATTCTTCGACGATTTCAAAGAGGACTTAATTTCATGAAGACAACAAAGAGAGATTTTATCATCTAGATGGTCAAAATTGAACTAGATCAAGGGCCAGATGATTCAGTCAGAGATGCAACTGACGATTCAATTTACAATGGATCAGACGATTCAGTCTAAGATGCATCAGACGATTCAGTCTACAGTGTAACATCCCATTACTGGCAGGGAGGTTAGAATAGTAACTTTGAGTGGTCAATGAGCACTTCAAAATACCTTTACATGCTCATGCATAATCTAGCATCCATATACATGTGAATAGTAAATTTTGCACATGAAAATGACTGTACATGCATTCATGACATTTCCCAGTATAATTGTTACTGAAAAATGTGGTTTGTTTGTATGAAAAATTGAGTTGGAGAGGGTCATTATGGATTTAGAATATTTGGAGAATTTTAAAAAAATTTCTGAAAATTTGGGGTAATTTTTGGACTAGGAAAAATATCATGTGGCAAAATAATTGTTTAATGGTAGTAGAAATTATTGTCCAATGGCAATGGAAATTTTTCTAAATGACTTTAGGAATTAGTAACAAATGCCATTGAAAATTGGGAGATCATTAGAATAGAACTGGAACTTATTTGCTAAGAATTGGACATGTGGCAAGTGATATAAGTCACTTGCCAAACATTGCCCTAAGTCCACTTAAGCTTTTAACCCCTTTTCTATTTCTCTTCCACGATGTTTCTCATTTTAAAAGGCTATTGGTGATTTATTTTGGCTCTTCTCCATCAATTTCGTGGCTTCTCTTCTTCCTCATGAGTTTTACATCTTTAAATCTCCACCCACACTAAATCTATCTCTCTCATATCTTACTTGCTCTCTTTTTCTTTCTCACCAAAAACCCAAACCTTCGAACCCTCAAGAAGATGATGATTGTGTATGTTAATGGGAGCTAGGGATTTTGTGGTATTGTTGAAGATTTGAAGAATTGGAAGCTAAATTAGGTAAAACTTTTGTCTAATATCATGGATTTTTAGTTAAATGAAGCATTTATGATGTTATTTGAAATTAATTTCATGGAATTGTGTTTTGGGTGTATGGGTGTGTGAAATTCTTGCTTTTATTGATGATTAATGATGTAGAATGTGATTTAGAGATGGTTTGGAAGTTAGAGTTTCAATTTAATGAGGTTTAGATGAGTGTAGAAAAGTATGATGATCGAGTGCATGTTGATGCTATCTTGAGAGTTAATGTTCAAGTAGAGGTCTTGACTTAATTGTGGTTGATATATTGAGTGAATTGAGTAGTTATTTGGTGAGGAAATTGTTGGATCCGAAAAATAAAACATGTTTTGTTTGGAAAAACGGTAGATTTCAAAACTTTTAAGAAATCATTACTTGCAGCGGAAGCAAGAAATCCAAATCAACATGCCAATCCATACATGATATAGTATAAGGATAATAAAATATAAACAAGATCAGGAGTATTACCGACTCCTTCGTTACAGCTTTAAATCCTCACTGCGCTATCCTCTCCTTCTTCGTGTATCCAAATCCTTTTCCTTTGACTCTTTTCCTTTAGCAATCAACTTTCTCCTTGTTGTAGTATCCTCTACCAATTAGATTTACCACCTGTTCTTCAAGGACAATTAGGTTAACAAAATCCTTTGGTGGGAAAGGAGAAGAAATATTTGGAGGAGATTTTCTTAGAAGAAGAAGAATCAAAATTGAAACTCTTTCAATTGGTATTTTCGATTCTCTCTTTCATGAAAGGAGAGAAGGTGTAAAGAACATGCAAGAACTCTTTCTTGCCTATGAATTTCGTATGTGCATGGATGGAAGGAGAGAGAGGCATCAAATGTATCACTTCTTTCATTAATCACTCGTGAAGTAGCCAATAAATGAGATTATCTTCATTTATCTTTATGATGGCTATTTGAAAAGACCACAACCTAAAATTTAATACCCAATTTTGGTTTTGCCAAGAAGAAAGAAGGAAGATGGTCCATCTAATGTACATCTTTCATCTTTAATCTAATGAATGCAAATAGGTTACAAGCCAACATTAAAAGACAACCATTAAACCATTTAATGGTAAGTTCATAACTCCAATTAATGATGATTAACCATAATAAAGACCATCTTTATTTAGCATTTTAATGTCAAATGTGTGGTTACACATTTAACTAGGAATAACCGAAATTGCTATCTTCTTAAAAAAATTGTTTTAATATAATTAATCTAATTAATTACATTAAACCAAAAAACCAAGCCCATTACTAAAGGTACATTTGGGCTTCTTTAATTAAACCAAGCCCAAGATTCAATTATGGGCTTCTAATTAACCTCCATTTATATTTCTTACTTAGCTTGATAACCTTCCTTAAAGCCAAGTGGGGAATCTTATTGGACTTTGATAATTCAAGCTCCAATAAGCCCATAATTAATTAAATCTCATTGGAATTAATTCTAGCTTATTAACTAAATGTCATTCCACTAAAGATAATTAGTTGAACTCTTAAATTATTAAATATTATTAGAATATGTCCAATTGCAAACCCTATTTAAAACCTTATTATAGCCATCCGCACAACAAAGGGTAAAATTATCGTTTTGCCCTTATGTTGGTTTTTCCTTCTAGATCTCTCATTTTACTTTATATGGTGATTAACACATAAGATCTCATCTCAGTGTTAAGACTTGATGGATAGCTAGTCCATCAAACTACTAGCGCCAGTTTAATCACCAAATCTCCTTAAAACATCTAGAAGAGATGATAATACTATAAATTCTTTATTTGAGTGAATGTTCCCTGATACATGTTTCAATTAATAATTCCAACATGCAGACACTGGATTAATACTCTGTAAAAATCCATTCCGGTTATATCAAGAATTATAATGAAACATATATGAGTTCACCACTCATCAAGATTATGGTTCATAATAAGCGAATGCTTAAGTTGTATGTTTTAAGATTAAAGTAACGACCCACTTTATTCTTGAAAACATACTTGATTCCAGATTCATTTAATAGTACCATTATCGATAGTCAACTACTATCATGATATGAAACTCATCATTCCTTGAAGTAAACTCCTTTGCTTATATGGAGATAAATCGCAACACTATGGTCTAAATCATAATCAGCGACCAACTTGATTATTCAACTGTGAATCAATTAATTGATTCTAATAATATACATGTTTCCCATACATCTCTATGTATATATATATTACTTACAAAGAATCTTGGTACCTTATGACTAGATATATAATGCTCATACAGATAAAACCAAACTCTTTTGTTTTGTTAATAATAAATATTTTCATTACAAAACTGTAACTGAAGAAGATAAAGTTACATGTAAATACACTTGCTTTCCAGGGCACTATATTTACATAACTCCAACAGAAATGTTATGGAATAGGTAGAAGAAGAGTTAGATGCAAATCTGGAAATTTGTATTTGAGTATGTTTCAATGGATTAGCCATAACTTCTTCTATAATTGTACAATTGAGATGATTTTTAGTTTGAATTAAACTAGAGGTGTTTGGCTATGTTTCTTGTGAAGAAAATGATGTTCAATTTTGTCCTTAAGAGTCCCAAATCTTGACATGAATGTGGGAAAGTGAGTAGGGATGAATAGTAGCACTAGAGCTGAATTTTGTGATCTGAAACTTTGTGAATTTTTCTGGGTTGATTTAGGAAGATTTTGCTAAATTGGTCTTCATGAAAGTTGTATTCTTTCTTTATAGCTTTCTATCTCCATAAAGTGTGACATTTGTTGACATTAGAGTTGAAAGTTATGAGCAATTGAAATTTGGAAAGGGTTTAAGTGATGTTTAACAGGGCAGCCACAATAATGTGGAAATTTGACCTAGTTAGAGATAGAATTTGCTTTTAAGTTCTTCATAAAAGTTGTAGATTGTGTTTTTATCCATTGATATAGAGCATGGAATTTTTGGACAATGTAATAGGAAGTTATGATTTTTAGAAGTTGTGTTACTGTTTAGGATGAGATTTACAGGATAGATACTTTGAAGTAAATTTTGACCACTATTGAGTTGGAATTTGTCTTTGAGTTCTTCATGAAAATTGTATATATTTCTGTTATCTTTCCGTTGATATCAAATTTGTCAAATTTGGACTTCTGAGTGAAAAGTTATTCATTTTATAAATTCAGATGAAGAAGAGAGGAAAACAAAAAAAGGGAATATAGAAATCGCAGCCTCGTGGCCGCGACAACGTCACGTCGCGAGGCGGTTTGAAAAAGAGTCGCCTCGCAATCTCGAGCCATCATGTTCGCAAGCAGCTCTTTTTGGGCGAGCTGGCTCGTGAGTCGTCGCGCATGCGGCGCGGCTCGTCGACTCACCTGACCTCCCTCCACTCGTTTGCTTACAACTTTTTCGTCCGACCTCCGATTGACCTGATTTTTAAAGCGTTAGATTTCTAAGACATTCATATACCTCTCCATGAGAATTTGTAGATTTTGAGATTAAATTGAAAAATATGGATTGAATTAAAGTGAGAGGATCGATTAAAAGAGTATAAGTTGGTTATTTTTCTAAACATACTTCAGTGTTTTGGCAATATCTAGACCTATAGAAATCCAAATTGAGTAATTTTGGTGTCTATGGATTCCTAAAACATAAGGGAACACTTTTATTGAAGAGAGGTTGACTAGGTTACCTCCTTTTCACTTTCTCATTAATCGCGAGCAGTAAAATAAGTCTATGAGAAATAAATTGTGAGTTTTGATATGGGATTTGTGATGAAATTTATGGAATGATACCCGGGATTGTCACGAACATGCATTGTACTCATTTCAATTCCTGCATATGCATTATTATACACTTCTAATTGTACAACTTATGATATATGTGTGTCTTAATTGTTATAGAGGCACAATTGGAACGTCAACCCACAGACGTTGCCGAAACTTCCAGGCACTAGCTTCGGAAGCAGTTGGTGAGTAACCTAGACGGTTTCTCTCAATTATTTTTTGCTTATGATTATATATTGAATAATGATCGATTGTGATTTGATTGCAAATTTTGGACAGAAGGTTCGATGATTGTGTACTGGGGCGTTGCGATATTGAAGTGCTACTTGTATGTGAATATGAGACTTACGTGCTTATAATGTGATTGATTGTGGCATATGCATTTCATTCATGAATGCATAATCAGATAATGACAGTTGTGACTAGAGTAGCCACCGATTAGAGCTTAAAGCTTAACGAGTAAATTTGAGCCTCGAGCTCAACAGTGATTTAGAGCCTTAGGCTCAATGTTTAATGAGCCCTATATGAGACAGTACAGGTAATCGGTCACAACAACGTAATAATTAAAAAAGTGTCTCATGAGCATTTCTTATGCATCTTGTTAAATGTGTTTGATTGAGCGAAAAGAAAAATTCCTTATGCTTAAATGAAAGTGTGTTACTTATAATAAATGTGAAATTGTGACATAATTTGTGATATGAATTGATGTGTTGCACGAATTGAGTGAACCATCGATGATGGCTACCTCATTGAGTTCGCAAAACTAACCAAAATTTCAACGTTATCTTTTCAGGACCGAAAGTAGACTCCTAGCTACAAAGAGGCTCCCCCAGCCGTATGGATTGTGTCTGGCAAGGGAAATCATGGCTCAAAGATCGGTCAGTTGGGACTTTTAGATGGCTTAGATAGATTTGATACTTTTTCCTCTTTCATGTAGTATTTTTGTACTAGGTTTTTGATTGATGTACAGTAAGGGATGAAAAATATGTAGACTTTTGATTTTGATGGAATGAAATGAGGAAAAAGTTGGTTTCAAAAATATTGTGATTTTCTATTGATGCTTTATTGGTAAATAATGATATGATGCCATGTGAAGTGAATGTAGTGATCGAACGTAGCTCGCCCTTATCGTAGGATATGTACCGAAATGACCTCCGGGTATCCCAGTGTGTACCCTACGGTGAGGCGCTATATCTGATGAATCGAGACAATTCAGGTCTGATGCATCGATGATTGATCTAAGATGCATTAGACGATTCAGTCTAAGATGTATCAGACGAAGGTATTTCTATTAGGTCTTCCTCACATCCCCAAAAGTTCTAAATCACTAACTACACTCTCTAGAGCACCTCCACTTATAAAGATTACACCTTTCGACTCCAATGTCCAAAAATTTCATACTATATATCGATGGAAAGTTAGAGAGATAAGCTACAACTTTCTAGAAGATAAATTTGTCTAAATTAAGCTAGATTAGTTCATATTTTCCCCTAACATCAAAACACGAATTTTTCCCCTTACGAAAGACTTGAACATTTTCCCATTTTCACTTTCTCTAATGCAACATCATTCTTATCCATTCAACTACTACATTAACTTCAAATAAACTCTCAAATCCCAACTCATTTGACTCATCACATTCAAATACATCTCATCGTTCATAATTTCTATCTTTCTTTTCCATAACATCTCACTTATATATATATATATATATATATATATATATATCAACAATTCATGTTCAAAATCATCAACTCAAGTTGATAACTTCTTCACATATATCTAATTTCAAATCACATCATCCATACATAATTCATATTTCATTAACACCAAGGATAAGAGTTTACAAATCTTTAATGGCATTCCAAGCCACATTACATTATCGATATAAGAATCCAAAATACAAAAGATACAAAACCCCAATAATTCTCGAAATGCATCTAAAGTCTTGCTTTTACAAAATCTAACTTAATTTAAAAATCATTGCAAAAGTAGTATGATGTCTCGACTCTTGGTTACTTGATGTCATTTTCTTCACATGAAGATGGGACGTAAAGGGGGTGAGCTTGAAAGCTCGTGGGTTACAGTTTATAATGAAAAAATAAACAAAACATTCACTTATCATATAAAATTCAAATTGAAATCATAATTTGTATCATTCTAAAATCCTTAATCAAAGTTCACAAATTTCAAAATTGAATGCATCAAACTTATTAACATAACATAAGCACATCAGAATAGTTTGGGTGGATCCAAAACATAAAGTACTACACATTTCCCATAAGAGTCCTGTGCAGCCGTGAACAAAACGTACTAACACAATCTCACATAATGGTTTTGCATAACCGAGAACTTATGGGAGTCCATGAAGGAACTCCATGCCACTAACAGGTAGGTAGGAGAAGCCTTTTTTCAAAATGCACTTGACTTAACTTAGCGGACCACCACAAACACGCATGATCATGCATTTTACATCTTGTAAACATATTGCCCAAAATGGCACTTTTCTGAAACTTGATTTTTTTATAAAAATTAGATATTTCGATAACATGATTTCATAAACATGTTATCTTTTCATAAATCATCACAAAATTCATATAATAACATATTGCAATTTCTCAAATCATTCAAAAGCAATAAATGCAACACTTATGATGCAATTGAAATCATAAAACCTCTTTGATTAAAAGAAAACATTAGTGGCTTATTCACTCTATTATAAATATGTACCCACCTTGGATTTCTTTCTTAAAGGCTTGCTCAAAAATGCCTCTACTCTTGCTCCTCTTGCCTCTCTTAATTCCCTTTATCAAGGACAAAATTTTCATTTAATAGGAATTCAAATTGGAGAACTCATAAGACATATTCACCAAATTTGATTCTAGAATACTTAAACCCATGCATTTTCTAAACTCCATGAACCAAAATCCTTCCAAAAATTCAAAAGATTACCAATGATCTTAGTTTGAATCTTCACCAAATGAAATGATTATTGGCTCAAATGGAATCTCTTCTCTTCCTCTTCCTTTTTTGCTTCTTGAACAACCTCAAAATCTCTCTTGAAGTCTAAGAAAATTGAAACCTTAGCTTATTGTCTCTTCTTTCTCTCCTTCTCTTCTTCTCTTCGTATTTCTCTCTCTTCTTCATGACACACTCTCTTTTTCTCTTCAATTTTCGTTCTTCTCTCTTCTTAAAATGAAAGACCACAATTTCTTCTTCCAATTCTACCCTTAATAAGTGTGAAATGCCCAATTTGCCCTTCCTTCCATGCCTTATTTCTTTTATACTTAGGTGTCTTGCCAAAAATACCCTTGAACGTTCTTATAATCTTAACACTTTATTTCCATTAATCCATGCAATAAAATCCTACTAACCTTGACATAATAATTAACCCTAAAAATTTAATCTATCAAAACCTCAAAATTCATTTAAATCATGCTTAACTAGAGAAAAAAAATCAGGCCCAACAAGGTGTGCTCTCCAAAGCTTCCACAAAAGGGAGAGTAATTTGCAATTTCTTTAGTTTTTCCACGAACTTTACAAATTGTGTATCCAATTTTTTCTCCTGAAATCTTTGTAAGAATGGTATTTTTAATGGATATGGAGGTAGAGGAATATAGGGAAGATCCTCATTCTTATCTGTTGTTGGTCTATTACAAGGTGGGGTTTAATTTGTTTTTCCATTAGTTCTGCTAGCTCTTTCGCACTCCTAAATATGATAGTCTTAAATTGCTCTCCTAGATTTATTTCTATGCTGGTGGGGAGATTTCCCACACTTCTTGTAGATAATGCATTGGCTAATTATCCCATTTGAACCTCTAAATTACGAGTAGAAAAGGTATGAGCCTTTGCTATTTGCTTGAATTACCCTTCCATCCTCTTCTGGGCCTATTCCATACTCTTAAGCTTGACAAATTTTGAATCATCTACACTGGACTTATCTTGCTGAAATTTCAGTGAATCTTAGGTTCTTATTTGAGTCTCATTGTTAGACTAAGAAAATTTTGGATTGTTCTACCATCTAGTATTGTATGAGTTTGAATAAGGATTGTTACCTCTCTAACCATTTTATGCTCCTGTGAAATTGGATTGTTGCACATTATTGTTTTCCATACTAAGTAGCAATTAACTATGATATAGCTCTCTTATCTGCATAGCTCATATCAGTATTGCATTGCTTTAAGTTGAGAGAAAGAGATAGCTGTCAAGTTGTTCAATTGTTTGGTTAGGTTAGCGATCTCAGCCTACGATGATGTCACTAAATCTACAATAATTGTTCCTTTTGGATCCAAGAAGAATGATTGATGTCTACTTCATTCCAATGTCCGAAGACAACTATTGTTCTCCATCTCTTCTAACAGGTTGTATGCCACTTGCACTGGTGGTTATGTAAGTCCTTGATAATTGACATTGAACCTTAGCCTTCTCTTTGTGATTTAATACCTCCACCATCTTACTTTCTATTACTTCTTGGCATTTAGCTCTTCAGATTTCTTGTTCTTATTTTGTGGTGCCTAAAATAGTTATATCTTCGACTTTCTTTTTTAAATTTTTTATTATTTTTATTTTTATTTTTTGTTTAGACACCTGTACTCATACATGAAAAGTATTAAATCCTTAATTCAAAGGAATTCAAATCGTACTAATGCTAAATGTCCCAAATAATAGTGCCAAAAACTTGTTGAGTAAGTTTATATAATAATAAAACTCTCAATACCACAAGTATACGAATCATATCTTGTAGTATCAAAAACTATCGTTCCCACAAGGACTATAGACACCTAAAAATTTGAATAAGAACTTTGTATAAGGTACTGAGAATTGATGAGAATTAAAATAAACAACAGAAAATAAAATAGCTAATAAAACTAAATAGATAAGAATTGATAAGAGAGCTTCCAATGAAATCGAGGTTGATCAAAGTTAAATATTTAGGAACTATTTTATCCTTTTTTTCCCTTAATCTTGTTGATTTAATTTGTGTTTGATCCAAGATATCCTAAAATTTTTATTACTCTCTTAAGATCTAATCAAGTAACCCTAATTGAATTTGATATTTATAAATTTTTAACCTCTCGATTTACAAAACTATTCTAGCTTATTCAATTTGATGCAAGCAATCCTATAGATAATTAATTTCATAATTATAATCTCTCTTCAATTGATCGATAATCAAATAATTTTGGATTTATTAAGCTACCAACTTTCATTATGCACCTTAACACTAATAACTTGATTTCCTCTCTCAATTTATTATCAAGTACATGCATGACAATTATCATAAACATTCATTAATATATTGAATTCAACTAGAAATAAATTTCACAAAATAATTCAAGAGCAATCCCTAATAGGGATCTAGAAACCCATAATCATGTTAAACAACTTAAAAATTAAAATAATCATTAAAAACAATGAAATAATTAAAGGAAAAGAAGGACAAACTAGTTTGTGTCTTGAGTTTGAAATCTGAAATTTCCTTAATCTCTTCTTGATATCTCCTTTTAATCCTCTTTGATGTAGTGGTTGCCGCCTTTTTTGTGCTTTTTTGTTCTTAAATAGTTCATTATTTAAGGTTATGATTAGGGTTTTCGCACTTTGTTCAGTTCAAAAAATAGCTCCAAACCCTTAAAACACGAAAAAAAAAACTCGCACCTGGAAAAACAATTGTCACGATTATGCTTCTTGATTAGCCTCCCTGCCATGATCGTGCTCAATTATGCATGATCGTGACACCTTCAATCTTCCTCATCTTCTTCATTCTTCAATTTCTTGATTTCCAACACTCACAAACACATCAAACACCTCTTGAAACATAAAATTAAGAGTTGATTTTTGCTTTAAACAAAACAAACAATTAAAGTACATAAAAACATTAACCATAACACAATTTGAAGCCTATGCATATGATAATCATCTAGGAAATACTTAAAAACACACTTAAACATCTAGTAAAACAAATATAATCTACGCCTATCAAGCCTACATACTACTGGACCTTCTCAAACCTCGTGTATCAATGAAACTTTTACTGAATTGTTTCTTTTGTTGTTATAACGTCATTAAAATGTATGGAGTTCTTATAACTATTGTGTTAAATAGGAGTGTTAGGTTTTTGAACTACTTTTAGATTTTGTTTTTAGAAAAGATGAGAATTAAGTTTTTTTACAACTTTTCATCCACAGTTTGATAGCCAAATTAAGATAGTCAATAGGACTTTAAGGGCTTTGATGTGTGCTACTTTTAGAAAGAATTATTAGGAATTAAGAAGAGTCTTTGTCTTTTATTTAATTTGCTTATGACATGATTGCTTATGGAATTGTAAATTTTACAAAATAATTCAAAAAAATAACTAATAGGGATTTGAAAACCAATAATCATATTAATCATCTTAGAAATGTAAATAAGCGTTCCAAACAATGAAAGAATTAAAGGAAAAGAAGGAAAAATTAGTTTATGTCTTGAGCTTAAAATTTGGAATTTTTTGAAGCTCTTCTTGATGTCTCCTCTTGATCTTATTTGATGTAATCTATCTCTTTCTTGTGTTTTTCTTGTGCTTAAATAGTTCATTAGGATTTTCGCACTTCGTTCAAAACATAAAAAAAAAATTGCACCTTGAAAAACCTATGTCACGATTATGCTCCTTAGTTAGCCTCTCTCAATTATGAAACCTTCAATCTTCCTCCTTCTTTTTCATTCTTCAATTTTCTAATTTTCAACACTCACAAACACACTAAACACCATTTGAAACAAAAAATTAAGAACCAATTATTGCTTTAAACTAAACAATCACTTAAAATATCTGCAAACATTAACAACAACACAATTTGAAGCCTATACACATGATAATCATCCAGGAAATAGGAAAAATACACTTAAACATCTAACAAAACATAATATAATCCACAGCTATCAAGGCTGTATACAATTAGACCTTATCAAATCTCATGTATTAGTGAGACCTTTACTAAATTGTTGTTTTTGACGTTATAACATCATTAGAATGTATAGAGTTCTTATAACTATTGTGTTAGATAGGGAAGTTAGGTTTTTGAACTACTTTTAAAAGACTTTGTGAGAAACTATGAGAACTAAGTTTTTTTTTCAACTTTACATCCATGATTTGGTAGCCAAAATAAGTGGTTAATAGGACTTTAGGGGCTTTGTTGTGTGCAAGTTTTAGCAAGAATTATTAGGACTTGAGAAGAGTCTTTTTCTTTTATTTATTTGTTTATGACATGATTGTTTATAGAATTATAATTTTTATTCCATTTGAATTTATTTATAGTATGAACTCACTATCTCTTTTAGATCTTGTGCATATTCCTTTAGGTAAAGAAATAACTTGAATGGTAAGAAGAAATCTAAATTGGTGAAAAAAATTCTTAAGAAGTCTATTTTAAACATTGAAAAGAGGAATCAATAATACATTAAGCAAGTCAACTAGGGGAGAAAATAAGTGATATTAAAATATGGAGAGTGCATTGAGGTACACATATAAAAGGAGAGGTTTTTAAACAAGTGAACATCTAAGTTAAAACCAATAGGAGGACATTTTTAAGTTATAGAAAGAATGAGCAACAATACTTACAAGATCGACTTGCTAGTAAGTATGGCGCTCATTCTACCTTCAATGTTACTAATTTACACCCTTTTTTATTTTGCAAATGAAGATGTTGATTTAAGGATAAGCCTTTAAAGAAGAGGGGAAATGAAAGGAATCAAGCATTTGCTACTTACGCATTGAAATTTATAGGAGATCCATTAAGGAATGTTGGAGGATCGTTAATATGGATTAGGGCAAGGAAGTCTAAAGAAGTTCTCAACAACTTAATAGTGGATCTTTATGTAAGGAATGAAGCAATGCTACTTCAATAGGTTGAAGTTAGACATGTAATGTTAATTTAAGTGAAAGAGCGAGCTAAAATATAGTTACAAAACGTTTTTGGTATTGAACACAAAAGATAACATGAATCTTGCATAACCTATTGTAGGTTAAAAAATAGAATGTAATCAATGTCAAAGTCACGCTAGTGTCAGGTGCCAGTCTTAGGATGGTTTTGTAGATGGGAGAAATATAAGCATATCGACACTATATTTGAATTTGTAATCAATGTTAAACTTATCATTATGTTTATGTTTTGAGTTTTATAACAAAATTGGTGCCAAATTTGGAAGTTGGACAGATACAAGAATTATATTTCTTTAGTTTTTTATTTAGACAGGGATTGACTCACCTTCCAAAGTGATTTATTTCCTACCATATTATCAAGTTTGTTACTTCTTTTTAGGATTCTAGTTTTAATGTTTTATCTATAGGCGACTTTCTTATGAATGTAATAAGAATAATAAGAAGCATATGTTTTTTGTTTAATTATATTACCTTGGAGAGGGTTTACTTCATCCTTATTCTTAGAGAAACTCTTGTTTTAGATTCTCTAATAAATAATGATCTTATCTAATGTGCTAGTGCAATCAACTTCAAAGTCTTATCAGAACTATTTATTTTTTTCTAAGTTTGGCTATTCATATTCCTCATTTACATTTGTGTATTTATTTTTCTTAAATCAATTATCTTGATAGCATTTGTATCTAAATAGTCCTATTGGTTAGGGTGTATCAATATAGTTTATAATTATTCTTGGCAATGATACAAAAGGCAAATGAGTAAGATAAAGTGCATAAAGAAGGAAACACAAGACTGGTTACAAAAATTCCATAATTCTATAAAACAATGCCCAATAACCTAATATTCAACAGTACTTACTGTTGGCCCCCGAATTTTTCTTGTTAAATGAAGCATGATTTAAATAAATTATGAGTTTTGATGGATAAAGTTTTGGAGTTACTTGTTATGTAAATGTTAGTAGAATTTATTATATGGTTTGGTTGTATTAAAAGTGGTAAGAATGCATAAAGGCATTTTAGGCAAGTCACTTAAGCTTATAAGACTTAGGGCTTAAATGAAAGGGCAAAATGGACATTTCACACTCATTAAGGGTATAAAAAGAAGAAGAAATGGTTGTTTTGTTTGCAAATGAAGAAGAGAGTCGTGGAAGAGGAAGAGAAGAAGAGGAAAATTAGGGCTTTGGAAATCTTGAAGAATTTGACGAATCTTGAAGCTAAACAAGTAAGTACAAGACTTAACCCTTCTTGATTTGTTGAATGAATCATGTTTAGTGATGGTTAGAAGTGAAAAATGGGGTTGAATGTGGGTAGGATGATATTGTCGAATGGTGTTCTAGGGTTAATGATTTTTTTGTGTTTGTGAATGATTTTTGTGTTGAAATGAGTTTAGAAATGAAGTAGGAATGATGATTTAGGGTTAAGATGAGTTATTTGTGAAATATGGGAAGTATGAAGATGAAAAGTGTCGAAAAATCAGTGTTCGGAAGGTTTCTGGTCTCGCACGTCGCTGTGCAACGCTCGCAGACGCCCACGACTCGACGCGCGCATGCGCCCTTGCCGCAGCGAGCTTCTGAGTTTCACCACGGCGAGCTCCAATATTTTTCGCCGCGGCTAGTTTCTATTTTTGTTGGGCCCCGAACTTTAATTGGATGCCAGAATTATTAAATGAGAAATTAGTGATGTTAAATGTTTATTTGGGTAATGTGAATTGGAGAAATTTTAAATGATATTTGGGGGTTAAAGTGTGAAATGAGTTTTTGTGTATGTTGTATTATGGGTAACATCTTTATAATTGAAAAAGTAAGTTTGTATAGTTACTATTTATGTAACTTCTTTGAAATTGCAAATTTTGAGACTTCGATTTATTGGGGCTAGAAATGCCCACTAAAGCTTTGTAAAGAACCTTTTATTGTGTTACGCCATGCTTGTTCAAGTATGACCTTGCATTGATTTGAAAATGTGCCATAAGTTGTGTATATGAACTTTGTGAATGAACTTTGTGTGATATGTGGTTGCTTTCAAAATTTATTCTAAAAGTATGTATTTTGTGGCTTATGGATGATTTGAGAAATGGCTTAATGTTTGTCATAAGAATGTGTTGAATGAATTGTATATGGAGGATTTAAGTATGGAAAGAATGAGTATTTTGTATATGTATTATGTTATAGATTAAGTTGTGAAGATTGAATTGTGCTTGAAGTAGATTGGACGAAGAGTATTGTGGTAGTGAGGAAAATGTGAAATCAAGATGGAAAGAATGGATTGGTCTTGATGACTTTGAGGCTTTAAAGAGATATGTATATGTTATGAAATGTCGAGTGAATATTATGAGTTAATGAAAGTTAAAATGAATGAGTTGATTAAGATGATTGAAATGGAAGTTGAAAGGTAGGAAATAAAGATTGAAAGAGTGAGAATTGGAAGAATTAGTGAAGGTGTGAAAATATGAAGAATTATGAAAGTTTGACTTTTGGGGATGAATAGTTGACTTTTGATTTAAGTGAAATTTGATAAAATGATATTTATGAACATGTAGTGCTTGTTGAGGGCTTTGGTAGCCATAAAGTTTGCGAATTTTCGATATCGGGGCTAGAAGTTATGATAGATTGAAGTTTTGATGTTGTTTAGGTGATTGAAAACCGAGACGATGCAATCATGGCAAAACCGACGATGCCTGTAGCAAAAACCGATTTATGTCTTGTAGCAAAACCAGCTGATAGGAAAAGTGGACGCTACAGAATGTAGGAGATAGAATCAGCCTTTGTAGTCTTCATGAGAGTTATAGATCTAGATGTCTACTTTCTAACCGTCCAAGAATAAAGTCATTTCGACACCTATAGAGAAAGTTATGGCATTTAGCAAAACATGTCTGATAGAAATCAGATGATGGAAAAACCAATGATAGAAAAACCAGTGAAGCAAAAGCGATTTATATGGACTTGATATCGATAGATTTAGACAAAATTTCCTTCTTGAAAGTTGTAGATCTCTCTTTTCTCTATGAGATCTAGAGAATTAAGCATGATTAGGCATGATTAGGCAAATTAAGTAAATTATGTTAGCATTAATTAAGGTGACATTAATTAATATATGATAGCATTAATAAGTTAGTTGAAGAATTAATGAAGTTAGATATGTTAGTTGGACTTAAATGAGTTAGGTGAGATTTATGTGTTAATTGGACTTTGGGTCCAAATGAAATAAGTTAGTTAGGTGAATTAAATAAGATGGGCCTAAGTAAGAAATGAAGTAGAAGAAGAAATGAAGTGAAGATGGGCTTAGGCTTTGTGGGCTTGAGTGTAGGAAAATGAAGGAAGAAGAAGATGAAGGAAGGAGGAAGAAGAGGGAACCAATGGGCTTAAGTGAGTGAGCCCAAGTGAGAATAAGAGGAGGTATAAAGAGGTGAATTAAATGAGTTGGATGAGAGGAAGAGTGAAGAATCGTGAAATAGAGAGAAAGGAGAGGGAGAAGTCGATGCGTGGAGGAGAAGGGGAGAAAAGAAGAAAAATGTTAGGGCTTGATTTTCTTTGAGATTAAGGAAGATTTTGAAGAAAAGTCAAGAAGGAAAAGTCAAGAGGAGAAGCCAAGCTTCACATTGAACCAAGAAACCCTTTGGTTTAATCAAGATTTAAGGTAAGTCTTTGGTTTAATATTAAGTTTTTAGATGGGTTTTTGGTTAGAAGAGTTAAGAACCAAGTGGGTTTAGTTATTCTCTTGCCAATTTCATGATTTAAGCATTTAGGTTTTTCAATTTCTAAATCCTATGTTGATTTGGGAATGTTGTTGGTTTTTAATGAAGAGAGAAGAGGAAGAGAAGAGGAACAAGAATTATAGCAAGCTATTCAAGGAATTATCAAGTTTATAAGGTGGGTTACACCTTTACTTTTATATTTATGAGCATTTAATGTAAATTTAATTATGACATTAATAATGGTTGTTAATGCTTGTGTTAGTTATGGATGAATGATATTTATGATGTTTATTGCTCGTGTTGTTGATATTGACGATTGTGTTGAATGTTAGTATGGTTGTTGAAAACCATAACGGATGATATGAAAGATTGATGTTGTGGTTGTTGGATGATTGTAAATGGATGATATGAAAGATTGATGTTGTGGTTGTTGGATGATTGTAAATGGATGATATGAAGGATTGATGTTGTGGTTGTTGAATGATTGTAAATATTATGCTATGTGATCATAATGTTAGAAAGTGTAAATTCTAGGATGATGGTTGAATTAGCCTAGAGAGCTAAATGGAATGAATATAATGAGAATTATGAATTTTGCATGAAGTGCATAACATGAATGATGCATGAAAAGAATGATCTTAATGAAAACAGTAACTTGGACAAGAACAATCCAATTTTATTGTTATGAAATGAATTATGTGTTGCATGGGTAAGGTAATGTCCCAAGAACCGCCACGTGCGTCGACATGAAAAGCCTTCGCCTTTGCCCGATTGAGGCATAGGATGATCCGATATCGGACTCCTCAAGAATTGCCCACATTAGGTCATTTGATGAACTTATGTGGTTGCCATGATTGGACTTACCGAGCCATTGTTGTGTTTGCCATGAATATGCATGAATTGTATAAGATCGTGAATGATGGAATGATTGAAATTGTTATGAATGTATAAATGTTTGAGTTATGCATGTGATGTGATTTCCTTGGAAAATTGATAAATACATGAATCAAGGATGTGCTTGTTATATAAGCGTAAATGTGTTACCTCACAGACATTAGCTCACCCCACAAATTTCGGAAATGAGCGGAACCCGAGGAGCGAGCATAAGGCATTTTACTCCAAGCGGTTCTTTTGTTATTTTGGGATTTGAAATCATTTTGTAACATCAATGCTTTAGTTGCATTTTAAGGAAATGATGTATTTTGAAGCTTTATGTAATTGGGCTTGAAATGCCCACTAAAGCATTGTATGAACATGTTATGATTGAATGATGATGAATGAATGAATGAATTTGAAAGTAAAAGTATTAGATCATGAATGTATTTGAGAAATTTATACTTGTGTGTATGGAAATTGAATCATGGTGATGGTTTGGGTATGAATTGAGAATGTCTAGAAAACTAAGAGTGTGTTGCTGCCCTTGAATGTAGAATTTATGTGCAGGTTATGGTCTAGATTGAAGATTTTGGGTTAGGAATAAAATAGGGAGGTGCTGTCAAATTTTCTTAAAATTTGACGGACATCGCCTGACATTTGACCCTCTTCGGGTTTGATTTAGATAAATGAGTCTTCATGAAGTTTGTAGTAGAGGATTAGAGCTTTCAAGGGTATATTGTTTGTCTCATTTGGATCTAGGGTTAAGAACTTATGAGGATTAGAACACAACCAGTTATTGTTCATTTAGCCATAGCTTTATTACATAGGTATTAATGGAGCAGTGACCTTTGAGTGAATTTTACCTTATTAAATGATGGAGTTAGTTTTAGCATCCTTCATAAGATTTGTAGTTCATCTTCTTACCTTTCCATAGAGGTATAGTATGCACCAATTGGAGCTAGGGATAAAAGTTATGAGTCTTGAAGATGATGATTCCAAGTGGTCTTGAAAAGAGGTTCGATCGACCGAAGGTGTTCCAGTCGACTAGGAGGGGTTCCAGTCGACTGGAAAGTGTTCCAGTCGACTACTCGGAGGGCGGAGAATATTTCTCGTAAGTTCCAGTCGACTGGAAATGTTTCCAGTCGACTACAACCAGCAAAATACCCATCCCAGTCGACTAGCATCTATTCCAGTCGACTAGGATTATTAGTCAAGTGTTTTGAGCTTGTTAGAGGCCGAATTTGGTTTTGTGGTCTTCATAAGAGTTGTAGATCTAGATGTCTATTTTCTAACCGTCCAAGAACGAAGTCATTCCGACATCTATAGTGAAAGTTATGACATTTGCGCCAAAACATGTTTGATAGGAGTCAAAACATGAACACGTTGAGTTTGTCGGGTCATAACTCCTTCGTCCGACCTCCAAATGGGGTGAGGTTTGGACCATTAGATTCCTAAGACATATGTCTTGTTATCAATTAAAATTTGTAACAATTGGAGTTAAAATGAAAATGTTTGAATAAAAGTAAGTGAATGGTTGGTTAAGAATCCTGCAAGTCTATAAGCACAAGTTTCAGGACTATGAAAGTCGGGCTCCGGGAGCGGGATCCCGACATTTGTGGTATCAAAGCAAGAGGGTAAATGGTAAGTTATATGCGGTTGGGTCTTGGATCCAACAGTTGGGATCCGGTCTACGGGTCGGGTCGCGACATCTGTGGTATCGAGGCGAAAGCGGGTTTACGGTTTCTAGGAACCCTAGTGGAATGTTTAAAGGTCAAGTCATCATGCATTTTTCTACATGAATTACATGACTTATGTGCATTGTTTTAATCGCATGCAATGCAATGTTGTTTTCAAATGAATGCATTGAATTGTTTTGAATTGATTTACATGAATTGAATTTGTTTCATGTAAACTAAAGATTTTCACCGAATTTTAAACTTGAAGGAGTAATGCGCCTCGAAGGAGAACTCGAGGAGCTCCAATCGACCTAGCTCACAGCGCGGAAGTACGGATGAATCGTACGTTCCACAGGATGCAGGGACTATCCCTGTGATCGACTCTGATGCACCCAGTGTGCAACATGAGGCGCCTCCGCCGCCTCCTCCTCAAGTAAATCCGATGGACCCCCAGTTCTTCCAAGCTTTTGCCCAGGCGTTTACCTATGCCATGGGGCAAGGAAGGCAGGCTCCAATGCCAGCTCCAGTGGAGAGGAGCGGTCAGTATGATAAGCTCCGGAAGTATGGAGCGGTCGACTTCAGCGGGACCACTAATCCCGAGGAAGCCGAAGCATGGCTGAAGAGGACCGAGAGGGTCCTGAAGCAGATGAGATGCTCAAGAAGAGAAAGTTGATTATCAAACAAGCTTGCTGCGGGGGATCTGCACTGCCTTGGTGGGAATCGGTGCATGCGATCGGAAGAACCCTCGATCTTGACATGGAGGGAGTTCTTAGAAGCTTTCCGTGGAAGTACTTTTCCATGGTGTATGTTCGGAGAAAGTAAGAGAATTCTGAATTTGACCCAGAGGGAGCCGAGTGTAGCAGTATGAAGTGAAGTTCACTCGGTTGTCACGATATGCACCAACATCGTGGCAACTGAAGTGGACAAGTGCAGAAAGTTTGAGGTGGACTACACCTAGGGATCCGGAGAAAGTAGTCATCCACAATTTCAGGAATTATCGGCAATGGTGGATCTTTGCATTCAGTGAGAAGTTAGAAAATATCGTAATGAGGTAACCAAGAAGAGGAAGAACAGAGGCGGTTTTCAAAGAAAGCATGAGTTCCCTGTATTTGCAAAGAGCACTAAGACGGGTCATACAGAGTGAAGTGGGCGTGATGGCCCCACAAAGAATAAACAGTTTAGAGGCATGTCGGTCTGAAGCTTCTAGTGTGGCAAGCCCAGGATGGTCGAGCAGAGGCAATCCTCGGTGTGATCACCGTGGTAGATTTCACAAGGGGAGTGTCGATGAAGATAGGCGCATGTTTTGGCTGTGGTCGGAAGGGCACGTAATCAAGGATTGTCCACAGCGAGCAAGCAGAAGGGTTCGATCTCGAGCCCCAAGAAGAGCGAGACAAGTGACATCTAGGCCATCCAAGAAGTGGGTAGTTCGGGGCGCAAGGAAGGCGTATCGAGCGAAGGCTAGAGGCGTGGTCGAACCCGCGAGAGTCTTTGCCATGACCGGGGAGGAAGCTGCAGCCGCCCAGTAGTAATGGGGTATGGCTATGCTATTTGATGCACTGTTTATGTATTGATTGATCTGGGTCTACACACTCATTTATATCTGCAAGCATGAATTTGTCTCGCTGTGTGTCCCGAGATTTTGGATAATATGCTTTGGTTGTTAGTACTCCTTTAGGGAGTAAGGTAGTGATAAGCCCGATCTATAAGAATTGTGAGCTTAGTATCGAGGGTGCTAGGTGGTAGTGGACCTACTACCGCTAGACCTTCAAGGTTGGATGTCATCTTGGGATGGATGTCATGGAGAGGTACAAGGCGTAAGTGGATTGCGATCTAAAGGAAGTTGAATTTGATCTGGAGATGATCGAAGGTAGTCTTCAAGGGGACAGAAGCTGCCAGGTCTGAGGATTATTTCATTATGATAGTGACGATATGATGAGCCAGGTGTGAGGCCTTCTTGGCGCATATAGTGGATCCAGAGGTCAATGTAGGAAGATTGGAGGATTACATTGTGGTGAGGGAGTTCTAGATGTATTCCGGAGGAGTTGCGGGATTACCGCGGTGAGGACATTGAGTTGAAATTGACTTGATTCCGGAATCGCGCGATCTCGATACCTCCTTACAGGATGGCTCGATTGAGTTGAGAGAACTTAAGGAGCAATTGCAGGAGTTATTGGAGAAAGCAGTTCATCGGTGAGTTCTTCACCCTGGGGAGCTCCGGTCCTGTTTGTTAAAAAGAAAGATGGCACATGGAGGATGTGCATAGATTACAGGAAGTTGAATAAGATGACGATTCGGAACAAGTATCCTCTGCCGAGGATAGATGATTTATTTGATCGATTCAGGGGAGCAAGGTCTTTTGAAGATTGACCTAAGATCGGGATATCATCAACTCCGGATCGAAGTCGATGTTAGGAAGACGACTTCGGGACCCGTCACGGCATTATGAATTCAGAGTCATGCCTTTCGGATTGACCAATGCTCCAGCTGCCTTCATGGATCTGATGAATAGGGTGTTAAATGATTTCTTGGATCAGTTTGTCATTGTGTTCATTGATGACATTCTGGTCTATTCAAAGGATGGAGGAGAGCATGAACAGCATCTCCGGATAGTCTTGCAGAGGCTGAGAGAGCAGAAATTGTATGCCAAGTTCAGTAAGTGTGAGTTTTGGCTTCATGAAGTAGTATTCCTTGGACATGTGATTTCCAGTAAGGGAATTCATGTCGATCCCAGAAAAGTGGAAGCTGTAGTCAATTGGCTGGAGCCAAAAACAGTGAAGGAAGTGAGAAGTTTCTTAGGCCTGGCAGGGTATTACAGAAGATTTGTAGAGGGGTTTTCTATCATAGCTGCTCCGATGACCAGATTGTTGAGAAAGAATCGAAGTTTGTCTGGAATGATGATTGTCGAGGAGTTTCGAGGAACTCAAGGACAAATTGACAAGTGCTCCAAATATTAGTTTTACCCAGTGGAGATCGAGGCTATCGATTTACGATGATGCTTGAGGAAGGGTCTAGGATGTGTCTTGATGCAGATGATAGGGTAATTGCTTATGCTTCAAGACAGTTGAAGCGGTATGAGTTGAATTATCCGACTCATGACTTGGAGTTAGCTGCGATGATCTTTGCTCAAGATTTGGAACCTTATTTGTATGGGGTTCGGACCAGAGTTTTCTTGATCATAAGAGTCGAAGTACATCATGAGTCGAAAAGAAAGTGAATCTGAGGCAGAGAAGATGGTTGGAGCTGCTGAAGGACTATGATTTAATGATTGAGTACCACCCAGGAAAAGCAAATGTAGTGGCAGATGCTTTGAGCAGAAAGTCGTCGATGGCTCATGTTCAGGCAGTCTACTTGCCTCTGTTGGAACAGATGGCTAAGTTGAAGATTAGTTTGCAGCAGGATGAATCCGAGGGTGTTATTGCACAATTTAGAGTGAGACCTATCCTTAGGGAAAAGGTTAAGGAGTTGCAGGAGCAAGATGTTGAATTGAGTAAGTTGAGAGATGAAATCTGAGAATGGTAAGCGATCGATGGTGCAAGTAAGGATGATGGATTAATGATGGTGGAAGCAGGTTATGCATTCCGAATGATAAAGCGATTAAGGATGAGATCATGGATGAGGCACACAATCGCCTTATTCCATGCACCAGAGCAGCACCGTAATGTCTGAGATTTGAAGGAACATTTACGGTGGAAAGGCATGAAGAGAGATGTAGCAGATTATGTGAGTAGATGTCTAGTGTGTCGCAAGTCAAGGTGAACACCGCACCTTCGAGCATGTTGCAGCCATTGTCCATTCTGAATGGAAATGGCGAGAGATTCAATGGATTTTCGATGGGTTTGCCTAAGACCGTGAAGAAGCATGATGCCATTTGGGTAATAGTGGATCGGTTGACGAAGTCATCCCACTTTCTAGCAATCGAGTGCATGATTCACGCAAATTTTAGCCGAAAGTATATTGATGAAGTGGTAAGATTGCATGGAGTTCGGATTCCATAGTATCCGGCAGGATCCTAGGTTCACATCCAGTTTGGGGAAGTCTACAGAAGCATTAGGAACTAAGTTGAATTTCAAGACGGCGTTTCATCCTCGAGACGGATGGCGATCGAGAGGACAATTCAGACTCTAGAAGGATGCTTAGAGCATGTGTAATGGACTTCAAAGGAGCATGGGATGATCACTTGCCGTTGGTCGAATTTGCTTACAACAATTGTACCATTCGAGCATCTGATGGCTCCTATGAAGCCTTGTATGGCGAAGATGCAGGACTCCCATATCTTTGGGATGAAGAGGTGAGAGGAAGCTAGTGGGACGAGTTGGTCGGATGACGGTTGAAAAAGTTGACTTGATTAAGCGAGAGCTTAAAGCAGCCCAGACGAGAATGAAGAGTTATCACGGATGCCAACAGAAGGAAATGGAATATGCACGATGGGAGATAAGGTGTTCCTTAAGGCGTCTCCATGGAAGGAGTTATGAGATTCGGGAAGAAAGGGAAGTTGAGTCCTCGGTATGTAGGACCGTATGAAATTCTAGAGAGGATTGGTCCGTTGGCCTATAGATTGGCATTGCCGCCGAATTATCACAGATCCATGATGTGTTCCATGTATCGATCTTTGAGAAGGTACAGATCGATCCTTCTCACATCATTCGGACCTCGAAGTTCAATTGAGTGATGATCTCGATTATGAAGAAATGCCTGTGGCAATGCGGATATGAGATAAGATCCTCGAGAACAAGACAATCAAGCTAGTCAAAGTCCCGTGGAGGAATCATGCATTGAAGAGGCGACGGGAACCTTTGGATGCAATGCAGAGCAAGATACCACACCTCTTCAATCAACTGTAAGAATTTCGAGGACGAAATTTCTTAAGGGGGGGAGAAATGTTAGCCCCAAAATTTTTTTTTTTTTAATTAAGCATGATTAGGCAAATTAAGTAAATTATGTTAGCATTAATTAAGGTGACATTAATTAATATATGATAGCATTAATAAGTTAGTTGAAGAATTAATGAAGTTAGATATGTTAGTTGGACTTAAATGAGTTAGGTGAGATTTATGTGTTAATTGGACTTTGGGTCCAAATGAAATAAGTTAGTTAGGTGAATTAAATAAGATGGGCCTAAGTAAGAAATGAAGTAGAAGAAGAAATGAAGTGAAGATGGGCTTAGGCTTTGTGGGCTCGAGTGTAGGAAAATGAAGGAAGAAGAAGATGAAGGAAGGAGGAAGAAGAGGAACCAATGGGCTTAAGTGAGTGAGCCCAGTGAGAATAAGAGGAGGTATAAAGAGGTGAATTAAATGAGTTGGATGAGAGGAAGAGTGAAGAATCGTGAAATAGAGAGAAAGGAGAGGGAGAAGTCGTGCGTGGAGGAGAGGGGAGAAAAGAAGAAAATGTTAGGGCTTGATTTTCTTTGAGATTAAGGAAGATTTTGAAGAAAAGTCAAGAAGGAAAAGTCAAGAGGAGAAGCCAAGCTTCACATTGAACCAAGAAACCCTTTGGTTTAATCAAGATTTAAGGTAAGTCTTTGGTTTAATATTAAGTTTTAGATGGGTTTTGGTTAGAAGAGTTAAGAACCAAGTGGGTTTAGTTATTCTCTTGCCAATTTCATGATTTAAGCATTTAGGTTTTCAATTTCTAAATCCTATGTTGATTTGGGAATGTTGTTGGTTTTTAATGAAGAGAGAAGAGGAAGAGAAGAGGAACAAGAATTATAGCAAGCTATTCAAGGAATTATCAAGTTTATAAGGTGGGTTACACCTTTACTTTTATATTTATGAGCATTTAATGTAAATTTAATTATGACATTAATAATGGTTGTTAATGCTTGTGTTAGTTATGGATGAATGATATTTATGATGTTTATTGCTCGTGTTGTTGATATTGACGATTGTGTTGAATGTTAGTATGGTTGTTGAAAACCATAACGGATGATATGAAAGATTGATGTTGTGGTTGTTGGATGATTGTAAATGGATGATATGAAAGATTGATGTTGTGGTTGTTGGATGATTGTAAATGGATGATATGAAGGATTGATGTTGTGGTTGTTGAATGATTGTAAATATTATGCTATGTGATCATAATGTTAGAAAGTGTAAATTCTAGGATGATGGTTGAATTAGCCTAGAGAGCTAAATGGAATGAATATAATGAGAATTATGAATTTTGCATGAAGTGCATAACATGAATGATGCATGAAAAGAATGATCTTAATGAAAACAGTAACTTGGACAAGAACAATCCAATTTTATTGTTATGAAATGAATTATGTGTTGCATGGGTAAGGTAATGTCCCAAGAACCGCCACGCACGTCGACATGAAAAGCCTTCGCCCGGCTGCCCGATTGAGGCATAGGATGATCCGATATCGGACTCTCAAGAATTGCCCACATTAGGTCATTTGATGAACTTATGTGGTTGCCATGATTGGACTTACCGAGCCATTGTTGTGTTTGCCATGAATATGCATGAATTGTATAAGATCGTGAATGATGGAATGATTGAAATTGTTATGAATGTATAAATGTTTGAGTTATGCATGTGATGTGATTTCCTTGGAAAATTGATAAATACATGAATCAATGATGTGCTTGTTATATAAGCGTAAATGTGTTACCTACGGAGCATTAGCTCACCCCCACAAATTTCGTGAAATGGCGGGAACCCGAGGAGCGAGCATAAGGCATTTTACTCCAAGCAGTTCTTTTGTTATTTTGGGATTTGAAATCATTTTGTAACATCAATGCTTTAGTTGCATTTAAGGAAATGATGTATTTTGAAGCTTTTATGTAATTGGGCTTGAAATGCCCACTAAAGTATTGTATGAACATGTTATGATTGAATGATGATGAATGAATGAATGAATTTGAAAGTAAAAGTATTAGATCATGAATGTATTTGAGAAATTTATACTTGTGTGTATGGAAATTGAATCATGGTGATGGTTTGGGTATGAATTGAGAATGTCTAGAAAACTAAGAGTGTGTTGCTGCCCTTGAATGTAGAATTTATGTGCAGGTTATGGTCTAGATTGAAGATTTTGGGTTAGGAATAAAATAGGGAGGTGCTGTCAAATTTTCTTAAAATTTGACGGACATCGCCTGACATTTGACCCTCTTCGGGTTTGATTTAGATAAATGAGTCTTCATGAAGTTTGTAGTAGAGGATTAGAGCTTTCCAAGGGTATATTGTTTGTCTCATTTGGATCTAGGGTTAAGAACTTATGAGGATTAGAACACAACCAGTTATTGTTCATTTAGCCATAGCATTTGTTACATAGGTATTAATGGAGCAGTGACCTTTGAGTGAATTTTACCTTATTAAATGATGGAGTTAGTTTTAGCATCCTTCATAAGATTTGTAGTTCATCTTCTTACCTTTCCATAGAGGTATAGTATGCACCAATTGGAGCTAGGGATAAAAGTTATGAGTCTTGAAAGATGATGATTCCAAGTGGTCTTGAAAAGAGAGTTCGATCATTGGAAGGTGTTCCAGTCGACTAGGAGGTTTCAGTCGACTGGAAAGTGTTCCAGTCGACTACTCGGAGGGCGGAGAATATTTCTCGTAAGTTCCATCGACTGGAAATGTTTCGATCACTACAACCAACAAAATACCCATCCCAGATCGACTAGCATCTATTCCAGTCGACTAGGATTATTAGTCAAGTGTTTTGAGCTTGTTAGAGGCCGAATTTGGTTTTGTGGTCTTCATAAGAGTTGTAGATCTAGATGTCTATTTTCTAACCGTCCAAGAACGAAGTCATTCCGACATCTATAGTGAAAGTTATGACATTTGCGCCAAAACATGTTTGATAGGAGTCAAAACATGAACACGTTGAGTTTGTCGGGTCATAACTCCTTCGTCCGACCTCCAAATGGGGTGAGGTTTGGACCATTAGATTCCTAAGACATATGTCTTGTTATCAATTAAAATTTGTAACAATTGGAGTTAAAATGAAAATGTTTGAATAAAAGTAAGTGAATGGTTGGTTAAGAATCCTGCAAGTCTATAAGCACAAGTTTCAGGACTATGAAAGTCGGGCTCCGGGAGCGGGATCCCGACATTTGTGGTATCAAAGCAAGAGGGTAAATGGTAAGTTATATGCGGTTGGGTCTTGGATCCAACAGTTGGGATCCGGTCTACGGGTCGGGTCGCGACAAAGAGAGCTCTAGGATGAGCTAAGAAAATCCGAAAATGGTGAAGAGTGAGGTAAAAGCCGATTTTCAAGCTTCAAGCTTTTCTTAAAATTTTTGGTGTAGAATCATGGAAAATATTATGGTTTTGTGGATTATGAAATTAGTTGTGATGTCTATGCTAAGATGGTGGTTTAATTTTGGATTAATGTGAGTTAGGGTTTATGCCCAATTTTGGAAATTGGGGCTTTTGTAAATTGATGCATTAGATAGCTTGGAAATATGTTGGAATTGGGTTTCCTATAGTAAATTTTGAGGGTTATGGTATTTATGATGATGAATTTGGATGATTTCGGTCTAGGAAATTTCAAAGTGGGCGAAAGAAAGAAGCTTGGAGAAATTAGAGCTTTGGACAAGTTCTAGCATGGATTCGAGGTGGGTATCCGTTTATAATAGAATTTATAAGCCATTACCGCTTTCTTTAAACAAAGAGATTTTCTGACTTAAATTGCATCATAATTGTTGCATCATTGCATAAATGATTTGAAAAATCATTTTGATTCGATACATGAAATTTTGATGAATTGCAAAATATATTGTCTTATGCCTTGAAAGACTCATGGTCATGTATATTCGGAAAAGAGCATTTGATAAATTGATTTGAGCATTATATGTGCTTTTATGTGGGCGAGAGTAACGTCGTGATAGTCTCGTGCACTTAGACAAAAATAATGTGATAGCCTTCTCCGGCTGCCCGCCATGGCTCTGAGATCCAAAATGGACTCGTTGTGTTTCCAATAAACTTGGTTTATTTGGGCGTGTTCTGAACTCTCTAGCCATTTGTGTGTGCATTGCTTACGTGAATTGCCAAGTTGATGCATTCATGTCTTGTGACCTATGGATTTGTGGCTGAAAGCCTAAGACGATATCGATTTGTAAAATGTGATTTTGATTACAGAAGAAAAGAACTTCTTCAAAATGTGCTTTACTGATTTCAAAGAAATGTTTTCTAAGACCGTAAAAGAAAAAGATTTCAAGAGTTTTGCTTATTGTTTTGTTATAAACTGTTACCCATTGAGCGTAAGCTCACCCCTCATTACCATCCACGGTAATGAGAAGAAGATCGGTGAGCGAAAAAGAGGATTTTGTATCTTTGTATTTGCCTTGGATTTTTTTATATATTGTGATTGTATTGTGGCTTGTAAGGCCATTAAAATTTGTATATGATTATGGGATGGGATTATGTAAGTGAAATAGGGTTAGTATTTATGAATGTGAATTATGATCATGACTTGAGATATGACCGAGAATTATGGAAGTGTTTAGATATAGGATTGTAAATGTGTATGATGGGATTCCGGACAGGAGGTCCGAAGATTTGTGTGATGGGTTGGAAATATTGAAGTGCTTTTGTGTATGGATTTGTGTATGGACATGATATGGAAATCATGTATGAATGGCGTGAGATAGATTGACGAAATTCAAATATTTGGTAATAAGCGAAATTGGGATAAAGAGAGATATGATATGGCGAATGATAAAATGTTTTCGAATCTGAACGCGATATGATCGAATATGAAGGATTCAAAGGATTGAGGAATTGATGAAATACAAATTGGAAATTGAAACTACTTTGAACAATGTGTAAGTGGAAAAAAAAATGAAGCGATATTAGTTAAGTTGCGATTCGTTCGTTATGAGTTGGGTTCCGAAAACGGGTCCCAACAATTTTCGTCGCGGCGAGCTTCTGTTTTCCTACACAGACATATTTTAGTATTTTGGACATAACTTTTGATGTAGATGTGCAAATGAGGTTATTTTTGATTCGTTGTAAAATAGAGACAAAGGTCTACAAGTTTTATGAAGAAAGGAAGTTTTGAATCAGTCTTTAAAGATTAAAAATTTTGGATGGAAGTTGAGTATAGATTCTTGTTTCAACATAAGGATAGTCCCAATATGTTTGGAGTATAACTTTTGGGTTTCTGAAACAAATTGAATGATTTTGGAGTCATTAGAAACTTAAGTTAACGGTGAACATTTTTTCTAGAAGAGAATATTACCAGATTTTGTCATTTACTTGATCATAGTGATCATGGAAAATTTACTCAAATGTTTGGACTTTTGGAAGAGTTTGAGTTTTTAGATTTTATCTTAGTGAATATGCAATATTTGGGTCCTCAAATTGTATTCCTATTGAATGGGAATTTTGCATTTGATAAAGGGAATCAAGGAAGGCAAGAGGATCAAGAGGAGAGGCAACTCCTAAGCATGTATCCAAGCAAGGAATTCAGGTGGGTTTCATGTTTATAATTTAGAAATGAGCCAATAATGTTTTCTTCCAAATCAAGAATGATTTCAATTACTTCATAAATGTTGTTTTTGTTTCTTTTGAATGATTTGCAAAATTGCTACATGTTTCGGTATATGAACTTTGTTGATGAATTTCAAATAAAGACGGGAATGCATTGAAACGTTTTATGTTATGCCTTGGAAAATTCATGGCATTTTGTATATTCGGAAAAGAAAGAAAAGAGCATGAAAAGCATGAAAGCATTTGATAAAATGATTTGAGCATGATTATATGCTTTTGTTTAGGTGAGAGTGGAACCATTCTGTTCGTCACGTGCACGTCGACAAGAGCCTTCTCCCGGTTGCCCGCTTGTGACATATGAGCTCCGAAAATGGACTCATTCTATTCAGGGTGTAAACTTTGGTTTCTCCCTTCTGTTTCCATGGAACTCTCGAGTCATTTGTTTGTGCATTTCATCTTTGAATGGTCAAGTATGTTGCATATATTGAGTGTTTTGTATTGATGGTCAAAGGATATGTTGTGTTGATGTGATGACATTTTTAATTATGAGTTTTGAGAATGTGATGACATTTTTACTATGAGTTTTAAATTCAAATTTCAAACTTGACTGAGAATTTGGGAACAAAGCATTTTATGAATTCATTATGAATTTTTATATGACAAATGAACACTTTAACGGTTTTGCTTATTCTTCGTTATAAGCTTGTTACCCACGAGCTTTAAGCTCACCTCCCTTCCGTCCCCACCTTCAGGTTTTGAGCAAGAAATGGAGTAAAAGAGAGTCAAGGCATCACTCCCAATTTGCTTATGTTGTAATTTGAGTTATTTATGTAAAATACAAGGATTTGTCACTTTTCAAAGATTTCTAGTTCATGTAACTTTTGTCTTTTAAGATTTTGGATTATTGTTGTAATTGTGGCTTGGAATGCCTTTAGAGCTTGTAAACTCTATTTTATTGATGTTAAGGAATTATGAATTATGTATGGATGATGTTGAGTGGAAGTATGCATTTACTCATATGGATCAGATTGAGTGGAAACTCGGTATTCTAAACCCCAACTGTTCATCAATATTCAGAGACAAAGATGGTCATAAAATATGAAGCCCCCGCAGAGTAATAATGAATAAAAGCTTCATATGAAGAGGATTTTACATACGTTGAATCTCTAATATACATAAGATAATTTATGTAACCGAATAATCTCTACTTCTCTCCCGCTGCATACGCCTCCAAAACTGAAGATAAGTGACCTGCAGTTTGAGACCCTTGGGAGGCAATAACCATTGAAGCATGTGGGTCTGCGGGAAGGTTGTGATCTTTCGATCTGGATTGTTTTGATGATGATCCCTTGGACTTTCTTACACGAGAATGTTTTGGAATGGAGGGTTGGTCAGTTGCGGGAGACTCCCCACCGCCACCAGCACTCGAACTCTGGTGCCGTCTGCTCCTGGTGCTACCACCATCTCGGCTTCGCACACTACCCGAATCCCTGTTTGTAGAGTCCATTGAATTGTTTGAAGAACGATGTCGTCTGGACTGCTTTGGGGTATCGAAGCTTCTATTAGTTAGAGATTCCAAGGGTGCATCACCAGTACTTGATGGACGTCGCAGCCTGTGTTTCTTCTTTCCAGTCTCACTCTGGCATGCATCTGTTTATATATAGAGAGAGAGAAGCAACAACAGCCAAAAGTTATACTACCACCACCATATCGAGCAAAATTCAATACATATCAAGCAAAGAAGCAATGTATATATGTACCTTCCGACCGGGGATTCGACGAACGGTCGGCTTCGGCTTCTTCGGAGGAATTCAAAGGACCACTTGACATTTCAGTTTTATACTCGTTCATCTGCGTATCGGCTAATAAATATAGTTAACTATGTGGTGATAAAGGTCATATTTTTTGCTTTCAGATGCAACTTCAAAAAGAAAGAAAATTACGTTCTTTGTTTCTCCCTTTTCTTTACTATACTTGCCATTTCTTCTCAACATCCCAACTGTTCATACTATCACTGGGAAGAAGACTTTGGTTTAACTTGGAAGAGATAGTGAAGTAGCTGAACGGAAGGATATACATACCCAACTTGGCTTATTGGCATCGGGACCATCCATTCCAATGTGTGCAACATGCTTTACATCTGTGGGTAATCCAATTTCCAGTTCTTGTTCTTTCTCATCTGCCAAATTGGGGTTGTAATTGATCAAATAACGCTCTCTATACACCATTTCTGTTTTTTGTCTCTATTTGATATTAATAGTGTTAATCAATAGCAATACCTAGGAATCTCAAAACGGTGTCTAGTTCCATAAGATAGTCCAGTCCAATTTATGTGCCAAAATGGCATTGAGATACAATTGAAATTTTTCCCTTTTTTTCTTTTCCTGCAATGTGGAAATTGTACTTACCAAATATTTGAGAGATGTATCTTAGACCTTTTAAGAGACCTTTCACTTTTGTTGACATTTTGAACAGACTAGACGACTACTACTTTCCCCTCCAAAAATTGCTCAATTTGCTGCTGGACGTTGGAATCACGCTTCTGAACTTGCAAACCAGGACCAAAAAATCTGCAATGGAAAAGAAAAGCTTCAGAAGGATAAACCTCAATTATATGTATGAAATGAATGCCCCCATCTGCTTTTCCTTATGGTTTAAAAAATATACGGTATCCTGAAAACAAAGTTTCTATGTTTTCCTTCATGTCCTCAACTAAACTGAAAAAGATATTCCCTAATTGAAAATTTGATATGTGATCAAAGACGGAGAGCGAAGGTTGTGCACAGAGGAGCAGACCTTGTCAAGAATAAGATGACAAGATAATTCTTGTAATATCACTCTCAGATCAAACATTCTCCGTTAGCTAGGGTCATGTAGCAGGTGCTAATCCCTTCATGTTCTATCGAACAAAACACGTGTATATGGCAAAACAAAGAAGAAAAAGAAAATTTTGAGAAGTTGTTCTTGATTGTTTGTTTGTTGTTTGCTGAATTACAATCAAGAAAAGAAGAGGGAGACTGTTAGATGGAAAATCTCAAATATTTCCTAATTCTAACTCTTCTTTTTTTTTTTTTTTTTTGGGATGCATTGTAATCAAAACCAGTAGATGGCCTAATTTTCCGCCTAAACAATTCCCATTGCCATATTTGGCATTTTTTGGTTTGCAGAAAATGGCCCATACATCCATTTTATTCTTGGTCAATCTTTCTTCTTCCTCACTCCAAAAGTACATTCTTCCAGTCTTGGAGCTGATTCACACAATTTAAACTTTATTATTTAAGGTAAATTTATTTAAAGCCTTGCTTTATTTTGTTATCTTTAAAAGATGTATAATCATTTACTCAAAATAAGGAAGAACAAGTGGTACCTTTAGATCATAAATAAAATTCATATGCTTTAAGGTGCGTTTATACAATACAAGGAAGAACAAGTAGTGCCATCACATTATAAATTCCTATGTTCTAATATTGTCACTAAATTTTAAGATTGATCTTTAAGATTTTTTAGTTTATAAAATTATCAAAAGACGGCCCAACTAGATGGAGTTCACAACTTTCTGTTCTCTGAATTTGTTAACCCAAGCATACCAATATATATATATATATACTCCTTTTGCAGATATATGTGCCCTTTGATCCCTAATCATCTTCTTCTGCAAAAGGAGAAATGTCTAAATTTGAAACTAAATACAGAAGAATGATGGCCATGATCCTCTAAAAGTATTATTGTATATGTAAATGCAAATTTTTCCTAAGATTGTTGAACATACAAACCAAAATTTTTCATATAATTTGTAATTACAAATTCACTTTATAGTAATTTGGTTCTTGCCAATGTTTTTCTTATTGACATTTTTAGAAAATGAAAAATAAAATGTTGTTGGTCCTCGAAAAGAAAAGGTTTACTTTTTTACTTGTTATCATTTGATAGGGACCAAATATGTTAGTCTTCGGATGATACATAAGAGAGGAGTATCTTGCTCCCACTAATGAACAAAAGCTCGATATATATTATGCAATGTATATATGCTCTCTTCAACTTCTCAAGACTCTTAACAAATTTTTAAGATGCCAAATATTCTTCTCACAACTCAATTTTAATTTATTTACACTCAAAACTAACTTAAATAGTCATTTCACATACAAATTAAACATTACAATAACTAATTTCTTAACAAGTTCAACTAGTCGATTACTTCTTTAGCTAGTCGCACAACCACCAATTGGGAAGCATTGATTATGTTCTCCATTGATAAGTTTGTTAACATATAAAGAATGAAAAGTGAGTGGTTATTTGTTAATTATCATTATATGGCTAATAGTTTGATATATACTTTTGAAAAATTCTCCATACTCTCTATTTAGTAGAGAAATGAAATTCATTCCTTAATAGTGGTGTTTTAAAAAAATTAATATTTAATTAAATAAATTATAATTAACTATTTAATTACAATTTAATTAATTGAAATATTATAATTAATTAATTAATTAAAATATAATTATTTATTTATTTACAATATAATTAATAAAAATATAATTCATTCAGTAATTAAATTATTTTAATTAATAAATTAATTAAAATATCATTATTAATTAATTAATTAAAATATAATTAATTATAATAATAATAATAATAGTTAATTACATTAGAATTAATTACAATATAATTCATTCAAATATAATTCATTCATTAATTAATATATTGTAATTAATTAATTATAATATTTTAATCAATTAATTATAATTAATTAATTAAAATATAATACATTTTATTTGTCAATAATTTTTACAAACCAACTATTATCAATAATAATAGTAATCATTTCTTCCTCTTAACCAACCATTATAATTATAATGATAATATTCTTTCTCATTCTTCCTATATTTATTCTCATTTTATTACTATTCTTCTATGTAAACCAACCTAGCTTGGTTTAATTATAGTTCAAATTATGAATTATGAACAAAACTCTAGATTTTCAACAAACTTGAATGTTGCGTTATGTTAGAAATTTTTAATTGATATGTTATAAATTTTAAGCCATATTTTCTAGGTTAATGGAACTCTTCAATAGATATTAATTACTTATATTTAACTAAATGAGAAATTCATGTATTAATCTAGTATTGATAGTTTCATTAAATTATAGAATAAAATATATTTTTCTTCTAAGAATTTTAAAATCTTAATAAGGAAATTGTGATTATAATTAATAAATCAAAGAAATGTATATAATTTGTTCTTCATCCATCGGGAGGGAGAGAGATAAATAGATGGTGATTTTACATTTTAAATGAGGAGGTACTGGCGTGTGGTCATTTTGGTGGTCGGAATTTGGCCGAAGGTGATGGGAGATGATAAGTGAAAGTTTGGTCTAGTTTTGTGTTTCTCGGATTAGGAATTAGCAGTGGACGGTTTTGTAATTTGCAGACAAACTACAAGGAATTTGAGGATGGTTCTAAAGGCAAAATTGTAAAGCAAGAAGTCAGCTACAAATTTGGTGAGGAAGTTCTGTATTTTGATGTGTGTGTGAAAAGTTATGGATGAGATGGTAAAACTAGTTAGGAATGATATTGTTTCGGGAAATGAAGAAGAAAATTGAAAAAAACGTTGAAGTTTTTGGAAAACTAACAAACCCTTGTTCTATTTTCGGTAAATAAACAACTCAAGAGCAAATTGACTCTAAATTTGAGAATAATACTCAAGATTTTTCATTCATAAAATTCTCCTCTTCAAAAGGAAATAAAACATGACTTAAATAGGAAAATTAGCTAAAAGGAAGGTTGAGAACCACGGTTTCTCACCTCCTAATGAACTCTTAATGAAACATTCATAACAAAAAAACTGTCCATAATTGTCTACTATACATGTATTAATGTGGAAAATTAAAGATAGGAATTAAAACACACTAAATAAGCAGTAAACACATTAAATAGGAAACTTATGAGCAATGAATTGCTCTTATTGAAAACATACCATAGGTTGAAATATTATACCTTCTCTTCGCCAAGTCAAGTTATAGGACAACATGTGACTTGATTTTAGCCGAGAGCCTTCTCCCCTATGGGCTCCATTTGGGATTTAAGATCATCAACTTGGACCAAGGCTTTGGAGTCCCCGAAAGGTTTCCATAAAGCTTAGTATTATAGGAGAATGTTGAGGCCAACTTCTTCTAACTCTTCATCCTCTTTGGCCGGTTCTTCTTCTTGGGATCCAAAGAAAATATTGGACATATCTTCCAAGGCTTTGTTTGATGGTCCTCCATCAAGAGGTTAATAAATGGACATAAATCTTTAGAAGATACCAAATTATTAAAAATGTTAATTAATTTTACTCGAAATTTTCATTTACTTGGTAAATTTGATTTTGTCATTTAATATCTTTGAACACTAAGCATTGTTTAAAACTTTTATTTTCTTTGAAAATGAATATATTAAATGGCCATAAAGGAGAATGCAAAGCCAAATACTAGTAATAAGAAAACAAAGTAAAAGTAAAAAGAGGTTGGAAGATTGGGAAACATCTTGGACCCACGAGAAGTTAGGAAGAAAAGGTCCATTCTTAGCTCAAGCCAAAGGCTAACGACTACATGGGCAGGAGTATGTACATGAAGAGATTAAACAAGTTACGGATAAAAATTATATCCTAAATGGTGATATCTCCTTCTCGTGCTAGTTAAAGTCGTAGGGCATATTGAATAATCCAAATTGGAGTCAAGATTATAATTCTAGTTACTGCGCTAAGAAAATTATCTTAATTAAAAAAAATTAATATTATATAATTTATAATCATATAATGTTACAAATATGTAGGGAGAAGTAAGGTCACCTTGTCTGATCCATTTATAACTTTTGATAGCTCGAGTTGATTCACCATTTACCATTATATGAAAATATATGTAAAGAAGCACTATTGCATCCATTCAACAAAGTTCACTAGAAAATTCCTAGACCTCATGATGTTTACAAGAAAATTTCAATCTATATTATTATAAGCTTTCTTGAGATCAAAGTTGATCATGCAATTCTTGCCTCCTTTCTTTTTGGAATAATTTCTTAGAAGACCTTGCAAAAGAATTATGTTATCTCCCATGTTTCTCCTTGGAATATAATTAGCTTAGGATTGATCAATGTAACCAGTAAGCACCTTCATCAATCTTTCATCCAAAAGTTTAGAAATTATCTTTTAGATTGAATTGTAATAAGATATGGGTCGATAGTCACTTAACTTCTTTTGCTTACCACCCTTAGGAATCAATGTTATGTATGTTCTATTGATTTCTCCCAATAGCTTTCTATTTCTAAATAACTTTAAGATAACAGCCATAACCATGTCCTTCATCAGAGACCATGTTTTGACAAAGTTAATGTTAAAAACATTAAGGCCCCGCTCCTTGTGAGCGTCAAGTAGTTTCAAGGCTTCTTCAAACTCTTAAATAGTCACTGGTTCAGTGAGAAATTCTATCTCCAATATGGTAAGACATTCCTTCATTATTCCTCTAACTAGTTCAGAAGATGGTAGAGCATTGGTAGGGGTATTCATCACATCAGAGAATTAAGTAGTAGCTTCCTCTAATAATTACTTCTACTAAGTGATACTTGTATCAACCTTTTCTATTGAGGAGATCCTGTTATAAATTTCTCAGAAACCACAGCTCTATAGGCGAAAGAAGAACTTTTGTCTCCCTCTTTAAGCCATGTCATCCTTGATCTTTAGTTCATTAGAGAAGAATCATAAACAAAAGCTTTGGATAGGTTGCTTATTGCATATATGAGGAGGAAGGATTATTATTTAGAGAAATCTAGATAGAAGTCAAAGTTTGGTTGGCTCTATGAAGGAGGTTTTGAGTGTTGCCAATATTTTCTTTAATGTAGAATCTTTAGCTCATCTTTAATGATCTTCAATTTTTGAACATGTATGAATTGTTTAGTGCCTAAAACATTAGCTCCAATACCCTTTCAGATAGCATCATCAAAGCCAACCAGATTAGTAAGAAAATTGTTAAGCCTAAAAGGAGTTTTGAGTCTTACCACATCAACTTTAGTAATATAGTTGAAGTCTAGAGGATCTTTTCCCTTTAGTTTCGTCAAAGGAGGTAATATAGTTGAAGTCTTCCATTAATATCCAAGGTTCTTTAGTGTTAATTTCCATCTCCCTTAGTTTGTTCCACGATGAGATTCTCTAATAGCCACTATTATGAGCATATATGAAAGATGTGAAGCAACTCTTCTTGGTTTTTTGTTTATTGATTTGATGTGTGTCAATTGATCAATAATGAGACTAATACTAGCTTTTATAAATTGGCAATCATAGAAAACCATAATTCTCCATTAGGATGATAAGCATGAATGGAAATCTTCTTCCAATTTAGATACAGTAGTTGTAGTAAGTTCCATTTGTTTTGCTTTACCCTGGTCTCCAAAATGCCTATTATATCAGGCTTATTTTGGAGGATCCCTTAATGAAAGTTTCTTAAGTGGAGATTTAGCTGCTCTTATACTTCAAGTCATAATCTTTATGTATTGGTTTTAAGTGTACGAGGTTTCTTTTTCCTACCTGGTTTCCTTCTCACAATTGTCTCAAAATCATCATTACATTCCATATTTTTTGGATGCACCTAGTTCTCCACTTATTTCATTAGTAGTGACTTCTATAGTAGAAGTTTGTGGATTATTTTCATGTATATCATTCCTTTTGCAAGTCCCATTCTCAGTCTTCTCACCCCATTTGATGGTTATTATTATTGGGGTTTGATTGTATTAGATCCTTCTCATAGGAGGTATCATCAATCAACTCAACCCACAATTGATGTTTACTTATGTAGGAACCTTAAATACCTCTACATTGTTAGTTACAGACTCCTTGAATGATTCAGGTTTAGCTAGTTCCTCATATGTTCCTGTCTAGCTTTCTTGAACTTTCTTCCAGTAGGCTAACACCTATTAGGGGATTTATCTTAGGTTTTCATGCACAAGTAACTTTCATCCTCAGTTAGTTCAAACTCCTCGTTCAGTCCAATAATAGGAATATTTTTCATGTGAAAGGGTTAGGGCATTTTCTAATACACACAATTTGGAAAAGTTTATATAGAGGTCTCAACAGTGGCTTAATCTATGCAAATGGGTCTGCCAATAAAGCTAGCTAAGTAGCTTAGCCTGCTGATAGTCCAGCACTTGAGAGGTACTTCATGTATACTGATCCAAATTGGGATATTATTTTGTTTTATCTTGTTAATGTGTAACCCTAGTCTCCATGTCTACATTAGTGAAGGTTTGTTATAAACATGTCACGACCCTGTCTCTAAGATTTTCTTTTCTTCGTCCGGGCCAGAAAACCTAAAGAAGGTGTTGTCATTGTTGACATACACATTAATTAAACCACGTTGTCTCCAATTTGCCTGAGCCCATTCTTTGATAACCAGGTGTGCAGCTCTTCTATCTAAAAAAATATCCGGTTAGTGTGGACCTCTATCTTTGTGCACCGGCTTTAAGGACCTCCAAAGGAGGAGAAACTACAGCCAGACTTGCATATCTTTTAGGGGGCAGTAGAATTTGCTAATAATTGAATGCATTAAAACACATTTGACCATGGAAATCAACGGTTATAATCAATTCTTGTTATAAAAGAACGTTTCCATTGCCATGCCAGCCAATTAAGTCTGGATGTTGTGATGATAGCAAGCGCTGGCATATGGAAGGTAAGAATAAGATACATTCCACTAAACCATAAACACAGAAGAAACTTAACTCATCTATAACATATGCTGATATTACAAATCCCATTTCTTGAAAGCAATTAACTTAAAGAACAAAGAAAAATAAGCAGAACAAGTGTTGGTACAATGGACTGCGTAAGTTCTAGTACTGTTTCCACCACAAGAAAATCCGTCAAGCTCGGCCAGCTAGCAGCAATCTGAAACAACCTACAAGTATCAACATATACTGATTTACAAACTAATTCACCACAAACATTTCATAGCTAAATTGGATGTAAATCAACCAACTTTCCACAACAGAAATGAAGACTTGGAAAATGCAGAATGTATCCACAGATGAGCTTGCTGCCCCCTCACCTCCACACCTCCATGTATGACAGTATCATATGGCAACCCAATCAGCCTTTTTTTTCATTGATCTTGCTTCTGAATGGTGATAACAAAGAGAAATAACGAGATGCTGCAGTGAAAGTGTAATTTTAGACAATTAGGATCTGAAAATGAAGAGGAAGTGATTAAATGCATGTTACACGTGTTATTACTCTTTTGAGGAGAAGTGCCAGCACTTAGACTTTCTTCTTGAGAGATGAGCTTCTTCAAAGTTTGAACTGTTGAGACAGCCAAATGGATGGTCTTAATTATCAGATAGTTTATATTTCATGCTTCTCACCTGACATAAACATGTTTCCGACCAAGTTCCTACTTTACGGCTATTGAGCCAGACAAGTATGGGAAAAGCCAATATATATTAACTTGCAAAAGGCTCTCAAAGCCTTTACTGTGGTGTAATATCATATTGCAGCATACAAAACTATTTTAAGAGATAGCTGACTAGAAGTGTCGGAGCATAAAATATTAGCATTTCAATATGAAATACAAAGGTTCATTTCAAGTCCATCAATATATGAAAAATTGCAACAATGCACAACAAATATATTAAACGCACTGCTTAATCAAATAGCTGCAAAGCCCAACAGTGCTGTAGGCAATACATCTAGCAAATGATAAATTGAACCCCTTGGACAAAAAAATTAAAAAGAAAAGGAAGATTTTATTGAGCATAGCTTTCGTCCAATTAAAAATGGAGTAAGCAGGTAATTCTAGCTGCAGCATGTATTATTAGGTAATGTGACATGGATCCAAAATCATGAACGTTGTGGGAGATCAATTTAACACGAAGAACCAATAATATTGGCACGAGCAATCTCAATATAATGCAGTGTGACCTTTCAAACAAGATACTAGAATAATATGCGTTCCATTCTCTGGCCTCAACCAATAGCTTAATTTTTTAGGTTAATTGGTTTCTTTACATGATATCAGAGTGTTTATGTGGTTGAGCTTTTGGGTTGAATGGTTTATTGGAAAGAGATGCCCCATGTGGTCAAGTGGTTTAAGAATCTGTTCTTTCATTCCATAGTCCATTTTTTCGAGTTGAAAGATGGCAAAGAAAAACCCTTCTTGCAGTACAGAAAAGGCAGTTCTTAAGCATGCGATGTTTGCCACTAGAACATGGATCTTTCTACAATTTGTCAGTGGCTATTATATAAAGCAGACTTTATAAGCAGCTAAAAGGATTTTAAATAATGACAAATAACATAATTCTTACCTTCGCCAAGGCCATTGTTGGTAACACCAATGTCTGCCCCAGAACTTACACTGACATTGTCCGGTTCAGTATTTTTTTCACCTGCATCATGGTTCTTTCTTCCAAACCTCAGTAGCTGTCTAATTCCTTTAGATGGCTTATCTGCTGCTTCAGGGATCTTTTCTAATTTCAAGTTTTTAGAATCAGATACATAAGCTTTTAGGGTCTCTGCACCAGTTGTTTCAGTCTGTAAGTTCACTGGAGGTGCTTTTCCATACTCAGAATTCCCAGTACAAGGGTCTTCCAAAGAAGAGATCCGAGCATAAGGGGGCTGGTATGGTCCAGTGGAGCTACTCCTTGAATGTTTGGGCTGCTTTTTCTCTTCATTAGATGCACTTCGAGTAGAAGTCTGACAGCATACGCAGCATGAAACAAAGATCAACTCATCAATCAATCCCAAAGAGAAATTGATCCATTGATTTCCAAGATTCAAAATGTTACAAAAGAGTGGACAGAATTAATCTGGTTCAAGTTAAACAAAAAGAGTACTAAGCATTCACCAAGTTGAAGTGCTTCCATTAGTTTAGTACCATATGCAAATCAAACCTAAAATCAGGTCAAAAGTTCTAAGTTGAATCAAACACCAAGAAGTCAAATGCTTCCAAGAACATCTATGTCAATTGAAGAATAATATATTATATGAGGTCATATCCTTTAACTCCACACTCACCTACCTCTAAAATATGGTTTTGGACTTCTACCTGATGTTCACCAGTTTCTTCTCCAACCACAACCATGGTGAGTGGCAAAACACGTGGAGTACCAGCATGATCCTTTGGCATCTCAAGTTTCTTTCCAGTACTAGAATCACTTGAAAGCGTCACTTGTAAATCTTTATCTCCTTCCAATGTGTGGACGGAAGGAAGATGGAGCTTGTCAGATTCTAGCACCACTATTGTCTTCTCGATTATTGGGTTATCCCCATCATGTGAAATATTTTCACAATTTACTTTGTATTCATTACCTTTAGACTTAATATGATAATTACTGCCACTTACCCTATCTAGTGTTTCTGTTATTGATTTTCCGTGGGCAACATCAGGTTCCTTTACAGTTCGAATTTTTATTTCTGAAAGAGATGCAGCCTTGCTCTGGTCATATTTCATTATTGCAGATATTTTTTTTATCTCAGGCCCACCAGAGGCCTTTGGCTTTGAAATGCGTTCCTGATTCCATGGTTTAACTGCAGAATCATAATGGCTGATAGCTAACTTAGGTTCTGATAACCTTCTAATCCTGGCGATTGATGCCTTTGCATCAGGAGTTATAGTGCCATTCTCTTTTGTTGCTTCAGGCAATGATGAGACTGACCGGCTTAACCTGTTAACAGCAGAGTGACTCCCAGCAATCCGTTTGCTCGGTTTAGAGGACTTAAGATAATTGATAGATCCCCTCGAAACAGAGCTGACTGGGAATCTTTGCAGAGGTGAGGATGATCCAGGATCTGTATCCATGAATTTTGATGATTTGTGAGAACTCGGAGAAAGTTTTGTGGGTAAAGGATTTCTTATTTGTTGTAAGGTCGATGGACCAGGAATGGAACTGTTTCTAGCAGCAATTCTCTTTTGTCTCTCTAACTTCAAAGCTTCCAGGCGTTTTATCTGTTCTTCTTCCTGCAAAAGAGATGAAACAAAAAAGCAGAATTACAACATAAATATACCTGATAAGCAAGGTGCCAAAAGATGATAGATGCAACTGGCAGTGGACAAATATAATGCACCCACGAACAATGGTTCCTTCATAATAAATCATCAAACTTTTGACTATAGTGAGTATAGTATCAGGTAACAAAATACCTTTTCCTTCTTCATTTTCTGAAGATCAGCTTTATACGTCCTCAAACGATTGGCACGAGCTCTTGCTTCATCCATAGGACTCAGTTTTGAAGGTTTTCCATTTCTTATTGGTCCCACTTTCTTCTTCTTATCCAATGCATGCGTTGCAAGCTTTGAATTCTGCCCTTTATCTAACTTTTTAGAACCCTCCAGGCCACCCTTCTCTTTATTTTGCTTCTTCAATGAACCATTCTTTTCAGTGTGAATTTGCACGTCATATTCTAAAGCAAGGTCGTATCCAATCAAATCCTTTTCTATCCGACGCTCTGGCATAAGATTTAACTCATCTGGCTGATATTTACAGTTGCTTCCATTTAAGTTTTCATCCTTCCGAACTGATGAGGGAAGCTCCAAGTCAAGGTTAATGGCATTTCTTACATCATGCCCTTGATCTTCGGAAATTGCCCTCAAAGAAACTACATAAGAATCATCATACATATTTACCGATGGCTGGTCCAAATCATTGTTTGAGTGTTCATATCCATTTAGAGCAGGTGCAACTGATGAAGAACTTGCATATCCGAACTGATTTTCCTGTCTATGAATCATAAAATCATTGTTTATAGTTCTTCTGTACCTACCTTGTCTGCCACTTACTTCTGCAGATTGAGCATCAACTTGTCCATCCATGAACCTTCCACTATCATTGAACTGATCCATTCGTCTTGATATCAGTGATTCATCCTCTTGAGCTTCTCTTTGGGTTATCCTTTCACTAATTTTTTTAATATCTGACATATTCCTTTCATGATTGTTATCTATATCTCGTCTACCAAAAACTGAAGGATCTTGGCTTGCTATATTTTCTCGCCTTTTCAGTTGACCTCCATTTTCTGCTGCAAACATATCATGATCAGCTTCATCAGCACTTCTCAGTAAGCAATTCTGAAATGCTTGCCAGTGTCCACCATCTGCCACACCAGAAAATGTTCTTTCGTTACCCTTGGATTTTGTTTCATCTCCTTTCATTTTGGTGGATCTTAAATATTTTTTATGCTTCAGATTTGCAGCAGTGGCCAGTAAATCCCCATTTTCTTCATCAGTTTCAGAACCACAAGTAGCATCTGATTCATTCTCAGATGAGTTCCCCCTCTTAGAAGCAATATAATTAATGTTCTTTATAACCACCATGTCTGATTGCTTTCTACCAGATTGACCACCTCGGTTTCTTGGTTCTTGCGATTGTGAAATTTCATTCTCCAATTCTTCATCACTCCGAGATCTGTTTTTAACAGCATCCACATCCCAAGTTTCAGGTACAGTATTGCCATCCATTGAATGCCTTCTCCTTCCCCTTCTTTTACTAGAAGTAAGTCTAGGATCTTCACCAGTTGGATATGGTGACTGGAAGTATGGATTACCTCCTGGATAGTTCTGACAGTATGGGAAACCTTGCATGGGATAGCCTTGAAAGACAGGCATCGTCCCAGGTGGAGAATGCATTCCCCAAGGAAGAAACAGAGGACTTGGAAATTGACCAGGAAAATAGTCTTGGTTTCCTGGGTGTGGTTGATCTATTGTAGCTGTATCACCTGGTTTTCCATTTAAGTTTTTGAAGAAGAAAAGACCAAGCGGAGAATATCAGAATACTGAAAGAGGAATCTAAAGCAAACAAGAGCAAAATAAAATGAAACCATGAGAATTAAGATGGAATGGAACTTTACATTTTTCATTCTATTACAAAATGTATAATGTGTATCCTTGCAATAAGTAGTTAAGTTTTAGGTTAAACTTAACAAAATAATGGCAACAAGGAAATTCTGAAATATGTGATTTTAGACATATTATCTTTTAGAAATTTTAAGGCTTTTACATCCATGTATCCAAACTGTGTAAACATCCTAGCTTTAAAATTTAATCAAGCACCTTTGAAGAATCTACTGTGCAACTACGATCACACAAAGGGCAATGTAAAAGATTCTGTAACATTAATTGTCTCCAAAAAACTATCTAAATGGTCTTCAATCGAACACGATAGGTTTATATGATTTCCACTATAATCTCCAATAACAGATTATAGTAAAAAGGTTTAGTGTTTGCATGATGAACCAGTAACCTATAAGAATGTCAGAATGTATGGTGATATTGATTATAGCTTCCTCCCAATCTTTGGAGACTAATTGATTGGCCCACCAAAATACTTAAATGTAAAAGATTGAAATTCAGCAATTTGAATATGACTTTGAATTAATGGCAACAGATACCCAGTTACCTCTTTTTATACTGTATATTCAAGTCAGCATCAGATTATGTTCAACAAAGTTTATTTCTGTCAGATTCAAGCAAATGTTATGTAACAATGCAGCTGAACATGCTCTTATATACGGAGAAACATAAAAGAGGGTGAGAGACAAGAAAACGCGATAATCTTTCCTGATGGTGATGGAAATAGAATTCAAAGCTTTGTAATAAACCTTAGCAATGCCTATCAAGTAATTCCAAACAGGTGATTATAAAGGTGACCTCTTTCCTAAAAGAAACAGATGGACTAGTCAAAGTATGATAACAAAGGAAAAAGTAGTCTTTTGGACATTGTTCTTAATGCAGACCTGAACTTGGGTCAGCGCAGGCTTTCCTGCTTTTTTCTGAAGAAGCATCCCACTGCTTGTTAGTGGTATTTGAAAGGAAGATGCCTGCTGAATCAGATATATCTGAGCGGCCATGCATTGCTTCAACTGCTTCAATTTCGACCCATTGGCCAGTTTCATGCTTTCTTTTCCATAGTTCCATAAATTTTACACATGCATCCCTGTTTAAAAAAATTATGTAGCAAATAAAGTAGGAATTATATACCATGTAACTCTGCTGCAGCCAAGATGAATTGATGCAAAGAGGATAGCACAAGTCAAAATCAATATGCTGGAAGATGGTGAAAACCAAGAGAGGTAGCTTACATTAAACGTGAAGCTCCAAAGCTTTCAGCAAAAGACATTAAAGGGGCCATGCGATCAATGTCAAAGCCAGCAGCCACAGCACGTGCGAAGGCCATACCTTGCTCTTTCTGAAGCGCAGTTTTCCGTGTCTCCAGAACTTTCATTAGCTGAACTCTGATAATACACAAATCAAATACACTGCTAATGAGACAAATGTTAAGAGTCACCAACATTCAATAGCATTTAGACTATATATATTAATGGATTTTCAGTCAAGTCACTCATTTTTTAATATTAGACGTTTTGTTAATTAACTTGATCAAAATAAATAAATAAAAAGGTGCAATTGTTTTATTCTCTGATTTTATTTTTCAGCCTATTATGTTTGCAACTGTAATACAGCTCAAAAAAAGTTCATTTTTCCATCAGCCAATCAAACAGTGGAAACCATTTCTTGATCTTAAAGGAACCCCCATTTTGTGTGCTACATTCATGGATCTCTAAATGCAGCATGTAAAATTGCATCATGGTTTCAGAATTTTCAAGTAACTACTGAATATTTCAGTTGCAAAATTGAACTTACTTTAACTATATTGTTATTAATATTGCAGTTGCAAAATTGAACTTACTTTCACTATATTGTTATTTTGAGAGACATTTAGACTCCATAATCAAGCAATATTTTATAAGTGCTTTCTCATAAAGTTTTAGTTTGTACTAATTATGTTGCGTACTTTGAATTCTTTTCCTGTGCAGTTGACCCTTTTCTTTCAGGTGGATGAGCTGCAGGCTGCCATTCAGCAAAAACTTCAAATCATAAACTAGCTGAAGAAGTAATTCTGATACAAGGATTATCTAGTTCCACTCACTGTATAAAGGACAATTGCTTTTTCCTCACTAGGATCTGGTATAGGGTAGCTACCTGCCAAAATTCACTCCATATAAAGGAAAATTCATATTAATAACATATCTGCTAGGGAACATGTTTGTGTATGTAATAAAGATCTTTTAGAAACCCATTCCACTCCACAACCATAAAAACCAATAAAAAAAAATAAGAAACAAGAGAATATACTGACACTACATAGAAGAGGTGTCGAAGAGTACAAATGAGAATGGTTTCCAATTTAGGCAAAATATGGGCATGAATGTCTTTTCTAAGACAGTACCTTCTATGCGTTCTAAAGTTTTTGTTTTGCTTTCTTCCACCTGCAAGTGAAAAAAATTCTGAACTTCAAGATCTAAAATGCTGATTATAAGCTGCTAAAACTTGTACTTACTACATTTAACCCAATTTCATTGTGGCTTTGAATTGCAATTGCCTGCTCAATCTGCAATATCTCAGATTCTAACACGTAGACTCTTTCCAATATCTCTGGAGTACTGACAAAGCGAACAAACCTATAACAAAATATAAAATCAGTAACATTTATCTTGTGGATTCTACAGCTGCATAAACTGTGGTTCAGGACTGTTCAAACTCAAGTTTGGATGATCTGAAGATTAGCAAACATGGTAGAATAGGAAACTAAGTCATTCCCATTCCCAAATAGAGAATGCTAAATACTCTTTAAAGCTTCTCTAAGAAGCCAACAGTTAACATTGTTATGTTCATAATATAATGCGAAAGATTTCACTCACTTCTGTGGGTAAGATTTTATTAAAATTTCCAGTGGCTATTAATGAACATTTTCATAGTTTTCTTTGTTCGAAATACCTGTCCAGATTGCTAATCTCTATTACATAGCGGCAATAGTTTAATAAATTAGTAACTTAACCTGAACCTTGTCCATGCAATGCAAACAGTTATGGAAGGCAAACACATATATATGTTCAACCTAACTAGCATACAGGCATAAAAATTAACATATGATAAAAATACAAACCTTTCAACTGTTCCCTTCACAAACCACGACGAGTCATGCCCAGGTGCTGGCTCAAGGACAATTGAGTAACCCCCCTTGGCCATTTGTTCTTGTGCTGTCTTCAAGTGAGCAAGAAATGGATTCACCAAACCAGATGCTATTTTCTCAGTCTTCCCATTTGCAAATATTACCAAATCACACCTACCATCATCAGAAAAAGTTGAAGTTCATCAGTTCATATAGTAGAAACAAATGACCTACAAATGAATTCTCTGTATTGAACCCTCCTCAATACAGTAGTCCAGTTATAAAATAGTGCCACCAATGACAACCAAAGCTGAATCTTCAAACAGTTTAATATCCAACCATTTCTTAGGAATGGAAATAAGAAAAGTCTTCAAAAGCAGGTGGCAAAGTTTCAAATCTAACTATATTCTCAAATGGGTGACAGTGAAAGAATTTGGGACTACCATCACTATTCCAGAATGACTGCACGCCAAAGACAATGAGATGTTATCACTAACAAAATTAAGCCACTCAAGGTACTACTTCGCTGTCGGTCACCCATATCATTCCGACAAATAAGAGGTCCTGACCTTGACGTATCTAGAACATTAGATGTCAATTCCGAGGTTTTTCAGGAATCGGTTCTGAAGTAGTACTGGAGGACGGGTTTGTATCTGAGATAACTCTATCAGGGGAAAATGGTGTATGCCCCAAATTAAAAAGAAAAAGAAAAAGAAAAGAAACATGCATCTGTTCTCAAATTCCCATAAGAAGTATCCATGAAGCACAAATTAAGACCGGTTAAAAGAGAAGCGGAATGCTCATTAACTGCAGGCCATATGAACATTAGGCTAAAACACTTTGGTTATTTTTTCTTGCTAAATAAACCAAATTTAAAAAAACCACCATAACGTTAACACCGTGTCTAAAACTTCCGATAAATAGGCAACTTAATGGAAGACAAAATTACCTAGTCCGGGTTGGAGTGAGTTGAAAAACAGCTGAGTCAAGTTGAGTTGAAGACTTCATCTTTCGCTCAAAAACCCGATCTTTAATCGTCTCCACAACAAAAACAGTAATCACTAAATGACCCTGAAACAAATAAGCGAAAAGATCAACAGAAATGAGCCTCTTGAGGATCAAGTCCTTTGCTCAAATCTATTGTGATTGTCATTTATATGTTTGGTTCCATGTCAAAGAAAGCTAAAAGCGGAGTTGCAGAGACCGAAAAGGCTGAAGCTTTACAGAGAGAAATTGTGGGAGAGAGGGAGAGAGACAGTTGTAAACCAAGTGCAGAGTGATGGAGACCTTTTGTTGGCTACAGAAAAAAGTCTGACGTTAGTGTCGAACTCGAATTATCTTTAGCAGCGGTAAATAAGGCAGCAGAACAAGGGTAGTCCCGGTAATCCATTTACGCTGACCAGACATTGGAAAACGTAAAGAAACGCAAATTGTCACTGAGAGTTGGCGGAGCGGAGATCCTCTGTTCGGAGAATGAAATTACTTATATACTCTCCTGTAAAGTTTCCAACGTTCAATTTGATAGCTCCAACCCAGACCATGCCAACCATCAAAATATGAAATGTTCAAAGTACAAACCTTAAATTAAAAAGTCTAGAAATTAATGCTTAATATTAATAGAACCTGACCTTTCCTAACTGGGACAATAAAATTAAAATGTCATTGAAGTGGCTTAAAACAAGAAAAGCATTAAATTAATATAATTTATTTTAAATTTTATTTAATATGTAATTATCATTGATAATAAAATATAATTATATTTACCTTAACAACTAAATAGATTTTTATGTTTATTTAAAAGAAACACAAAATTAAAAATTAAAAAACAAAAATAAAATCAAACGACTCAAAAATTTCATTGCTTCAATTTAAGAATGACAAGTTAACGTCAGAAGCATAAAAATTTTAAGATAAATTGGAAGAATAAAAAATGTCATTTATTATTATTATTATTATTAAACATCTTTTAACTATTGATTAAATTTCAAGCATCTTTCTTGATGAAAATTTAATGGTAACTTAGGAATAAATGTTTTTGTTGTTCTAATTATCGACCTATATGCAATACATCCAAATTTAGTAGAATGACTACTGTTTCGAGGAAAAATAAGAGAACCTTCCAATTATGTGTGGGAACATAATAAAATCCAATTAAGGAGATTTACCTAGAAGCAGTAAGTGGTGCATTACAATTCCAAATGTGTGCACATTAATGTTATGAATATTATACCTGTATTAATAACAAACTTGGTTTCAGATTGTACTGTACTAGTATTGGTTAATATTAGGTACTATTTTGTGTAATTTTTAAATTTATAAAATAGCCCTAAATTTTTAAAATTGCAAAATAGTCTATCAAAATATTATATTGTATACATCAATTATGTCTCCAAAATCATAATAATAAAATTTGAAATAACAACAATATATTAATTTCTACTAATATTACTTTCCACATATTTAACATATGAATAATAACCATAATTAATATGAAAAAGATCATACAAATATAAAATTAAGGATAATATAAAGTATTTAAAATGTTATAATTAATTTTATCATATAATAAATAATATTATATCAAAACATTAAAAAGAATAATAAATATCCATAACTCTCTACTATTTACAATTCATAACAAGAGTTCGTGCTGAGCAAACAACCAACTAGAAGTGAAACCTGAAAAAAATATTTACAATTATATTTATATTGCATATATAGAATTTAACATACATATCAAATATAAGTAAAATTAAAAGAAGAAGATAAATAAAGACTTAGAACTTTATTCAATTGAATATTCACTCAAATTACATTGATCTTAATTCGCATTTGGTATAAAATCCTCATCATTAAGAGGAACTTCATCATCACTATCATTCAAATTCATTGCTTCAAATAGCATATCAATACTTTCACATCCAAGATTATCTTCCAAATCAATCTCTTCTATAAAACCCAATTCCTTAAAAACCTAATCCGTTAAAAGAACGTTATGGTCAAGGTAAATTGGATATACAGAACTATTTGGTCTATTAAAAGTCCTAATAAAAAATAAAATAAAATAAAATAATTAAAAAATTATATTTAACTTAACAATAATAATAGCATACATTTCCTGAAGCTTTAAGCTCTATCAAACAAAGACCAAGTTATTCAATCTTTTGTGTTTCAATCTATTCTTTTTTTTTTGGAACGGTTGAATTCAAATATACTTAAATTTCTTTCACACTTTGTTACACTCATGCATTGACTCAGAGTTTCAATTGCAAATCTTTGCAATTTTGGAACATCAATCCTAAATTGGTCCCACTAAGTAATTGTAAGTTAATAAAAATAATATTATCAATAAATTAAAATGATGATTAATTTCAAACAAGTAACGAAGGTGAAAAAATATATATACCTGGATTAAGTTTATCTCTTTGGCAAATAACAATAGGCATCACAAAATCACCAGAAGCATCCTTGTAAACCTCCATATGTAAGCTTAAGAGATCTTACATTTCTAACGAGTAATAATTGTTGTAATAGTTAATAGCATTTCCTTATTAAGTTTAACTTTCTTTGCAAAATTTTGTCTAAAATAGATATTAGGATTAAAAAATTCCCTAATTACAAACAACAAAAAGTAAAGTTGTTATTCCCATCATTCATTGATGACTGTAAAATAAGGTGTGTACAAAGAGGACCTATTTTTTAGATTGTCTTTAATTGCTTCCGGCGTCAAAATTAACGTAGCACATCGTAACACTATTCAAAATAAGTAAACCTACAACTATAATAGTATTGAGTCTAGGTCAATCCCATAGAGAATATGTGTAAAGCTTTTGAAATGAAAAGAACAAATATTTAGGTTAGGGGGTTTGGTTAGGGTTAAAATAAAATAAAATGAAACTAAACAAATAAAAACAAATTAAAGAAACCATTAAAAAATGATGAATCATTGGGGACCTGGACATTGGTTCTATCTTAGCCTACACTCAATTAAATATTCTTCATTGAATTGTTATTCTCTTACCCCTCTTAGCAACTATTAATCATAGGTTAACAATAAACTATATTAACTCCGATTTTCCTTAAGTCGTGTTTAATTAAGAGATGTTTATTAGTTAAACTTGGCTACTAAACAACCTAGGATACGATTTCTAGATTTAATTGGACAAATGCATTACGAATTAGAAAAACATATTAATCATGTCAATAACCACACAAACTCGAGTCATTTAATATAGGTCATGCTATCCCTAATGATTCGACACCAATTGGAAATACAACAATTATGGATTGCATCCCTAATGTTCCAAAACCATTAGTTGCTACAAATGAATCTCAACATAATAATTATAGATTATATTAACGATTTTAGCAACATCCAAACGCAAAAATTACGGATTGTGTTCAAGATTCTAATAATGGGTTCATATATAAACAATCTAATAATAACGAGAATAAAGAGCATTCATACATGAAAACCCAAATCTATAAGCATAGATAACATAAGCAATCCCTAAAGAGAGAAAGAATAACAAAAAATGAAAGAAATTGTTAACCGGGTTCTTCGATGACGATATCACCTCTGAATTGGTGTCGAGAAGCTTAGCTCTTGATCTTCTCCATAGGTCTTCAATAGTGTCTAGCCCTCTTCCTCTTTCTTCTCCCAAAGCCCTCGAAAGTTTCCTCTAACCTTTCATATTTGTTTTGACGATAAAACATTGTTTTATATCAAAAAGTAAGGTTTTTAGGTGAGTTGTCATGCTTTTAAGGGCGTGCATATGTTGTTCACGACCGTGAGTGCGAGTCATGGGACTTATGGATGTGAGCCACCTTGCATGGGCATGACATGGGTTGCCATGCCTATGCAACTAGTGTTATGCCCAAGACAAGTGTGTCATGGCCATGACACACCTCTCACGGCCATGACTTATTTGTCATAGCCGTGAGATGTATCTTATGGCCATAACAATAGCACTCTTCATTCCTTTTGGTATTTTCTTGTCTCATTTAGCTCTAATCATTCTCCTTCTTGGTCTATGAAGACAAGTGAGTGTGAATCTCAAGAAGACAACTCAAATATTGTGCTTTCGACTCATTTTAGCTCTTTCGCTTCCAAATTGTACCTAAAGCCAAATATGAACTAAAGTGAATATCTTTAGCATTTTATAGCATTAAGCACTAAGTGCTATGGAATAAATGTATAATCAATTAAGCATACACAAATTTATCCCACACTTAACTTTTGATTTTTATTGGGTAAAACATCAAAATCAAATTCACAAACCCAAAGCATTTACTCATTTCTCATATTTCCCAAGAATATATACTCATAAGCAAAGATAAATATCTTTCAAAAACCATACCATGAACTTAACATTCAATGCTTCTACTCATGATCAATCAACATTCATTACCTTTTGAAATTAAGCAATCTAGAGGTAGACTTGAAAAATGTGTTTATATAAGATAGATTCACGGGTATAATCAAATATCATTCATGATTATAACATTCCATGCATAATCATGAATTAAAGGACTTCTTAGGGGTTGTAATACAGGCAAGGGTTAAGGTGAGGTGTATTTGGATTGTGTAATGTAAAAGCCACCAAAGCTAGTGAAACAAGAAAAACACTCAATTTACCATCAAGTGCAAAAACTAACATTCACTCACAATTGTGTACATCAACTATGATGAATGCAAAAACTATGTTTCTTAACTCAAATTCAAGCCCTCACACCACAAACCACATGAAGCATAATCAACTAAAAGGAATCACTCATACAATTGATGGCAATACATTGAAACTATAAGGAGTGATCCTTTAAAGCCACATCTACCTCATATGCATCATGTTCAAATTACCCATTCAATACAAATTTAGGAGGAAAAACTAACCATAAATAACTTTGCAAAACATTTGCATTTCCTTGATATTTTTATTCAAACATTTCTTTTGTTTTTCTCTTGTTCTTTCTTTCTTTTCTTGAAAGAAGCTACATTAACATGGAAATTTCATTGATAAGATATAAAGTAACGTCCTAATAATTATAACCATCCCACACATATGCACACCCCTACACTTATACTCTTGTACATCCACAATCATTAACAATCAACAAATGCTTCACAGCTTTAAGGCTTGGGTAAGAAATTTGGTTATGTTTAAAGCATGTAATGTGGTTAGTACAAAAAGAAAGGCTAATAAAGCTCAAGGGGGCTTAACAAAGGGAAATTTAACTTTGAGGGTAGGTTATTTGGCTAATGTAGTTTATAAAAAGAAAGAATGACTATATCATTTCCATGTTAATGCATGTGATAATAATGAGGTCTTGAATAGAAAATCAAAGCAAAGTCAGGATATACATGTCATAAAGGTCATATATAAACAAAAGACAATGAGATTGATATGGATGTGTCAGTCTAATAAGGCTCAAATTCTCACTAGTTTTTGTCTACCACTAGGCAAAGCTCTTCTAAAGATAATGCACATTAACCAATCACAAGAGTTAAAGTAGATACTAAAGTTGCCATAGATTTTTCTAGTCAATTCACACTCTAATCATGACTATGTAATCCTAAAAGCAATAGAAAAAGAAAAATATTTCTGTGTTTGTTTGGTTCTCTCTCTCTCTCTTATCAAAAGCTTAAAAACATGTAAAAACAAACATGCATATAAGAAAGAAATGCATAAATGTAAAAAAAAGAAATAAACTTCCCTTAGGTTGCCTTCGAAGAAGCGCTTTTGTTTAGTGTCACTAGCTCGATTCCTTTTTCTCCTCATCATGTGACAAAATTGTGATCTTCAAATGTTACATGCGCTTCTTCCACATGAGGTTATTCCGAATAAGGTCTAGGTTAATGATCATCCACCTCCAATGTCTTCTCTATCTTCAAACTTCCAATCTATATTGAGTCCATGCACTCTAAAAATATCTTGAATGTCTCTTCACCTTTTTCTTCTTCGTTCAATTTCTCTAACCTACTATGTAAAAGTGACGGGTTAGTCTTAAAAATAATTATAGACTCAGTACTCACCTTCAAGCTAAATGATGTATCATTCAGCTCGAGCTCCTTCTCCACTTCTTCTTCTTCATAAGCAATTCCTTGAGTAGGACTCTCAAGATTCTTAAACTCCTCTTCACTCTGTAAGGTCTCTGCACTAACGTCCCTTAGGTACTCCTCAAATTAAGATGGTTGCATTGCTTTATGTTGAGATTTTAGGTGGTTGGGAGCTTCCATCATCCGACGCATCTGGCTTACCAATTTTTGGACTCTAGATCTTGTTTCCTGTTAAAATTGCAAAGTATTAGTAGCTAGAGATCAGACTAAATCTTTGAGGGATGTACCTGAGTTGCAATAAGAAGCTTCTACTCTATTTGGGAATTGCAGTGTGTCCTTCATACTATAATAGAAGTAATTTTGTTCGTTATCTCATCCGTAACTAAAGTTAGTATGATCATTCCAATTTGAGCTATAGGATTGGGAATTAGAGTTGTGGAAAATTTTACTTTTGTCCATGATTTTTTTTCACACAAACATTAAACAAAAGGTGAAAAGATCAAGAAAAAATGTAAAAACTAATTATAAACAAATATATACAAAACGCTAATTAAAATCAAGAAGAAAAACTAAAGCGGCACACTCCCTAAAAACGACATCAAAATTGATGTAGCACATCATAACACTACTCAAAATAACTAGACCTATAACTATAGCAATGGTGAGTCTAGGTCGATCCTACAGAGAGTGTATGCAAAGCATTTGAAATGACAAGAACCGGAGTTTAGGGTATAGGGGCTTTTGGTTTGGGTTTGGGTTAAAATAAAATAAATAAAACTAAACTAACAAAAGCAAATTAAATAAAACATTCAAAAATGATGAAAGTGATGAAATTGTTAGGGACCCAGTCATTAATTTTATCTCAGACTACACTCAATTAAGCATTCTTCATTGAATTGTTGTTCTCTTACCCCTCCTAGCAACTATTAATTATAGGTTAACGATAAACTCTATTAACCCAGTTTTCTCTTAGGTCATGTTTAATTAAGAGACACTCGTTAATTAAACCTAGCTATCGAATAACCTAGGATACGATCTCTAGATTTAATTGGACAACCACATTACGAATTAGGAAAATAGATTAATCAAGGCAACAATCACACAAAATCGAGTCATTTAAATGAGGTTATGCTAACCCTAATGATTTGACACCAATCGAAAACATAACAATTACGAATTACATCCCTAATGATCTAAAACTATTAGTTGCTACAAATGAATCTCAACATAACAATTACGGATTGTATTAAAGATTATAGCAATATCCAAACACAACAATTACGAATTGTGTTCAAGATACTAATAATGGGTTCATACATAAACAATTTAACAATAATGAGAATAAGGATCATTCATACATGAAAACCCAAATCCATAAGCATAGGATAACATAATCAATCCCTAAAGAGATAAAGAATAACAAAAACAATGAAACAAATGCTTAACCGAGTTCGACATCGGTATCACCTCCAAATCGGTATTGGGAAGCCCTCCATCTTCTCTATAGATCTTCGATAGTGTCTAGCCCTCTTCCTGATCCTTCTCCCGAAGCCCCCAAACATTTCCTCCAACCTTTCATATCTATTTTAAAGACAAAACATCATTTTTATACCAAAAAGTAAGGTTTTTAACTAAGTTGTCATGCTTTCAGGGGCGTGCATATGTCATTCATGGCCATGAATATGAGTAATGGGACTCATGGCTATGAGCCACCTTACATGGACATGACATGGGTTGTCATGCCTATGCAATTAGTGTCACACCCATGATAAGTGTGTCACAGGTGTGACGCACCTCTCACAGCCATAACTTATTTGTCATGATTGTGAGATGTATCTTATGGCCATAACAATGTCACTCTTGATTCCTTTTGACATTTTCTTGTCTCTTGTAGCCCCTTCTTATTCCAAAAAGACAAATGAGTGTGAATCTCAAGAACATGACTCAAATGTTATGTTTTTTACTCAATTTAACTCTTTCGCTTTCGAATTGTACCTAAAACCAAATATGAACTAAAATGAATGTCTTAAGCATTTTATAGCATTAAACAGTAAGTGTTATAGAGTAAATGTATAATCAATTAAGCACATATCAGCCATCTCCATGGCATCATAAAAATAACTTATTGTTTCCTTGTCATCATTATCAGCTAGACAAAGTAATCTTACTAAAGGATCATGAACTTGGCATTAGGACCAAAATTCATGATCTTCAAGTATAATTCTAGAAACCTCAACTCCAATATTAGACTTGACATATTATGATACGATTCAATTATCACTTGTAAACATTTGCCTCAACTCCTTCATTAAAACAAAACATTGAAGTGATAAGAAAGCAGTCACAAATCTTGTTATAACAGGTCAACACAAATTCTTACCAGTTGTGAAATATTTACTTATCAAATTTAGGATCAATGCACGATTATAGATGGACTTAGTTACTTTCTTTCCTTTCTATATAGTCTCATCAATGATAGAAAAATATCTAGCATCTCTTATATTTTCAACATTAGATCAATGCAATGTTGAAAAATATAACCTAAGTTTAAGGTAATTAAGTAAATGTAAATCCTTCAAGGTTCAAAAATAATGAAATGTTTTCAAGAAAAATAGGGTAATTGGCTTTCAATGTGGTATAATAAATCAAAAGGTCAAGTCCCAAAAGTGATTACTTATAAGGGATAAAATAGGTTGGATAATAATCAATGAAAGTAAGATAAAACAAATTGTTAAATCTAAATGCCTTTATCATTTTAATTCCTTTAGTTTAAAAATGTGGTCACAATATGAATAATAAAACAAATTCGAGAATCATCCAACTATATATGACAACACTCAATGAAGAATAATAGAGCATGAAATAATGATATATTTACTTTTAGGCTAAAAATTCACAAATAGGTCTCTGTTTGTCAATAATATACAATTTTCTTCAAATTAACTATCTCAATGATTACTAAAATATGTATGATAGAAGAGAGTTTACACTTACTTTTACCCATTTGCATACTAATTTAACTCAACAATTAGTAATAACTTAAAGTGTTTTAAATAAATTTTAACTAAATTAAGATGTTAATTAATAAGAATAAATAATAAAATTATCAAAAGCTTAAGAAATTTGAAAATTTTCTTCTAAATTTTCATTAACTACTCCCCACACTTAAAATTATACATTTTCCACAATGTACATAATAGAAGCATAGAAAACATAATATCAAAGAAAACATAAAACGTGAGAAAGGAATATTTTGATACTTCCTAAATAATAATCTTTTATGAATATTTTGATACTTCCTTAAATAATAATAATTTCAATTTCTAAATTGATGAAGATTCCATCCAATGTTACATACATTCATCCTCCGAAGGAGAAACAAAAGGGATAAAAGACAAAATGAAAATAAAAGAAATAAATAACAATGACATTTTAATAATTATGTTTAGTAGGGTTGGAACCTTGCTAACTATAAAAAATCAAAATAATAAATAAAAGAAAGAAAAATACACAAATAATAAATATGAAAAATAAAAACTAAATAACCCTAATTAAGTATCCTAGACTCCCTCGCTCTTAATTTGTCGATTGGTGAGTCTGGTGTGTTAGTCACTAGAGGATCATCAGGTCATTAAGGATCATGTGGCTATAGAGTCGAAGAAAACATGGCCACTTTATTTGGTGGATGCCATATGAAAAATCCTAAAGTGGCCTGCCACTTGCATCATAACCTCCTCTATCCATCTTTTATAGGCCTTGAGTCTTGACACCTATTCTGTTAGCTCTTACTGGTTCATTCAGATAATGCATTAGACTCCCAAGATTTGCCCATATACTTCTTTAATAGGCCAATCTTCAATTGATCTCAGCTTCTCAATGGTTTCGACGTCCTAGATATCATACTATATTTGACAAATAGTAATCCTCCTGATGCTTTGCTCCTCCTATTTGTATCCATAGTGAGTCCTATCTTGACTATTGCTCTAGTATGTTGGGGCAATCCCCACCTAATCCTATAGTTGCCTGCTCATCTGAATCTTTTACTAGTTAATAGATGCCTCCTATTGGTCTTCACCTCTTAATAATTATGTGCATATTCTTCATAATATCTATGTTGATAGTAATTATGTTACCAAGTAGCCTCGTTAGCGATATGTTGTTGATACACATCATCCACACCTTCTTCTCTTAGCATTCATGCCCGAAATACTGGGCTAAGATGTTTCCCATGTGTAATTGGCATACTCTATGTCATGCTCTATAAATAAAGCACATCCACGTTCTTGACGACTCCAAAGCTACCACTCCACCCACTTAGTGTATGACTATCCCATGAATATAACTGAGCATAGGATGTTGTAGGGTAGATGCTTTGAATTTGCTGGGGTTATAATATGCCTCCATTGCTAATATTGCATTAGAAGTGTTGGGCATCCATCCCATATGGAAAGTTCATGTGGAGATCTATATACACTTGTGTCTCCTTGAAGTCGTCATTGTAGAGACCCATCATCATGGAGAAATCCATATAGCTCATCCTAATCTTATCTCCCAACATCCAAACTTAGATTGTGCTTGGCCAATTCCAATTGTAGTGAACCTTTTTCAAAAAAAGTGCAACACACCTTTAGTGTGAGTTGTCAATATGTAGGCTCCATTATCTTGAAGAATCAAGATCATGCCCCAATGCTAATGAGATCTTGAACCTGTTGGGCCAATCCAACCTACTTTAGCGCCTCCTAATTTATACATCTATTAGTCCTTAACTTCTTATCTTTAAGCCTCTGAAATTGCTCCTCATGGGCTTTTGTATTAAATTGTAGCGTCTCATATGATGTTGGTGGATGTGCAGCTCTCTTATATTGGTTGTGAGTGAGCTCCATTCGGGTCTTTCAAAGACCCTTAACCTCTTTGTCATTTTCTTAGTGCCTCCTTTTCTCTTTGTTGTTGCTTTGCTTTTGTTCTTCTTTTCATTATATGTAATAAAAAATAAAATGTGAGGAAATAACAATTTTCCCACACTTAATTTGTACACGTACTATATTATGTGATTGTAAAGATGTACATAATTAAAAATCAAATTAAAGTAAAAATAATGAAATTTGAAGAGAAGTTAGAGTGTCTTATAATTTTTCCATTTTAATTTTCTAATTAATTTGTTAAAAGGTTAAAGAGAAGTTAGAGTGTCTTATAATCATTTTATTTAACAAAATAATTAGAAAATTTTAAAGAGAAGTTGGAGTGTCTTTTTTAACAAAATAAATAGAAAATTAAAATGGAAAAATTATAAGACACTCTAACTTCTCCTTAACCTTCCCCTCTCTAATGGTTAACATGTGTTATTATTATTATTATTATTATTATTATTATTATTATTATTATTATAAGAAGAAGAGAAGAAGAAGAAGAAGGAGAAAATTAATAATAATAACAATAATAATTGTTGGACCAATGGTGGTTGACAAATTAAATTCCTTTATGTTTTGATAATAATAAAATATATAGAATTAGTTAAGGAATTATTTCAGGTAATTTGGATTCAAATACATCAAGACTACAATAATTCAAGGTGAAATCAATAAGGAAATAATCTTCATCATGTTAGAGACATTAATAACGAAGATTATAGAAGATTTGATTGGATATAACCGTTGAAGCCAACATAAGTCGACTAGTACATCATAAGTCGACTTATATATCAATATCCGAACAACATAAGTCGACTAGTACATCATAAGTCGACTAATATATGAAGATATGTCAGGTTGAGAACAACACAAGTCGACTAATAGACTATAAGTCGACTTATCGAAGGATACAAGTCGACTTACACTGCATAAGTCGACTTATAGAAGAGCGGAGATAAAATTATACAAAAATCGTTGTTACAATTCGACTTACACTCTACGACAAGTCGACTTATGAGTACAACAAACTGATTCTGATGAAGTCAGTTAGTCACAAATGGAAAGGAGGATGTTAAGGAACGGTCATAACAATCATGCAACGGCTAGAATGGCTTCCAACGTTTATTTTCTTCAAGTATAAAGAGTGGATGATTGATAAAGAGTACACAGAAGTTTTGACAAGCAAAAAGACTCTTCTATTGCTCCAAAGTTTGCTCATTATTGCTCTTATCTTGTTACACAATTGTATTGAGCTTTGTTCTTCAATCTTTATCTTATTTCTCTTGCAATTTGAGTGATTAGTGAAAGGTCACTTCTGAGGTAGGATTTGTGCCGCAAACAAATCATTTGTAAAGGTAGCTTGAGCCGGAAATTAAGTGGTATTGTAAGAAGTTCACACTCAACTTAAAAAGTGTATAGTAAAGTGGTTTGCCAAATCCTAAGTGGGAGCTTAGGTAGAGGACGTAGGTCTTAGCACCGAACCTCTATAAAAATAGTGTTTGCTCTTCTTCCCTACTCTTTATATTTAAATTTGATTAAATTATTTTTGTGTGAATTAACTTCTGATTTTATTGTAGAAAATTACAAAAAGCTTTAAAGATCTATTCAACCCCCCTTCTAGATCGTTTACAATTGGTATCAGAGCAGAAGTATCTAGGGATGACACACAACAATCTAGCGGAAGAAGGTAACACCAATAATCGCCCTCCTTTATTTAATGGTACTAACTATTCTTCTTGGAAAAATCCTATAAAGTATCATATTATAAGTGAGGGAGTAGAGTATTGGAAGATCATCATCTTCGGACCACAAGCACCTTTAAAGGACAATGGCAAGGTAAAAACGGAGCTGGAGTATAACGACAATGATTGGAAGCAAGCATACATAAACGCAAAAGCTATGAAACTAATTTATTGTGCTCTCACGGTTGAGGAAAGAAATCGAGTGAACTTATGTACGAGTGCTAAAGAAATGTGGGAAAGACTTCGAATCACTCATGAAGGAACTAACCAAGTTCGAGAGACAAAGATCAACATGCTACTCCATGATTATGAAATGTTTGTCATGAAAGAAGGTGAGTCTATTTCCACTATGCTTGATCGTTTTGTAGAAATCATAAATGGATTAGGAAACCTCAGAAATCATATGACGGATAGCGAAAAGGTGAAAAAGATTCTACGATCACTACAGAAAGAATGGGACTCTCAAGTCACCGCTATTATGGAATCTAAGGATCTCAATCATTTGGAATTCAACGCCTTGGTGGGATCTCTCATCAACTATGAGATCATTCTCAAATCAAGAGGAGGAAGAGGTAAGTTACAAAAGTCAATTGCTTTAAAAGCTAATGCTTCTTCTCTAGATGAAAGTGACGAAGAAATAGATGAAGAAGAAGAAGATGAAGAAATAGCAATGTATGCCAGAAATTTGAGAAAGTTCAAAGGACTACTCAAAAATAGGAGGAAAGAATTACGTGGTGGAAGAAATGAAGAAAGAAAGAAGTACACCATGGAAAGAAGGTCTAAGGGCTTTGAAGAAAAGAAGAGAAAGGAAGTACATCATGCTAGAGAATGCAAAAGCTCATCCTTTACTTCAAATTTTCAGAAAAATGACAAGTATAACAAAGAAAAAAAAGCTAGCCTAGTAGCCACTTGGAGTGATGATGAGGAAGCTTACCAAAACAATGATGAAAACAACTTAGCTCTTATGGCAAGTAGCTCCTTAATAAGTGATGATGAAGATTAGGTAACTTTCATTGACTAAGATCTTAGAGATTCTTTTAGTGCTTTACAAATTGATTTTGAAGAAGCAATTGAAATCAATAAGAGTTTGAGAAAGAAAATAAGAGATCTAGTTACTGAAAATAATGTCTTGCATAAAACTATTGACGATTTAGATTGCACTAAGGTAGATCACTCTACATGTCTTGCTGAAAAAGAAAATCTTATTTGTGAACTTGATAGACTTAGAAAGGAATTTTCCTATATTTCATAGGAATTTTCCTATGATGATGATAAGAAGAAGAAGATAATTAATAATAATAATAATGATGATGACAATGATAATAAAAATATTATTAATATTAATATAAATATTATTATTATTATTATTAATATACTAATATTAATAATATTAATATTACTATTAATGTTAATATTAATAATATTATTAATATTAACATTAATATTAATATTAATATTAATACTATAGTAGTAATAATAATAGTAACAGGAGAATGATTGTCTTTACTTATTCTACGTTTCACGAATAAGTAAAGACATGGAGAGTATCTTTATCTATTCACGAAAGTATAGGAATAATTAAACTTGAAATTAGTTATTATGTATTTTATTTTTAACCAAACAAAAGAATAACTATTCATTAGGAATACATTAGTTTTGTTGTTAAACTACATATCTCTTTTATTGAAATAAATTTCATTATTAAAATTATTACTTGATAATATGGTAGCGTTAGAATATTAACGTAAAATTATTTGTTATAAAATAAAAGGTTAGATTCTTATATAATGATTTTACCATCATACTTGATATTATTTGAGGATTTGACATGAGTTGTTAAGTATTAAAATAGAAGAATAAAATTTTTATCTTTTCGTAAAAAAGAATAAATTGTATGTAAAATTTTGAATTTTATCTAATTTTATAATAATTAAATACACAATCTTTCATTTTTTATTGCAAATTAACTGAGTGTTAATTCTATAATTAATGATATCGGGATAGTATGTCACTCAAATTTGGCTTTTGACAAATGAGCAGTTTGATGTAATAATTATCAATGTATAAAACATTTATAAAACAAGAAAGAAAACTCTATTCTGTCATGTAGTTCTATTCTGTCATGTCCCATGTCTACTACTATCATTTCAGGACATCTAACGCAGATTGCTCCCTACATTTTCCTTAATCTCCTTGCCTATTACATACTCATCATTACCCTTCTAGCTACTGGATCACATGTATTGGCTCTTACATATTACACTCTCGTAAGCTCAGACTTCATTTAGGCAGTAACACTATAAGAAAAGTAGGAATTTGTGACAAAAAATTACTGACATAAAATTTATTTCCGTCGCTAACTTCGACGTAAAAAAATTTGTTTAGCGATGGTTCTAATTTTCGTCACTAAAAATGGAGGGAAACCATCCCGGCAAATTTAGCGACGGATTTTAGGGATTGTAAAAGTTTCCGACAGTAATTACACTGAAATTAGCGACAGAAAACCTACTTCCGTCTCTAAAATCAACATGAAAAAAATTCGTTTAACTACGGTTTTAATTTTTGTTGCTTAAAATGGAGGGAAACATATTAGACTATTTTATGTCCCATGTCACTTATAGTTTGAGTACTATGAAAACGCACCTAAGATAATGGTTATTGGGTATTACAAAATGGATCTCAAATGGGTCAAAGACCCTTTTCTTTTCTCTTCCTCTAGTGAACCATCATGATGGTTGGAACCACATGATGGTTGGTGAACCAACATGATGGTTGGTGATTGAGTATTTAAGTGTTAGAAACACTTATGAATAGATATCTCTATAATTTATGAACCATTGGAGAATCATATTAAGGAAAGGAAGCAGAAACAGGAATAAATCAACATCTTACAAAACATAAGTAATCATGGATACAGGTACGCAAAATAATTGTCGATCCATAATTGATTTACAATTGATATCAGAGCGTGGTATTGTTTGTTGCGTTTCTAGAATGTGATTGTTATGTCATTTTCTGTATTGATTGCTTTCATATGGCTCACATTTATTTTGATTGTTTTGTTCTTTAATTTCTATGCTTTTTTGAAAATGGTTTTCGGTCTTAATGATGGAAATAAAATGAAAAACCAATTAAATGTGTTGAAGAACTGAAATGATAAATGTTTATGTATAGCACCACGGTACTACGTAATGTATTTTCTACTGTGTCTTTTCCGCACTATAATTTTGTATGAATGGTGTGTTAGGGTTCTGTATTTTGCTCAAAGATATGAATATGGAAACTGAAACGAAACCATCGTCTATGCTTGTACTGCCATGTTTCATTTGTGATAAAGTTTCTGTTTCTGTAAAAGATATGTATGGTTCTTGAAACTAGAGATTTCATACTATGATTTTGTTCTGTTTGTATATTCGAAAATGATTTTCGGTTTTAATGGTGGAAAGAAAGGAATCAAACCTCATGAGTTAGAGGGAGAAAATAAATGGGTTTTGTATCATGGATTGACCACCGTTGAAAAATAATGGTGGATAACATTAATGTTTGACTCAAGCCAACAGAGGAGAACCATCCATGCAAGAATGAAATATTAGAATAGTTTAGATGAAGAAAAAAAACATTGAAACAGAAAGGAAAAACTAGTAAGGAAGAAGACGCCTTGTTGGAAAGGGCGCAACATCTGGTGCGTGCACTGCACAAAGACGAATGCACGCGCCAGCCTCAGCCCTCACCCTTCCAGGCGCTGGCTGTGCACGCGCCAGATGGGCTTCCAGGCCCAGAAATGAACTTCTGGACTTATTTTTTGTTGAAGTTTTGGGCCATTAAGGGTTATATTGAGTTTATGAAGATTTATGACCCAATGATAATAGATTATTTAACTCATAATTGATTTATACATAATATAATTTTGAAAATTAGTGCCATATTATATATTTCTTTGGTACTTTAAATATTTTATATTATGTCATAGTTGGAATTAAATTTTTCCTAGCATATGTTGCATATAATACATGACATTATAGAAATTTATAATAGTTTGTTTGTCATCAAAGTGACCAAACTAGTTATATTAACTTTTTCATGTATGATAATTGTCCAATTAAATATTTATTGCATAGAAAGCTTGTTAGTCACCAAAGTGACCTAGCTTGAAAATTTTAATCATTTAATTGTGATTTGTTTCAATTGTTCAATATAATATGATGCTAAATGACATAAAGGTTGATTTGAACAATTGAGATTATTAATTATAACATTAGGAGGTCACCCAAAGGTGGGTCATTGCTTATAATTAATGACATTAAAGGGACTTTATCAACATATTAAGTTAATATAATTGTATATCCAAAGATAACATACATATTGACTGTAATATGCTTGATTGCCCATTATAGTATTATATAAGCATCATACTAGGTTATTTCTATGTATTTAAATTTCACCCAAAGGAGAATTTAAATACATAATTATTGTTTATTAGTTAGTTTGAATCCATTTAGGTTTACTCAAAGCATTAATGTGAACTATATATTATATGTGCAGCATCTACTAGTTTGTTCACCTTAGGCAATAACTTAATTAAGTTCAATGGTTTGAACTATAGGGATTGGTCTGAACAAATCCAGTTCAAACAGGGTGTAATGGATTTGGACTTGGCCATAGTTTTAGACGTAAGGCTTGCAGCTATAACTGAGACTAGTTCTGAAGCTGACAAGTCTTATTATGACGCTTGGGAACGGTCTAACATGCTGAGCTTGAATTTAATGCGAATGACGATCGCTGAAAATGTCAAGCCATCAATGCCTAAAACGGAAAATGCAAAGGAGTCATGTTGAAGCTTAAAGAATACTCCCAATCTAATATAGCTGACAAGTCAATAGTAGGGACTTTAATGAGTGAGCTAACGACCAAGAAATTTGAATGGTCACAGCCTATTCATGATCATATAACTCACATGTCAAACCTAGCTAAAAAGTTGAAATCTATGGGTACGGATGTGAGTGAGTCTTTTATAATACAATTCATAATCAATTCACTTCCTCTAGAGTTTGGCCAGTTCCAAGTGAATTATAACACTATTAAAGAAAAATGGAACATTCAAGAAATTAAGACCATGTTAGTTCAGGAGGAAGGGTGATTGAAGAAAATAAAGGAACACTCTGTTCATCTCACATTTCATCAAGGTGCTAGTAGCAGCAAGAATAAATCACGAAAGAAAGGCAAAGATAAGGACAAAGCTCTCAGCAAAGTTAATGAAGGTCGAATCAAGAAAGATAAGAGGTGTCACTTCTGTAAGAAGCCTGGTCACTTTAAGAAAGAATGTCCTAAAAGAAAGGCTTGATTCAAAAAGAAAGATACATATTATGTCTCAGTGTGTTTTGAATCAAATTTTATTGATGTGCCTAAAAATACTTGGTGGTTAGATTTTGGTGCAACTACTCATGTGTTACATGTTAAACAGACATTCCTTACAATCCAAACCATAAACGGAACTGAAAAGTTCTTATATATGGGGAACAGAATGAAGGCACAAATAGAGGGCATTGGGACATACAGATTGATCTTGGACACTGGGTGTTACCTAGATCTAAAAAAGTGTCTTTGTGTTCCTGAATGTGCTAGAAATTTAGTTTCTGTTGCAAAATTGGATGATGTAGGATTTCAATTTAAGATTGGAAACAATGTTTTTTCATTGTATAAATATAAGTACTATTATGATTCTGGTACATTAATTGATTGTTTATATCGTTTCAATCTTGATGTTGATTTTGTTGAATCTCTATTTCATGTTGACCATATTATAGGAAATAAACGTAGTGTACATAATGAATGTTCTGCTTTTTTGTGGCATAAAAGATTAGGTCATATATCCAAAGAAAGGGTACAGATGTTAGTGAAAAATAAAATCTTACCTCCATTGGATTTTGTTGACTGGGATATATGTGTGGATTGCATTAAAGGCAAGAAAACCAAACATATATCAAAGCATCTAGCCACAAGAAGTAACACATTACTTGAATTAATACACACTGGCATCTGTGGTCCTTTCGACGTTCCTTCTTGGGGCTACGAAAAATATTTCATTACCTTTATTGATGACTTTTCACGATATGGATATATTTATCTGTTACATGAGAAGTCTCAGTCTATGAACATCCTAGAGGTGTTCATTAATGAGATAGAAAGGCAGTTAGATAGAAAAGTAAAAATAGTGAGGTCTGATAGAGGTGGTGAATATTACGAAAATTTTGATGAAAGTGGACAATGTCTAAGTCTATTTGCAAAGTTTCTTGCTAGTCGAGGCATATGTGCACAACATACAATGCCTGGTACACCACAATAAAATGGTGTAGCTGAAAGGCGGAATCGTACTCTTATAGAAATGGTTAGAAGCATGATAAGTAATAGTACTATACCTTTATCATTATGGATGCATGCATTAAAGACCGATGCGTATCTGCTAAATAGGATTCCTAGTAAGGCAGTTCCTAAGACACCTTATGAACTGTGGACAGGAAGGAAACCTAGTTTACGACACCTTCATGTTTGGGGTTATCTAGCAGAAGTAAGACTGTATAATCCACATGAAAAGAAACTTGATGCGAGAACCGTTAGTGGTTATTTCAACGGCTATCATGAAAATTCAAAAGGGTATAGATTTTATTATCCTAATCATAGTACGAGAATAGTTGAGTCTGGTAATGCTAGGTTCATTGAGAATGGTCAAATCAGTGGGAATAGAGAACCACGAAAGGTGGATATTCACGAGAATCGAGTAGAAACTACTCAAAGTCGAGCAGAATCTACTACATCAGACGTGATTCCACCGGTTGGTATTCCTCTTGTTGCATCACGGATACGCAACATACCGAAACAACAAATTAACGTTCCAATTTCACAAATTGAACATATTAATGACGAACCAACTAATAATGATCAAGTTACAAATGATCAAGTAATGTCACAAGACGTAGCATTACGAAGGTCTGTAAGGCAAAGAAGACCAGCTATCTCAAGTGACTACGAAATTTACTCACTTGAACATGAATGCGACTTGAGCATTGATAAAGATCCAGGCTCGTTCAAGCAAGCCATGGATTGTAACAATTTTGAAAGATGGTTTAATGATATGAAAGAAGAGTTGAAATCAATGGATGACAACAATGTCTGGGAATTAACTAAGTTGTCGGAAGGTGCAAAGCAAGTGTGTTGGACCCCGAATTTTTCTAGGAATTTTTGAATTATAAAGTGGCATTAAATAAGGAAACTTATGGTGACTTTTTGTGTGCAAAGAGAAAGAAGAGTCAAGAATATGAATTGTTATATGAGATTATGATAGGTTATTAATGATTATGATTAATTATTGTCTAAAGTGTGGTTTTGAGTTTAAATGAAATTGATAGTGAATACATAGTTGGAAGTTAAAAATCAAGAAATAAAGAGAAAAGTGTGAGAATATGAAGAATTGAGAAGGTTTGGCTTTTTGGAGTAGAGAGTTGACTTTTTGATTTAAGCAGAATTTGAGAAAATGATCTTCATGAAACTTGTAGTTTCTGTTGAGAGCTTTCTGTCGCCACAAAGTTTGATATTTTTCGATATCGGGAGTGAAAGTTATGATCAGTTAAAGTTAAGTATTAATTTGCTTTGTTTTGTGAAAATGTCCATAAGTGTACATTCAGGTGTAATGTGATTTGAGGCAAATTATGTATCGATGTAATCTGAATTGAGTTAAGTGATCTATATGAAAGTCATATAAGATTTTCCTAGCTTTTCAATGATGTATAATATGTTATTTCTGGTTGTGGAATTTGGAAGATATGAAATTTGGAAGTTTGGATGTTGTTTTAGGATGATAAATTCTGACAGAAATTTTGACTGAAAATTGACCTAGCTAGAGGTTGAATTTTGTCTTTAAGTGCTTCATGAAAGTTGAAGATTTTGATTTGATCTTTAGTTTGATATAAAATATGACATGTTTGGACCTAGGAGTTGAAAGATGGAAATTTTGGAAGTTATGTGATTGTTTAGGAAGATATTCATATAGACAGAAAGTTTGATTGGTTTGTGATCCCGTTTTAGATGGAATTGATTTGTGAGTTCTTCATGGAAGTTGTAGAGTTTCCTTTGAGCTTTATTTTGATACCAAATTTGTCAAATTTGGAGTTCAGGATCCAGAGTTATGAATTTTGAAAATGTCGGTTATTTGTATGCCATTTTGACTCCTTCTGTTTTTGTTATTTCGTTCCCAATCCGACCCCTTTTTCGATTTTTTGCTTATAATTTCTCCGTCTGACATCCGATTGATTTAGTTTTTGAAGCGTTAGATTCCTAAGACAATTACCTACATCATGATGGGAAATTATGATTGTTCTGAGATTAAATTGAAAGAGATTGTTTTAATCAAAGTGAGTTAGATATTTTCTGAGCATGGTTCAGTATTTTGACGATATCTTGAGCTGTAGAGATCTAATTAAGTTGATTCCTATTTCTAAATAAATTCGAGACATGGGACTACAAGTTATATGAAGGACTCAAATTTCAATTCAGTCCCTAAGATTTTCAATTTCTGAATTGAAGTATTAAAGTTATAAGAATATATAAGGGCAAATTGGGCATGACACTTAAGTCTAAGAGTTATAAGGCTTATATTGGAGGGCAAAATGGACATTGTCCACTCATTAAGAGTATGAATTAGAAGAAGGAAATGAGGAATGAGAAGAAAAAGAAGAGAGGAAGCTGTGGAAGAAGAAGAGAAGAGGAGAAGGTTAGGGTTTGAAGATCTTTGAAGAATTTGAAGCCAAATCAAGTAAGTATAAGTATCTTTCCTCTTGATTAGATGAATGAAACATGTTTTGATGTTAGTTAAGAGAGGATTAAGTGTTATAAGTTGTCGGATGAGTTAAAGCATATGTTTGGTTTTTAGGGTTAATGAATTATGTTGTTTGTGGATGATTTTTGTATTGAGATGAGTTTAGAAATGAAGTAGGAATGATGATTTAGGGTTAAAATGAGTTATTTGTGGAAGATGGAATGTTTAAATATGAAAAAAGTAGAAAATGAGTGTTCGGAGGATTTATGGTCTCACACGTCGCGGTGCACGCAGGTCTCGCACGTCGTGGCTCGCACAGGCGCCCACGTCACGGCATGTGCGGGCGCCCACGTCGCGGCGTGCGCGGGTGCCTTCGCCGCGGTGAGCTCCTTTTTGCCGCGGCGAGAGGTCTTTTTCCTGTACATACATGTTTTGAAATTTTAGCCATAACTTTTGATGCAGATATCCAAATGAGGTGATTTTTAATTCGTTGTGAACTAGAGTTAAAGGCTTATAAGTTTTATAAAGAAAGGAAGTTTTTAATCAATTTTTAAAGATCTCAAATTTTGGTCAGAAGTTGAGTAAAGATTATTGTTTCAGCATAAGAATAGTCCCAACATTTTTGGAGTATAACTGTCAGATTTCTGAACCAAATTGAATGATTTTAGAGTCATTAGAAACTTAAGACAATGGGGAAACTTTTTATAGAAGAGAATATTATCAGATTTTGTCATTTACTTGATCAGAGTGATCATGAAAAATTGACCCGAATGTTTGGACTTTTGGAAGAGTTTGAGTTTTTAGAATTTATGGGTCCTCAAATTTGTATTCTTATTGAATGGGATTTTGCATTTGATAAAGGAAATCAAGGAAGGCAAGGAGATCAAGAGGAGAGGCATCTTTTAAGCATGTATCTAAGCAAGGAATTCAGGTGGGTACCATGTTTATACTTTGAATTATAAGCTAATAATAAGTTTTCAAAAAATCAAGAAGAGAAATGATTTGCAAATTCATTGTTTACGTTTTCGAAAAATCAAGAAGGAGATAAATATTTTTCATTTTCATTGTTAATGATTCGATAAATTGCTGCAATTGCAAAATGCATTGTTTTTGCATAATTTGAGAAATGTCTATAATTGATGATTTCATTGTTTTTGAATGAATGTAAAATTGCCATGTGAATTTGGATGAAGAATGTGCAATGTGAATGGAAATATGTTTGAATTATGATACATGTATAAAAATTAAGTTTTCGAAATATGCCTTTGGGAAGTCCGATTTTCAAGTGTGAATTGTCTGTTATGTGGATTTGGTTAGGTCCCATAAGAGGGTCAAGTGCACTTGTCTAGGTTTCGCTCGCCTGCCCGCTAGTGACATTGGAGCTCCGTTAAGGACTCCCATAAGTTCACGGCTACATCGGACCTCTATGCGAGAAGGTGTAGTATGTTCTGTTCACGACTGCATAGGACCGCTATGCGGGAATGTGCAGTACGTTCTGTTTCTAAATCGACCCAAATCATTTTGATGTGTTTATGTGTTTCTGTTTTGTTTCTAAGTGTGATTGCATACATGTTTTAAGAAATGTTCATAAATTATTCGATAAATTGAGAAAATTTTTAGAAATAAGTATTTGATGAATTTCATCTGTGAAAATTTTATAAAATGGCAACAGTTTTACAAAGATGATTTTTGCTTATTTTTTGATTTATAAACATGTTATCCACGAGCTGTAAAGCTCACCCCCTTTCATCCCCATCTCTAGATACCAAGCAGGAGATCGGATGAAAGCGAGGTGAGACCTCTGTTCATGTGTATATATGTTGTAGGGTTAAGTTCTACATTTATAAGAATAAGATTTTAGACGTTTGTGAAGGATTTTTGGAATTTGTTTATTCTTGTGTATTTCAGATTTTGAGATTAATGTTGTATCGTGGCTTGAAAATGTCACTTTTGTTAGGTGATGCATTTCTTTTGAAGTATGAAATTGAATTATGGATTTGTATATAGAATAGAAAAGTGAATTATAGTTTGTGTAATGATTATGATTGATTGCGTTTGGATTCCTAACAGGAGGTCCGGTGATGTTGATTGAGTTGGGAATATTGAAGTGCTTATTTGTGTATGATTTGTAGGTATATTGATATGTGTGTATAAGGTGCCTTATAGCCAAAGGAAATATAAGATTTTGTTTACATTGATTGTTATGATTCGCATTTGAAGGATAGAATAATTTGAGGTGATGGAATCGGTGAATTTCAAATTGAAAAGGTGTATTGCTTTGAATAAAGATGAATGATTTGAAAAAGAAAAAGAAAAAAAATTATACCGAATTGAATAGATTGTCTTATTGGTTTCCAACGCGATGTTTTCCAAAGGATTTGTTTTCGGATGTCGGAGTTAAGGTTTTGTCCTTTAGCGATATGTTTGCTTTGATTCCGAGCCAATTCGTTTCGCTTCCGATTTCTTTCGCTTTCGTCAAGTATAAGTTTGCTCACATTTTATACATGTGTTCGATTATGATTCCGAGGTTGGATTCCAGAAACGCGATCCAACATTTGTGGTTGATTGATCCGTTTTGTTTCTTTATTTTTGAAATTTTGTAAATCCGAGCCTCTCGATTTTTCTACGGCTCATTAATAATTCGATTCGTTTTTCGATCTGTGTTTCTGTTTGTTCCGGTTGGGGTCCGGTTCCCAGATCGGGTCCCAACAAAGTGGGTTGTAAATGGGTCTTTAAGACCAAACTTGACTCACAAGGCAACATTGAAAGGTATAAAGCCAGACTTATTGCCAAAGGTTACACTCAAAAGGATGGTATTGACTATAAAGAGACCTTCTCTTTAGTTTCAAAGAAGGACTCTTTAAGAATTGTTGTGACACTGGTGGCTCATTATGATTTAGAGCTTCACCAAATGGATGTAAATACCGCCTTTCTTAATGGTGACTTAGAAGAAGAAGTTTATATGGATCAACCGGAAGGTTTCGTGACCACAGGAAAGGAACAATTATTGTGTAAATTAAAGAAGTCAATATATGGACTGAAACAAGCTTCCCGACAATGGTATCTTAAGTTTAATAATATCATTACGTCTTATGGTTTTGTAGAAAAAACCGTTGATCGTTGTATCTATATGAAGGTTAGTGGGAGCAAGTTTATTATATTAGTCCTATATGTTGACGATATCCTTCTTACTGCAAATAATGTTGTTTTGTTATATGATGTAAAGAATTTTCTTTCTAACAATTTTGAAATGAAAGATATGGGTGAGGCATCCTATGTGATAGGAATAGAAATATTCCGGGATAGATCACAAGGATTGTTAGGATTGTCTCAGAAAGGATATATCGAGAAAGTATTAGAAAGATTTCAAATAGAAAAATGCTCCGCAGGGATAGTTCCAATTTAGAAAGGGGACAAATTTAATTTAATGCAATGTCCACGAAACGATTTGGAACGTAAGGACATGGAGTCCATTCCTTATGCGTCAGTAGTTGGGAGCTTAATGTATGCTCAAATATGCACTAGGCCAGATATCAGTTTTGCTGTTGGAATGTTATGACCATATCAAAGTAATCTTGGCTTGGATCACTGGAAAACTGCAAAGAAAGTCCTTAGATACTTACAATGCACCAAGGACTATATGCTTACATATAGAAAATCAACTCATCTTGAAGTGATAGGTTACTCGGATTCAGACTATGCCGGTTATATAGACTCACAAAAATCTACATTCGGCTACATGTTCCTATTAGCTGGAGAAGCAGTTTCATGGAAAAGTGAAAAGCAGTCCGTCATTGCTACTTCCACTATGGAGGCTGAATTTGTGACGTGCTTTGAGGCCACAGTTCATGGATTGTGGATGTGGAACTTTATCTTAGGTCTTGGTCTTGTCGACAGTATTGCCAGACCGTTAAGAATTTATTGTGATAATTCCGCAGCCGTATTCTTCTCTAAGAATGAAAAATATTCCAAGGGTGTGAAACACATGGATTTAAAGTATTTGTCTGTGAAAGAAGAAGTGCAAAAACATAAAGTGTCAATTGAGCATATTGGAATCAATCTCATGATAGCGGATCCGTTAACGAAAGGCTTACCACCCAAAACATTTATTGGTCATATTGAACGTATAGGCCTTATAGATAAGTCCTTGTTAGTATATTATTTAGACATGTATATATACATATCAGTGTCTTGCTCGAATTGTTATGACACTTGTTGAATTCAATTACAGTCTTATATTTTTGCTCACTTATTGGTTATCCACATTATGTTGTATACAATAATTATTATTTGTGAGATAATAATTACCGAATTACCCACTTAAAGTTTGTTGAGTTGAATTGATTCTGTGATACATGGAAGGAATCAGGTTATATAACCTGTGACCGTCATGATCCCATCAGCTTAATTCAATTAAGGATGACTTGATTGATTTATGTATTATGTGCACTTAAAGTTGTTGGATCACCAAGTCGTAACATGGGTCAAGTGGGAGAATGTTAGACTATTTTATGTCCCATGTTACTTATAGTTTGAGTACCATGAAAACACACCCAAGATAATGGTTATTGGGTATTACAGAATGGATCTTAAATGGGTCAAAGACCCTTTCCTTTTCTCTTCCTCTAGTGAACCATCATGATGGTTGGTGAACCAACATGATGGTTGGTGATTGAGTATTTAAGTGTTAGAAACACTTATGAATAGATATCTCAATAATTTCTGAACCATTGGAGAATCACATTAAGGAAAGGAAGCAGAAACAGGAATAAATCATCATCTTACAAAACATAAGTAATCATGGATACAGGTACGCAAAATAATTGTCGATCTATAATTGATTTACAAAACTGTCTTGGTAAAATTAGCGACGGACTTTAGGGATGGTAAAAGTTTTTGTCAGTAAATAAAGCGGGAATTAAAGGCGGTATAATAAAATTTTAAATTTTTTATAGAAATTAGCGACGGATAGTAAACGTTTCCGTCAGTACATAAAGCGGGAATTAAAGGCGGTATAATAAAATTTAAAATCTTTGACGAAAATTAGCGATGAAAAATTTCGTCGGTAAATCATGTTTAAAACACCCGACCACCCATTCTGTTAGAAAGCCTAACTCACCCCCAAAAGCTATCTCAAGAGGAGGAGGTTTGCACACTATTATAAATTGTTAAATATTTTTATACTTGTTCGATGTGAGATTCCTGACACACCCCTCTTAGTCTAGAGCAGGACTGGACATCTGATGGACATATTAGGCAAAGGGTCATAATCGGGTACCGCCTCAAACCATCGAGACAAACTAACTCTGAAACCATGTTAGAAGTCCCTAACTTACCCCCAAAAGCTAGCTCTAACCAATGGTTCCCTTCAAATACCGTAAAACACGATGAGCAGCAGCCAAGTGAATAGAAGTAGGACAATCATCTTTTTTGTTTCTTCTTCAATGCTCTTCGGCCTTCTTCCTCCTCTAGTGACTTTCTCTCCCGTGTGGTGAGTTTCTCTAGAACTAAAGTTTGTTTCTTTCTTGCTTTTTTTTTTGCTCCAGTTTCTTTATTACTCTTTCTTGGTGGGTTTTTGATTGTCATATATATTATTGATTTATGTGTTGAATTCTTTTTGTTGTTGAAGAAGAAACGAGGATTGTTGAAGAAAGCCCATAAGGTCCAGTAAATGGAAGCTTTCTGAATACTCTACTAAATCCTGGTTAGTTCACGTCTTCAATCTTTCTTTCAACTCGCCTCATCTCTGTGTTAGTAATTTATAGGCATTTCTTGGATCTGAAATTTTGCTTCTTGTATATTTCTTGTAAGTCTATTAAGGCTATAGAAGATTTGTTTTGAGGGAAGTGTATAATCGTTAGGTACTTTCTGTTTGGTGGCTTTAGTTTCAATTGCGTTTTAGGGGAATCCGAGTTATAGAAGCGTTAAGCAAACAATGAACATAATAGAGGAGGCTGCGGTCTCTTGTAAAGGCTTCGAGAGAGAGATGTTATTGAAAAGATGGTTGATTGTGCTCAAAGAGATTGAGAAACTTATGGTTAGTTCTACTGAAGATAAAAGAAAGAGTCTTGAAGAACACTTCGTCAATGATGATGGGGATTTTTTTAAAAAAAATTTAATTTCATTTACCGATGGAATTTTATTTTTCGTCAATAAAATGATCGATATTTACCGACAGAATCCGTTGGTAAATTTACTAATGGGATATTTAGATCCGTCGATAAATTTACTTACAGCCGTTTTAACGATGTCGTGGGCCGTTGGTAATTTCTGTCGCTATTTTATATTATCGACGGAATGCAAACGTTTTCCGTCGGTAATTTTCATCCCTAATCGCCCTATTTTTTGTAATGAACTGATTCACTTATTAGATTCCATCTTTTCCTCCATGACTACTGGTTCAGCTATAACTACTCCTGGGCGCTTGAAGTTTCGAACTTAAACTTGCTGTCTATGGCTTGCCTTCCACGAGGCTTCATGTTTATGCTGTCATGCTATTTTCCTTGCAAGTTTTCCTTTTTGCTCCATGCGTGTCACCTATTGTACAAAAAAAAAAGAAGTCTTTTCGCTTGATTTCCTTTGTGTTGATCCTTCTTATATAGACTGCACCTGCAAGTACTCTTTGTGCTGTTGTTGGGTTTGTTGGTGCTTGTTAGCATCGAGTGTCCTTATTGGCTTATAAGAATTCAGGAAGATAAGTTTGATATCAATGGTCATTTTGGGATGAGGCTAAACTTTGTTTTCTTTTGGTTAATCTTTTTTATTTTTTGGCAATTAACGACAAAAAAATTAACGGTAGATTAATTTTATGATAAATTGAAAGTTTGTAAAACTAATTATCAAATTAATATAAAGACTGAGATTTTAAATATAATTTGCCATAAAAATATATCATACAAGAATGAGTTAAATATACATATAGCCCTTGTAACTCATTGAAAGACAACACCTCCTCTATCACAGTTCAAATCTTGATAAAGACCAAATTTCCTATTAGCAATAACAAGTTAAATATTTTAAACTTAATATTAATGGACCACTATATGTAACACAAACGTAATTACCCAGAAAGGAATAAACTTAGATGATGCCAAGTAAACTAAAAAAAATGAATAGCATATACTTGGTCAAATTCTTTGTAACAGTCAAATGATGTAATTTAATAAGGAAATTTACCTGCACTATTTGAGCTATAATCATGCTTATCCATAAACTAGTGATTGATTTAAGGAAGGTCATTCTATCCCTTCTTTAGGAACTGCATTTAAAGGCTTTGTCTCTCCAACCTTGCCATATTAGAGACTTGCAACTCGTGGACATTCTTCATCTTTATTAGTAGAAAGACTAAGAAAGGCTTGTAGCTAGACCTAAAGTTTTCACTTGCATTCACCAGATTTAATGCAGAGAAATTGAGGAAGGAATAGATTCTCCAATATATAGAAGTAAGCTATGGGGACGTTCCTATTAAATGAGATGAAGAAGCAGGCACGCTCTTTCCTGCAAGACAAGTACAGAACTGCCAGGCTAGCCTTGACTGACGTTACGCGGGCAGAAATGTAAGGAATCATTTTGAAGTACGCCAATGTTGAACCATTCGTGTTCATCGAGATCTATTATTAATACAAGTTGCCGAATTTAATACTACCTTTTATATATATTGGTACATGAAACGGTGTACGCTTAACTTCTCCTTTTTAAAGCTTCAGCGAGATCTGATTATCCAATATATTGTTGATGAAGTTTGATGTATCTTGATAAACGCTTTAATTTAATTATTCATAAAAAGGTTGGCTGAGGAAGCAACAAATAATGATCCATGGGGCCCTGATGCTAAAACAATGACCATGATAGCCGAGGCATCCTTCGAAGTAGAGGACTACTGGAGAGTTGTTGATGTTCTTCACAAGAGGTGAAAAGAGACACGTGATGCGTAGAAAACTTTATATGTACTACATTGATCATACGCAAACCTAACATATCCTACGTACAAAGTTCAGGTTTGAAAATGTTGATTGGAAGCAATGGAGGCAATCTTACAAGTCGCTGATACTCCTCGAATTCTTGCTAACACATGGACCTGAAGACTTTGCCGAAGAATTTCAATGCGATAGTGATATCATTGAAGAACTGGGGAGCTTTAAGTACGTAGATGAAAAAGGGTAATTCCCGATTACCGTTTTTATACTTTGATTTGATTTATGCGCAAGCTGGTCTGATTGCCAATTGTAATTTCAGTTTCAATTGGGGTGCCAACATGCAAAAGAGATCAGACAACATACTTGTACTCTTAGAAGGAGGTGAAGCTCTTAGAACTGCACGTCTGAAAGCTCTAAAAATTACAAAAGAAATCCATGGTTTTGGAAATTCTGTCTTGGGATCACCTTCCTCGTCATCATTCAGATCATTCTCCTCATCCGAAGAGACCGGTGAGTTAAACACACCCGAACAACTATCCCTTACAAGAGAGGGTCACCTTGAAGAGCATGGCAACAATTCACCAAGGCTAACAAACAAGACTCATCAAACTTCACTCACAAGTAACACAAAATTAGAAGAATCACACTTATGGAGTCAAGGTCCCAAAATCCAAGAAGCTGGTTCTTTGTTGCAAAATGGAGAAGAAAAGGAGAAAGAGGATGGTTTCGTTGCTGGAATTTGCTCAAAGCTTTCTGGTAACACTCCTACAAAGAAATGCTATGGCGAAAATGTGGGTTTTAGAGGTTTTTCTAATGTTGGAAAGTTAATAAAGAAAAAGTACGACCGCCAGTTTTCTATGGGGTACTGATGGAACAGTGTCGTGCATGGAAACATATACATATTTATATATATATTAATTAAAGAGTAAATTAATCTGCAACACATTCTCTCTTGCGAAAATTATGAAATTGACAATGGCTATTGTAAAGACTTGAACACAACACACATATATATATATCTCTGGGAATTATTATTACTATACAAGATTGGACACTGCGACTAATTGGTCATCATTTCTTTTTTTTTTTATTCAAATATTATCCGAGGGATATACAGATACTTTTTCTACCCATGAAAGTTGATTAATTACTTTCATATACTATATTTTTCTTATTGAAATTCACTTTTCTATGTTCTTCAAAACTACAATACACATGAATGATTAATTGGTCTCGTTTCGTTGGGATATAAGCCCACCTTGGCCTCCCCTCTTACCCACTCCAAAGACACTTGCATTAATCCAAAAAACACAAAAAGGTAAATAAAATGTCGTTTTATTATTGGTCAAAGGAGGTTGAGAACAAACATGGACGTACACCAGACTGCATCGAAATCAGTAATCTCTTGTAGTGCATTGAAACAAAATCTTTGGCTAATCCATGAAAATAATAAATAATAATTTATTAGAATATGTACTACATTCATATAATGTAGTCTGATCTTGTTACAGATTAAAGAAGTTTTGTAATAGATTCATTTATTGCCTAAATTTGAAAGACTTTTGTCTTAGTAGAAAATTTTCATTCTCAAAACAATTTATTTATAATACAAATATCATAGGTAAGGATAAATTTTTAGTTTCATCTGTTTCACAATCAATTTTTAAAACAAAAAATAACTATTTTTCTCTTTTTTGTAGTCATTTTTTTGGTTATTTATTTTATCTTTCCTTTTCCTTTTTCCTTTATTTTGGATTTCTCTCTTTTTTCCTTCATTTTTTAATTATGCTCTATTGTTGGACCAAATTCAGACATCTCATCCTTTTCCATTGACCTTCAATAGCCACCCTCTTCCTGCCTCTGTAACCCAGTAGTTTGCCCCTAACTCATATGCCTATTTGTGATTTCTATCGAGTTTAGTCTTCCTATTTGTAATCTAGAAACCTACTTGCAAAACCCCTATTTGGAATGATAAGTTCGACTGCTTTGACTTTTTAAGTTTGGGGTGTGAGGCAAAATAGGGTTTATGGTGAATTTGTTGTTGCTCTCTTGAAGGGGCCTTAGTGAAATTGCAGTTCTCATTACAAGGATTGAAACAATGCTTGGTGATACCATTATTGCTGCACATCTTAATGACCAACATTACAATCATAAGCATGGATAATTTGTGTTTCAGCCGTTAATGGGAGAAAAGTTCCAATAATTTGTGACTCTATAGTTGTTTAGCCTAGTTACAAGATTGGTGTTGTCAAGGTACCTGTGAGGAACTTACACACTAAAGATGTATCTCTTACGCCTCCTTTTTTATGAGAATGTTTGGTAATCACGGTTTTGTTTTGTGTTTTACAAATTACTTCAGCTCATAGCCAAATGGTTTTGAGGTTAAGAAATGACACAATATAAGGCTCCAATATATACCCTAAAAGTATTATAGCATATCTTGGGTATATTAAGAAGTAAACATAACGAATTAAGTGCATCTAAGTGTAGTAAGAGATATAATGATATTTAATGTAAAAGACATTGGTAAATGAGTAATTTGTTCATTTCGACATAGACACACATACTTAGACGTGAAATATGGATGAGATGAAATTAATTGATGCGATTATATGTCAATGTGGGAATTAAAGAAATAAGAAGGACCAATGTTGTTCTTGAATTTTTTTAGAAGAGAAGATTGTATAAAGAGACTAATACGAATTTCATCACTCTAATTACTAATGGTTGAGAACAAAAACATTTCAGGAATTATAGACCAATTGCCTATTTCAACACCATTTTAAAAAGTATATTAAAAAATCTTAGCAAATAGGCTCAAAGAAGTCTTGATTAATCATGTTAACAGTATACTTTGGCTTTCGTATCTGGTAAAGAGGTGGGAGAAAATATTCTGCTAATGTAAGAATCTATAAAGGGATATTCTAGCAGTAAGGGTGGTAAGAATTATATCTTCAAAGTGTATTTAAAGAAGACATATGACAATGTAGATTGGACATTCCTTTGTAACATTACACAAACTTTATATTTCCCATAATGTTTCATAGAGTATATGAAAATGTGTTCAACTAATCTTACAATAAACATACTTATTAATGGAGAACCCACAAGGACATTCAACAGCTCCAAAGGCATTAGACAAGAAGATCTAATCTCACCACATATTTTTGTTCTTATCATGAAAGTTTTTAATGGACTATTGAAGATAACTATTGAGGGAACTAAGTACTTTAAGTTTCACTTTAAGTTTAGAAAAATGGGCATCACTAACCTTATCTTTGTCGGTGATCTAATAATCTTAGCGAGCTAACATAATTTCAATAATAGCTATGATAGAGGTCATTAAGATGTTCACCAGGTTGTTTGATTTGCAAGTACATATTGACAAGTGTTCTTTCTACATTTTAAGAATGCCTTTGATAAGGAGCATATGGTGAGGCATTACTAGATTTCAAGGATTGCATTTACCTTTCACTTACCTTGGAATCCTTATTATTGCCATAGATTAAATTATAGAAGCTTCAAACCTTTGGCGGACAAAACACAAGAAAAATCTTTAGATGGAGTGTGAAAACACTATCGCTAGCTGGTAGATCTCAGTTAATCACAACTATTTTTGAACTCAATCAATATACATTAGGCTAAACATCCAACTATTCCTAAAGTTGTGAAAAAGTCAATTGATAAAATGCTCAAAAGATTCCTATAGTTTGGATCCAATAATGGTGAATGTAGAACTGCTATCAAATGGCCTGAGCTGTGGAATCTAAGAAGGTATGGAGGATTGATCATAATTCGCTTAAAGCTATTTAATACATGCATACTTATCAAGAGATTATGAAGGTTACTTAATGGTCAAAAATCTCTACGGTGCAAATGGGTACATTAACCCTGTGTTTGGTTTCTGTCCCCGTTAGTGGGGGCAAAAGACGAGACATATAAATCATATTTTCGTGTGACGTTTGGTTGCTATCCCCAAGTTTCTATCCATCGTCCCTGGATGATAGAGACAAACCTTTTTGTTCCTCCCAAAAAAGGAGGACAGGGGGACAGAGACACGTTGTCCCTGTCCTCCCTTTTTTGTTGTTTTATAATAATAATTATTATTATTACTATTATTATTATATATTTTGTATTTATTATGATTCTAATTTATTATTATTATACATTTTGAACTTTTTATAATTTTATTCATTTTGTTGTTTTATTATTATTATTATTATAGGTATTTATTATAATAATAATAATAATAATTATTATTATTATAAATGTTGGTATTAATTATTGTTATTATCAATATTATTATTATTGTTATCATACAATTTGTTTTGTTTTATTATTATTATAAATTTCTTATTAATATTATTAGTAGTAGTAGTAGGTGTATTGTTATTATTAATAAGCATCATTTTGTATTTATCAATATCATCATCATCATCATCATCATCATCATCATCATCATCATCATCATCATCATCATCATCATCATCATCATCATCATCATCATCATTATTATTATTATTATTATTATTATTATTATTATTATTATTATTATTATTATGTAATTTGTATTTATTGTAATTCAAATTTATTATTATTATATATTTTGAACTTATTTATTAATGTTATTAATTTTGTTGTTGTTGTTGTTGTTGTTGTTATTATTATTATTATTATTATTATTATTATTATTCAATCTTAATTTGAAATTGTTATTATTATTATTTGTTAATTTTTAATCAATACAAATCATTAAGTAATAAAATTATCAATGAATTTTATATTTCTAATCATATTTATTATTATGTACTTTGTATTTATTGCAATTCAAATTTATTATTATTATACATTTTGAACTTATTTATTAATGTTATTAATTTTGTTGTTGTTGTTATTATTATTATTCAATCTTAATTTGAAATTGTTATTATTATTATTTGTTAATTTTTAATCAATACAAATCATTCGTAATAAAATTATCAATGAATTACATATTTCTAATCATATTAAGAACTAGGGGCATTTTCGTCATTGGTACAATTTTTTCGTTCTGTCTACTGCAATCAAACACATTCTGTCCTCGAGATGGAGACAATTTTTTCTGTTCTGTCCACCACAATCAAACATCTCATTGTTTCCAGTTTTTGTTCCGTTCTGTCTCCAAATTTATGTTCCGTTCCAACTCCAGATACTGGAAACAGCAACCATACGCAATGTAATATTACATCAAAGGTAACAACATATGAGAAACTGACCTTTTGATATAGAACATTTTAGTTACTCTAAAGGAAATTCTCAAGTTTAGAAGCGCAATCATACGTCACATTGGCAAGAAAGTTAGGAATGGATGCAAAACTTTTTTTTGGCATGATAATTGGATTGTAGGAGGACCTATAATGAATGTAGGAGATCTACAAGTTTTAGAAAGCATAATTAGTAGAAATTAGAATGTTGCATATGCTTTACTACACATGAATGAGATGTTGTCAAGAATGTTCGATAGGAATATGCAAAATGAGCTCAAAAAATTGATGTTACATAAGAATATGGAAGTAAGAAATTGATGGTGTCCATTTAGCAATGCAATTTTCAATAATGCATCATATAGGAAGCTATTTTAATAGATTCTCAGTTGTGTTCCATAGTATAAACTTGTTTGGTACAAGTTTAATTTTTAAAGAGCTACTACTACTCTATGGAGAGCCTTTAGAGATAGATTATCCACCATTGACAGATTGAATAGGTTTACTTGTATGAAAAAATTAATGTACTCATTTTTAATGCCAAATGGAGAGTGCCTTTCATCTACTCTTCAAATGGAAGTTCAACAAAGGAGCATGGAGACTACACAAATGTGTTATCACAACCCACCGAATAAGTGGCAACAAATTGTCACTTGAAGTTGGAATTTGTAGCATATTAAGAAAGACATAAAATGGTGTTTCTACATTGCTCTATCCTACCTTTTTCTAAACATATGAAATAAAAAAAGCAGATGAATTTTTAGTAACAAAGAAAGGAGTTTTGAGACCTTCACAAAGGAGTTATTAAATACCATTAGACTACATATCAAAATATTTTGTGACAAGCTCTTTTTAGATTTAAATTGTATTGATATGTTATGGTACTAAAGGATTATTTGTAACAATTGTTAGCGTTTAAGTAGCATAGTATTCTAAGTTAGTTCTAGAACTCTCATTCTCTCGATGAGATTGTATGTAACAAACCACTACCATAGAGCATGTACTCAAACATCCAGAGGACATTCAAGAACATACCCTATGAGCATGACATGATAGAGCACTCATATTTACTATTATGGCTTCATACAAAACATAAGTAATCATAAGTTCAACATTTCTCATTTCATTTCACAAACATCAATTACATTGTTATATCTCATAATCTATATATTTACATTACAAAAACATCTGAGAGTTTACTGTTCTTTACAAAATATCGAACATGAAATGAAATGCTAACAGAAACAATCTATCTAAACTCCTCAGACATCAGTGGACCATACATTTGAGCCATTCCTGATTCTAAAATTGACAATACTAGATTGCCTTAGAAGCTAGGTCTCCTCAGTACATGAAAAACAACGTTGCAATTTTAATGAGTTTTACAAACTCAGTGAGTGAACCATCATTGATGTGCTCACTTAAACAAAACATAAACATCATAAGTGTATATCACAATTCAGTTAGTGTATCACCTCAATCAGAATCAAATCTCATACAGTTTTGTATACCAATCACAACTTACATCATATTTCATCAAGCACGTTATAATACAAACATATCAAATAATCTTTTCAAAATAATTTGATCATTCATTTTATTAACCTGCACACAAGTGTTGCATATCACTATATCAACTCAATTCAGTAATTTTTTTTCATAATCATTCACATGATACACGTAAATATATGTATGCAATGCATATAAGACTCCACTTTTATTTTTATTTTGTTGGGACTGATCGCATATTTAACTTTCCCATAACTATTGTAGATACTGAGCTCATTTTAGATATTGTCCCATACCCATTATGGATACCGGGCTCATTAATCATTGAGCCTGTGGCTTTGTCACACATTTCTGAGCTCTTTTCACGTTGGTCACTCCGGTTACAACTTCTTTATCTAATCATTCATATCAATGTAATGAAAATGCATCAAATCACATATTATGCTATCAATAACTCTTATTTAGTGTACACAATTATATAGCTCATTCATCGGATCTAAGTCCAGCATTCAACATATAGTTGAGAACACAATTTCCATATTCACATTCAATTTGCAAACACTTCCAATACAGTCCCGAATATCAAACTCCTTAGACATTTGATGGTTCGAAAATATCACAATCATATCAGTAGCAGTTCAATATCTAACGTTTAATTAAAAACAATTCAAGTATAGTGAGTAAACATCTAGGTTAACTCACTAACGCACACTGCAGAAGGATTGATGACGATTTGATGGAATTTTCGATGGATGTTTGTTTTGGTGTGTTTTCGACCTTGAAAAATTAAGACGGATGGAACTTTCGAATTCAACAAACAAGAAAAATAAGGATACGCAAGGTTTAATTTCGACGACACCTCTTGGAAACTTGTTCCAAACAATCTCGATGATCAAAATAAATCCTAGAGAAACGAACAATCGACACACCACAATTGGGGAAGCAATTGACAAGTGAAAGATGGTTCGAAAGGTAACAAGAACAAGAGAATAATGTTTCTCCCTATTGAAGCCGATGGCTTTTCAACAATTATGAGCTAAAAAGTTTTGAAAAGTTTGACCTAAAACATATATTTATACCTAGGTTAAATAATAAAAGGTTGGGCTAAAATATATGGAAGCCCAAAAACTAAATAAATCGGTATGATGTGTTGCGCCACTACTAGATCCATATGTTTTTGGGCTTAAGTGATGAAGCATTAAAATAGCCCAAATCTTCTTGTCTTTAAGCTCCAAACCAGTCCAAGGATTTAAGTTAAATGGATTAGTTTGGCCTCAATTCTATTAAACTCTCCTCCAATAGGCTTGGAGCTCGCCATCCTCTCAAGATAAAAGCCCACATACGTATAAATAGCCTCTTTAAGTCTCTTGGTCCTAGCTTTGGTCATGGGCCCTTTTGGCATGGCTAACTCTCTGCCTGGTCCTACTCGATGGTCCATGGTCCCGCTCACATTAGTCCCTCCCTCCTCAAGAAGTTTTGTCCTCGAATCTAAATCCATATCAAAAGGAGAAAGATCAGCAACATTAAAAGTAGTGAACACATTATACTTACCTGGAAGATCAATTTTATAGGCGTTGTCATTGGTAGGGGTGAGCATTATTCGGGTCGGCCCGATTACCTGGCCCGGCCCGAATTAATTCGGGTAAAAAAATTTGAAATTTCGGATAATTCGGGTAATTCGGGTATTACCCGAATTATTTTCGAGCTGGGGTCGGGTAATTCCAAAAAATTTCGAGCCGACCCAATTACCCGAATTAGGTTATAAAAATACAAAATTTCGGGTGTTTTTTTTAAATTATATAAAAAAAACAACTTTAGGTAATTCGGGTAAAGCCGAACAAAATTTTGGGTAATTCAGGTCGGGTAAGAAAAAGTTCAGGTTCGGGCTGGGTAAGATGAAAAAAAATTCGGGTAATTCAGGCCGGGCCCGAACAGTAAAATTTCGGCCCGAATTACCCGAATACTCACCCCTAGTCATTGGTCCGCGCCAACACCTGGAATGGACCATCACCCCTAAGATCCAACTTGGATTTCCTCTGGGTAGGAAACCTCTCCTTCCTCAGATGCACCCAAACCCAATCTCCAGGTTCAAAGGTCACCATTTTTTGCCCCTTGTTGGCTTGCTTTGCATATACCTTGTTCCTCTGCTCAATATGCTATCTTGCCTTCTCATGCAACTCCTTGACTATCTCAGCTTTCCTCTTGTCATCTGTACTAGACAACTCATGCAAAGGTAAAGGCCCTAAATCTAAAACAGTCAAAGGATTAAAACCATAGACAAGCTTAAAAGGTGAAAAACCTGTGGTAGAATGCACACTCCTATTATATGCAAATTCAATAAATGGAAAACATTCTCCCCAAGTTTTCAAATTCTTACCCACTATAGCACGCAGCAAGGTACCCAAGATCCTATTAACTACCTCGGTCTGTCCATCTATCTATGGATGACAAGTAATAGAATAGAGTAATTTTGTACCCAACTTGCCCCACAACACTCTCCAAAAATGGCTCAAAAACTTAGCATCCCTGTCAGACACAATAGACCTAGGAATGCCATGCAATCTAACAACTTCTTTAAAAAATAAGTCAGCAACATGCACAACATCATCAATCTTATGACATGCAATGAAATGCGCCATCTTACTAAATCGATCAACCACAACAAAGATGCTATCAAAACCCCTCTTTGCCCTAAGCACGCCCAAAACAAAGTCCATAGAAATATCAACCCACAGTTCAGTAGGCACAGGTAAAGAGGTATACAATCCATGAGGTTTGACAGTGGATTTTGCCCGTTTACATGCAATATATTTAGCACATACACGTTCAACATCCCTATGCATTCCTGGCCAATAAAAATGTTAATGTAAAATATCCAAAGTCTTAGCAACCCCAAAATGACCCATTAATCCACCATTATGGGCCTCATGCACAAATAAAGCACGCATAGAACAATTAGGCACACATAATTGACTACCTCGAAACAAATAACCATCATGCCTATAGAATTTCTGAAATGCAACATGCTCACTAGCAGAATACAAGTTCTTAAGCTGCTCAATCCAAAAGTTTAGAACTAAGAGCAGAAAGTAAAGTGTACCTCCTAGATAATGAATCAGCTACCACATTCTCCTTCCCTTGCTTATAGTGAAGCATATATGGAAAGGTCTCCAGAAACTCCACCCAAGTAGCATGTCTCTTGCTCAACTTGCCTTGTCCTTTCAAGTGCTTTAAGGACTCATGATCCGTCCGAATGACAAACTCCCTAGGCTGAAGATAATGTCGCCACACCTCCAGTGCTCTCACCACAACATACAATTCCTTGTTATAAGTCGAATAATTGAGTTGTGCACCACTAAGCTTTTCACTGAAATATGCAACTGGTTTGTTTTCTTGCAAAAGCACAGCACCTATACCAATCCTAGAAGCATCACACTCAACCTCAAAAGCTTTCTCAAAATCAGGTAAACAAAGAATAGGAGCAGAACACAACTTATCCTTCAACTCAAAAATGCATGTTTCTGTGTCTTACTCCATGTAAACCCTTTCTCCTTTTTGACTATTTCAATTAACGTAGCAGCAATAGTAGAAAAGTCCTTCACAAACCTCCTGTAAAAACTAGCAAGTCCGTGAAAACTCCTCACCTCACTAACACTCTTAGGCGTTGGCCACTGTCAAATAGCCTTCACCTTCTCACTATCAACCTCTACTCCATGAGCACTAACTACAAACCCTAAGAATACAAGTCTATCAATGCAAAATGTACACTTCTTAAGGTTCACATACAGTTTCTCCTATCTCAAAACATCCAAGACACACCTCACAAGCATGACATGCTCATCAAGATTAGTGTTATATATCAAGATATCAACAAAGTAAACAACCACAAATCTATCAAGAAATGCACGCAAGACAAGATTTATCAACCTTATAAAAGTGCTGGGTGCATTAGTTAAACCAAATGGCATAACTAATCACTCATACAACCCATATTTAGTTTTAAAAGTAGTTTTTCATTCATCTCTTGGTTTCATTATAATCTGGTGGTATCCACTTTTCAAGTCAATCTTTGTAAAGATACATGCACCATGCAATTCATCAAGCATATCTTCTAACCTAGGAATAGGATGGCAATACTTTACAGTGATTTTATTCACAACTTTGCAGTCTACACACATCCTCCAGGTTTCATCTTTCTTTGGCACCAGCAATACAAGCACAGCATAAGGACTCAAGCCCTCACATGTCCTTTCTCCAGTAGCTTATCCACTTGCTTTTGAAGTTCCTTTGTCTCCTCAGGATTGCTCCTATAAGCTGGGCAATTAGGAATTTGAGCTTCGGACACAAAATCTATTTGGTGCTCTATGTCTCTCAAGGGTGGCAGTCCCTTAGGCATCTCCTTAGGAAAGACATTTAAATAATCCTGCAAAAGAGATAAAAATACACTAGGCAAAGAATCAAGAGGGTTAGTATCAGAAACTAAACACTCTCTATACCTAACTACCACAAGTGCTTTCTTATCTCCAGTTGCTCTCCTCATGTCTTTTCCTCTACCATACAAACTCACTCTTTTCTCTCTCTGAACTTTTCTCTCCTGCACATCCCACTTTCTTTTCCTCACTTGTGCAGTCACTCCCCATTGGGCCAATCTCTCTTTTCTTTTGGGCCTCTTTTCTCTCATCATCTTTCTTTATCTCACTACTCAAACCTTCCTCTCTTTGCAAAGCTTTAACTTGGTCTAGGTAGATGTTGAATGAGAAATTTTGGAGATTAGTCACGAGTAAAGAACAAATGAATAAAGATTCTTGAATAAGAAATGATAGACAAGAGTAAGGGAAATGTGGATAAATTCATGTTTTGCCTTGGTGCTTTTAGTGGATAAGAGCTTTCGAAATAGGAAGAATTAAGGTGAAAGTTAGAAGTAGAATGAGAACAAAAATGAAGTTAAATTTGTGTAGTAAGTTGATGAAGAATATGTACATATGTGTATGTTCTGCTATTGGTGTTCATGATTAATCATGGATTTAAAATTTCCTTACGGATGATATTGATTTGAAATGGAGATGAGAGTGAGGAATAATTGAAGTAGAAAAGGGTGATCTTGGTATAAGTTGTGTTAAAGAAAGATTGTGAAACAAAATGGGTGGTTGATCTGGAAAACTGTTCAAGGAGTATGCTTCAGTCCTTTAGCCACAAATTTTTATCTAGTTATCCAAATGAGATAAATCTTGATTTGGATTAAACTAGAAACATATAGCTATATTTCTTATGAAGATATCAAATTTAAATTCTATATTTAAGAATCTCAAAATTTGTCATGAAGTTGAGAATTGGGTGCAGTACATTGGTGGATGAATGTAAAGTTCGTATTCTGGATTTGAGGGAAATTTTGGATTGTTATAGGCTGAATTAGAGAAAGTTGTCTTCTAGGAAGTTGTAGGTATTTCTTTTAGTTTTCCAACAATATATAGTATGGAATTTTTGAACTTCTAGGCTGAACTTTATGGTCCTTGTAAAGGAAGATATATCTTCTGTCTTTTCGCTTCTTCTATGTTTTGTATCTTCTTTGTTTTACTCCTTCTATGTTTTGTTTCTTATGTGTTTTACTTCTTATGTGTTTTGCTTCTTCTACCTTTTTTCTTCTTCTGTAATGACGTCATCTTCTTCTGTGTTTCTTCTATGATGACATCATCTTCTTCTGTGTTTTTGCTTCTTCTCAGTTTTGCTTCTTCTTAGTTTTGCTTCTTCTCAGTTTTGCTTCTTCTTAGTTTTGTTTCGTCTACCTTTTACTTCTTCTATGTTTTGCTCCTTCGATTTTTCATTTCTTCTGTGTTTTGCTATCTTCTGTCTTTTTGCTCCTTCTGTCTTTTCGCTTCTTCTGCATCTATCTTCTGTGTTACTATTAATAAACTTCTTCTGGGTTACTGTTCATCTTATATCATCTTATCCATTTTGACCCTTCAAATGATAAAAATATGACCTCAAGGTCTTCTTCAAAGTTGTAGATTTCAAAGTTATTTTTTGAAATCATTCTAAGATGATCTTAATCCAACGTCTCTAGTGAGAGTTATGTCATTTGTCCCGAGACAAGTTCAATATGAGTGAGGACCCAATCTTGTTTGATTCTTTCGGCCATAATTTTGTTATCCGACCTCCAAATGAAGTGATTCTTAAACCCTTAGATTCCTAACACTTTTCTTTTTACATCTCAATGAAAGGTTATAGATTTTGGTATTGATGTGAAAATTTGTATTGAATCAAGTAAGGGTATTGATTGGAAGAGTAGGAATTGGATAATTTACTGAACATGCTTTAGTATTTTGATGATTTCTGGATCAGTAGAGCTCTAAATAAGATGATTCTTGTTTTAAGATAAACTATAGACATGGAGCTATAAATGGTATGAAGAAGTTGAAATCTAATTCAGTTTCTAAGATGTTTAAATTTTGGATAGAAGTTGTGCATAGTATACTGATTTGGACAAGAGCAGTCCAAAAAATGTTTGAAGTGTATCTTTCGAATCACTGACCCAAATTGAATGATTTTGGTGTCATTGAAAACGTAAGACAATAAAGAAGATTATTCTAGAATAAAGTGTTATGTCAGAATATTCAAGGGTGCTTTTGGCAAGATACTTAAGTTTAAAAGACATAAGGCATAAATGGAAGGGCAAATGGGACAATTCTCAATCATTAAGGGCATAATTGGAAGAAGAAGTGTTGTCTTGCTTATAAATGAAGAGAAGAGAATAACGAAAAGAAAAAAAAAAGAGAAAGAGGGAATTTCATGAAAAAGGGAGAGAAATACAAAAAGAAGAAAAGAATGAGAGAAAGAAGAGAAAACAAGCTAGGGTTTCAATTTCTTTAGCCTATAAGAGAGATTTTAAGATTGTTTAAGAAGAGAAAAAAAATAGAGGAAGAGAAGAGCTTTCATTTGAGCTAAGGATCTCTTCATTTGATGAAGAACCAAAGGGATCGAAGAGATCAATTTCAGTTAGATCAGCTCACGGAGCACACATTAAAGATACAACAGGAAAGAGTCTTAGAGACCTCAGGTTATTTGCAAACAGAAGAGATATTCTGAGTAAGCCTATAAGCAAGAAAATCAGGTGGGTACATGTTTATAATAGAGTAAATAAGTCACTACTGTTTTCTTTGAATCAAGAAAGTTTAATGTTACCAATTGCATCATAAGTGCTGCATTCATTGTCCATGAATGATTTATGAAATTTGCTATGTGTTTGCTACATGGGTTGTGTGATGATTTATAAAAGTGATTTTCTTTTGAAAAGATCAAATGTACATGAATTCATATTTTCGATAATGGTTTTCAAGATATATATCAAGTATATGAAAAAGCAAGTTTACAAGAAGTGCCATTTTGGGCAACATAAGTTTACAAGTTATGATATATGTGTTATGTGAGTTTGTGGTGATCTCCTAAGTTAAGTTACGTGCACGTTGACCAAGTTAAAGGCTTCTCCTATCAACCCGCTAGTGGCATAGATGTTGGACCCTGAACCTTGAAGCGAAATTTAGAAATAATAAATGAAATTAAATGAGTGTTTTGTATGTGATTTGTGTTATAGATGATTATAATATTGGAATGTAAATCATGTATGGATGATGAGTTGAGAAACCTTAGGTATGAATTATGGTTATACATGTGAGATATTATGCAAAAGCAAGAGAGGTATTTGGTAAATGGCATAATGATATTAAATGTGAGAAATCATATGCATTGAGGCTGAATGTAGAATATAAATGTATATGCTGATTTAAGGGAAATTAAGGAATGATTGAAATAGAATTGGCCAAAGTTGCCTTCTTTGAGGTTTTATCTTGTTCTTTTATCTTTCCAATGAGACTAAGTATGCAAGATTTTGAGATCGGAGTTTAGAGTTATAGTTGATACAAGTTATGATGTTATATAAGATTTATGTTAGTGACAGCTTGGATGAATGTTTGAGAATTGTGGTTTTGATGAACCAATTTAGTTGAGATTTGAGAAGTTCATGAATTGATTTTGTTGCTTGCATTGTTATGAAGTGTTTAGGCCTATGAATGAGTAAATATGTGAAGATTATAAGTGTATGTGATGGTAGTTTGGATGAGAGAAGCATTGGAAAAAGATTGAAGAGGTTTTGGAAAATTGCATGTCCGTTAAACGGACATGGGAGTCCGTTTAACGGACAGCCTCGGGTCAAAAGGACCCCTTCCCTTGCTCATGTCCGTTAGGCGGACATGGATGTCCGTTTAACGGACATTATCGGACGAATTGGCACAGTTTTGGCCGTATGTGTCCGTTAAACGGACATGCCTGTCCGTTTAACGGACAGCTACGAGTCACTTTGAGAAAATCGTGATTTTGACCAGTTTTGAGGCCTAATCTCGTTTTGAGACCTCTAATAAGAGTTGTAGATCTTGATGTTACCTTTCAAATGGAACAAGAACGAAGGATTTTGGATATTCTTAGAAAAAGTTATGTCATTTTCTCCAAACGATGTTCAAATGGATTTAGAGTTTGAGCATGGGTTAATGTTTTGATCATAACTCACTAATCTGACCTCGGATTGAGGCGACTCTTGAAGAATTGAATTCCTAACACATGTATCTTTCTCTCCATAAAAATTTGTATCAATCGGAGTTGAATTGAAAAAGTTTGATTGAATCATATGATAATCAGAATGTTTTGTTTCATTCTGATCTTGCTATTTTTCCTTCCTCATTCGACCTTGTCAAATCATTTGCTTATATCTTTTCCGTCCGACATCCAAATGAATTGGTTCTTGAAGCGTTGGATCCCTAAGATAATTAAGTTCATGATTATGTGAAATTTATGAATTTTAGAGATTTAATTGAGTAAGATTATTTGAATCAAAGTGAGACAGGAAAGTTTCTAAACATAGTTCAGTACTTCGCGAATTTCGGGATCTGTGGAGATCCGATTGAAGCGTTGTTTGAGGCGAAATAAATTTAAGACATGGGGCTACAATTGTTATGAAGAAATAAAAATTCATTTTAGCCTTTAAGAATGTCTATTTGTGGAAGGAAGTGAATTATTAGAAAATGTGTTAGCAAATGATATGTCCGACATGTTTAGGCTATAACTTTTGATGTAGTACTCCGAATTGAATGATTCTTGAGGCTTTATGAAATTAAGACATATAGGAACAATTCTCTAGAAGGAAGTTTTAGCAAATTCCTTCATTTAGATGTGAGTATAATTGTCCAAAAGTAAGCATGACTTAAAGAAATATTCAGGGGCAGTTTTGGAAGTTAACTTAGAGATTAAAGGTTATGGGCATTTGAGGAGGGGCATAAGGGTCTTTGCACCCCCATTTTAATGACATGGCATATAAATAAGAGGGGAGTGTCGTTGGTTTTAAGAAGACCCACGAAAATTCTAGAAGAAGAAAGAAGAAGAAGGAAGAGAGAAGAGGAGAAATCGTGGAGGAGAAGGAGAAGGAGGAAGAAGAGGTAGGTTTCTGATTTTTTTCAAGCTTGATTTTTCCATGGATTCATGAAGGAAAAGAGGGATGGAGAAGAGATCTACCCTCCAAGCCAAAAGAAATTTCGAAAATAGAAAGAGAAAGAGGTAAGAGATTCTTCAAGTTTGAGTTTTTAGTGTTTTGTTAGTTTAGAAATATGGAAAAGGTGATGGGTTTGTGATTTCCTTGTTTAGTTTTGAAAGATTTCATGATGAATTGATTTATTTTTGAATTTATGTGAGTTAAGGTTTGGGTAAAGTGTGAGAAATTGAGATTGTAGAAATTCTTGATTTGGAAAGGTTGAAAATATGATGAGTTCAAATTTCCTATAGTTAATTTGAGAAGTATGATGTTTATGATATTGGAATTGGTTGATTATGGCTTAGGTGATTTTAAGTTGGAAGAGAGAGAGAAGTAAAGATCAAATTGAGGATTGGAATAAGCATATGGCATAGATAAAAGGTGGGTAATATGTTTATTTTTCAAATTATAAGCTAATTGTAAATATTGGTTTTATATGCTATTGTTTTCAAATGATTTGAATCAATTGACTTCCGGAATGATTTATGAACTATTGAAATTATTATTTTTCAAATGAATCCGAAATTATTTCGGACTTTAAAACGAAATGATTCGATTGACTACTGTCAAAGTATTTGAAGGATTTGATGAAATGATCATGATTGATGAATTCTTATGTTTGATTTGTTTGAGTTTTCAATATGTGAATTGTGATTATTTATGAGATTGATAGTTTGAGATTGTGTTTGAATTGTTATATGCATGTATACAAGTTTGTAAGTGTAAATGTGTTGAATACGACAACATATAAAGATTGAATTTTTGAAATGTGCCTTCGGGCAATATGAGTTTTCAATCATGAATACGTGTTACATGGGTTTGGTTAGGTCCTTCATGTGGAGTCAGTGCACTGGTCTCGTTTTAAAGCCTTCTCCCGGCTGCCCGCTAGTGACATAGGAGCTCCGTTTTTGGACTCCTCATGTGTTTCATGGCTGCACAGGACCGCTCTGCTGGAATGTGCGGTATGTCCTGTTTTATGGACCGACCCAAACCGTTGATGTGTTTAATGTGTTAAGTGCTTTTACTTTGTTTATAATGTGCTGCATGTATAGGTAATGCATTTCATGTGTACAACAGTTTGAAAGTTTGACAAAATGAGAATTTGGATTTTCAACAATGAGAGTTTTGCAAAAACTGTTTGTAAAGGTTTATGAAAGTTTTTGGAATTTGAGAAGCTTTTGAGAAATAAGCCTTCGCTGTTCTCGATCAACTGAAACTAAGGTTTGAAAATACTTTTGCTTATCATTTGTTTAATAAATATGTTATCCACGAGCTTCCAAGCTCACCCCCCTTTCATCCCCATCTCCAGGTATTCGAGCAGGAGATTGGATGAAAGACATCAAGATATCAGCATTTGTACATGATTTGTACTTTGTGTATTTGGTTTAAGATTAGTGGAAATGAATTATAGCTTAGAATGCCATTAGAACATTGTAAGCTTTTGGTTCATAATGTATTTTGGATTATGCAATTGTATAAGATTTTGGTTTATGGGAATTAATCAATGTTTTGACTATGGATGGTGTATATTGGTTTTGTATACAAATTGTATTTGAGTTATGAATGAAATTAGGATATATTTATGTGGTTATGGATGATTGTGTTGATGATGAAATATGAATTGTGATGAATATGAATTGTTATAAAATTGACTTGAAGTGGTTTAGAATTTAGGTTTGTGTTTCTGCTGAGATCCCGGACGGAGGGTCCGGTGGATCATGAAGTATGTGTAATTGTCTGGATATATATAGAAGTGTATTCAAGATATTTGCAGGTTTGGGTTTTGTTTTTGTGCAGTCGTTATGCTACCGAATTTTTATATGATTTATAGGGATAAGTGATGATGTATATGGAATTTATGGGTTTATTGGCATGAGTGTGATATTTGTTATGGTAAGAATGAGAAAAAGGATAAGATCATGTGTCGTTTATAAAGAAATTGAGTTATCGCATAATTAAAAAGACCATGTTTAAAGATTGAGTTTTATATGAAAAAAAAATATGGTTTCCGGATTGGACTAAGGTTTCCAACGCAACAAGTTTTCTATGTTCACGTTTCGGATGTCGGAATTTGAAATTCAGTTCGAACCCACCGGTTGTATGCGTTGACTTCAAGTTCATTTTCTATTTGCATTTGAATTCATTTGGTATCTGATGTGAATCCATCTTGATTTATTTCAATTCGAATCGATTTCATTTGTATTCGATCCTATCGAATTGATCTATTTGTTTGGCATTCGTATTCGATTCCATTCAATTTCCATTTGTATTTCGATTTGACTTATTTGATATTCGATTTCAGTTGGATTCGATCCTAATTAGTTTCACATTTGTTTCGTTTCATTCGCTTTGGCTTTCGATTTTCATTCCGCTTCAAGAGAGTGGTTATGAGAGGTCATGTACAGTTTAAGCAGTGCTAGCGTTAAGTGTAAAGAAGTTGGGTCTCAGAACCGGGATCCAACAATAGAGCTCCTTCATGGACTCACATAAGTTCACGGCTACACAAAACCCTTATGGGAATTGTATAGTACGTTCTATTTTTGATCCACCCGAACCATTTTGATATTCTTATGTGCTCATGACAAGTTTGATGCATTCATGTTTTGCAACTTGTGAATTTTTGGCTAAAAGCCTAGGAAGCATGTACTTTATAAACTCACTGAAAATTTATTATGACAAGTAAAATGGTTTAAAAAGTTTTTTCTTATCTTTTTAATTATAAACTGTTACCCACGAGCTTTCAAGCTCACCCCTTTCCTGTCCCCACCTTCAGGTGATGAGCAAGAGATGGAGTGAAAGAGAGTCAAGGCATCACTATAAATTTGCTTATTTTGTATTTGGCGTTTTCAGATTATGTTGTAAGGTGACTTGAAAGGCCCTTATAACTTTGTAAAACCCTTTTGTTTTGAGGGTATTGAAATGTAAATGATGAAAATTATTTGTAGGTATTGTATTAAAGAGTATGATGTAGTAAAGATACGCTCAAGTCTTATGATATTCGCAAGAGGTTAGGTTCCGAAAATGGTGCCCAACAGTAGATCTCATGAGGCAATAAAGGTAACAAAGAAAAGTTCTTGCCCTTAAACTTGAATGAGTACTTGTTTGTGTACCCATCATGTGATACTTGCCTATCAAATTTCCAAGGCCTCCCCAATAGCAAATGTCCTGCCTCCATGGGTATCACATCACACAACACCTCATCCTCATATCTCCCTACAGAAAATGACACCAGTACCTATCTAGTCACCTTCACATCCGCACTGTCATTAAACCACTGTAAATTATATGGTTCTGGATGTTTCCTACATGTCAAGCCTAATTTATCCACCATAGTTCAACTAGCCCCATTGGTACAACTACCTCCATCGATGATCAAGTTGCACACCTTTCCACCCACCAAATACCTTGAATGGAATAGATTCTCCCTCTGATCCAAAATCTCATCTCTAACTCTAGCACTTAACACCCTCCTAACTACAAATGCTTCTCCTATGACAGCTCTTTCCACACATTCACCATTATCATCACAATCACTATAACATGGCAAATCATCAACATCACTATCCTCATAATCAATAACTCCATTATCCCTCATATACATCACTTTTGTTGGACCCTGAACCTTTCTGTAAGCTAGGACTATTAAATGAGAAATTATTGGCAATTAGTTATGTGTAAAGCAAAGGAGAATCCTTGAAATTTAAAAGGAATAGAAAAGATGGTTTAGATACAAGATGAGTTATATGTGAAATATTGGAAGTTAAAAGTTGGAGAGTGCAGTTGAAAAATGTTCTTTGAGCATGTTATGGTGTTTTGGCCATAACTTGATGTCTAGTTATCCAAATGAGATGATTCTTGATTTGGAGTAAACTACGGATATAGGGATATAAATTGTCCGATGAAATCAAGTTCTAATTCAATCTTTAAGAAAATCAATTTTCAGATGGAAGTCATGCGCAGGATAATGTTTTAGTATAAGAACAGACAGAAATGTTTGGAGTATAACTCTTAGACTATGGAACCAAATTGAATGATTTTGGTGTCATTAGAAAATTAAGACAATGAGGAACATTTGTATAGAATGAAGTTTTATCAAATTCCTTCAATTTCATGATTAGAAAATGCCTTGATTTTTGGAAAGAGTTAGGCAAGGATTTAAATGAATTTTGAGGTATTGATAGATTAATGATCCTATTTTTGTGGAATTAATTAGCATGTTAATGTGAGTAATTAGCATGTTAATGGGAGTTAGACCATATGACATGGATGAAATTGAATTAAGTTGGTAACTTATGCATGAGGGTAAAATTGGAAGGTTACTAAAGGTTTTTAAGTTAGAAGGCTAACATGGAGGGGCATAAGGGTCCTTTACCATTCATTAAATGACATGACATGTGGGGTTGTATATAAGAAAGAGTGATGCACGAAAATGAGAGGGAAAGACCAAATAAAAGAGAGAAATGAGAGAGAGTTGTCGTGGAGAAGAGGAGGAGAAGAAGAAAGAGGGAGCTAGGGCTTGCTTTTCTATGGATCTCAAGAGGGATTTTGATGGTTATTCATGAAGGAAAAGATGGAAGAAGATGAGAGCTTCATTTCAAGCCAAGAAATTCATGATTTGGTGAAGATTCAAGGTAAGAGTGTTTTTGAGTTGTTGGATTTTTGTGAGAGTTTTGGTTTAGATAGCCTAAGAATTGTATGGGTTTTTGTTTTCTAAGACCAATTTCATGATATGTTTCTTTGGGTTGATCAATTTGGATGTCTTTTGATTTGGGGATTTTGTGGCTATTGTTAAAGGAGATTAAGAGAGGATTCAAGAGGAGCAAGAGGAGAAGCATGTTGAACAAGTTTATAAGCAAGGATTTAAGGTGGGTATCGTGTTTATAATAGAATTAACAAGCCGTAAATGTTTCCTTTTAAAGCCAGAAAAGAAAATGATTTCAAATTGCTTCATATTTGTTGCATTATTGCTTGTGAACGATTTGTGAAATTGTTATATGATTGATATGTGAATTTGGTTGATGAAATGTGAGATATTGCATGATCATGAATAAATGTGTTTTTGAAATATGCCATTATGGCAAAATGTCAAGAAAAAGAATAAAGTTTTCCCGAAAAGTGCCACTTATGACAACAAGTTTTGAAATACATGTTATGTGGGTTTTGGTAGTCCATCTAAGAACCGTCACGTGCACGTTGACCCAAGAATAGGCTTATCTCGCCTGCCCGCTAATGGCACGGAGCTCCTTCAAGGACTCCCCAAGTTTACGACTACACAAGACCATTATATGGAATTGTGTAGTTCGTCATGTTTATGGATCTACCTAAACCATTTATGTGCTTATGTGTTCATGATTTGTGAATAAGTTAATGCATTCATATTTTGTGATTTATGAATTTGAATACATGACGAGAAACTGAGAAACAAATGTTTTATGGATTTCAACAAGAATTTTTCCATGATTAAGAACTTTTGAAAGGTTTTGCTTGTTATTTTGTTATAAGTATATTACCCACGGGCTTTTAAAGCTCACCCCCACTCTCTTTCCCCAATTCAGGTGTTGACCAAGAAACAGAGAGAGAACCAAGGCATTATTTTGGACTTTGTATCTTTTGTATTGTTTTGGAATAATTGATGTAAATACAAAGTTGTAATTGCATTTTGAGCAATTGAATGATGTAATTAGTGATTTTTTGAAATATTGTAACATGGCTTGGAAATGCCATTGGAGCTTGTAAACTCTTCTATATGATGTGAATGAAATATGGAATTGTGTATGGATATGAATTATGGAATTGTGTATGATGATAATGAAATGTGAAATTGTGTTGGATGATTGTTATTGTTGAATGAAAAATTGGGTATGGATCAAAGTGGAGTTAAAATATGGATTAATTAAGGATGAGGTTAAATTGGAATTAAGTACATTTGAAGAAGCGATCCATGTGAGTTAATGAACTTTGCATATAAATTGATATATATATAAGTGAGGCAACATGGACAAGAAAGATAGGAATGTTATGATGATAATCATGAGATGTTTTGAATAAAGTGAAGTGATGATTTGATGAACTTCTATTGGTAGTTGAAATTAAGTACGCTTTAAGAAGTAATCCAACTGAATTGATGGACTTTGAATAAGAGTTGCCATTACTCATAATTGAAATGTTATGGAAAAGAAGGATTAGTATGTGAATAGATAAGAATGATGGTGTATTAGCTAAGGAAGTGAATTTAGGGCAAAGTTCCAGTATTTCATAAGGGTAAGATTTGTGTTCAGGATTTAAGGGAAATTCTGGAAAAATCTGGGTAGAATTAGTAAAAATGGTCTTCTTTGAAGTTGTAGATGATCTTCTTATCTTTCCAACGCTATAAGGCTTGTAATTTTTGGATATCAGAACGAAGAGATATGATTGTTACAAGTTGGGATGCTACTTAGGATTTTGTGTGTGTGACAACAATGGTTATTGATAGGAATTGTGGTTTTGATGAACCAAATGAATTAAGAATTGAGAGTTTGATGAGATAAATATGTTGTTTAAATATGTTATGAAGTGTTTTGGCATTGGAATAAGTAAAATTGTGAAGATTATAAGTGTATATGATGTTAGATTGGAGGTAGGAAGCTTTGGAGAGGTTTTGGAGGGGTTTTGGAAACCCCCATGTCCGTTTAACGGACTTTAGGTCCATTTAACGGACATTTACGGGTCAAAAATGACCCTTTGCACTGCCCATGGATGTCCATTTAACGGACATTGTCGGGTGAAATGGTGCAATTTGGCCGATTTATGTCCGTTTAACGAACATGCACAAGAAAGATTGTGAATGTTGGCCCTTTTAGAGGCAGAATCTGACTTTGTGGTCTTCATGAAAGTTGTAGATCTTGAAGTCTAATGTCTAATGGTCTAAGAAAGAAACTACTCTGACATTTTTGGTGAAAGTTATGACAATCGCGCCAAGACATGTTACTGCATGATTGAGGTTATGAACATGTTAGATTCTTTCAGTCATAACTCCCTCATCCGGCCTCCGTATGAAGTGATTCTTAAGGCGATAGATTTCTAAGACATGAATTTATCTCTTCATGAAATTTAGTAGCTTTTGGCTTTGATATGAAAAAGTTTGATTGTAATAAAGTGAGAGGTTAGTTTAAAGAGCATGATTGAGGTATAAAGACTCTTTGAAATTTAAAGCATATCTTGAGCTATAGAGCTCCGATCGAGGTGATTCTTGCTTCAAAACAAAATAGAGGCTTAGAGCTATGATTTATTTGAAGAAGCCAAATTGAAATTCCTGTTTGAAGATTTGTAAATTCTGCTCACAAGCAGGAAAATTCGAGTTCAAGTATAGTGACTGATTTGTATGGTTACACCATGGAACAATTTGTGAGTAAATTTTTGGGATTTTATGAGAATGAAGATGAACCGATGATGGTCAAGGTTTAAGACATCCGAAATTGGACTCCACAAGTGAGGTCCAACATGAGTGGTATCAAAGCAGGTTAAGTTTCATGATTTCGCAAGAGAGTTGGGCTCCGGAAGGAAGCGGGGTCCAACATAGGTGTCATGGTTTTGTTAAGCGGTTGGGTTTCGGACCCAACAGTTATGGTATCAAAGTAAGAACTTGATGTTGGTTAAAGAGATTACAAGGAGCCAGGGTCAGTTTTATGTGTCATGGTTTTGTTAAGCGGTGGGTTTCGGTCCCAACAACTTTTCAAGTAGGGCATTAAGAAGCAATATGGCTAGTACCCAAACATTCAAAATATTTTATAGATGAATGTTTACTAGAAGTAGCTTGGGTGTTAGAATTACCTTTTTGCTCAAATCTCCCAATTGGCTTCTTAGGTGCTTCCTTGAAGTCCACCCCCTTATCTTTATGCTTCTCTTCCTTCTTGGGCCATTTTGAGTTTCATGAATAACTAGAACTTGCTCCATTCCTTGCTGTCACTCTAGCTTTGAGCTGTCTCTCCACCTTCATGGACATGTTCACCATGTCATCAATCTCCAAGTAATGCTCTAACTCCACCACATTTGCTATCTCCCTATTCAATCCACTCAAGAGCCTTGCCATAGTGGCCTCGGGGTCCTCCACTATATTAGCACGGATCATAGGAATCTCCATCTCTTTGTGGTAGTCCTCTACTAACTTAGACCCTTGTGTGAGTCTTTGAAGCTTTTAATGCATCTCCCTATAATGGTAAGAAGGCACAAATCTCTTCCTTATGCATGCCTTCATTACTGCCTAAGTATTGATGGGTCTCTCTCCATTCCTCCTCCTAGAGGTCACAAGTTGATCCCACCATATTAGTGCATAATCTGTAAATTCAACAGCAACAAATTTTACCTTCTTCTCCTCTGAGAAGTTATGGCACTCGAAGACCAAATCAACCTTCCTTTCCCACTCCAAGTATGCCTTAACATTATTCTTCCCCTTGAATGTTGGGATCTGCATCTTGATAGATTTTAGGTCTCCATCTCACTTGTTGAGAGATTCTCCTCTCCGAGCTCTCCTGGGCATGCGCTCTTCATAGTCCTCCCCCTCCTCATCAAACTCCTCCTCCTCAGACTCATACCGTGGTAGTTGTCTATGAGGTGGTGGTTGCCGCTGACATACATCTACACGCCTGCCTTGAGATTCCTTGCGTCTCCCTTGTCTGAGCTCATCCAATTGTCCCCTAACCTCATTTAAGGTTAGACTGAACCTTTCAAATTGTTGCTGCATGGCTCTCAAAGTGAAAGCGATGGTTGTATCTCTCCTTGGTTGTCATCATTACTACCTCCCTGTGACATTGTAAATAAAATGATATACCTGCAAAACAAGATTAGTGATAAACAACCTCACACACTCCCTTACGTGTTTCACTCAAGAATTGGTCACTCCCCTCGTGTTTAAGTCACGGCAATGACTGTAACATCCCGTTACCGATGTGAAGGACATATCGGTAATTTGGATGGGTTAGTGGGGTGCATTCATAATTGAACTGCACGTACATTTTTGCCTCTGCATCAGCGATAAATGAGTCAATTGCACATGCATACTTAGTGACATGCATTCATGATTGTTCCAGCATTTAACTGTAATAATGAGTTGAATTGTGAATTTTAAGATAGTTATGTTAGACATGATTTATTGATAATTGAAGAATAATTTGAATTCAGTGGTTGAATTAGTTGAATTGTGATTTGATTGAGAATTTAAGAATAATTGGTTTGTATGGTTGAATTAGAGTGAAAATTGAATTTTGGGAGTTGGAAATTGAGAATTGGGTATAGGACTTTGTATTTTGTATTTTTGAGAATTTATGATAATTTTTCTGGAATTTTTAGAGCTATGAGTTCGGACCGAGAAAATGGCCTAGAGACCGATGAGTTAGATTCTGGTTCTGAAATTGAGTGGTTAATGGCTTGAAAATTTAGATTTGCGAGTTTAAAAATTATGGTGATAAGCCATTGAAATTAGAGATTGAAATTAAGTGAATTTGAGGACTTGGGGATTGTGAGTCTAGGGTTAAATCAATTCTTATATATATGGTTTTGAATTTGGAGAGAGAGGATTCCTAGGGCACGAAATTTCTTCTTCCCCTTTTGCTCACCGTCGATGATTTCAACCTCTTTTTCCTTGGAGATTTTCGTTGGGTTCTCCTTCATTGTGGAAGCTTTGCTTGTGGTTGAGAGATGGTGATGTTTCGTGTGGTTTGAGAGTGAAAACCGTGGGAGTTGAGCTTGGAGGATTTCGGAAGGTGACAATTTTAGGGTTTTTGGATTTTGATCTTCGAGTTGGTAAGTTTTGTGTTTTAATGTTGTATTTATGATTATTTATGGCATTTATGGTGTTAAATGTGAAGGATAGGGTAGTTGAATGTGTTTAATGGTGGTTTTAAGAGTAGTAATGGCGGAAAAATGTCGATCGGAGAAGATGAAGTGGTCGCACGTCGCGACGTCTGGGAATAGGCCACGCCGCGACGAGAAAAGGTGTGCTCGCCGCGGCGAGCCGAATGAGACGTCGCGGCGAGCGAATGTATTTCACGCCGCGACAAGTATTCTTCGAGACGTCGCGGGTACGTGATCAAGTGAAACGATGGCACACAGGTCGATTAGCTGGGGTGATTTTTTGGGGATGATCTAGTATAGACGTTTTTATCAGTTTCCTTTTTGGGCTATTGTATTGAGACTTTAGGGGACTGATAGACTTGTCTATATTTTGGATTGATTTTTTTGAAATGAAAGATTATTATTATGATTTTAAATTTTAGTGATTTACATATTGCGGTTTAATTGTATTGATGCTATGCGAGTATTTAGCGATAGTTTCGTGAGTAGCACTTCCTTGCTGTGGGATATGTGTCGGAACTACCCACGGGCTTCCCGGTGCGTACCCTACGGTAAGGGGGCGCTACATTAGGTGGTATCAGAGCATGGTTTGGCATATTTTGGGCATAGTGTATTTTAGGCTTAAATTTCAGTGAGCAAAGCAGAAATTGATCAGATTCTTGTTTGTTATAGGTCATCCGTTCTTGGAGATCAAGTGGATCAACCAGCTGACCTAGGATCCGTGGGAGCTAGTAGAGAGTCCCCTATGCCTCATTATGATGAGTTGCCTTCCAGAGTTCCCGTGAGACGGGAGAGGAGAATACGATAGGCTGCAAGGCGGAGCGGTTGACTTCATGGCAAAGACCTGCTGAGGTGAGGATGGTTAGAGAGGACCGAGAGAGTCTGGACCGGATGGATTGTGATGCAGGAGGAGAGGTTCGACTATCGCGTGTCCTTGCTTGTGGTCCGCTTACCGTTGGTGGAGGATCGCTAAGGCGGTTCCACCAGGCCCTGTTTATTGACTTGGGATGATTTCCTGCGGGCATTCAGAGATAATTTCATGCCCAAGGTTTATTTAGAGATGAAGATGCAGGAGTTTCTTGAGCTGAGACAGGGGCAGATGTCAGTGGCTGAGTATGAGGTGCGATTTAATGAGTTATTGGGTTATGCCTCTACTTTAGTTGCTACTAAGGCTGACAAATGCCGTAGATTTGAGGGCGGACTCAATCTAGAGATCCGTACCCTGTTAGCCCGATTGGACATGGGCAATTTTATCGAGTTGAGAGCTGCTGCCGTGAGGATAGATCAGTTGTTGAGACAGAGTCAGTGAAGGTTGGACGGGTCGAGGGCAAGAGGCCCAATGATAGCGAGGCGGTGTTAGCGAGAGGGTTCAAGAAGCTGACGAGCGAGCCCTTCGGTCGTCTGGAGGAGGTAGACAGTTCAGATTTGGGCAGAGAGGCAGATTTTCTCAGTCTGGTGGTGGCCGTAGCGGTGCTAGAGGTTCAGGCCAGAGTATCCCGTTATGTGAGTATTGTGAGAGGAGGCACAGTGGGGAGTGCTGGAGGTTTACCGGAGCGTGTCTCAAGTGTGGTTCGATGGACCACCACTCAAGAGTGTCCCTTTCTTGTGGAGGCCCGATCGCTATGGTAGTAGATCGGCGGCCTTCTGCAGTGCAGCAGAGCCGTGGAGGTGGATCTGGTTTCAGGGGCCGATGTAGAGGCCGAGGTCGAGCTGAGGGATCGGTAGTGAGGACTGAGGGACAGAGCAGTCATCAGCAGTCCCAGGCCAGAGTCTATGCTATGACTCGGCAGGAGGCTCAGGAGTCTGCAGATGTTGTTGCGGGTATGCTTCTAATTTCTGATTTTGAAGCATATGCATTGATGGATCCTAGATCCACTCATTCTTTTATTGCACCGCATGTGGCATGTAGACTGCATTGTGATAGAGAGAGATTGCAGTGTGGGTTAGAGGTGAGTACACCTCTAGGTAGTACGACAGTTTTGGGAGAGGTCTGTAAGGAGTGTCCGATAGTGATTGATCAGGCAGAGTTGGGTGCAGACCTTATAATTTTGTCTTTGAGAGAGATTGATCTGATTCTAGGGATGGACTGGCTTACTACGCATAGGGCTGTGATGGATTGTTATACCAAGAAGGTTGTCCTAGAATCTCCTGGTCAGCCTAGAGTTATTTTTCGAGGTGTTAGCCAGGCAGTGCCAGCTAAGATGATTTCGTTTATGAGTGCTTTGGGATTGATGCAGGGAGGATGTGAGGCCTATCTGGCTCATGTGATTGATTCCAGGGTTGAGCAAAGGTTGCAGGATATTCCCGTGATTAAGAAATTTCCGGATGTGTTCCCCGATGAGTTACCAGGTTTACTGCCGGATCGGGAGACGGAGTTTGTGATAGACCTCATTCCAGGTACCGCTCCTATATCTATACCTCCATATAGGATGGCACCGGTGGAATTGAGGGAGCTTAACGCTTCGATTCAGGGAGCCATTGGATAAAGGGATTTATTAGGCGAAGCGTTTATTTGTGGGAGCTCCAGTGTTGTTTGTGAAGAAGAAGGATGGGACCTTAAGGTTGTGCATCGATTATAGGCAGCTGAATAGGGTGACTGTCAAGAACAAGTACCCACTGCCTAGGATCGATGATCTATTTGATCAGTTGCAGGAAGATTAAGTGTTTACTAAGTTGGATTTGAGATCTGGGTATTATCAGTTGAGGATAGCCGAGGCTGACGTGCCTGAGAGTGCTTTCAGGAGCAGGTATGGGCATTTCGAGTTCTTAGTGATGCCGTTTAGGTTAACTAATGCGCCGGCAGCCTTCATGGCCTTGATGAATAGAGTTTTCCAGCCCTACCTAGATCAGTTCGTGATTGTGTTTATTGACGATATTCTAGTGTATTCGAGGAGTAGACAGGAGCATGCAGAGCATCTGAGGATTGTGTTGCGGATTATGAGAGAGAGGCAGCTGTATGCCAAATTCACTAAGTGTGAATTTTAGCTTGATAAGGTTTTGTTCTTAGGACACATTGTGTCTGGTGAGGGTATCCGGGTGGATCCTCACAAGATTGAGGCAGTGAGGAGTTGGGAGATTCCGAGGAATGTGTCAGAGTTGAGGAGTTTCCTCAGATTGGCAGGTTATTATCGGAGGTTTGTCGAGGGGTTTTCAGTGATCTCAGCCCCTTTGACAAAACTTCTGAGGAAAAATGTGGCTTTCAGATGGACTAATGAGTGCCAGAGGAGCTTTGAGGATCTTAGGCATCGATTGACTACGACACCAGTGTTGGCTTTGCCGTCAAGGTCCGGAGGTTTTGAGGTTTTCAGTGATGCTTCGCAGCAGGGTTTAGGTTGTGTTCTTATGCAGCATGGGAGAGTTATAACGTATGCCTCGAGACAGTTGAGGTCTCATGAGAGGAATTACCCAGTGTATGATTTAGAGTTGGCTGCAGTTGTGTTTGCTCTGAAGATCTAGAGACACTATTTGTATGGGGAGACGTTCTAGATCTTCACTGATCATAAGAGTTTGCGGTATTTGTTGAGTCAGCGAGAGTTGAATTTGAGACAGAGGAGGTGGATTGAGCTGTTGAAAGACTATGACTGCACTATTGAGTATCATCCAGGGAAGGCTAATGTGGTGGCTGATGCATTGAGTAGGAGATCTCATGTCAGTACAGCTCAGATTCAGATTGAGAGATTGCCCAGTTTGATTCAGTTGAGAGCGCTTAATATGCAGATGGATTTGGCTCAGGATGGAGCCTTGATTGCTACTTTGAGGCTTAGACCGATGTTGCAGGATCGGATCATGAGAGTTCAGGATCGAGATCCAATGTTAGTGAGACTGATGGATAGAGTCAGATCAGGGTTGACTGCTGATTTTGAGTTGAGAGATGGGACTCTTTGGATGGGTCAGAGATTGTGTGTGCCAGCTGTTGATGATCTGAGACGAGAGATTTTGGAGGAAGCGCACGTGGCCGCTTATGCGATGCATCCTGGCGTTACCAAGATGTATAATACCCTTAAGTTGCATTTCTGGTGGCCAGGTATGAAGAGGCAAGTGGCAGAGTTTGTTTCTCGATGTTTGGCGTGCCGCGAGTTAAGGCCGAGCACCGGCCCCGTTGGGAGATTGCATTCGTTACCCATTCCGGAGTGGAAATGGGGCGGATTACTATGGATTTTATTATGGGGTTGCCTAGGGCGTCGAGGCGCGTGATGCGATCTGGGTTATAGTGGACGGTTGACCGTCGGCTCACTTCTTGCCGATCTTGAGAGAATAATACTCTCGATCAGTTGGCCCGAAGTTTGTGGCGAAGATTGTCGATCGCATGGGGTCCCGATGTCGATTGTGTCAAATAGGGATCCCATATTTACTTCGAGGTTCTGGAGGAGCCTGCAGTCAGCTTTGGGTTCGAGGTTGAACTTTAGTACAACATTTCACCCTCAGACAGATGGGCAGAGTGAGAGGACGATCAAGACTGTTGAGGATATGCTGAGAGCTTGTGTATTAGAGTTCAGAGGTGCTTGGGATCAGTACTTGGCTCTGATTGAGTTTGTGTATAATAATCAGTACCAGAGCAGTATCGATATGGCACCGTATGAGGCCTTGTATGGGAGACCGTGTAGATCACCTCTTTACTGGGATGAAGAGGGTGTGAGGATGCTCGAGGGTCCAGAGCTGATCCAGGATACAATGGATAAAGTGAGATTGATTCGGAGTCGCATTAAGGCGGCTCAGGATAGACAGAAGAGTTATGTGGATCAGTATCGGCGAGAGATGGAGTTCAGTGTAGGCGACAGAGTGTTCCTCCGAGTGTCACCTTGGAGAGGAGTGCTGAGATTTGGCCGGAAGGCCAAGTTGAGTCCTCGGTATATCGGTCTGTATGAGATTACCGAGAGGATTGGACCGTTGGCCTATAGATTAGCGTTGCCTAGTGAGATGTCTCAGTTGCATGATGTGTTTCATGTGAGTATGCTCCGAAGATATCTCTCAGACCCGACTCATGTGATTCCGGCTCAAGAGATTGAGATAGCTAGTGATCTGAGTTATATTAAGGAGCCAGTGCAGATTATCGGATCGCGGGTCAAGCAATTGAGGAGCAGGGTGATTCCATTGGTGAAAGTCCTATGGAAGAATCACTCATTAGAGGAAGCAACTTGGGAGGCGAGGAGCACGAGAGGCGACTTACCCTCATCTTCGACCGATCGGTATGAAATTTCGGGACGAAATTTTTATTTAGGAGGGAAGAATTGTAACATCCCGTTACGGATGTGAAGGGCATATCGGTAATTTGGATGGATTAGTGGGGTGCATTCATAATTGGACTACACGTACATTTTTGCCTCTGCATCAGCGATAAATGAGTCAATTGCACATGCATACTTAGTGACAAGCATTCATGATTGTTCCAGCATTTAACTGTAATAATGAGTTGAATTGTGAATTTTGAGATAGTTATGTTAGACATGATTTATTGCGAATTGAAGAATAATTTGAATTCAGTGGTTGAATTAGTTGAATTGTGATTTGATTGAGAATTTAAGAATAATTAGTTTGTATGGTTGAATTAGAGTGAAAATTGAATTTTGGGAGTTGGAAATTGAGAATTGGGTATAGGACTTTGTGTTTTGTATTTTTGAGGATTTATGAGAATTTTTCTAAATTTTTAGAGCTATGAGTTCGGACCGAGAAAATGGCCTAGAGACCGATGAGTTAGATTCCGGTTCCAAAATTGAGTGGTTAATGGCTTGAAAATTTAGATTTGCGAGTTTAAAAATTATGGTGATAAGCCATTGAAATTAGAGATTGAAATTAAGTGAATTTGAGGACTTGGGGATTGTGAGTCTAGGGTTAAATCAATTCTTATATATATGGTTTTGAATTTGGAGAGAGAGGCTTCCTAGGGCACGAAATTTCTTCTTCCCCTTTTGCTCACCGTCGATGATTTCAACCTCTTTTTCCTTGGAGATTTTCGTTGGGTTCTCCTTCATTGTGGAAGCTTTGCTTGTGGTTGAGAGATGGTGATGTTTCGTGTGGTTTGAGAGTGAAAACCGTGGGAGTTGAGCTTGGAGGATTTCGGTCGGTGACGATTTTAGGGTTTTTGGATTTTGATCTTCGAGTTGGTAAGTTTTTGTGTTTTAATGTTGTATTTATGGTTATTTATGGCATTTATGGTGTTAAATGTGAGGGATAGGGTAGTTGAATGTGTTTAATGGTGGTTTTAAGAGTAGTAATGGCGGAAAAATGTCGATCGGAGAAGATGAAGTGGTCGCACGTCGCGACGTCTGGGAATAGGCCACGCCGCGACGAGAAAAGGTGTGCTCGTCGCGGCGAGCCGAATGAGATGTCACGGCGAGCGAATGGATTTCACGCCGTGACAAGTATTCTTCGAGACGTCGCGGCGAGTCGCAAAGGAATGTTCGCCACGGCGAACGTTCCCCACGCCGCGGCGAGTGTCCCGCACGTCGCGACGAATGGTCATACGTCGCGGCGAGGGGTGAAATTCTGAAGTGAAATGGTTTAGTCTTTTGAGCAGAACTTTTAGTGTAGACCTCCAATTGAGATAATTCTGGATTCGTTGTAAACTAGAGAAAGAGGTCTACAATTGTGGTAAAGACTGAGAGTTTGAATTTTGGTTAGAGAAATTGTAATTATCGAAAGAGAGGCAATCATAGTATTAAGTGCAACTTAAGAGCTAGGTTCTGATTAATTGAAGTTTAAATTGGAGACTTGTGAAATCAATGGATATTATTGAGCTAGTGAATAGTGAATTTTGGGTTGTGAAGCGAGAGATAGCGAATTGGGATTAGAGCGCTGGAAAATCATGATCATGCATCGTACAATTTTGAATTTGAGACATGTGCATTATTAAATTCTATTGATTGAGCATGTAGTAATGAGATTTCGTTTGAATTATTATAGAGGCACCGTTGGATCGTCAGTCCACGGATATTGCTGGGACTTCCAGGAAGTAGCTTGGAAGTTACAGGTGAGTAACCTAGTTGGTTCCTAGATCTTTGTGTGATAATATGTGCTGTGAATGTGTGAATTAATTGCCAATGTGAGTGATACAAACGTGAAATAAATGTGTTGTAATTGTGAGTAAGTGTTCTGGTTGTGACAAGCGAGTGAAGTGATGTATATATATATGTGCTAGTGACTGTGCAAGTGTTAGTGCATGCTAGGCATGATTATAAGCGGTAAATAAACAGTTGTGACTGGAGCAATTAGTGATCAGAGCTTTAAGCTCGATTATCAGCGAATGGGCCTAAGGCCAAAAAGGGAATAGTGCATACCCAGAGGGCTCTCCTATCCCTAATGTGAGTGAGTAGTAGTGCATACCCAGAGGGCTCTCCTACTTGCCGAAAATGCGATTAATGCGAAAAGTGCCCGGATCGGAATAGTGTTAACACTCAGTCACAACAATGACATAAAATGAGGATTTGCATACATCATGCATCTGACTGTGTAGTGAAATTGAGAATGCGTGTGATATGTGACAATTGTGAAGCGACATATTTGAGTTATGTTATCGTATAAATGTGTAAATTGTGTACAGTGTTCTAAAATGCGTTAAAGTGTACTACGCGATATATTATGTGTATATGCATGAGTTGGGTGAACCATCGATGATGGTTTCTCATTGAGTTCGTAAACTCACCCAACATTGCAATATATTTTTCAGGACAACGTCAGTAGGACTCTAGCTCCCGTGATAGATTTTCCTGCCGTGCGAGTACGTGATCAAGTGAAACGATGGCACACAGGTCGATTAGCTAGGGCGATTTTTTGGGGATGATCTAGTATAGACGTTTTTATCAGTTTCCTTTTTGGGCTATTGTATTGAGACTTTAGGGGACTGATAGACTTGTCTATATTTTGGATTGATTTTTTTGAAATGAAAGATTATTATTATGGTTTTAAATTTTAGTGATTTACATATTGCGGTTTAATTGTATTGATGCTATGCGAGTATTTAGCGATAGTTTCGTGAGTAGCACTTCCTTGCTGTGGGATATGTGTCGGAACGACCCACGGGCGTCCCGGTGCGTACCCTACGGTAAGGGGGCGCTACAATGACTCCCTCAAATAAGCTCACACACTCTTGCTTTTTACTACTCAATATTCTCTAAAATCTAAGTTACAATTAGAGCCACAGCTTTAACAAATCAATATTCTCAAATGTAGCTCAAATAACTGTTGGAGTTATGTAAATATAGTGCCCTGGAAAGAAAGTGTGTTTACATGTAACTTTATCTTCTTCAGTTACAGTTTTGTAATGAAAATATTTATTATTAATAAAACAAAAGAGTTTGGTTTTATCTGTATGAGCAATATATATCTGGTCATAAGGTACCAAGATTCATTTGTAAGTAATATACATCTACATAGAGATGTATGAGAAACATGTATATTATTAGAATATGAATTAATTGATTCACAATTGAATAATCAAGTTGGTCGTTTGATTATGGTTTAGACTGTAGTGTTGCGATTTATCTCCATATAAGTAAAGGAGTTTACTTAAAGGGAATGATGAGTTTCATATCATGATAGTAGTAGACTATCGATAATGGCACTATTAAATGAATCTGGAATCAAGTATGTTTTCAAGAATAAAGTGGGCCGTTACTTTAATCTTAAAACATACAACTTAAGCATTTGCTTATTATGAACCACAATCTTGATGAGTGGTGAACTCATATGTGTTTCATTATAATTCTTGATATGATCGGAATGGATTTTTACAGGTATTAATCCGATTATGCATGTTGGAATTATTAATTGAAACATGTATCAGGGAACATTCACTCAAATAAAGAGTTTATAGTATTATCATCTCTTCTAGATGTTTTAAGGAGATTTGGTGATTAAACTGGCGCCAGTAGTTTGATGAACTAGCTACCCATCAAGTCTTAACACTAAGATGAGATCTTATGTGTCAATCACCATATAAAGTAAAATGAGAGATCTAGAAGGAAAAACCAACATAAGGGCAAAACGGTAATTTTACCCTTTGTTGTGCGGATGGCTATAATAAGGTTCTAAATAGGGTTTGCAATTGGACATATTCTCATAATATTTAATAATTCAAGAGTTCAACTAATTTTCTTTAGTGGAATGACATTTAGTTAATAAGCTAGAATTAATTCCAATGAGATTGAATTATTTCTGGGCTTATTGGAGCTTGAATTATCAAAGTCCAATAAGATTCCCCACTTGGCTTTAAGGAAGGTTATCAAGCTAAGTAAGAAGTAGTTTGGAGGCTTTAGAAGTCCATAATTAAATGATGGGCTTATACTAATTAATGGTTAATTGGAAGCCCATATGTTCATTTAGAAATGGGCTTGTTTGGTTTAATGTAATTGATTAGATTAATTATATTAAAACAATTTTTTAAATGGAGAAGAAGCAATTTCGAAATTGTGTTAGGTTAGATGTGTAACCACACATTTGACATTAAAATACTAAATAAAGATGGTCTTTATTATGGTTCATCATTATTAAATGGAGTTATGAATTTACCATTAAATGGTTTAATGGTTGGCTTTTAATGTTGGCATGTAACCTATTTGCATTCATTAGATTAAAGATGAAAGATGTGCATTAGATGGACCATCTTCCTTCTTTCTTCTTGCCAAAACCAAAATGGGTATTCAATTATAGGTTATGGTCTTTTCAAATAGCCATTTTAAAGATAAATGAAGTAAGTCTCATTTATTGGCTATTTGATGAGTGATTAATGTAAGAAGTGATGCATTGGATGCCTCTCACTCTTTCCATTTCATGCATATTTCGAAATTGAGATGTAAGAAAGGGTTCTTGCATGTTTTTTAGACATTCTCTCTTTCATGGAAGAGAGAACCAAATTCTAAGTGAAAGAATTGAAAGAGTTTCATTTTGGTTCTTCTTCTTCTAAGAAAATCTCCTCCAAATATTTCTTCTCCTTTCCCACCAAAGGATTTTGTTAACCTAGTTGTCCTTGAAGAACAAGTGGTAAATCTAATTGGTAGAGGATACTACTACAAGGAAGAAGATAGATTGCTAAAGGAAAAGACTCAAAGGAAAGGATTTGGATACAAGAAGGAGAGGATAGAGCGGCGAGGATTTAAAGTCATGGCGAAGGAGTCGGTAATTCCTTTTATCTTGTTCTTGGTTTTATTATCCTTATACCATATCATGTATGGATTAGCATGTTGATTTGGATATATTGCTTTCGCTGCAAGATGATTTCTTAAAAGTTTTGAAATCTATCGTTTCTCCAAACTAAGCATGCTTTCTTTTCCGATCCAACAATTGGTATCGAGCCGTTTTCATGCATGATTTTGGTTCCTATATGGTGGATGCATGGGTTGGCAATCTTTTATGTATACTGCATATTTTTATGTGATAGAAATATATATGGTGTATGTTGCTCTTTTGGTTGTCCATAGAAGTTAAATTTTATCTTGTTATATTTCTTCATTTGGTTGTAACAAGGAGGGTGGTCTATCATCACCATGTTTCCTCCTTGGTTTCTTTTTTTCTATTTTATTTGATTTTGTAATGTACAAATTGATGTAATGATGAAGAAGGAGCAGCCATGGATTGAAGAAATGGAAAGGTAAAATTTTCGGTGTATCCTTTTGTGTTTTGGCATAAGTTTTGTGAAAACTAAGTTGCTGGAATTTTTGTTTCAATGAATCATATTTCAGTTATGATTGGAAAACAAGTGCTGGAATTTTTTGTCAAAACAAATATTTGGTTTTCTAAAAATGTAGTGCTGAAATTTTATTTTTCAAAATGACAAAATTCTAATTTCATAAATGCCATTACATTTTGTTTACCGAATGGGCCGGATCATGTTAGCGAAGAGTTCGAAGCGGAAGATCCAAGATGAAGAAGCATATTTTGGGCCTAAAAGGCTTGTAATTATTTTATGTTTCTAGGATGGACAATCAAAAGTGGCTTTATTAGTTCATGTGATGAATGGAGAAATGAATGCTTGTAATATGTGATATTATGTGATTGCATGTCATTTAGAAAATTGCCAACCCTAGGCCTTGCCATGCATTCATTATGTATGAGATATATAATGAAACAATATAGGATGGATAATAAATTGCATCTAGACAAGATGGTATTTAAAACTTAAAGCCCAAAAGATTGAGTGGGAGAGGATGCTCTGTGAGAGTCCACGGTCTCCAAATGATGGCCCGCTTGCATGTGGTGAAGTGTTACTCCCCATCGGAGGGCATGGATCCTAGATCTTGCATGGTTTGGGTCTCCTTAAAAATAAGTCCACTTAATGATAGCAAATATGACCTCCCACCGAGGCATGATTTGTAGGTATCTTTAGTGAATGAATCAAATGGTTATACACTCAACATTTTTATCAATAAACCGCCCACCGTAGCTCATTGGTAAAAGTATGGACCAAATTAAGACGCTTCTTAAAAATTGAGCATGAGATGCTTGGTAGTTTTTGAGTGGGAGGGTCCCGCTTTTCTTTTAATAGATAAGATGGCCCACCGTCACTTAGTCATTATAGATAAGAAAAATAACCATCGTATAATGTTTTAATTTTTAAGCTTTGTTAAATCTATCATCATGCATACATGCATCATGATTTTATACAAAGTTCCATAAATTGTTGACTAGTATGCTCATGTTTTAATAATTTATATTTTCGACATAATCAACCACAAAATGAATCCACTCACCCTCTTTGTCTAATAACAAATTGGAAAATGGAGACAAGTTTAATGAATGGAGACGTAACCTTGACATTGTTCTTCAAATGAGCGTATTTCATGGGTGTTAACGAAAATGAGCCTACACCTCTAAGTGGAGATGCAACTCTGAGCAAGTCCAACAACATGAAGCGTTGGCGAATCGACAAGACTACTAAGTGTTATATTCTCGCTTCATCGTGGCATGTTGCAAAAGCAAATTGCTTGTATGAAAACTGCTAGTGCGATGGTCCATCACCTACATGAGATGTTTGGTGTGAGGACTAGGTCTGCAGAGTGAAAGCTATCCAAACCTTTCATAATCTCGATGTAAACACAGTGAACCGGTGCGGGATTACATGATGAAGGTAATCTCTGCGGTCACCGAGGCTGAGATGCTTAGGCGGATATGGATGCGGACACGCAGATGATTATGATCATCAATAGCTTAAACTCTTCTTTTCAGCAGTTTAAGTTGGACTATGAGCTCAACAAAGCAAGGATTACACCTTGAGTGAGTTGATGAATACCCTCTGAGCACGGAGGAAATATTGAATATTAAGGCTCATGGGCCGAAGCTAATGTAGCTTCTTCTTCTAAGCCCAGGGTAAGGCGAGGAAAGAAGAAGGGTCCAATGAAAAGAAGGCCCAAATAGGGGTCAAGGCCAAACCCATGAAAAAGAAGGCCAAAGAGAACATCAAAGGAAAGTGTTTCCACCGTGATGAGATGGGTCACTTTGGAAAAGAAACCATCCCATCCTACCTAGAGTCCCTCAAACCAAACAAGGTATGGGCTTCCTAAGTTTGTTAGGAACTAGAAATGTGGCGATTTATCTACTTCTTGGATATTAGATTAGGAGCCACTAACCATGTTTGTAATTCTTTGCGGGGTTCCAAGAAAGGAAAAGACTTCCTAAAGGCCGCCAAGTTAAGATAGCAGATGGTTCCTATGTTTCAGCGAGAATCGGTGGGAGTAGTTATCTTGGACTTTCCTAGTGGTCATAGGTTATATTTGGAAGATGTTTATTACATGCCAATGATTGTAAGGAACATGATTTACATTTTTGTCTAATAAAATCGCTATTCCTTATATTTTGAAAAGGTTGTTTCAATATATGAGAATAAGGATTTTATTTGTGAAGCGATAATTAAACAGGATTGTTTTTATAGAACCTATGAAAGGCTCACTAAACACCACGTAATTGATAAAACCAAGACAATCCAATATCTCTAGCATTAATTCAAAGTATCTGTGGCATCTAAGGATGGGTCATATCAATCGAAAAGACTTGACAGCTAGTAAAGGATGGGATCCTTATGGGCTTGGATAGTGATCCATTACCCACCGTGAATCTTGTATTGAAGGAAAATGACAAAAGCCTCATTTCCTTCTAAAGGAAACAGATTTGAATCCACATTGGACATGGTACATACTGATGTGTGTGGGCCCATGAATGTACAATCTAGAGGAGGTTATGAATATTTCATAACTTTTATAGATGATTACTCAAGACATGGCTATTTGTATTTGATGCATAAAAAGAGTGAATCTTTTGAAAAGTTCAAAGAATTCAAAGTCAAGTCGAGAAGCAACTTGGCAAGCCATTAAAACGACTTTCGATTATATCGAGGTGGTGAGTATTTATCCGGAGAGTTCCAAGAATATTTAATTGACAATGGAAATGTTTCCAATTTGTCGACTCCTCGTACACCTCAACAGAATGGTGTAGCAGAGAGAGAAATAGAACTCTATTGAAATGGTAAGATCAATGATGTCCTATGCTAGCCTTCCGAGATCGTTACGGGATATGCCATACAAACAAAGAACATATCTTCTTAACTTTGCTCCATCCAAATTGGTGCCTAAAACACCTAGGGAGTTGTGGATCGCCGAGTGCCTTCATTGAGGCACTTGAGGACTTGGGGTTGTCCAGCCCATGTTCTAAAGCCTGAATCCACAAAGATGGAACCAAGGTCAGAAGTATGTTTGTTTGTAGGATATCCTACGGGAACTCGAGGGTACTATTTTTACAGTCCTCATGATAGGAAGGTATTTGTGTCGACAAATGCAAACTTCTTAGAGGAAGAGTTTGTGAGAAATCACAAAGGAAGAAGTGAAGTAGTACTAAAGGAGTTAGCAATTTCATCCAAACCAAGAGTTGTTTTGGATATGATGAACAAGATGTCGAAATGGATTCAAGAGTTGAATCGAAGTGCAACCTGAACATCAAGATGTGCCTAGACGTAGTGGGAGGGTTGTGAGACAACCAGATAGGTATCTGGGTTTAGGAGAAGGCTTAATTGCTATCTCAGACTAAGAAGAAATAGATCCCGTTACGTATACATAGGCTATTAATGATGTTGATGCAGAAAAATGGCTCAAGGCAATGGAATCGAAATAGATTCTATGTATACTAATGAAGTCAGGTCCTTATAGATCTACCACCGTGTCTAAAACCATAGGGTGTAAATGGATCTACAAAAGGAAAAGGGATCGGATGGAAAGGTAGAGACCTTTAAAGCTAGATTGGTAGCTAAAGGCTATACTCAAAAGGAGGGTATAGACTACGAGGAGACTTTTCTCCGGTTGCCATGCTTAAGTCCATCAGATTCTTTTGGCCATAGCAACCTATTTCGATTATGAAATATGGCAAATGGATGTCAAGACCGCATTTCGAATGGAGATCTTGAGGAGACCATTTATATGGCCCAACCGTAAGGATTCATTGAGCTAGGTAATGAGCATAAGGTTTGCAAGTTGCAAAGGTCCATTTATGGACTTAAGCAAGCATCTAGGTCTTGGAACATTAGGTTTGATAAGGCTATCAAAACCTATGGGTTCATACAAAACCTAGATGAGCCTTGTGTTTACAAAAGAATACAAGAAGGTAAGGTTACTTTCCTAATCCTCGTATGTTGATGACATTCGCTCTTTGGGAATGATGTGGGAATGTTATCTGCGGTTAAGGGATGGTGAATGAACAGCTTTCAATGAAGGATTTGGGAGAGGCTACCTATGTTCTAGGGATCAAACTTATAAGGGATCGTAAGAACAAGAAGATAGTTTTGTCTCAACTAACTTACATTGAGAATATGCTCAATAAGTTCGCCATGCAAGATTCCAAGAGGGTTTCACTCCTACTAGACATGGAATCAAACTTTCAAAGGAACAAGCACCTAAAACCCAAGAGGAGGTTGAACGATGCGTAACATTCCATGTGCTTGACAGTTGGTAGTTTGATGTATGCAATGTCAGCACTAGACCGGATATCTCATACGCAGTGGGACCGGTAGCGATTTCATCCAATCCAGAATGGAACATTGAATTGCGGTTAAGTATATTTAAGTATCTTCGTAGGACGAAGAACTTAATGCTTGTTTACTCTGGAAGTAATCTTATTCCGACAGGATATACAGATTCGATTTCCAATCGATGTTGATTCAAGGAAATCAACTTCGGTTCTATATTTACTTTAGGAGGTGGAGCCTTAGTTTGGAGGAGTGTCAAGCAATCTTGTATTGTCGATTCGACTATGGAGGTTGAGTATGTTGTCTTGTGAAGCAAAGAAGGAAGCGATCCGCTCCTAAGTTCCTAAATAATTTGGAGGTAGTTCCAGAGGCGTAAAAGCCATTACACTTTATTGTGATAATAGTGGGGCGATGACTAATTCTAAAGAACCTCGGAACCACAAAGTCGCCAAACACATTGAGCGAAAGTATCATCTCATAAGGAGATAATACAACGTGGAGAAGTGGATATGGTAAAGATTCCTGAGAGCAAAACCTTGTTGATCCGCTCACAAAGACATTGACTCAAAAGAGCTTTGAGGGTCACCTAGAAGGGATGGGAATGAAGGATATGTCAAACTTGCTTTAGGGCAAGTGGGAGATTGTTGGAGTTATGTAAATATAGTGCCCTGGAAAGCAAGTGTGTTTACATGTAACTTTATCTTCTTGATTCTGATTTTGTAATGAAAATATTTATTATTAATAAAACAAAAGAGTTTGGTTTTATCTGTATGAGCATTATATATCCGGTCATAAGGTACCAAGATTCATTTGTAAGTAATATACATATACATAGAGATGTATGGGAAACATGTATATTATTAGAATATGAATTAATTGATTCACAGCTTGAATAATCAAGTTGGTCGTTTGATTATGGTTTAGATCAGTAGTGTTGCGATTTATCTCCATATAAGTAAAGGAGTTTACTTAAAGGGAATGATGAGTTTCATATCATGATAGTAGTAGACTATTGATAATGGCACTATTAAATGAATTGAATCAAGTATGTTTTCAAGAATAAAGTGGGTCGTTACTTTAATCTTAAAACATACAACTTAAGCATTTGCTTATTATGAACCACAATCTTGATGAGTGGTGAACTCATATGTGTTTCATTATAATTTTGATATGATCGGAATGGATTTTTACAGGTATTAATCCGATTCCTGCATGTTGGAATTATTAATTGAAACATATATCGAGGAACATTCACTCAAATAAAGAGTTTATAGTATTATCATCTCTTCTAGATGTTTTAAGGAGATTTGGTGATTAAATGGCGCCAGAGTTTGATGGACTAGCTACCCATCAAGTCTTAACACTAAGATGAGATCTTATGTGTTAATCACCATATAAAGTAAAATGAGAGATCTAGAAGGAAAAACCAACATAAGGGCAAAACGGTAATTTTACCCTTTGTTGTGCGGATGGCTATAATAAGGTTCTAAATAGGGTTTGCAATTGGACATATTCTCATAATATTTAATAATTAAAGAGTTCAACTAATTGTCTTTAGTGGAATGACATTTAGTTAATAAGCTAGAATTAATTCCAATGAGATTGAATTATTTCTGGGCTTATTGGAGCTTGAATTATCAAAGTCCAATAAGATTCCCCACTTGGCTTTAAGGAAGGTTATCAAGCTAAGTAAGAAGTAGTTTGGAGGCTTTAGAAGTCCATAATTGAATGATGGGCTTATACTAATTAATGGTTAATTGGAAGCCCATATGTTCATTTAGAAATGAGCTTGTTTTGGTTAATGTAATTGATTAGATTAATTATATTAAAACAATTTTTTTAAATGGAGAAGAAGCAATTTCGAAATTGTGTTAGGTTAGATGTGTAACCACACATTTGACATTAAAATACTAAATAAAGATGGTCTTTATTATGGTTCATCATTATTAAATGGAGTTATAAACTTACCATTAAATGGTTTAATGGTTGGCTTTTAATGTTGGCATGTAACCTATTTGCATTCATTAGATTAAAGATGAAAGATGTGCATTAGATGGACCATCTTCCTTCTTTCTTCTTGCCAAAACCAAAATGGGTATTCAATTATAGGTTATGGTCTTTTCAAATAGCCATTTTAAAGATAAATGAAGTAAGTCTCATTTATTGGCTATTTGATGAGTGATTAATGTAAGAAGTGATGCATTGGATGCCTCTCACTCTTTCCATTTCATGCATATTTCGAAATTGAGATGTAAGAAAGGGTTCTTGCATGTTTTTTAGACATTCTCTCTTTTCATGGAAGAGAGAACCGAAATTCCTAAGTGAAAGAATTGAAAGAGTTTCAATTTTAGTTCTTCTTCTTCTAAGAAAATCTCCTCCAAATATTTCTTCTCCTTTCCCACCAAAGGATTTTGTTAACCTAGTTGTCCTTGAAGAACAAGTGGTAAATCTAATTAGTAGAGGATACTACTACAAGGAAGAAGATAGATTGCTAAAGGAAAAGACTCAAAGGGAAAGGATTTGGATACAAGAAGGAGAGGATAGCACAGCGAGGATTTAAAGCTGTAGCGAAGGAGTCGGTAATTCCTTTTATCTTGTTCTTGGTTTTATTATCCTTATACCATATCATGTATGAATTAGCATGTTGATTTGGATATATTGCTTCCGCTGCAAGATGATTTCTTAAAAAGTTTTGAAATCTATCGTTTCTCCAAACTAAGCATGCTTTCTTTTTCCGATCCAACAATAACAAGTGACAAGCAACCCAAACCAATAACAAGCTAGCAAATCGGAAAACTTTTGAATTTTTTTTCAATTTTTTTCCCAGATTTTTTTTCAGATTTTTTTGACCTCTTTTTTTTCAGGTTCCTTTCTTTTTCCCAACTCTTTTTTTCTTTTTGCAGACTATTTTTTGGATTTTTTTGTTTTTCAGACTTTCTTTTCATTTTTTTCATTTTTTTTTGCTATAGGCTGAAAGCTTTCAACAAATAATTGAAAACCCTAACTAAAAGAAAAACAAGAAGAAAGTTTGAAATCCTAGGTCAAAAGTTAATTCACACTTGAATTGATGATACGACGATAATTGGACGGTGATGGCGGCGGTTTCTTGAATTTTGATGGAATTGAATAAGAATTTTCCTCCAAACCAGCTCTAATACCAAATAACACGCACCGTGGAAGGATTGATGACGATTTGATGAAATTTTCGATGGGTGTTTGTTTTGGCGTGTTTTCGACCTTGAGGAATTAAGACGGATGAAATTTTCGAATTCAACAAACAAGAAAAATAAGGATACGCAAGGTTTGATTTTTACGACATCTCTTGGAAACTTATTCCAAACAATCCCGATGATTAAATAAAACCCAGAGAAACGAACAATCGATACACTACAATTGGGGAAGCAATTGATAAGTGAAAGATGGTTCGAAAGGTAACAAGAACAAGAGAATAATGTTTCTCCCTATTGAAGCCGACAACTTTTCAACAATTATGAGCTAAAAAGTTCTGAAAAGTTTGAACTAAAACATATATTTATACCTAGGTTAAATAATAAAAGGTTGGGCTAAAATATATGGAAGCCCAAAAAAAAAAGTCCAAAAACTAAATAAATAGATATTATGTGTTACGCCACTATTGGATCCATATGCTTTTGGGCTTAAGTGATGAAGCATTAAAATAACTCAAATCTTCTTATCTTTAAGCTCCAAGTGTACCCGATCCAAGGATTTAAGTAAAATGGATTAGTTTGGGCTCAATTCCATTAAATTCTCCTCCAATAGGCTTGGAGCTTGCCATCCTCTCAAGATAAAAGCCCACATACGTATAAAGAACCTCCTTAAGTCTTTTGGTCCTAGCTTTGATCATGGGCCCTTCTGGCATGGTGAGCTATCTGCCTGGTCCTACTCGATGGTCCATGGTCCTGCTCACATTACTCACAATATGTTCTAGATAGCTATTGCCTTGTCAAGCTGGCAATGTCTAGATGTTGTTGATCAATTTGCACTTCTATGTAATGCAATACACATTTTTAAACATCACTAAATTGTTTAATCAAATGGATACTCAATTATACACATGTATATGTGTATGTTCAATGCATGCTCAATTGACTTTCCCGGGTATATATCCTTAATCACAAGTCTTGATCATGCATTCATTATAGCTTATATACATCTAGTTTGCAATTAGGTTTATACGTTAAGTAAGTTTGATTACCCTCAATTCATTAATCATACATTCATCCATCCTCCCTAGGATTATATATTCACACAATTTCTCAATTCTTATTCAATCATACCTAATTCATTACTTATATCATTTGACTCACATTTGCATTTATAAGAACATCTTTATACCATTAACAACTCATAAATTCCAAATTTAGATACATTGTTCTATTCCTTATGTTATAACACCATTTAACAACCTAAACTTATCAAACCTTTCACCAATTAATCAAGCAACTATCTAAGTTCATTTTAAGCCCCAATTAAGTCCAAATGCATCAAAGTAAAGTAACTTATCCTTATATGGTTTAACAAGAACACAAAACAGAAATTTCCCTCACAAAACATTGCCCACAATCGTGACAAAAGCTAATGCATCTTCCCATGGTCATGGGATGAGTGCCATGATCATGAATTACTCATTTTCCTACGATTTTCCCAGATTTTTCTCCTTTATTCCAATTTCAAACATTTTCATCATACTCCATAAATTATAACTCAAGTATACCTTAATTATATGTCAATTCCACACCAATTCATCTCCAATTCTAACTCAAATTCATTCATTTGGCAGCTCATAACTATTGTCTTTCATGCATCAAAATCAGAACAAAAACTACTTTAATTTGATCATACATATAGTCCTAGTTCTTTCCCATTTCAAGATCACTATATTAACATTAACATAAATTCACCTTCATTATACTTCAAATCCCAATCTAATTCAGGTATCAATTTCTAGCACAATTCATCATCAACATCATATACAATCCATCCCAATTCATTCATTGTAGGATTTCTATTATAACATGCCATAAGGGCAATACTTTACTTATTTAGCTTCCAATTCCAGCTCAATTCAACAAGTCTATCTAGCTCACTATGCATGCAAGATCATCCAAGTAGAAGATGAAAGTGGGATGCTTTCAGCAAAGGTAAAATGATGATGGCAGATTATAGCTATCCTTGAGCAGAATTTCTTGTATGAATTTTGTAGTGAGTATGTACGAAATTGAAGTAAGATACAAAAGTTGGGAGGGTTTCAGTGGTAAGAAGCAAGAAAGAAGAGAAGAATGAACAAATTGAAATTACTCCTGCATAACATGACTCATCAAATGCTAGGTGTCACCAAATTAAGTTCACATATGCCCCTAGCATGTAAGTCATTTGTCCCTTCCTTAAGCTGCCCAAATGTCACCTAGTTATTAGTCCATTTGTCAGTCTATAATCAATGCCATTTGTCAATTAATTAGCTATGCCAAATGTTACTTATTTATCTATGCAAAATGTCACTCAATTATAGGCTTAATCATTCTAATTTTTTATGTATCAATTTGTCTTACCACTTCGTATTTTCCTAGACTAAATATACATTTTAATTCATCAATTTTCTAATTGTACCAATTAATTCCAAATTTACTACTTGTAATCAATCAAATCAAAGTGCAAGGCATAAATAATACAAAATTCACATCATGATCATTTAAACTGTTTATAAACTAGAATATGTCAATTGAATGCGTATACTATCTTTGCAATGTGTACTAAATCTCAATTCATGTGTGTATGCTAATGATATGCATATCAATGAAATGAAATTCATGAATTCTTAATGATATAACTTATATGAAATGATCTAGGGGTTCTAATCCCTCAATTTGAAAACCAACTATTACATTGTAACTAATCCTTATTTGCTTTTTATTAGCTTAATTCAATTTCTTTTTTCAAAGAAAAAGAATTAGTCCAGGGGTTCAATTTGGATGTTATCTTAGCTCTCACTGTGACTGTGGGCATTTCTATGCTTGTACATTGTCCTTCTTTTAGGAGTCATAATATTATTTTACAAAAAAAAGATACTCCGTTAACATATTAGTGCCAAATTAAAGCAATTCTGAAGATAGATAGATGCTATGCAACAGGACAACAACAGAGTAATGAATCTGTTCCTCTAACAGAGTAATGAATCTATTCCTCTTGTGAGAAGGCGTGTCCATGGGTTTAACGGGCTTTATAATGAAATAACAGCCATGCCCTTCTTCGCGACAGCAATGACACTTGGATTGTAGGCTTTACGCATAATTTCGATTGGTGCACTCCGCTGTCTGCCGAGTTATGAGACGTGTATTTCGGCTTATCTCTCGCTTGGTGACTAGACTTCCGTTATGTTAAGCTGAAAATGGATTCACTTGCGGTACACCAGATCCTCTCTTCATCGTCCAACCGCACGCAGGCGACTCACCCTATTATAGCGGGTATTCACGAACTGTTTGCCTGCGATTGGACTGTTGTCCATCGACATGTTTATCGAAAAGATAACAGATGTGCTGACTGGCTCGCCTCTCAGACTGATCTTAATATATTTGATGTAACCTATTTTAATGTAGCACCTACCGGGTGCCAACATATCTTTCTAACGGATATGTCAGGGACCAGCATCCCTCGATCTGTTTTGTAACTTGCTTCGTCAGCTTTCCTTTAATTATATATAAAAAAAAGAACAGCCATGCCACTTACAGACGAGTTTATGTTATTACACAAAGGCTCAGGGACCAAATTGGATATTTCAAAACACCCACTCTGAAACCCTAGATGTACCCGTCTATATAATCATCTCAAAACGCAACTCTCGCTTTCGTTTTCCGTTCAGAACTCAAAATGTCGAAGAGAGGTTAGCCTTCTTCTTTCTTTCTTCTCCCGATCTTCCTCTTTCGATTTAGATGTCTTTTTCTATTTCCTTACCCGTTTTTCTTTCCTTAGAAAACGATGATTGAAAAGCTGTATCTTCTTGTATTTCAATTATGTTAGTAGTGGATTGTCGTGATTGTTATCACACATATTCATGTCTTTTGGAGTTTGTAATCGCAAATCCCAAGTTTTCCTTTTCGAAGCTGTTTACAAAAAGGGTTGACAGGGTTTTGGGTTTTTTGAGTATAGGACGTGGTGGATCGGCGGGAAACAAGTTCAGGATGTCATTGGGTCTACCCGTGGCAGCAACAGTGAACTGTGCTGACAATACTGGTGCTAAGAACCTGTACATCATTTCAGTGAAAGGGATCAAGGGTCGTTTGAATCGCTTGCCGTCAGCTTGTGTAGGAGACATGGTTATGGCCACTGTCAAGAAGGGTAAGCCTGATCTTAGGAAGAAGGTCATGCCCGCTGTCATTGTCAGGCAGCGCAAGCCTTGGCGCAGAAAGGACGGTGTCTTCATGTACTTTGAAGGTTCTTTTACTTCACTTTTCATTTTCAATCTTTTATTTAGTTGCTACTAATATTATGAATTGTAGTTTTCATGTTTTCGCTTTGTCCCTGTCTTGAACTATATATTTTATTTACATATTTTTCCTTGTCTTTCTGGTTCATCATATAAGTGAGTGCCTATACAAGTTCCTGGAAATTGGATATTATCAATCCCTTTGCAGATAAAAAGTTAATTGTGCTATTTATTGAACCTTAATTTTCTCTCTTAGTTGAATCAGGGTGCTATCATTGTATGGAAACTTTTGAAAGTAAAAAGTTTCTGCCTGTTTTTATCTGGTTCTGTTGTTTACAAGTTGTTTAAGTGAACCAGTGATGTTATCTGTATCATAAAGGATACTTGTAGTATGATGGCTTCTCTAGTGTATGGCTCCTATCAGGATTGGCACTTTTCCTTCTTTGTTTTCACCCATCATGTTATCCTTTATCCACATGCTCGAGTCTTAATCCTTTATTTAAAATATTATCGTTTTTTGTTCTACCTCAAATATTAGTGTAGATTAACAAGGCAGAATAACAAACAGTATTGATGGTTTTGTGGCATCGAAAGTTTGTATATATCATTTTGTTTATGCGTAGCAATGGTAGATTACCTCCTTGAACCAGCTACATTGAACTTAAAAGGGTGGAATATTATATCGAGTAGGTTTTCTCTGTTGTAGAATCTCACTTTTCGCAATTCGATATATTCTAAATGTTATTGTTAGGTTTTTGTATTTTTTTGAACCGAGGCTAATTTACTTCCTGGAACCAACTGCATTGAACTTAAATGATTGAAAATTATATTGAATTGGGTTTCTCTGTTGTTGAATTATATTGAATTGGGTTTCTCTGTTGTTGAATTACACTTTTTGCAATTTGATATGTTGTTATTATTTTTATGTCTCTGCATATTCGATGAGCTGAGGCCAATTTAACATTGTTGACTTGCTGGTGATGTAGTGTCGGTAATTGTTTTGTTTGCTTTCTCTTCACCTCCCATAACCAGCAACATCAAATTCACCAATGTTACCCCAAACTGGATGATAATCTTTAGTTATCATTCCTGTGAGGGTTGGCATAGCTTTAGCACTTCGATTCCATCTTTCTTTTTGGAGCTTTAAGGAAGTATAAAGGTTATGGTGTGAATTTGGGTGAAGGGGGTTATTTTATCACCCTCTACCACTGGTTGGGTCTATTGTTACCCTCTCTGATGTTATATGTTAATGAGGAGACTGGAATCAGTTCAGTTAAACGTTTTCTACATGACATAGCAGTGTGAGCATATGGATTGTATATCTTGTCACCAGACATAAGTCAGGTATCCTCCTCAATGTTCAATGGTTGATACAGTTACACGTCTGGTAAATTGACTGTGTCCTTCGTTACAGATGTGCATGTGGTTTTTCTTCACATTTGTTCCATATGGACCCAATAACTGATTCACCCAAAAAAAACAATAATTTTATGTGTACATTTTATGCATGCAGAAGGAAAGATTTAATGATAATTGGATCAAAAGTTATAATTTCTCCATGATAAATTTGGGAGCTTGTTGCTTTCAAATCAGTTGCTTTCTTCAGATGTGAGGACTATTGCTTTGCATGTTACATCTAATCGTATGAATTTGAGAAGAGATTCTACCAAGGGTGACACTTCGAGTTTGAGGAAAGATAAAATCTAACTTACTTAATATCTGACTGACTGTGTTCCTTTGCAGATAATGCTGGTGTCATTGTGAATCCAAAGGGTGAAATGAAAGGTAATTATATTTATATATTAGAATAGATATTCAGTTTATTTGCTGCTTTAGAATCGATGTTCAGTTTATTTAATGCTTTATCTGATCGCTTAATAATTGATATATTGCTGCCTGCTTATTAGGTTCTGCGATTACTGGTCCTATTGGTAAAGAGTGTGCTGATTTGTGGCCGAGGATTGCAAGTGCAGCCAATGCCATTGTCTAAATTACTGGACGGCTTCTTTCTCATCTAAATTTAGAGCTATTGTCTACAGTTCAATTCACTAGGAGTTTGCTTTGTTTTGACTGTGAACATGAACATTTAGCGTGTGGTAGATGGCGTTTCAGCCATATTTTAGCGTTTTGGAGAGTGTTAGTTGTTTGATTATGTCAAACATTTAATAAACTTGTTTAGTTATCAGCCCGTGGGTTGGCTGATACAATCTTAGATTTTTAAAAAGCTCCTTTATAGGAACGTTTTGGTGTTCAGTTGATAAAAATTATGCTTTAATGACGATGCCTGATACTTTAATACGCAAAACTTAAATTATACCCTATAAATAATTGCTATTTTGCGGTAAAAACAGAACTCTCACACGCATGACAAGAATTATAGGTGATAAAAGTGTTAGATGTGTGAGTGACACGTGACTCTTTTGGTTTTCTTGTATTTTTTAAAATCATTTTAAGTGTTAGACTTGACAAAAAAGTGTCATTGACTCTTTCTTTTGTTTTTTTCATTTTAATTTTAAGTTTATTACTTATATCAGCCCGTATCATATTAATGCAATATTAAATATCTAGTGTATAAATTGGAATAATCTATTCTGATATTAACACTTATTTTAATTTCTCAAAATTAAAGTTTTTAACAGATATATTACTTTGGAATTATTTATCAATGAAAATTTTGTTCTTTATTAGAATAAAATAGTTTTTGGTAACATAATTTTTAAAATTATTTTTAAACTAATTTTAACTTCAACTTATATGAAGAAATAGGATTTAAATAATTATGGATGATAAAGCTTCAATTAATACGACAATATAATATATTAGTTTTGTAAGAATTTGTCATAAGATATAATTCTAATTTTAAAACTTATTGCATATTTTTTAATTTGATAAATTAAATTATATCTTAAAGATTGGAGATAAGATAAGAAATTTAAAATTTAAAATTGATTAATTTATTAAAAGTGTTTAATTAATTTATAAATTATAGAAAATATTAACTTAAATTAAAAATTTATCAATTTTTAGTTATTATTATTATTATATGTTCTATGCTTTTTATTAGAACTATAAACTTAATTTTTGTAAAATTAGATATCTAAAATTTATTTTTATAAAAATATTCAAAGAAATATTAAGATATAATACTGATATTCTTATATATTTTTAAAGTAATACTCTTATGAGTCATTTTATACATAAACAACTAATATTAAATATTTAATTTTATCAAATATCTTTAATAAACAACTTCCATTAATAAAATCAGCTATTAGCTAACCGTTGATAAAGAGCTTGTTTGGTAAATAATTGATAAGTTGTTTTTTAACTGATTGACCCAAATTAACTGTTTGACCCATATTAAAAAATTATTTAACTGTTTAGTTATGAATGAATTAAGTTGGTTGATTCAACCCATCTAGTTAATTTTTTAAAAATTTCTCTACAGGAACATTTGAGATTAACTGTTTGTTAATAACTATATTGTCATCCACTTTATTCTCTGGTCTCATTTCTCGTTACGTTCTCTAGAATCTTCTTGGCTCTCACATCTCCTGCTCTCACGTCTCCATTAGATTGCTAGTCGCTAGTCATTGTTTGATGAAAGAGGAACGACGAGAAACGAAGAGAAAGTGAGCTTCATGAGATGAGCAATGAGAGATTTATCGAATAGTAATGGAGGAGTCGAAAGGTTCTCGAAATCATAGAAGAAAGTTTGTTATGGATAAAAAATCGAAGGTTAAAGAGAGAGAGAAGACAAATGCACATAGTTATCAATCAAGCTTTTGCCATAGAGGACATTTTTATTGAGGCCTTGCTTTGGTTTGTTTGACTTGGGTTCTTCTCTTTGTCAGACTTTGGTGGGTATCTTAGATATTTTCTTTGCTTAAACAAATTTTGCTTCGTTTTTTTTTGGCACCTTATAATGCTCAACCTCTGTCAATTTCTTTTCTTCTTCTTCCCTTTAAAAAATCCCAGAAACCTGAAGTTTTAGGTGTTAAAAAGAATGACTACACCTTCTCCTTTCATTTATACTTCTCATGGTCACCGCTAAGATTTTTTTCCTCTTTTAATTTCAATTTTGTCTTCAATATGGTTTTAACTCCTTACTGGACTGATTTGCTTTTCTTTTTTTTCTTTTCCTAAATTTGATGGCTTTATAGAGTAGGACTGATGTAAGCGGAACCATGGACAATCAAGCAAGTCCAGGCAGAGAGCTAGTCATACCAGAATGGGCCACAACCAAAGTTAGGACCAAGAGATTTAAAGAGGCTCTTTGTACGCATGTGGGCTTTTATATTCAGAAGATGGCGAACTCTGAGCCTATTGGAGGAGAGTTTAATGGAATTGAGCCCAAACTAGTTCATTTAACTCAAATCATTGGACCGGATACACTTGGAGTTTGAAGACCCACTTTATTTAATTTTCGGACTTCACTTTATTTTGGGCTTCCATGTATTTTTAAGCCCAACCCTTTATTATTTGACCTAGGTATAAATAGTTATGTTTTAGGGTTTTAGAGGGTTAGATCATATTGTTTTGAGTGTCGTCGGCTTTAGAGAGAACGTTATTCTCTTGTTCTTGTTACTTTCGAACCATCTTTCACTTATCAATTGTTTTCTCAATTGTGACGTGTTGATCGTTCGCTTTTTTCTTGATTTTATTTTGATCATCGAGATTGCTTAGGACAAGTTTCTGAGAGGTGTCGTAGAAATCAAACCTTGCGTATCCTTTATTTTCGTGTTTGTTCAATTCCAAATCATCACCTCGACGTCAAGTCTTCCGCGGTGTGCGTCAATTTGGTATCAGAGCTAGTTTGGAGGAGAATTCTTATTCAACTCCATCAAAATTTCAAGAAACCCGCCGCCCATCGCCATCCAACTATCGTCAGATCTTTCTTTCAGGTGTGAATTAACTTTTGGTATAGGATTTCAATTTTCCTTCCTATTGTTTTAGTTAGGGTTTTCAGTATTTGTTGAAAAACAAAAGAGGCCAGAAAAAAAAAGGGCCAAAAAAAAAAAAGAAAAAAAAAATTTATGGAAAAAAAAAGTGTGATAGTCTTACCAGAAAAAGGAGGAGAGAGGAAGGCAAAAAAAAAAGGTTAGCAGAAAAAAAAAGTTAGCAGAAAAAAAAAGTCAACAGAAAAAAAAAAGTCAAAAAAAATTCTAGAAAAAAAAAATTCGGAAAAAAAATCTCTTATCTTTCGTACTTGTTACTTGATTGGGGTTTGTTGTTTTCGATACTTGAGCTACAGTTGGAAACATTGATTGGATGAAGCCTTGGTTCTGATTGTAACTTGAATTTCAGAGAAATTTGAGTGGTAAAAGGCAAGAGTGTGTGAGCTTATTTGAGGAGTCATTCTGTGACTTAAACACGAGGGAGTGACAAATTCTTGAGTGAAACACGTGAGGGAGTGTGAGGTTGTTTATCGCTAACTTTGTTTTGCAGTATTTTATTTTATTTACAATGTCACGGGGAGGTAGTAATGATGGTAGCCAGGAGGAGATGTAGATATCGCTTTCACTTTGAGAGCCATGCAACAACAATTTCAGAGGTTCAATCTAGCCTTAAATGAGGTTGGGGACAAATGAAAGAGCTCAAACAAGGAGGCGCGAGGAACCTCGTAGGCGGCGTGCGAGATATCGTCAACGACAACCACCACGCCATCGACAACCACCACGGTATGAGCCTCGAGGAAGAGGAATTTGATGAGGAGGAGGAGGAGGACTATGAAGGCGCGTACCTAGGAGAGCTCGGAGAGGAGAACCCCTCGACAGCATTTAGATGGAGACCTCAAATCCATCAAGATGCGATTCCAACATTCAAGGGAGGAATGATGCCGAGGCGTGCTTGGAGTGGGAAAGGAAGGTTGATATGATCTTTGAGTGCCATAACTTCTGGAGGAGAAGAAGGTAAAACTTCTTCTTTGTTGAATTCTGATTATGCACTAATATGGTGGGATCGGTTTGTGACCTCTAGGAGGAGGAATGGAGAGACCCATCAATACTTGGGCAACGATGAAAGCGTGTATCGGAAGAGATTTGTGCCTTCTTATCATTATAGGGAGATGCACCAGAAGCTCCAAAGACTCACACAAGGATCTAAGTCAGTAGAGGACTACCACAAGGAGATGGAGATTGCTATGATTCGTGCTAATATAGTGGAGGATCCCGAGGCCACCATGGCAAGGTTCTTGAGTGGATTGAATAGGGAGATAGCAAATGTGGTAGAGTTACAACATTATTTAGAGATTGAAGATATGGTGAATATGGCCATGAAGGTGGAGAGACAGATTAAGGCTAGAGTGGCTGCAAGAAGTGGAGCAAGTTCTAGTTATTCAGGGAACTTAAAATGGCCCAGGAAGGAGGAGAAATACAAGGATAAGGGGGTGGACCTCAAGGAAGCACCTAAGAAATCAATCGGAGGATCGGAACAAAAAGGTACTCCTAGTAAACATTCTTCTATAAAATGTTTTAAATGTTTGGGTAATGGCCACATTGCTTCTCAGTGCCTTAATAAAAAGGTGATGTATATGAAGGATAATGGGGCTATTGATTCTGAAGATAGTGATGTTGATGATATACCATGTGATAGTGTTTGTGATGATATTGATGAGTATGAGGAAAGAGCTGTCATAGGAGAAGCATTTGTAGTTAGGAGAGTGTTAAGTGTTAGGGTTAGAGATGAGATTCTGGATCAGAGGGAGAACCTATTCCATTCAAGGTGTTTGGTGAGTGGAAAGGTGTGTAACTTGATCATAGATGGAGGTAGTTGTACTAATGGGGCTAGTCAAACTATGGTGAAGAAATTGGGCTTGATATGTAGGAAACATCTGGAGCCATATAAGTTACAGTGGTTTAATGATAGTGTGGATGTGAGGGTGACTAGACAGGTACTGGTACCATTTTCTGTAGGGAGGTATGAGGATGAGATATTGTGTGATGTGATACCTATGGAGGCAGGACATCTGTTATTGGGGAGGCCTTGGCAGTTTGATAGGCGAGTATCACATGATGGGTACACAAACAAGTACTCATTCAAATTCAAGGGCAAGAACTTCACTTTGTTACCCTTATCGCCACATGAGATCTACCTGGACCAGGTTAAAGCTTTGCAAAGAGAGGAGGGTTTGGGTAGTGAGTTAAAGAAAAATGACGAGAGCAAAGAGGCCCAAAAGAAAAGAGAGATTGGCCCAATGGGGAGTGACTGCACAGGTGAGGAAAAGAAAGTGGGATGTGCAGGAGAGAACAGTTCAGGGAGAGAAAAAAAGAGTGAAAAGAAAGAGAAAAGAGTGAGTTTATATGCTAGAGGAAAAGACATGAGGAGAGCAACTGGAGAGAAGAGAGCACTTGTGATAATTAGGTATAGAGAGTGTTTAATTTCTGACACTAACGCTCTTGATTCTTTGCCTAGTGTGTTTTCATCTCTTTTACAGGATTATTTAGATGTCTTCCCTGAGGAGATGCCCAAGGGACTGCCGCCTTTAAGAGGCATAGAGCACCAGATAGATTTTGTGTCAGGGGCTCAGATTCCTAATCGCCCAGCTTATAGAAGCAATCCGGAGGAGACAAAGGAGCTTCAAAAGCAAGTGGATGAGCTATTGGAGAAAGGACATGTGAGGGAGAGCTTGAGTCCTTGTCTTTGTGCCCGTCTTCTCACCGGTGCCAAGAAAGATGGAACACGGAGGATGTGTGTGATCGCCGAAATGTGAATAAAATCATTTGTAAAGTATCGTCATCCTATTCCTAGGTTAGATGATATGCTTGATGAATTGCATGGTGCATGTATCTTTACAAAGATTGATTTGAAAAGTGGATACCACAGTTAGAATGAAACCAGAGATGAATGGAAAGCTGCGTTTAAAACTAAATATGGGTTGTATGAGTGGTTAGTCATGCCATTTGGTTTAACTAATGCACCCAAAGACTTTTATGAGGTTGATGAATCATGTCTTGCGTGCATTTCTTGGTAAATTTGTGGTTGTTTACTTTGATGACATCTTGATTTATAGCACTAATCTTGATGAGCATGTCATGCATGTGAGGTGTGTCTTGGATGTATTGAGACAGGAGAAGCTGTATGAAAAACCTTAAGAAGTGTACATTTTGCATTGATAAACTTGTATTCTTAGGGTTTGTAGTCAGTGCTCAGGGAGTAGAGGTTGATGGTGAGAAGGTGAAGGCTATTCAAGAGTGGCCAACACCTAAGAGTATTAGTGAGGTAAGGAGTTTTCATGGATTTGCCAGTTTTTACAGGAGGTTTGTGAAGGACTTTTCTACTATTGCTGCTCCGTTGACTGAAATAGTCAAGAAGGAGAAGGGGTTTACATGGGGAAAGGAACAGGAACATGCATTTTTAAAGTTAAAAGATAAGTTGTGTTTTGCTCCTATTCTTTGTTTACCTAATTTTGAGAAAGCTTTTGAGGTTGAGTGTGATGCATCTGGGATTGGTATAGGTGCTGTACTTTTGCAGGAAAACAAACCGATTGCATATTTCGATGAAAAGCTTAGTGGTGCACAACTCAATTATCCGACCTATGACAAGGAACTGTATCTTTGTGGTGAGAGCATTGGAGGTGTGGCGACATTACCTTGAACTAGAGAGTTTGTCATTCGGACGGATCATGAGTCCTTAAAGCACTTGAAAGGACAAGGCAAATTGAGTAAGAGACATGCTACTTGGGTGGAGTTTCTAGAGACCTTTCCATACGTGCTTCACTATAAGCAAGGGAAAGAGAATGTGGTAGCTGATGCATTGTCTAGGAGGTACACTTTACTTTCTGCTCTTAGTTCTAAACTTTTGGGTTTTGAGCAGTTTAAGGAATTGTATGCTTCAGATGTTGACTTTGCTCTCGCTTATTCGCTTGTGAGCATCTTGCATTTCAGAAATTCTATAGGCATGATGGCTTCTTGTTTCGAGGTAATCAATTGTGTGTGCCTAATTGTTCTATGCGTGCTTTATTTGTGCATGAGGCCCACAGTGGTGGATTAATGGGTCATTTTGGGGTTGCTAAGACTTTGGATATTTTGCACGAACATTTTTATTAGCCTGGAATGCGTAGAGATGTTGAACGTGTATGTGCCAAGTGTATTGCATGTAGACAGGCAAAATCCACTGTCAAACCTCATGGATTTTATACCCCTTTACTTGTTCCTACTGAGCCATGGGTTGATGTTTCTATGGACTTTATCTTGGGCTTACCTAGGGCAAAGAGGGGTTTTGATAGCATCTTCGTTGTAGTTGATCGCTTTAGTAAGATGGCGCATTTTATTGCATGTCATAAGACTGATGATGCTGTGCATGTTGCTGACTTATTTTTCAAAGATCTTGTTAGATTGCATGGCATTCCTAGGTCTATTGTATCTGACAGAGATGCTAAATTTCTGAGCCATTTTTGGCGAGTGTTGTGGGGCAAGTTGGGTACAAAATTACTCTATTCTACTACTTGTCACCCATAGACAGATGGACAAACAGAGGTAGTTAATAGGACCTTGGGTACTATGTTGCGCGCTATAGTCGGTAAGAATTTGAAAATTTGGGGAGAATGTTTGCCATTTATTGAATTTGCATATAATCAGAGTGTGCATTCTACCACTGGTTTTTCACCTTTTGAGCTTGTCTATGGATTTAATCCTTTGACTGTTTGGATTTGGTGCCTTTACCCTTGCATGAGTTGTCTAGTACAGATGGCAAAATGAAAGTCGAGATGGTCAAGGAGTTGCATGAGAAGGCACGACAGCATATTGAGCATAGAAACAAGATATATGCGAAGCAAGCCAACAAGGGGCAAAAAATGGTGACCTTTGAACCTGGTGATTGGGTTTGGGTTCATCTGAGGAAGGAGAGGTTTCCTACCTAAAGGAAATCCAAGTTGGACCCTAGGGGTGATGGTCCATTTCAAGTGTTGGCGCGGATCAATGACAATGCCTATAAAATTGATCTTCCAGGTAAGTATAATGTGTCCGCTACTTTTAATGTTGCTGATCTTTCTCCTTTTGATATGGATTCAGATTCGAGGACGAATCTTCTTGAGGAGGGAGGGACTGATGTAAGCGGGACCATGGACAATCAAGCAAGTCCAGGCAGAGAGCTAGTCATACCAGAATGGGCCACGACCAAAGCTAGGACCAAGAGATTTAAAGAGGCTCTTTATGCGCATGTGGCTTTATATTCGTAAGATGGCGAACTCGAGCCTATTGGAGGAGAGTTTAATGGAATTGAGCCCAAACTAGTTCATTTAACTCAAATCCTTGGACCGGATACACTTGGAGTTTGAAGACCCACTTTATTTAATTTTCGGACTTCACTTTATTTTGGGCTTCCATGTATTTTTAAGCCCAACCCTTTATTATTTGACCTAGGTATAAATAGTTATGTTTTAGGATTTTAGAGGGTTAGATCATATTGTTTTGAGTGCCGTCGGCTTTAGAGAGAACGTTATTCTCTTGTTCTTGTTACTTTCGAACCATCTTTTACTTATCAATTGTTTTCTCAATTGTGGCGTGTTGATCGTTCGCTTTTTTCTTAGTTTTATTTTGATCATCAGGATTGCTTAGGACAAGTTTCTGAGAGGTGTCGTAGAAATCAAACCTTGCGTATCCTTTATTTTCGTGTTTGTTCAATTCCAAATCATCACCTCGACGTCAAGTCTTCCGCGGTGTGCGTCAAGGACGTTTATAGAGCAGGATGTTTCCATTTATTTCAAGTAACTGAAAATGAGTGCTTTGATAGATTATTAGCTTTTTCTTTCAAAGCATGCTTTTGTTTGTTATTTCTCTACTTTTGTAGCAAATTTGGTCCTGTTGAAGATGTTAGGATCCCGTGCCAACAAAAAAGAATGTTTAGAATTGTCACTTTTGTCTTTGAGGAGACAGTCAAACAAATATTAGTGAAGGGGAATCCTCATTTTGTTTGCGGGGCTTGTGTTTTAGTGAAACCATAACGTGAAAAATCAAGACTTGTTGATAAGTAAAATTTTTCTTCTTGTGGAAAGATGTTGTCACATGATTTCTTACTAAAATGTGATAGATCCTAGTTGTGTTGGTTAAATATCTTATCTTTAGGTTTGAATTGTTGTTGTTGTAAGATATATTGTTTCACTGAAATGATGCAAAGATTATGAAATCATCACCCTAACATGCATAGACTCTTATCACTGCACATTATTTGGATTCTGTCTTTAGTGTGACACTACCATCTTTCTGCAAGTCATATTGAAGGGGCTAGGGATCTTTTTTGAAATTGTTTAGCCCCTACAAAAGTTACTCTCTTGTGGTTTACCTGGTGGAAGTGATAAGTTGCGATATTGTTTCACCTTGAATCAGTTACTCCTTGTTCTCTTAGACATTGTTTGATACCTTTTCTTTAGTTGGAATCATCAAACGTTAATAAGACTTGGCATCATCTGGCTCGTGTTCTTTGTTTCAACTAACCTTGATGCTTGCTTTATATAGTTATCCAACTTTTAGAAAATCAAACAATGAGTGCTACTGTTGTATGTTCTTTAAAATTTTTTCCATATATATAAGTGATCAAGGGGATTTTTAGCAAAAATGAAATCTTTAAAGCGAATAGCATAGGTTTTTTTAAAAATTATTTATGAATGTTGGTGTCATCTCCTTTGCATTAAAAGTCTGCATTAGTAACATCTTGGTCATAATGTTGGTGTCATCTTCAATGCATTTAGAAGTCTTGATTAGCAATGTCTTGGTCACACCAAAGCAAAAGAATACATAATTGCTACTGCATTAAAGTTTCTCATATGTTTTACAAGGAATCTATGTTAGATACTGAATTTATTGTTCAGTAACCTTTTTTTTCTTGAGTAGGAAATATTTAGAAAAAATGCAACCCCAAATTGAATATGGCTCTCACTATATAGATGGAGATTATGAGATTCGCTCAATCTCAAGGTGAGTAACAAGTAAATTATTCTTCACACCTTCTTTTATGTTAGAGTAGTGCCCTAAATGCAATCGGCTTTAGCGCATTTTGTACAAAGTTATGTACATACTTTATGAATAAATAAAGAAAGACATATTTCATTAATTTGATGTTCATTATTTATGAATGGATATTGATCTATAAGCAAATTAATGAAGTCCTTGATATATGACATAGCATGAAGGAAATTATGATGTGATCATACTACTGAGATTCCTATCATGTGTAATTATGTCAGTATCTAAATTATCCCTAGTCATAGGATTACTGAGATTGGACATCGATAATCCAGAAAGACTAGCACATCTCAAGCTCCTTGATTTGATTAAGCAGTGGATCTCAGAAACTGTAAATATGAGATATTTAGGGTTGAGATGTGGATGCTTACTAGAGGTAGTAAGTACATTGGATAACCTGCTATGAGATCATCACATGAATGTCCTATTCTAATGTCAGTGATAATCTCATCATAACAATGGTGCAAGTATCCTTAGACTTGAGGTACTCAAGGATATCTTGGATACTGATTTTATACTTTGATTCCATTCCTTGTTGCCTTACAGAGGTCGCTCGTAGGGTGGTGCTTGGGTACAGTTTGAGATATTCGAAGGTAATTGAGTAGCCAATAGAGGATTCACCACTTCTGTGATAGCAGAAGATGATACCCATGGCCTCTTGTCAGGGTCATTACTTGAAAATCTTTGATCAGAGTACATATGTCATGAAGAGTGTCTTCATTGACATATTAAGTAATGAGTCCTAGGACAAGAACTGAAATCACTTGGACTAGATTTGACGTAGTCAGTCTAGTAAGAGTTGACACTTTGCCCATACTCATAACCAAGTGGGGTATAGCATGGTGAAAGGACGAATTGCACGGTAATTGTTTATGGAAAGGTTCGTGATATGGTTCATGATGAATATAGATTCATTCGTCAAACCAATTACTTTCCGGTCAATTGGAGGTCATGATGTGTTGCTAGATACCGCTCATGACTTGCTTGGATTAAGTGTTGATCTAAGTGACCAACATAACCGGGAACCTAATGGGTCACACGCATAAGAGTGACTCGGAGAATTCGTAAAATAGTTTTGGACAGAGTTCCAATATATGGAGAGCAAATGGATTAAATGGATCCCGATAAGATCGAGATATGTCTCGATGAGATCGCGACATCGATATTGCTGAAAAAGGTTTTTGGTGGTTTTTTCATATCGGGACTCAGTAAGACCGACCCCAGTGTGACTGGACCACCTCAGCATTAATATACATATATATATCATATTAATTAATTAAGTAATTAATATATATATGCAACGTGGAAAGAGGAGAGGAAGCTTGTCTTTAACTTTATATATATATATATATATATATATATATATATATATATATATATATATATATATATATATATATAAAGCCTATATCGTGGAAAGCATTCCACTTTGCATTTAATGTCTTTAATAGTTAAAGACAAATGGCATTTGATGATAAGAAGAGAGGATAATCATTGGTTTATAAAGACAAAAACGATGGATGAAGGTAAGGGTTTTTTAGAAAGGGTTTCTAAAATCATACTCTCTCTTCTTCATCTTTCATCAAGCTCTCCTCTCCAAGCTTCATCGATTCTCTTCTTTCTTTCAAGCTCTTCAAGGACAAAAGTAAGAGCTAGCACTCTTTAATTTGTTCTAGCTATTCCCTGGTCAAAGGGTTTGTCCCGGTTAGGTTCTCCGATCTCTGCGTGGATACCGTTAGAGACGGTCTCCTTTGGTCGTTTTGGTTTGACTTTGTTATATAGTCACATGGATCCTGGCTTTCTGGAAGGTCCCGGAATAAAAATTTTTGTTTTCAGCACCGTGGGCATGTGATTCTCACACCGGGATTATCCTACAGTGGTATCAGAGCCACTTGTGTCGTATATAACGAAGAAATCATGACTAGGTCGGAGTTGCCTATTGCTTGTGACGATGATGCATGTTGTAAATGTCAAATTCGAAATCAGTATAGAGATATTTTTTTCCGAAATTTTCTTGCCCAGATATGTTCACAAGATGTTGTTGCATATGTCTGTGGAAGCTTGGAATTTATCAATGTGATTTGATATGGTTTTGCTAATTTATTCCCTAATGTTCTGGTTGCTGTGTTTGTGCACATTTAATGAACAGACATGTTTATAAATTCGAGAATAAATTATAGAAAAATTATTTTTCGGATTTTTTTTCACCGACATGTCTCTAAGATGTTTATGAATGTCTATGAGAATGGAAAAATATTTTCGAGATGATTTACTATTTTTTTGAGAATTTATTGTGTGCTGGTGGGAATAACTGTGTTGAGGAACACAGATTTAACATTGGCTTTGTTGTTGAGGTTGGTTGAGTTTTTGATGGAAATAAATCCTAAAACAATTCATAGAACATTTTGTGAACATGTTGTAACCTCTGTAATTTTCTCAGAATTTATTGAAATTGTTTCAATGAGTTTTTCAAGCAAAACACAGAGCTTGACAGTTTTGAGAAAGTTGCTGGAGATGTTTTGTTTAGAATGATTAATTGTTTATTTTTCAGTTCCAATGCCTTGGATCATTTTTAATGTGATTAAAAATATGTTACATTGATTTTGTATGCTTTCCAAATTGATTTTCTTAAAATTGGGTTTCCAAACAATTTTTGGATGTCAAATATGTCTCATTAGCGTCTCGTTAGTATATTCCCTTATCTTGATTGTTTTGGCCGTCACAAATTTTGTGACCAGTGCCGAAGTAGTCTTGATAAAGTGTAGACTACCTAGAGGTATTTAGGGTGATAGTTTGACATTCGCAAAATTATTTGAAAATCTAAGTGAATAATAGTGTATTCATCGATTTCAAGTTTTTCATGTATAGTTTGACTATATATGGTAAGCAACAATGAAAGTGTTTCATTGGTACATCAAGGTAAAGTGAATTACACTTGGTATTGTGAATTTGAACTGCACGGATTGAGAAATTAGTCGATTAGATAGCAATTCCACATGCACAAGTCGACTAACACATGTATAAGTCGACTTGTATTTTTGGATAAGTCGACTTACACATGCACAAGTTGACTTGTTCGTAAACTGTAGTTAAATAAGTCGACTTGCACAATGGTACTAGTCGACTTGTTCGTGTACAGTGGCATAAGTCGACTTATACATATACAAGTCGACTTACAACATGCAAAGGTGGGATGATGGATGATTTTAGGTATAGATTCAATGTGATTGATGAATTGCCCTAAATCATTCCATATAGTCATGGTGACTATAATCCTAAAGCTTGGAGAAGAAGATGATGAGACCGGAGCTTGAAATCCCTCACACAGAATATGAAAACTAACGCCTTCCATTAATATGGGAAGAACCAGAGTTCTTATAGAGTTCGGGTTGTTGGGTAAACCTAAGCTCACTCTATACGGATATGTTCGAACCATGAAAATAAGATTTTCGGATTAATAGGTCAGTTTTCACTAGAAGCGTTGATTTGTTGAGTAAACTCAAGGTCAACGTGGATAGAGGCAAAATTGGGTAGTGTATATCAAATGTACGCGCATCAAGAGTTGATAACCCAATGTGTGTGCATACATCACGAGTTGATAACACTAGTCGATAATTGCACCTAAGATGTAACTGGTATGACCGATACCTACCGATTGATCTAAGGTGGCTTGTTGGGTAAACCCAAGGTCATTTTAGTAATGTCGGATATCTATGATGCAATTGGTATGACTGATAACTACCGATTGACCTAAGGTCATTTTTAGGAATGTTGTATATCGACCCACTAGGACATTTTTGCCATAATGTTTCTTGGATTCGTGATGAGGGTTATGGATTCTTTGAAACTAGTGGGAGCCATATGCATGTCATGCAATTCCTTATGATAATGCATGTAATTCTATTATAACATTCTTTCTCTCTTTCACTATAAGTTATTGAAGATGACTTCCAGTATGAATTTGCGCTCACTAATGGACTCAAACAAATTAACTGGACCAAATTTTCTCGATTGGCTGAGAAATCTGAAAATTGTTCTCAGATCTGAGGAACTGGGATATGTCTTAGATGTTCCACTTCCTGATCCACCTGCTGTTGATGCTTCTGATGAGGATCAGAAAGCTTATCGTAAGTATCTCAAAGACAGTGACATAGCTACTTGCATTATGCTCGCCTCGATGTCACCAGAGCTACAGAAGCAGCATGAGTCTATGGATGCTAATACCATAGTGTTTCATCTTAGGGAGCTGTTTGATGAGCAAGCTCGGTCTGAAAGGTTCGAGACCTCGAGACTCCTCTTCACTACTAAGATGACTCCAGGTTCATCTGCAGTGCAGTATGCACTGAAGATGAATGAGTATATTGAGAGGTTGGCCGTCTTAGGTTTTGTAATGGATTATGAATTAAGTGTTGACTTAATTCTAGTTGGATTGTCTGATAGTTATTCACAGTTTGTGTTAAACTATCGGATGAACCAAATATCCACGACAATCCCTGAGTTGATCAATCTGCTCAAGACAGCAGAGCAAGCTATCAAGAAGGATAGTAAGACAGTGCTTGTGGTGGACTCTTCTTCTGGTTCCAAGAAAAAGAAACTGAAGAAGAAAAGGTCTAAGAAACCAAAAGGAAGTGCAGCCAAGAAGAAAACCAAAGAAACTGCACCAAAAGGAACTTGCTTCCATTGTGGCAAGATTGACCACTGGAAGCGTAACTGTAAAGTCTATCTGGAAGAATTGAAGCAGAAGAAGGCATCAGATGGCTCGACTTCTTCAGGTATGTTTGTCATTGAGGTTATCTGCTTCGACCATAATATATGGGTATTAGATACGGTTGTGGCTCACACATATGCAATGATATCGCAGGGCCTCGGGGACGATGAGATGACTCATGAAGGAGAGATAGAATCTGCGTGTGGAAAATGGAGCAAGGGTTGCTGCATTAGCCGTAGGCACTTACTTTTTGTCACTTCCCACTGGGCTTGTAATTAAATTAGATGAATGTTATTTTGTACCTGTTTTAACAAAGAACATATTGTCTGTTTCTTGTTTAAATAGAGCTGGTTTTTATTTGACTTTTAGTAACAATGGTTGTTCTATTAGTTTGAATGGAATGCTTTATGGTACTGGTACATTATGCAATAGAATTTACATATTAGATAAGTCACATCCAATTATGAATGTCAATGACATAAACGAGATAATTTAAAATCAACTTACTTATGGCATTGTCGCCTTGGCCATATAAATGAGAGACGCATAGCTAAGCTCCATAAGAGTGGAAGTTTAGGGTCATTTGATTATGAATCATATGACACATGTGAATCTTGTTTATTAAGCAAGATGACTAAGTTACCCTTTAAGGGAAAGGGTGAACGAGCGACTGGAGTATTAGACCTAATACATTCAGATGTATGTGGTCCGATGTCCATCCATGCTAGAATTGGTTGTCTTTACTTCATTACCTTTATCGATGATTATTCTCGATATGGGTACCTGTATCTGATGAGATACAAATCTGAAGCATTTGAAAAGTTCAAACAATTCAGAAATGAAGTAGAAAACAAACTTTAGAAAAGTATCAAGACATTACGATCTGATCGTGGTGGGGAATACTTAGACCAACAGTTTTTAGATTATCTCAGAGATAATGAGATTTTATCTCAATGGTCTCCTCCGTACAAACCACAGCATAATGGTGTGGCAGAAAGGAGAAATCGAACCTTGTTAGATATGGTACGATCGATGATGGGCTTTGCAAAGTTACCAAAATCCTTTTGGGGGTATGCACTCGAGACAGCTGTTTACTTGCTAAACAGAGTTCTATCAAAGACAGTTGATGTTACTCCATATGAGATGTGGACTAACAAAAAACCATATCTTACTCATTTGAAAGTTTGGGGTTGTCCTGCTTATGTGAAGCGGACACAGTCGGATAAACTTGATCCAAAGTCTAACAAGTGTTTGTTTGTAGGATATCCTAAAGAAACAATGAGATATCAATTCTACCAAGCTGAGGAACAAAAGATGTTTGTTTCAAAGCATGCTGTCTTTTTAGAGAAAGAGTTTCTTTTACAAGAAGACAGTGGGAGCAAAATCGAACTTGAAGAAGTTCAAGATGCTCGAACAGACGCAGATCAACTGCTTGAACCTGAAACTGTGACTCATACAAATGAAGTAACAGTTCAACCTTCTACAACACACAAAATTCGTAGGTCACGTAGGATACGCTCGTTTCCTGAGAGATATGGATTTCTCGTGATTGAATAGAATGACGTATTGCTCATAGAAGATAATGAGCCTACCACCTACAAAGAGGTTCTGAAGAGTTCAGAGTCTGAGAAATGGCTTCATGCCATGAAGGCTGAAATGGATTCCATGTATGAAAACCAAGTATGGACTTTGGTTGAGCCACCCGAAGGAATAAAACCCATAGGGTGTAAAGGGGTTTTAAAAAAGAAAATCGACATGGATGGTAATTTAATTACCTATAAAGCAAGGCTTGTGGCCAAAGGTTTTCGTCAAAGACAAGGAGTTGACTACGAGGAGACCTTCAGCCCAGTAGCAATGCTTAAATCCATTAGAATACTCATAGCCATTGCCACTCATTATGATTATGAGAAATGACAAATGGATGTGAAGACAACTTTCTTAAATGAGAATCTAGCTGAGGATGTGTATATGACACAACCTGAGGGCTTCATCTCCTATGATGGCGAAAAGGTATGCAAGCTTCAGAAATCCATCTATGGATTGAAACAAGCATCCAGGAGTTGGAATATCCGTTTTGATGAGGTAATCAAAGAGTTTGGTTTCTCACAAAATCCGGATGAACACTGTGTGTATAAGAAGGTTAGTGGGACTGCAATCGTATTCCTTGTGCTATATGTAGATGACATATTATTGCTAGGAAACGATGTCTCTATGCTACAATCAGTGAAGATTTGGTTGTCCAAACAATTTGCCATTAAAGACCTTGGTGAAGCAACTTATATCCTTGAGATAAAGATCTATAGAGATAGATCAAAAAGATTGCTTGGTCTTTCACAATCAACGTACATAGACAAGATGCTAAAGAGGTTTAGCATGGAACAATCCAAGAAAGGTTACCTTCTTGTGACTCATGGGATAACACTCTCGAAATCTATGTGTCCTAAGATACAAGATGAGAGGATGCGCATGAATATGATCCCGTATGCATCTACAGTAGGATCTATCATGTATTCTATGCTATGTACGAGACTCGATATATCATATGCTCTAAGTGTTACGAGCAGATACCAATCGGATCCTGGTGAGGGCCACTGGGTGGCTATCAAGAATATCCTCAAGTACTTGCGAAGGACTAAGGATATTTTCTTGGTATATGGAGATGAAAATCTCCAGTGGCGAGTATCTGAGATGCGATTTTCAATCTGATAAGGATGATTCTAAATCCCAATCAGGTTATGTATTCACACTGAACGGCGGGGCGGTCAATTGGAAGATTTCCAAACAAGAGACGACTGCCGATTTAACGACCGAGGCAGAGTACATTGTCGCTTCAGACGCAGCAAAGGAAGCAGTTTGGATCAAGAAGTTCATTACTGAACTTGGTGTGGTTCCTAGCAATGATGGGTCCATACAGTTGTATTGTGACAACAATGGGGCTATTCTTGTGCGAAGGAACCAAGGTCTCATCAACGATCCAAACACGTACTCCGCAGATATCACCTGATCAGGGAGATCATTGGTCGAGGTGATGTGCAGATAGAGAGAATTCCCATAGAGCAGAATATTGCTGATCCGTTGACAAAGCCATTGTCACATAAGAACTTTGATTCTCATGTACTCGCCTATGGTATTAGATATCAAGGCGATTGACTTTAGGTCAAGTGGGAGATTTTATTAGAGTAGTGCCCTAAAGGTAATCGCCTTTAGCGCATTTTGTACAAAGTTGTGTACATACTTTATGAATAAATAAAGAAAGGCATATTTCATTAATTTGATGTTCATTATTTATGAATGGATATTGATCTATAAGCAAATTAATGAAGTCCTTGATATATGACATAGCATGAAGAAAATTATGATGTGATCATACTACTGAGATTCCTATCATGTGCAATTATGTCAGTATCTAAATTATCCCTAGTCATAGGATTACTGAGACTGGACATCGGTAATCCGGAAAGACTAGCACATCTCAAGCTCCTTGATTTGATTAAGCAGTGGATCTCAGAAACTGTAAATATGAGATATTTAGGGTTGAGATGTGGATGCTTACTAGAGGTAGTAAGTACATTGGATGACCTGCTATGAGATCATCACATGGATGTCCTATTCTAATGTCAGTGATAATCTCATCATAGCAATGGTGCAAGTATCCTTATACTTGAGGTACTCAAGGATATCTTGGATACTGATTCTGTGCTTTGACTCCATTCTTTGTTGCCTTACAGAGGTTGCTCGTAGGGTGGTGCTTGGGTACAGTTTGAGGTATTCGAAGGTAATTGAGTAACCAATAGAGGATTCACCACTTCTGTGATAGCAAAAGATGATACCCATGGCCTCTTGTTAGGGTCATTACTTGGAAATCTCTGATCATAGTACATATGTCATGAAGATTGTCTTCATTGACATATTAAGTAATGAGTCCCAGGACAAGAACTGAAATCACTTGGACTAGATTTGACGTAGTCAGTCTAGTAAGAGTTGACACTTTGCCCATACTCATAACCAAGTGGGGTATAGCATGGTGAAAGGAGCTGATAAGGATGGTGACTGATTGTCCATCGGTTGGTGAGACTCTGTCAACCAAGGCTAAGTGGATGACAATGCTCAATATGAATGAAGAAGATGTTAGCAGACAGTTGTATGGAGTGAATGACCCTTCGGAGAGGAAGACTTCGAGTCTGGTCCCCAAAGCTAGGGTTCTTCATGCAATTTTGTTTAATTGCATTTTACCCAGAGTAGGTTCAAGGCATTTAGTAACCACTCTGGATGAACAATGTTTGTTCTACCTATTGAATCGCAGTCCTATTGACTTACCCTTCTTAATCTTACATTATATGATTAAGGGGATTAAGGGGATGAAGGATACAAACAACTATCCTTACGACATGCTTCTTACAAGGATTTTTAAGGAATCCGGAATCCTTCTACACAGAGGAAATAGAAGGATTGTACTTGTGAAGAGTAAAATTGACTCAGTCACGATACGACGAATGGGTCTAAGGACAGTGAGTCGAGTAGAAGCAGACTCTTCAAGGAGAACTAGAACTGAGGGGGAGCAATTGATAAATAATTCTCCAGCAACATGTTCTAGATCTCATGGAAGTGTGAGTATGCCAATAGAAGAAAGGAGAAGACTTCATAAAAGACCTTTGTTGAAACAGACTTGTCCTAGAGAAGAGTATGATGTTGCTCGGAGGACAGACGATGGTGCGACAAAAAGGAAAGGAGAGAGTCTTTTGGGTGAAATTACTAAGAAATCAAGGAGATCACCTAGGATTCGAACCCTAAGGCAACAAGAAGAGAGAAGAACCAGGGAGCAACAACAAGAAGAAGCCTCTGGATTCAGTGCACAAAGGGCAATGGTAACAAGATTTCTCGTCTCAATTTTGGAGGAAGAATCAGCCAAACAGAGCAAGGAGACCGAGAAGAAGAGAAAATTGGAGTTTGAGACACAGAAGTCTCAAGTGAAGAAAACTCCAACAATAAAAACTAAAGTGGTTAGTCGAAGGAGAAGTTTGTCTACTCCTGTGGAAGCTAATCAAGAGAAGAATACTCCCATTGTTGAGCAACCGGAGGAACCAGTTGAGCCTAACCTGGTTCAGCCTACTCCTGTCGATAATCAACAAGAAGTCACAGCAGATCTGAGTTCAGTGCAGGTACCATTGAAGAAATCGGATGAACCTAGTCTGGTCATTCATAACTATTCTGAATTTTTAAGAAAGGATAAGTTTAAAGTCAGACTGGTTGAAGTGGTAACAAGGAGGAGTACTGCTATTGCTATCTGCAGTCAACCTACAAGGCAAATAAAGGCTGTCTTACAACCTATTCTGATAAATAGTGAGACATTGCACATATTGAATGAAGACGAAAGGAATTTCTATGATACCTTAAGGTATGCTGCTACAAGGCCATACCCTACGAAAATGTCTTCTCGACCGTGCACTATTTATCCAGTCATAGAATAGTCGATAATAAAGGTTGTACCAGACATTCAGCCGAGATATCCCTTGGATTTGAATAAGGGGAAATTGAAAATTTTTCCTGAAGAAGAAGTTAGTGATGATCTGTCCGCAGATCAGATTGAAGAAGAAGTGCGGAAAATAAATGAGGCATGCGCTTCTAAAGAGACTAATGGAGGAGCTAGTTGTAGCTATACTGATAAGAAAGAAGACTGTCCAGTAAGGGGAAGATTAATCACAGGGACCTTCATTGAATTCCTAGTACAGACAGTTCTGCGTATTAGACCCTTATTTAATACACTGTCTATTGAAGCTGAAGGCATACCCTTGCAAGGAAGACAGTTGTTGATGCTACCTGTTCCCTATGACTTGGATATTCCAGAGTCAAGAGTATTCATTCATCCACCCACATTTGCGATTAATGAAGAATATGTTCCATCCTCAGACGCATATGTTACAACAATTGCGTTCACTTTACCCTCAGTAGAGAATGATCAATCATCTTCATCGCTTGCTTCCCAAGCAGAAATCAGTCAATTACGTGGAGAAGTAAACGAGATAAAGGAGACGATGGATGATCTGAAGAAAATGATGACAGAACTGTTGAAGAGTCATCGTCATTAATCATTTTTTATTATAACAAATAAAGGAAGAAGAGAATGAGCAGAAGAGGAAGGGAAAATGTCAAATTTTAAGGGTGTGATCGAAGGAGCTGAAGAAGGAAGCAGACGAAGAAAAGAATTCTAAAGATAAGTTTTTTTTCCTTTTTCATACTTTGTATTTTGTTTTCTTGATTGTATATAATTTGTTATCATCAAAAAGGGGGAGATTGTTAAGTCAAAATGACTTTACTTAGATATAATTTTGATATATAACAAAGAGCAAAATAAAAGAAAAACAAAAGCAGACGAAGCGACAAAGACGCAGACGAATAGAAATAAGATGGAGACACAAGCAATACAGACGAAGCAAAGCAGACGAAGTAATACAGACGAAGAAACACAGACGCAGACGGACAATAAGATGTAGACGAAGAACATAGAAGAAATAAACAGACGCAGATACAAAATAAACACAGACGAAGCAACATAGACGAAGCAACGCAGATGCAAAAGAGAAATACATACGAAGACGCAAATAGAAAAGCAGACGAAGACGCGAATAGAAAAGCAGACGCAGAAGAAGAATTAAGAAGCAGACGCAAGAGTCAGTTCGGGTTAGTTACAAAACTCAACTGATTAACCGTTTCTGTTAAAGAAACAAGATTCAAGAAACAAGAATTAAGAAGCAGTAGGAGACAAAGGCTATAAATACAAGTCGAAGTCGAAGATTGCAAAGTTAGTTGAAAAGCTGAAAAATTGCAAATTAGCAGATTTACATCTACGTGATCATAAAAAGCATTCTGTGAAAAATAGTTGAGAGCTATTTTTACTGTAACAAGTGTTCAAACACTTATCTGTGAGAAAGTGGTACAGATAGCCTGCAGAGGCTAAGTGTGAAAGAATAATGATTGTAGAGACCTGAAGAGGCTCGTAAAGAATACTTGTAAAAGTTGAAGAGATAGTGAAATCTCAGAAAGAATTCTGAGGACTGGACGTAGCCCACGATTTGGGGTGAACCAGGATAAATGGCTGTGTCAACTACTCTTACTCTATATCTCTTTTAGATTCAAGTTTTACTATTACTTAGTTCGTAAGCAAAGTTTTCAAAGTTTTTGATTACTTAGAATCTATCGAAAATTTTGTAAAAGAATATTATTTCTAACAAATCATTTTTTTAAAGAATTTAATAAAAGGGGAATACACAATTCAACCCCCCCTTTCTTGTGCATTCTATATCGTTTTATAAGCATTATATTAACGTGTGATTCACTTTAGAAAGTTGTAGATCTCAAAGTCATCTTTTCAATGGTCAAAAAACGAAGTCATCAGATATCTGTAGCAAGAGTTATGGCATTTGTACTGAAGCATGTACATTCCAAGTAAGGGCAGAAGCGTGTCAGTGTCTTTTGGCCATAACTTCTTCTCTAGACATTCAAATGATCTGATTCTTGAACAATTGGATTCAGAAGACTTTGTTCTTCATCTCCACCAAACAATTAAAGCTATATGAATTGTATGGAGAGAGATTATATGAAAATAGTGAGACGGCTACAGTGAGTGTGTTCTTCAATCATATGAATTGGTGCTATCTCACTGATCATACTTCTGTACTTTTGATGTTTTCTAGATCAGTAGAGGTTTAAATGAGATGATTTTTGGCTTGTGGTAATCTAGAGACATGGAGCTACAAATGGTAGGAAGAAATCGGAATCTAATTCAGTCTCTAAGATGTTTAAATTTCAGATGGAAGTGGTGCACAGTAGACTGTTGGATAAGACTAGTCCAACAATATTTGAGGCATGTCTTTAAATCACTAAGCCTGAACGAATGATTTTGGAGGCTTTAGGAGCTTAAGACCATGCGAAATAAATGTACCGTAGTAACCGATTTGAACTTTCAATTGGAACTTTCCCAATTGTTTTGAGCTCTAAGTTGGGTGATGAGTGCTCCATGTCTTTTGATTCCGAATGTTGGACTTTGTATCAGAGCTTAGGTTTCCTCCTTGGCTTAGAATGCATATTAAGGAAAATTGTTTTGCTATGTGATTGATTATTGCATTGTGAATTGATTGTTTTCATTAAGTGACATGCATATCATGCATACATATAGGAACTAAGATTAAAATGAATCGTAAGCTAATCATTAGTGTTTTCATTGAAGGAGTAAGATGCCACCTCGTAGAAGGACACGAAGGATTTTGCAAGGCTCGATTGCACTTGACTCTCCATTAAGGGAGAAGAGCACCGATGAGTCGGTAGCCCCAAGAATTGTTGAGGCTTCCTTAGGGCAAAGTAGTGAGCCCATCCGATCTCAGATGCAAGAGTCGCCTAGTCAGTCAGAACAAGTGCCTACTCTAGATTTGAGATTGTTCCAGGCATTTACTCAGGCCTTTGTTGTAACACCCCACTCCCGCATAACCCGAACCCCACATCGATGGTGATATCCGAGTCCGTGCCCTGTGAGGGTGATGTGCTACATCACTCAGTCAAAACTCAGTATAATTTTTTTTGAAACATTCACATACTCTACATATTATGCGAAAAACAATTTACATAAAAATTCATCAGTGAGTTCAATGACCACGGGGCGCTTTTGTAAATACAATTTCATTCAGTTGGTTGACTTTACAACATGACATAATCATTTATTTCAAAAATTCAGAAAGTACAATTTTTGTTTAAAACCTAATGCAGACGCGAACTGATCCCGACCTCCCTTCTCACTCGTATGCGGTTGCTAAATGCCCGTTGCCTAACGAGGTATTCTTCTGGGTCCTAAAAAATAATTGCAAATTTTGGGTGAGTTTTGCGAACTCAGTGAGGAACCATCATCGATGGTTCACTCAACTCATGCAACACATTGTTTCTCGTAACACATAGTTACATTGTTGCATATTTAATCACATTGCACAATTTTACATGAACATAGACAATTTGATATATTTCATTCTATTTGTCATCCATAACTAATTGAATTCATAAAACACCCATGCATAAGCCAATTGTTTCATAAATCACATTCAGAAGTACCACCTGATTGGTACCACAATAGCATAAGGCAGTTAGCCTTTCACTTAAGCAAAGAAATTACAATTAGATGTATATGACATGCACATGTGCCACATTTCTATTTTATTTCGGTGTTGTGACAGAGCGCCTAAACTGTCCCAAAATGGGCGCATTAATCGTTGAGTCTGAGGCTTTGAAACTGTCCCAATAAGGGCACATTGATCGTTGAGCCATAGGCTCTGAATCACTGTAGGCTTGAGGCCCAAATACGTTGAGCTTTAAGCTCTCGGTGGCTACTCCGGTCACAACCGTCATTAACTGATCATGCATTCATGCATGGAATGCATATGTCGCAATTGCACAATATCACATCTCAATCAAATCCAAATTATCACATTCAAACAATTATTTCACAATTATTCACATGAAATCACAATCACAATTTATCACATTGGAAACACGGAGGTCTCCAAATCCTCAGACAACTAACACTTCTATGTCATAATCTTCCAATACATTGGACACCTTCGGTCCGGAACTAGGCATAAACAAACGCAAAGCCCACTATTATTCTCCACAGTTTTATAAGTGCAAAATATAGACAATTAATAATCGAGAAACCATCTAGGTTACTCACCAAATAGCTTCCTAGCTAATGCCGGGAAGTCTCGGCAACATCCGTGGAATGACGTTCCAACTGTGCCTCTATAACAATCACAATAATCACATATTACCAAATACACAATCAGAAATATTAAATAATGCACATGTAGCAATTTAGATGTGTACAATGCATGTTCGTGACATTCCCGGTAATATTTCACAATTTCCCGTCATAACAATTTCATCTAAACATTAGAAACTCATAGACATCAAAACCGCTCAATTTGGACCTCTATAGGTCCAATTATTAATAAAACATGGATCCGAAAAATCATTACCCGGTCCCCTCACTTCGACCTAACCAATTCCTGTAAATTTCTGCTCAAAAAAATTCCCAATTTCACAAATAAATGAAATTAAATAAAGCACGAATCCGATGCCTCGAGAATCAGATCAATCGGAGTTCGGACGAAAAAGATATTCCCAAAACATGTTCAGATCAACACACTACACAACTTCAATCCAGAAATTGAAAGTCTTAGAGGCTAAATTATTGATCGGCTCTTTCAGATAAATTGTAGATCCATGTCTCCAGTTTAATTTGCAAGAAGAATCAGATCGATCCGAGCTCTATGACTCAAGATATCTCCAAAATACCGAATGATGTTTAGAATTTTTCTACCGGTCAGCTTACTTTAATTGGGTCGATCTTTCTCCATTTAATGTCAAAACTGATCTATTTGGTATGAAAAGATAGAAAAAATTCTTAAGAATCCAACGCTTTAAAAATTAGGTCGATCGGAGGTCGGACGAAGAAGTTATGGCCAAAAGAAGGAAAGGAGGTCGGTCGGCCGAAAATCGACCCCGCGGGCCAATCGACCAGCGCACAGGCGCCTGCTCGCCCGATCGGGCGAGCGGCTGAGCGTCGAGCTCGCTCGAGCTGGCGCTCGATCGCTCGCGGGCGCGCGGTTGATCGCTCGCGATCCTGACCTCCTAACTTCTAACCTTCATATCTTTTGGCTCTGAACTCCAAATTTTACAAACTTGGTACCGTTGGAAAGATAAAAGACCGATCTACGATTTTCATGAAGGACTTAACAACAATTTCAGTCTCTGGAAAGGTCAACAAGTCCCTCAAAATGACTGATCGATCAACTTCACAATAAACAACATCAGAACTTCCAAAAATCATAACTTTTCATCCCCTTAACCAAAAACTCCAAATTTTATATCACTAAAAAGAGCAAAATAAATGCTACATCTTTCAAGAAGCACATAGAAGCCAATTCCACCTCTAACCAAATCAAATTCGTAAGAAAAGGTTCAGCCTACCCCATTTATTCTCAACAGAGGCCCAATCTTTCAAAATTCATAACTCCACATCCCCTTGGCAAAAATTTCCATACCATATAGCAATAAAAATCTCAGACAATATACTAAAATTCTCAAGAAGAACTTTAAAGCAAATTCCAATTCAAACTAGGTCAAATCCTCTCATGAATGTGGCCATCCTGTTAGGGTTAATGAAATCAGCATTTAACCTAACCCTTAACAAAACTTTACAAATGTATATCTAACAATTCTTATATCCAAAATTTGCATAAAATACCTCATTAGAAAGCTACAACAATCTTATACAACTTTCCAGAAGGTCACTTGAGCCAATTTCACCCTTTACAGTTCCAAATAAATATCAGAACACAAAAGCACAAAACCTGTGCCCTTAGAGCATTTGCACTTCAAAACACAATTTGGTTGAATTACCACCTGAACTTTATTAGACCATAACTTGCAATCTACAAATCGAAAAATATCATACTCAGTGGCATTAGAAAGATAGCACATAAATCTTCAACTTTCAATAATACCAATTTTACAAAATCTGTCTCCTTTATCCTAGAAAAATTCTCAAAGTTTCAGGTCGTCAATAATGGAACCAAGATCCGGATACTATTCATCCAGCACACACATCTCAACTTCTGAGCCAAATTCAAAGCTCTTCAAGCCACAATTGGGCAGGACTTCCTTCATAGGAATTCTAGCCATACTTCTCAAGCTTAAGTTAAAGCAAACCTCAACTCAATAGCATAACCACATCAAAAGTTATAAACAAATACCTGAAACATACACAAGTTCCATTTTCCAAATTTCATATCAGATTCTACTCCTTTCATGCAAACATCAATACCACATCAATAAACATCCCATTTAGTCAGGTAATCAACCTAAATTTCATCAAAACCTCACTTAATCACCTAGCCATAAAATGGCAGCACACACACACATAATAGTCTTCCCCTAAATTTCCATTCATCTAGCATCACAAAACCAAATTCAAAACACTTACACCATTTCAAAGCCAATCCCAAAACATAATCACTCATTCATTTACATTCATCCTTAATCAATCAAGAACACATCCTACCCATTTCAACCAACACAAAATTTTCATGCCATAAGATGCACAAACATCACAATTTATACATTAGATGAACAATCAAGACTTAAAATATAATCTTACCTAAACAAGCTTCAATTTCTTCCCCCACAATTTCTCTTCCCTTCACCATATACACGATCATCAACACTTGAAAAGGGTAGGGGCTTAGGTTGGCTTTTGGTGAACAAAAGGAGAAAAAACAAGGAAGATATAAAAGCTTTTGTGTGGGTAAAGGAGACCCACGAAGGAGGAGAAGAGAAGAGACTACTCTTGAGAAAAGAAAGAACAAGATTTAGGCCTCTCAAATGGAAGCATCGTGAAAGACACTCCAAAAGGTGGTTTTAAAAGAAAGCATGAATGGTGGCATGTTTAGGCAAGTTACATGTGTCACTTGCCACATGTCACTCTCTTGAGCCCTCACTCGATTCAGTTCCAATTTTTACTACAATTTCTCTCCAAATTCCAATGGCTCAAAGTAAAAATTCCTAAAATCATGTATCAAAATTTTCCAGTGCCATTGGACAGTCATTATCGGTACCAGAAACCAAATCAGTCTGTCATTTGTAAATTTTCCGGTCCGGAAAAAGGATCCCGAAAAATTTCCAAAAAAATTTCTAAATGTCTCAAACAATGTAAAACGCACATAAATCACCCCCATTTAATTTTTTTCAACTACAAATAACATACGTTTCACAATAAACACATATGCCGGGAAATGTCATGAATGCATGTACAAACATATGCATATACAAAGATTACAATTTATGCATATATGGACGCCATACTAGGCATGACCTTGCCGAGATACGTTTACTGTAATATCCCATCTCCGATGGGAAGGGTATTTTAGTAAATTGGGACGGGTTAGGAGTATTAAATTATAACTCGGCATGAACATATGTCATGCAGCCTCTATAAATGGTGAGTTTTGCACAGACACATAGTCATACATGCATTCATGACATTTCCCGGCATAAGTGTCTAATTGTGATCTTTTGTGAAATTGGTGTGATAATAGGATTTGAAAAATTATTTGGAGTGCGCCATAGAGTGTTTTATATTTTTAGGGATTTATGAGAATTTTTCTGAAATTATCCAGAGAAAATTTCCGGACCGACAAAATCGCCGATAAATGGCCTAAATGTGTTTTTGTAGTAGAAAGTGTGGTTTTCGTGTTTAAAAAATTATTGGGAGTGGACTGTCTTATGTTTTACAATTTTGGGCAATTTAGGTAATTTTCAAAAAAATGATTCGGGAAAATTTTCAGAAATTTCCGGTTAGGGAAAAATCGCCAAATGACTAACTGGTCGATTTTCGGTAGCGAAAATTGCTACCCAATGGCACTGTACTATTGGGTATATTATTTTGGGATTGAAATTAGGGTCATTTGAGTTGATTGGGTTAGTTTTTGGATCTAGATTAAAGAATCATTATTTTGACTTTTCTTTAAAGCTTTGGCCAATAACAATTAGCCACCAAATACCTTCATTAATGCTTCTCACTTGATCCCATCGGTTTACCTTGGTTAGAAGCAAGAAAAGAAACAAGTTATTAAGTTGTTAACTCACTCATCCGAAGCATTTCTCCATTTGTTTTCTCACCATCGGATTTTGCTTCTTTCTTCACCTTCCTCCAAACACTCAAAAGTTCTTTGATTTGTTACTAAGCCATAGCCTTCCCATGATGATGAAAGACATATATGGTGTGGTAGATTAGAGGAGTTAGTGAAATAAATTGGAAAAGTGAAGGTTGGAAGCTTGAAATAGGTAAGAATTCATGAAGCTTTAAATTAATTATGCTTTGAATTGTGCATTGAATGAATCATGGTTATTAGATGCCTCCAAAGGGGGTTATTGTTTACTACTAATCATGAGTTATGATGGTTAAATGTCATGAAAATGATTGTGTATGGTGCTGCCAAGTTGAGGTAGTATTTCCTAGTGAATGTATGCATGACCTAGGGACTGATTTCTTGTTCATTGGGTATGCTTAGTGAAGTAGAATTGGACTTGGCATGATAGGAAGTGAATGGAGAAGTAAAGCTGGAAAATTTGTTTTTGATCTACTGTACTGTTTTGGGCATAACTTATTGTGTGGTTATGTAAATGAGTTGAGGTTTATGCCCAATGAAACTTTGGTTTGTTGGCTACATTTTTGTGTGAAATAGGTGTTGTCAAATTGTAACTCTAATAGGTTGAAATTTGGCATGGAAAGTTACTATTTTATTGCCTGTGAACAGTAACCGAAACCATAACTTATGAGCGCTTTGCTGATTTTTATAAATTAATTGAGATGGAATTAGGGAGAATGGTCTTCATGGAAGTTGTAGCATATTGAGTTAGCTTTCCATTGCCACTGATCTTGCTATTTGTAGAGGTGTATATTGAGAGATATGAACTGTTTACTATGGACTGGTTTTGGGAATGCTGATGAAACCCTAGCTTAAGTGTCTGACTTGTGAGTATTCTGCTTGGAAGCAATTTTAGCTATTTTTGTGGACTGAAATGGTGTGAGTGATCTTCTGCAAAGTTGAAGAGGAAGAAATTATCTTGAAAATGAGATATGGCATATAATTTTTAGAGGTCAGAGTTGGGAGTTATGATTTTGCAAAAACTGATCTTGCATTAGGTTAGAAATTGCTGATCATGGCAGTAACTTGCATGACAGTTTTGAAATTGTTAGAAATTAAATTGGAAATTGAGTTCTTCATGAAAATTGAATTTTGAGGATTTATCTTTTCAGGGATATAAAGTTCTGATTTTTCTGACTTGTGTACAGGGATTTATGCTTGTTATAAGTTTACTGCTCAAATTGAATGATTTCAGGGACAGCAACATTGAGTGAATTAATTGACTTGTTTAACAATGAAATTTGATTTTGGGTTGTTCATGAAAGTTGTAGATGACATTGTGAACTTATTGAGCATATTTATCTGGTAATTTTTGGCTGAAGAATCTGAGAGTTATGGAAATTTCAATATACTGTCTGTTTTAATGGGATTTGAGTAGGCAGTAGCTTTGAAGGGATTTTTGACACCCTTAGGGGTGAAATTGATTTTTATGATCTTCTTGAGAATTGTAGAGGGTTTCATGATCTTTCCAACGAGATATAGTTGGTAATTTTCTGAATTGTGTGCAATAAGTTATTGGTGTTGAAAATTGGATTGGAAATCAGGAAAAAAAAAGGAAAGGAAATGGGAATGGGAATTTCGCCCGGTCACTAGGGCGACGGCTCGCCCTAGTGACGGGGCTTAAAGGCGACATCGCTAGGGCGACGCCTCGCCCTAGCGACGAGGCCGGATGAGTCAACCCGCTGGGCGAGAGCGTCGCCCAATGAGGCTGGTTATTTTTTTAGTATTTTATTTTATTATTTTATTTGTTAATTGGTAATTTGTGATTTCATGCTTTTTTGTCAATTTATTTTCCGTCCGACGTCCGATTGACCTGATTCTTGAGGCATCGGATTCAGAGAACATTTAATTTCATTTTGTGAGAAATTGGGAATTTTGGACGGAATTGGCGTGGCCCCGAGTAACGGAGCCTTTAATCATTGCTTTTGTTTAATTGGGGACCTATAGAGGTCCGAATTGTGCCGTCGTCCGCCAATAGGTTTCTAATTTTTAGACGGATTTTATTATAGGAAAATTTGGATTTAGGGCCAGAAAATTCATGAACATGCATATTTCACCTACATGTGCACAAATTGCATCTGTAGTGACTCGTTCTTTCTCTCTTTCTTATAGAGGCCCAGTAGGCGTCGTCCAATCGACGGGCAGGTAAAACTTCCGGCATTAGCTCGAAGTAATAGGTGAGTAACCTAGTTGGTTTCTCAACCTTATGTGTTTATTAATTATATGCATTGATTGCCGTGAGGAAGCAAGGATGGATATATGTGATTGATTGATTTGATTGATTTGGACCATGGGTGTTCGAAATATTGGAATGTGATATTGAAGTGCAAATGAGAATAAGTGCGTGAGAATGCATTAGTAAATTGGATTGTAAATGTGGTAGTGAAACGAAAGGTAAATGTATGGGAATGAAATACCGGACTAAAAGTCCGAGGACATTGGAAAATGATCGGAAATAGTAATTAATTGGAATTGGAAATAGAAATGCGATAATTGGAAATTGGAAAATGACATGTGCATTCATGCATAGTAAATGATCGAGATAATGGCAGTTGTGACCGGTGTATACCGATTTGAGCTTTAAGCTCAACGCACGAGGCCTCGTGCTCAATGTATTCGAGCCTCGACTCGATGATCGAGGCTATGCCCAACGTTTGAGCTTTAAGCCCAATGTTTGAGCCAATGGCTCAACGTATATGAGCTCGGTATACGGTCACAACAACGAAAGAAAATGAAAGAGTCACATGCACACTGCATAAATGAATGTTTAATGTGAATTGTGTGAAAGGTTTATTGCCTTATAAAATATGAAATTGAATGCCTGTGATTTCTTGTTTGTGATATATATACAATATTGTGTGATTGTGTGGATATGCATGAGTTGGGTGAACTATCGATGATGGTTTCTCACTGAGTTCGCAAACTCACCCAACATTGCATCTATTTTTCAGGAAATGGAGAGTACCCCGTTGGACACACGGAGTACGCTCTCTCGCTAGCAAGACAGAGTGTCGGTCGGGATCGATGTCGTCCGTATATGCATTAGTGTATTAATTTGGTATTTAGTAGGCCCAATTGTTTACATGTAATTGTATAGAGTGACTGAGCACTAATGAGTGCTAATAATGATTGAAATTGTTTTATTAGTGAAATGGTTTTATATTTGAAAGTGTTTTGTTATAATTGGCCAAGTCAATGATTGTTTTGCGCACTCTAATGTTTTTGAAAGAAAAAGAAAATGTCATACGATTTTTTTTAATAAGGTAATGAATGTTCTAGTATGCTGTCCTCGCGGGTCACGGGCTTGGATATCACTATGGATATCGGGTTCGGGTCTCGTCGGGAGTGGGGTGCTACATTTGTGGTATCAGAGCCCAGAAGTACAATCTTACATGGGCTTTCTAAAAAAAATGTGTGGCAAGTTATGTGCATTTAAGTCATGTCACGGCAGACAGTGACAACTGATCCCCAGTGTAGTATGTGAGTCGTATGCATAAATATGTCTCAGTCGTTTAAGCGGTTAGAAAAAAGTGAGAAAAAGGATAATGTGTTAGAGTGTGATAAAAGGAAGAAATGGATATCGCAAAATAGGAAAGAGTGTATGGTTCGATCGAGATGCATTTAAAATTTAGTGTCTTTGGTATTGACGGGTATATTGTGAAGTACACTATTGGAGTTAGATTGGGTATATCCTTGAATATGAATTTGAATAAAGATTATAGTTGGGAATGAATAGAGAAAAAAAATAGAGTTGTGATAATGGGAAGATTTCCAGTGTATAAGGTGAATGAAAATAAAGTGTTCTATGATATAGAAAAGTTACAATTGGGATTGATTACCGTGATGAGAGTTATATATAAGGATTGGTGATTTGGAGTCAAAATATATTAAGTGCAAAATCAAGAATGATTTCACATCTGTGATCTTGATTTGAGTGTGGAAATATATGGGTATAATGCCATAATGAAAAGATTGAAATGTAAGACAATGAAATTGATAGATGAAAAAGTTGTTCGGGTTTAATTGATCTGCCTAAGTAAATGCACACCTGCTTATGGGAGCCCTATGGTAAGTGAAAATGTTCAGTTGCAATTGATGAGTTAATGGATAATTGCTAGCCAGAATTCTTGTAAAATAATAATAATTCTTTATGAGTTAGAATAAGAAACGAAAGTGCTTATACTGATCAGTTGTATAGGAATAGAGATTGTATATGATCCTCACGAGCGAGGACGGGTGTAAACAGGAAGGTTGCTGAGTTCAGAATATATATTGTCATTGTAAGTGTATATCTGATAGTGGGATTACTATCACGGGTGAAATGATTAAGCATAAATGAATAATTTGCGTGAATATGATATAGGACGTAATCGGTGGTCTATTACGTAAGCTCCGATTATAATGCCGATAGCTCAAGTTCAAAATGAGTGAGAGTAAGGCATGAGAATGCTCGGAATGATCAATTGAGAAAGAAGTGATACAGTTAAAGATGTTAGCATCGGTAATGAGCTTGAGAGAAGAAAATGAGGGACATGAATAGAGTAAGGTCCCCATGATCGAGAATTGGTACTAAAAAGAGAATGGTTATCGAGAATTAAATACAATTAAGGTATTCTTAGCAGTATGAGCTATTAACGGGAAAATTGATGGGACTATAGAGATATATATTGTCAGATAGGATGTGATGATTATGGTGATGTATGGCGAGATAGTAGAGGAAAAGAAATTGTTTAAGTGCTCTTCAGAGATTTATCTTTGTGATGTATCAAGAGTAACTGATTTGTATTACATCTGGCAGAGACTCTAGCGTAAGAGCTAAACTATGCTACAAAAAAAAAGTGTACATTATGTTAATGAGAGGGTTCTGATTATGTAAGAGAAGTACTGCATATTAAGGAAATATTAATTGCGAATTTGATGGGATTAAAGGTTCGTGTATATTTTGTGTAATTATGTTTTGAAAGCACGAGATCGATAGAACGATTGTTTATTCAAGTCAGTGAGTGATCTATCGTGAATAAATTAAGTTATGTGTGGAGAAATGAAGGTAAGGAACAAGTGCAGAATATGTTATGATGAGACAAATTATACGAAAATTGTTCCTCATTGGAGACTTTCGATAATTAAAAAGTTACATGAATCAACTATGGGTATGGAAAAGGAACATGTCTCAATTGTGTTGCAGTGGATAATGGATATAAGCATAAGAAATAGATACATTGGTATAGGTGAGGAGATTGGTTATCATGCAAGTTTCATAAGAGTGAAATAAGGGATGAATTAGGATGCGAACATGGGATATTGGGAGAATTAATTAAGATATAGGTATTGATAAAATGCGAAAGTTCAAAAGATATGTGTAGGCGGAATTTGAAATTAATTAGAACTAACGGAATGCTGGATGCGTTTAGAAATTGTCAAAGATTTTCTGGTTTTAACAAATCGACAAGAATAATTGAGGAAAACATGTGAATGTTATGACTGATGATCATAAAGGAGACATTTGAAGAATTTACTATCTATATTGAAGTGTTCCAGTAAAGGTTCTGATGTGATCTATGGAAATTGGATAAAGTGATTTTATGCACCTTGGGACAAATATGATTCCATGGGCGGTATTATAATTGATGATTTGAAATTTGTTATATTGAGTGTGGCCTAAAAGCTTGGAGACATAAATCGTACAGAAATAGTTTGGAAATGTCTATGAATATGCAAATCGATAACGATTGAGTTATTTCATGCATCTGAATGATTTGAAAAGGATTCAGTGGCTGATTACTCCAAACTAAGCTAATGGTGCAATTCAAGGAATTGAACAAAGAAATAAATAAATTCAATTGCAGAAGATCCAAATTTGGGTAATAAGGTTATCAAATCTAATGTATTATTGAGTATTAATAGTCGAACTGACAAAAAGGGGCAAAAGAAAGTATTATTAGTTATGGGAATTTTAAAGTAGGTGTGCATCAAAACGGATTGGCAAAACCCGAAGTGAGGATGTAGAAATTGTAAACCGTATCAAAGAACTGAAGATAACTCCATTTGTTAAGGAAAGTGATAGGTATAGTTCGAATTAAGGAATATGGGTGATATTCATTACGGGAACTGTTAGTGAAAACGTAAGGAATGATCGAAGCTTTATGTTTTAGCAAGAGCGTATTGAAAGAGTAATTGAAAGGTTAGAATGGGAAAACGAATGATCATAAGTAAATGGTTCGAGAAAGCATAAGAAACAATCGAAGCGTTATGTTCGAGTAAAAGTATTGTGGAAAAGCAATTGATGGTAAAGTCTGTCAAAGTGAACGATGACATGTGTAATTAACCAACAGGTGTTTTTGGATTTCATTGGGATATGAGATTGATATATAGTGCAAAGTGATTGTGGTATGACAATCATTGTCACCATTCGAAAAGTGTATAAGGGGTCTTTATTATGTGATCAGGGCAATAAAGTGATAGGTTAAGCAATTTAAGATGGTGACATTGAGTTGAATTGATCCACACTGAGGTTATAAGATTTGTGTTTTGATAATAACGACATCTGATAAGGAATAAATGAAATATTTTGAGGGGCCTCCATGCGATTGTGGTGTGAATAGAATTATGGATTGGCAAGTTAGGCTAAAACTTAAAAGATGATTCGGATTCACAAAGTGTTTCATAGATAGAATTGGAAATATTGTTAGGATCACGAATTGTGCGTAATCATGGAAAGTTGAGAAAGGAAAAGAGTCATTGATTGTTTTGATTTCCATTCATGGACAGAATTTGGTCGTGTAGTGAAAGCAAGGGGAAGCAGAGGGTATTAATCAAAAGACTCCCCTTCCTTCGATAATCAGATATGAAATTTCGAGGACGAAATTTTTATTAGGAGGGGAGAATTGTAATATCCCATCTCTGATGGGAAGGGTATTTTTGTAAATTGGGACAGGTTAGGAGTATTAAATTATAACTCGGCATGAACATATGTCATGCAGCCTCTATAAATGGTGAGTTTTGCACAGGCACATAGTCATACATGCATTCATGACATTTCCCGGCATAAGTGTCTAATTGTGATCTTTTGTGAAATTGGTGTGATAATGGGATTTGAAAAATTATTTGGAGTGCGCCATAGAGTGTTTTACAATTTTAGGGATTTATGAGAATTTTTCTGGAATTATCCGGAGAAAATTTCCGGACCGACAAAATCGCCGGTAAATGGCCTAAATGTGTTTTTGTAGTGGAAAGTGTGGTTTTCGTGTTTAAAAAATTATTGGGAGTGGACTGTCTTATGTTTTACAATTTTGGGCAATTTAGGTAATTTTCAAAAAAATGATTCGGGAAAATTTTCAGAAATTTCCAGATCGGGAAAAATCGCCAAGTGATGACCTACGATTCGATTTTCGATGGCGAAATTGCTACCCAATGGCACTGTACTATTGGGTATATTATTTTGGGATTGAAATTAGGGTCATTTGAGTTGATTGGGTTAGTTTTTGGATCTAGATTAAAGAATCATTATTTTGACTTTTCTTTAAAGCTTTGGCCAATAACAATTAGCCACCAAATACCTTCATTAATGCTTCTCACTTGATCCCATCGGTTTACCTTGGTTAGAAGCAAGAAAAGAAACAAGTTATTAAGTTGTTAACTCACTCATCCGAAGCATTTCTCCGTTTGTTTTCTCACCATCGGATTTTGCTTCTTTCTTCACCTTCCTCCAAACACTCAAAAGTTCTTTGATTTGTTACTAAGCCATAGCCTTCCCATGATGATGAAAGACATATATGGTGTGGTAGATTAGAGGAGTTAGTGAAATAAATTGGAAAAGTGAAGGTTGGAAGCTTGAAATAGGTAAGAATTCATGAAGCTTTAAATTAATTATGCTTTGAATTGTGCATTGAATGAATCATGGTTATTAGATGCCTCCAAAGGGGGTTATTGTTTACTACTAATCATGAGTTATGATGGTTAAATGTCATGAAAATGATTGTGTATGGTGCTGCCAAGTTGAGGTAGTATTTCCTAGTGAATGTATGCATGACCTAGGGACTGATTTCTTGTTCATTGGGTATGCTTAGTGAAGTAGAATTGGACTTGGCATGATAGGAAGTGAATGGAGAAGTAAAGCTGGAAAATTTGTTTTTGATCTACTGTACTGTTTTGGGCATAACTTATTGTGTGGTTATGTAAATGAGTTGAGGTTTGTGCCCAATGAAACTTTGGTTTGTTGGCTACATTTTTGTGTGAAATAGGTGTTGTCAAATTGTAACTCTAATAGGTTGAAATTTGGCATGGAAAGTTACTGTTTTATTGCCTGTGAACAGTAACCGAAACCATAACTTATGAGCGCTTTGCTGATTTTTATAAATTAATTGAGATGGAATTAGGGAGAATGGTCTTCATGGAAGTTGTAGCATATTGAGTTAGCTTTCCATTTCCACTGATCTTGCTATTTTTAGAGGTGTATATTGAGAGATATGAACTGTTTACTATGGACTGGTTTTGGGCATGTTGATGAAACCCTAGCTTAAGTGTCTGACTTGTGAGTATTCTGCTTGGAAGCAATTTTACCTATTTTTGTGGACTGAATTGGTGTGAGTGATCTTCTGCAAAGTTGAAGAGGAAGAAATTATCTTGAAAATGAGATATGGCATATAATTTTTAGAGGTCAGAGTTGGGAGTTATGATTTTGCAAAAACTGATCTTGCATTAGGTTAGAAATTGCTGATCATGGCAGTAACTTGCATGACAGTTTTGAAATTGTTAGAAATTAATTTGGAAATTGAGTTCTTCATGAAAATTGAATTTTGAGGATTTATCTTTTCAGGGATATAAAGTTCTGATTTTTCTGACTTGTGTACAGGGATTTATGCTTGTTATAAGTTTACTGCTCAAATTGAATGATTTCAGGGACAGCAACATTGAGTGAATTAATTGACTTGTTTAGCAATGAAATTTGATTTTGGGTTGTTCATGAAAGTTGTAGATGACATTGTGAACTTATTGAGCATATTTATGTGGTAATTTTTGGCTGAAGAATCTGAGAGTTATGGAAATTTCAATATACTGTCTGTTTTAATGGGATTTGAGTAGGCAGTAGCTTTGAAGGGATTTTTGACACCCTTAGGGGTGAAATTGATTTTTATCATATCTTTCCAACGAGATATAGTTGGTAATTTTCTGAATTGTGTGCAATGAGTTATTGGTGTTGAAAATTGGATTGAAAATCAGGAAAAAAAAGGAAAGGAAATGGGAAGGCGACGTCGCTAGGCTTACGACTTCGCCTAGCGACGAGGTCGGATGAGTCGATCCATTGAGGCGAGATGTCGCCCAATGAGGCTGGTTATTTTTTTTAGTATTTTTATTATTATTATTTTTATTTGTTAATTGGTAATTTGTCATTTCATGCTTCTTTTCTCAATTTCTTTTCCGTCCGACGTCCGATTGACCTGATTCTTGAGGCATCGGATTCGTAGAACATTTAATTTCATTTTGTGAGAAATTGGGAATTTTTGGACGGGAAATTGATGTGGCCCCGGGTAACGAAGCCTTTAATCACTGTTTTGTTTAATTGGGGACCTATAGAGGTCCAATTGCGCACGTCGGCCTTGAATAGGTTTCTAATTTTTAGGCGGATTTTATTATAGGAAAATTTGGATTTAGGTAGGAAAATTCATGAACATGCATATTTCACCTACATGTGCACAAATTGCATCTGTAGTGACTCGTTCTTTCTCTGTTTCTTATAGAGGCCCAAGTGGAGCGTCGTCCGACCGACGGGGCTGAAACTTCCCGGCATTAGCTCAGAAGTAATAGGTGAGTAACCTAGTTAGTTTCTCAACCTTATGTGTTTATTAATTATATGCATTGATTTCCATGAGGAAGCAAGGATGGATATATGTAATTGATTGATTTGATTGATTTCGGACCATGGGTGTTCGAAATATTGGATTGTGATATTGAAGTGCAAATGAGAATAAGTGCGTGAGAATGCATTAGTAAATTGGATTGTAAATGTGGTAGTGAAACGAAAGGTAAATGCATGGGAATGAAATACCGGACTAAAAGTCCGAGGACATTAGAAAATGATCAGAAATAGTAATTAATTGGAATTGGAAATAGAAATGCGATAATTGGAAATTGAAAAATGACATGTGCATTCATGCATAGTAAATGATCAGATAATGGCAGTTGTGACCGGTGTCGCCACCGATTTCAGAGCTTTAAGCTCAATGCACAGGGCCTCGTGCCTAACGTATTCCGAGCCTCGACTCGATGATCAGGGCTATGCCCAACGTTTCGGGGCTTTAAGCCCGATGTTTGAGCCAATGGCTCAGCGTATATGAGCTCAAAGTACGGTCACAACAACGAAAGAAAATGAAAGAGTCACATGCACACTGCATAAATGAATGTTTAATGTGAATTGTGTGAAAGGTTTATTGCCTTATAAAATGTGAAATTAAATGCCTGTGATTTCTTGTTTATGATATATATACAATATTGTGTGATTGTGTGGATATGCATGAGTTGGGTGAACCATCGATGATGATTTCTCACTGAGTTCGCAAACTCACCCAACATTGCATCTATTTTTCAGGAAATGGAGAGTACCCCGTTGGACACACGGGAGTATGTCTACTGCTAGCAAGACAGAGTGTCGGGTCGGGATCAGTGTCGTCCGTATCTGCATTAGTGTATTAATTTGGTATTTAGTAGGCCCAATTGTTTACATGTAATTGTAGAGTGACTGAGCACTAATGAGTGCTAATAATGATTGAAATTGTTTTATTAGTGAAATGGTTTTATATTTGAAAGTGTTTTGTTATAATTGGGCCAAGTCAATGATTGTTTTGCGCACTCTAATGTTTTTGAAAGAAAAAGAAAATGTCATACGATTTTTTTTAATAAGGTAATGAATGTTCTAGTACGCTGTCCTCGCGGGTCACGGGCTCGGATATCACCATGGATATCGGGTTCGGGTCTCGTCGGGAGTGGGGTGCTACATTTACACATTCATAACCCATTCCAATTTACCATTTTGCCCTTCCCATCGGTGATGGAATGTTACATTTTTCCAAGCTATGGGTCAGATGCCACAGCCTTTTGCTTTGGCCCCAATTAAGAAGGGGAAACAGTTTGACAAGCTGAGGAAGTATGGAGCAATAGACTTTTATGGGACCACTGATCTTGAAGAAGCCGAGACCTGGTTAAGGAAGACAGAGAGGTTACTGGAGCAGATGGACTGTGAAGATGATGAAAAAGTTGTTTATACTGCAAGTCTGCTTCAGGGGGACGCTTTGCATTGGTAGGAGTGTGTACCGGGGAGCCAGTTGAAACCGACAGGGTTGGCGTGGAAAGACTTCCTTGCGGCTTATAGGAAGAAATATCTATCTGAAGTGTATATTCAGCAGAAGCAGAGGGAATTCCTGAGTCTCACCCAGAGGGAGATGACAGTTAGTGAATACGAGCGTCAGTTCACACAGTTGTCAAGGTATGCTACTGAGATGATGCTGAATGAGGCTGCTAAGTGCCGTCGATTTGAGTCAGGATTGCACCTAGCCATCACAGAGAAAGTGGTAATCTGAGAACTTCAGACTTTCAACATTTGGTTGAAGCGGACCGAGGTCGAAAACATTGAGAACATCAAGAAGTCTTGTCGTGAAAAGAAAAGAAAAGGAAGAGACCAGTCCAAAAGGGAAGGTGGTGCTTCTATGCCTGAGAGGAGTGCCATAACCTTTCCTGTGCAGTATGAGGAGATAAGCAGTGGTGCGAGCAGACCTAGACCTATGAGAACTACTGTTTCTCATCAAGCCTCAACGGTGGAAAGCAGTAGGAAGGGAGATGGGGATAGGCCACCTATTCCCAAATGTGAGCACTATAGGAGGTTTCATAAGGGGAATGTTATAGATTAACAGGAGAATGTTTCAATTGTGGATAGAAGGGACACTTGGCCAGAGAGTGTCTAAAGTCGGCCAGAAGAGAGGGATTACAGATGCAAGTTTTTAAGAGAACAGAGACAGTGGGACAGAAGATTGTCACTGAGGTGGGTAGCTCTGAGGCAGCTAAGAGAGTACATCCTCCAGGAAGATCCAGGGGGCAAGCACCAGCTAGAGTGTTTGCAATAACACGGGAGGATGCAAAGATCGCTCCAGAAGTGGTGACGGGTATGGTTAAATTATTTGATGATGATGTAATTGTTTTAATTGACCCGGGTTCTACCCATTCATATGTGTCATAGGGTAGAACTGTACATAGGAAGATGTTGAGCCTATTGGATACTCCTTTGATGGTGAGTACCCTAATCGGCCAGTATATTATTATTAGTCAAGTTTATAGAGATTGTGAGATATGTATTAGTGAAGGACAATTAGTGGTATATTTGATGCCCTTGAAGATGAAGGGGTTGGATGTGATCTTGAGTATGGATACCTTAGAAAAGTATCATGCCAACTTAGACTGCAAACAGAAGACAATGGAATTTGAGTTAGAGGATGGCAGAAAAGTGGTGTTTGTGGGAGATAGAAAAGTCAATCTACCTCGGGTTATTTCGGCTATGACAGCAGAGAGAATGATGATCAAGGGATGTGAAGCATTCTTGGCTTATGTGTTAGACACGAAGGCAGATAGAGGGAGGTTAGAAGATATTCCTGTAGTCAGGGAATTCTCAGATGTCTTTCCCGAGGAATTGTCAGGATTACCTCCACCGAGGGAAATTGAGTTTCCCATTGAGCTTCATTCAGGTACTATGTCGATCTCAATTTCGCCTTACCGAATGGCTCCGGCAGAATTGAAGGAGCTTAAAGAGAAACTGGAGGGTTTATTTGAGAAGGGTTACATTAGGCCGAGCTCGTCACCTTGGGGAGCTCCGGTCCTCTTCGTCAAGAAGAAAGATGGGTCATTGCGGATGTGTGTGGACTATAGAAAGCTCAATCATGCCACCATTAAGAATAGATATCCGCTCCCATGCATAGATGATTTGTTTGATCAATTGCAAGGGGCAAGAGTCTTTTCCAAGATAGATTTGAGATCGAGTTACCACCAGTTGAGGATAAGGGAGACCGATGTACGAAAGACTGCTTTCAGAACAAGGTATGGCCACTTTGAGTTCTTGGTTATGCCTTTTGGGTTAATGAATGCACTTACAGTTTTTATGGATTTGATGAATAGAGTCTTCAAGCCTTTTTAAAACTAATTTGTTATAGTTTTTATCGATCACATATTGGTTTATTCCAAGAGTGACAAGGAGCATGAAGAACACTTGAGGCTTGCTTTGGAAACATTGAGGAAGGAGGAGTTATATGCCAAGTTCGATAAATATGAATTTTGGCTAAGGGAAGTGGTGTTCCTTGGACATGTAATTTCGAAAAAAGGGGTGCATGTGGATCCAAGGAAGATAGAAGCGGTTGTGAAATGGGAAGCACCTAAGAATGTAGTTGAAGTGAGAAGTTTCTTGGGATTATCTAGGTATTACAGGAGGTTTGTGGAGGGCTTTTCTATGATAGCCGCTCCACTTTCCAGATTGACAAGGAAGAATCAGAAATTTGTATGGACTGAGGAGTGTCAGAGCAGTATTGAGGAATGGAAGAATAGGCTCACAACTGCACCAATTTTGACATTGCCTTCTGGTGATGACGGATACATTGTGTACAATGATGCCTCAAGGAAAGGACTGGGGTGTGTGTTGATACAAGGAGATAAAGTGATTGCCTATGCTTCTAGGCAATTAAAGCCTTATAAGATGAACTATCCTACGCATGACTTAGAATTGGTTGTTATAATTTTTGCATTGAAGATTTGGAGACATTACTTATATGAAGTCACTACTAGGGTGTTTATAGATCACAAGAGCCTCAAGTACCTATTGAGCTAGAAAGAGTTGAATTTTTGACAGAGAAGATGGTTGACATTGCTAAAGGATTATGACTTGATGATAGATTACCATCCGGGGAAAGCTAATGTGGTAGCTGATGCGTTGAGTAGGAAGTCCACTATGGAACATATGGAAACGATGTACCTTCCTTTGCTAAAGGAATTAGCCAGACTTAATGTGACTTTGAGACAAGTTGAACCTGATTGTGTGTTGGTAAATTTTAGTGTGAGGCCGGTATTGAATGAGAAGATTAAGGAATTGCAAGAACAGGATGAATATTTGAGCAGACTTCGAGAAGAACTTAAAAGTGGTAAATATTCTGAGATAGAGGTAAAGGAAGATGGATTGATGGTTTTGGGCAACAGATTATGTGTGCCAGACATGTTAGAGCTGAAGAATGAGATTCTTGATGAGGCGCACAATGCTCCTTATGCGATGCATCCAGGGAGTTCGAGGATGTATCGGGATTTGAAAAAGTATTTTTGGGGGAAGGGAATGAAAAAGGATGTGGCAAAGTATGCTAAAAGATGCTTAGTGTGCTAGCAAGTTAAGGCTGAATACCAAGCACCTTCAGGCAAGCTTAATCCTTTGTCGATTCCGGAATGGAAATGGGAAAAGATTACAATGGATTTCTTAATGGGATTGCCGAGTACTAGTAGGAAGCATGATGCAATTTGGGTGATTGTTGATAGGTTGACTAAGTCAGCACATTTCTTGCCAATTAGACAGATAGATTCTTTAAATGCTTTGGCCAAGAAATATGTGGATGAGATAATCAGACTTCATGGGATTCTAAGTTCGATAGTTTCAGATAGGGATTCTAGGTTTACCTTCAGATTTTAGGAAAGCTTGCAAGAGGCTTTGGGGACTAAGTTGCATTTTAGTACGGCTTTCCATCCACAGACTGATGGACAATCGGAGAGGACGATACAGACTTTGGAGGCAATGTTGAGAGCTTGTGCTATGGATTTTAAAGGTTCGTGGGATGATCACCTACCTTTAATTGAATTTGCTTATAATAATTCCTATCACTCGGGAATTCAAATGGCACCTTATGAGGCTTTGTATGGTAGGAGGTGCAAAACTCCTATTTGTTGGGATGAAGAAGGTAAAAGGAATCTTGTAGGACCTGAGTTGGTACAGGTTACAGTTGATAAGATTAAATTGGTGAAGCAGAGGCTTAAAGTAGCTCAAGATAGGATGAAAAGCTACACGGATGCCCATAGAAAAGAGATGGAATTTGATGTTGGAGACAAAGTGTTTCTTAGAGCTTCTCCGTGGAAAGGTGTATTAAGGTTTAGTAAGAGGGGCAAGCTTAGCCCGAGGTACATAGGCCCATATGAGATTATTGAGAGGATTGGGCCTTTAACTTATAAGTTAGCTTTGCCACCGGAGTTATCTAAGATTCACAAAGTATTCCATGTATCAATGTTGAGGAAGTATCGATCGGATCCTTCACATATAGTTCAACCTTCAAAGGTTCAATTGAGGGAGGATTTGACATATGGGGAGCAACCGGTGGAGATCTTAGATTCTAAGGAAAAGGTATTAAGAAACAAGATGGTAAAGTTGGTTAAAGTTTGGTGGAGAAACCATTCGACGGAGGAGGCAACTTGGGAGCCTTTGGAAGCCACGAAGGAGAAGTATCCATACCTCTTCATAGAGTCAGGTGAGAATTTCGAGGACAAAATTCTTTTAAGAGGGGCGAGTTGTTGGGCCCCGAATTTATTTATTTTTATATTATTTATTTATTCTTTATTTTGCTTTAATTTTTTTTTAGTTGAGTCTTTAAATTTTAGCAAGGATGAATGGGGTATTGAATAGAAATTAGAATTTAGAATGAAGTGTTAGAATTATATTATTAAGTGGGTTGAAAGAGTAGAAACATATAAGACAAATTAAGGGTAAACTTGGAAAGCCCAAGTGAAGGAGGGGCAAAATTGGAAGAAAAGGAGTAAAAACAAGAGATAAAAGTGTGGTTTGAATTAGAAAAGATAGGAGGTGTAGTAGGAATCAAAGGGAGAAGAGAAAAAACGCGAAAAAGAAGAAAGAAGAAGAAAAAGAAGAGAAATCCACTTGTAAGGTAAGCTTTCATCTTCTTATGCTAGATTCAAAAAGGGGATAAAATGGAGGTTGGGGTTTGTGTTGGAAATGAAGGAAGAAAGAAGAGAAAGATGGACCCAATTTGATTTTGGAAGTTCTAAGCTAGGGTTTTGGTTTTTCTAGCCTAGATGGGCTATGGGTAGGTTAGGTTTAAATTCAATTTTAGCATTTCTTTAATTCTTGAATTTTATGCACTTTCTTTGAATATATGGATTGAATGGAGATTGGTTTAATTGACGGGAATCAAGGAAATTATACTCAAGAGAGAGAGGAAGGGCAATCTTGAGATTGGACTCCCAACAATTTAGGTGGGTAATATGTTTATGGTTATTAGGTGATGGGCTATGCCCGATTTGTGTGTGTGATTGCTTTAAATGTTGTAAATGTTAAATTTGAATATGTTTTCTTTGAAATAAATGAAAAGTATGAAAGTGTGACAATTTGTTGAAAGGAAAGAAACATGAGAATGCAAAATTTAGATTGACTATATGAGCATAGATTTGTTTGTGATTGGGCAAGAGAGAAACCCGTTTCGATTGTCATGTGCATGTTGATCGCCTTTTCCCGGCTGCCCACTTGAAACCACGAGATCCTGAGAAATCGGACTCGTTTGGTTCACGGTGTAAATCATTTTGTTCCACAGAAACTCTCTAGCCATTTGATGTGCATTTCTTTTTTATTTTATTGTTTATTATGAATAATAAAGTGTTACGATTGATAAAAGTTGACATGTTATGTTTTATATGACGAATTTCCGTTGACTATGAATTATGTGATGAAATTGCAATTAAATTGGAATGCTTGATATATGTGTGTTGTGCTTGTGGTATGGCTCATTTCCGAGGGCTATAAATGTATTAGACACTGAGCCGTGTTACTCACCCCGCTTTTCCTCCTCAGATGCAATACAAGACGAACGTGAACCTTGCAAGGCATCGGAAACTCCAAGACTTTAGATACTTTTGTACTAAGTTAGTAACTAGCTTTTGGATAGCTTTCCAGGCATATCAAACGTTGAGCATCTTATGTATCTTATATATTATGCTTAGTTATGATGGACATGAAGATATGTAATTAAAGCTATGCATGGACATTTATGTATGATTGTGTTGTTTTATAGACAGTGTGTGAGATTTTGTCTGACTTTCAAAAAAGGAATGTGTATGTGCATGTTCTTCCTTGTTGAGTTTGCTGTTGGGTATGTGCTTAGGGATAGCATGTTGGAGTTTAGAATTGTGTTTGAGATGAATTGGTGAAGGTGGAGCTTAATAGTATCGAAGAGTATGTAGTTGTGGGTGAATATGTGAAGTTGACGCGTTGATAAGCCATCCTAAGTATAGGAATGGTGTTCAGAAACTTCAATGGAAAAAACTATACTAATCTAGATAGAATTCACCAAGGTGGTCTTAATGAAAGTTGTAGTCTACGTTTCCAACTTTCTAACGTCATGAAGTATGCAATTTTTCGATATCGGGGTTAGAAGTTATGATTAATTGAAGTTTTGATGTTGTTAGGATGGACTTTTAGGGATAGAAGCTTTGAGTGAACTTTTGACCCTCTTAAAGTGAGAAATTGCTCTTAGGGCCCTCATGAGAGTTGTAGATTTTCTTCTTATCTTTCCGTTGATATAAAGTACTAAATTTTTGGACAAAGGAGTAGAAATTTATGGTGTTTAGAAGTTCTGATGTTGTTTAGAGTGAAATTAACAAACAGTCACTTTGTCGTAAATTTTGACCCTTTTAGAGACCAAAATTGTTTTTGATTTCTTCTAAAAAGTTGTAGAGCTTTCTTCTATCTTTCCAATGGTATATAGTATGAAAATTTTGGATATCGGAGTCAAAAGTTATGATTCCTGTAAGTGGAGACGTTTTGGATAGAAAAGCGCATGTAAGAAAGCGAATTTGAAGAAAGCGATGATGATAAAAGCGAGCGGAAGAAAACAGATGATAGAAAAGCAGATGGAAGAAAGCAGACGATAGAAAAGTAGACGGAAGAAAGCAGACGATAGAAAAGCATACGTAAGAAAGCAGATGATAGAAAAGCAGACGAAAGAAAGCAGACGATAGAAAAGAAGACGATACAGAAGGTAGAAGATTGATTTGGCCTTTGAGGTCTTCATGAAAGTTGTAGATCTCAAAGTTCTCTTTTCAATGGTCAAAAAATTAAGTCATCAGATATCTGTAGAAAGAGTTATGGCATTCGTACTGAAGAATGTACATTCCAAGTAAAGGCAGAAGCGTGTCAGAGTCTTTGGCCGTAACTTCTTCTCTAGACATTCAAATGATCTGATTCTTGAACCATTGAATTCAGAAGACTTTGCTCTTCATATCCACCAAAAAATTAAAGCTATCTGAATTTTATGGAGAGAGATTAAGTGAAAATAGTGAGACGGGTACAGTGAGTGTGTTTTTCAATCATATGAACTGGTGTTATCTCACTGAACATACTTCAGTACTTTTGATATTTTCTGGACTAGTAGAGGTTTAAATGAGATGATTTTTAGCTTTTTGTAATCTAGATACATGGAGCTACAAATGGTAGGAAGAAATCAAAATCTAATTCAGTCTCTAAGATGTTTAAATTTCAGATGGAAGTGGTGCACAGTAGACTGTTGGACAAGACCAGTCCAACAATAGTTGAGGTATGTCTTTAAATCACTAAGCCTGAACGAATGATTTTGGAGGCTTTAGGAGCTTAAGACCACGAGGAATAAATGTACTGTAGTGACCGATCTGAACTTTCAATTGGAACTTTCCCAATTGTTTTGAGCTCTAAGTTGGGTGATAAGTCCTCCGTGTCTTTCGATTCCGAATGTTGGACTTCGAAAATGGGGTCCAATATCAATTGTCAGGCTATAATGATCATGAGATTATAGATGAGACTAGTGATCTAAAAAATTATCATGTGACTGATAATTAGGAAGGTGTATGGAGAGAAACTATGTTGGGACCCGATCTTGAGATCGGACCCCAATCGAAAAACGAAATAACGGAACGAAAAACAAAATGACGGAACGAAATCGCAAAACCAAATTGGGCCAAAAACATAAACGAAACACAAATCGGATTCAAAAGCGAAGCATATCGGAAAGCGAAATCAAATACGAATGGCGAAAGAATGGAACAATTCGAATCATAGAGCAGAAACACATCAAAAGCGGATCCGACATCCGAAAATGTGTATCTTAAAAAACCATCGAGTTGGAAACCTTAGACTAAACTAATACGAAACCGGTCTAAATTTTTTTCTTTCTTTCTTTTTCATTTTATTCAATCTCATACAAAGCAATCTAATTTCCCTTTTTGGAAAATTCACCCTTATACAAATCTCAATTCATATAAATCTTCTTAACATTCATACATATCCCAAAATTTCATCTGTTAACCAAAGTCTTATTTGACTTTTTTTTCTCATCTCTAAAATTCTTATTCTTTCTTTGCCATAAAAATTTCGGCAGCATAATGACTGTATTTCATTAAACCAAAAACCTGCAAATAGCTTTAAACACTTCTATACACCAGCTCAATCAAAAATCAGTATCATCGGACCTCCCATTTGGAATCCAAAACACAAGCAATCCCATTCATATACAATCACATTCATATTTTAATAACCATACACAAAGCCATATGCCATAACCATACACAAAGCCATATGCCATAACCATACACAAATATATATCTCAAATCCATACATAACTTCATCATTCATAAACATCATACACATCATACTCAATCATACACAATTTCGTACTTCTCATACATCCAGAAATAAATGCTTGGAATACATTAATGGCAATTCAAGCCATATCCAATAACAATACCAAAAATCCAACTTTACACAAAATACTCGCTATGCAAAAAAGAACAAAAATGTCTTGACATTTTTTCATCCGATCTCTTGCTCAAATACCTAGAGATGGGGATGAAAGGCGGGTGAGCTTGACAGCTTGTGGATAACATGTTTATAAATTGAAACATAAGCAAAAATCATTTTCTAAACTTTTTCCATTTTATAAAAATCTCACAGTAGGAAAATCATCGAAAGCTTATTATTATTATTTTCAAACTTTTCAAATCATTCAAAACATTCCTAAACAGTTTCTCAAAACTTTCACGGTCGTAAAACTCAATTTCTCCTTTCTCGAAATTCCAAAACTTTTCACAATTCATAACTAAAATTGAAAACATGAATGCATCACATTATAAACAAATCAAAATCACATAACACATCAAAATGGTTTGGTTCGGTTCAAAACGGAACGTACTGCACATTCCCGCATAGCGGTCCTGTGCAGCCGTGAACAGAACGTACTACACTTTCTCGCATAGCGGTCCAGTGTAGCCGTGAACTTATGGGAGTTCGAAATCGGAGCTTCAGTGCCACTAGCGGACAGGCGGGAGAAGCCTTAAAAAAAAACAAGACAAGTGCACTTGTCCCACTTATAGGACCTGACCAAACCCATATAACACATCAATCACTCTTGAAAATCGGATTGCCCGAAGGCACATTTTGAAAACTTAATATTTTTCATATTGTGTCATACTAGACACATTAACCTTCATAAATGCACATACTTTCATATAGCAATTTTCCATACACATGTCATATAGCAAACCACAATTCATCAATCAATTTCATAACAATTCAAAATCATATTCAATTCATAACAATTCATAAACAAAGTAAGCAATACTTTTGATAATTTATCAAAATCGTTCATAAATAAATAAATGAACCAATGTATCACTTTTCATAAGTAACAAATCCTTCAAGCATAATGAATTCAAACAATTATTCCCATTTTATCAAATCATTCAAAACCCTTGAAAGTAACAATTGAATCATTTTATTAAAATGCCCGAAACAATTGTAGAAATTTTCCAATCATTCCGAAATCAATGAATTTTATCATTTGAAAATCATAATTTTCAAACATTAACATAAACAATAATTTATAAACATTTTGCTTCTTGATTTTTCAAAATCACAATGGTAGCTTATAATTCAAGATATAAACACATTACCCACCTCAATTCCATGCTTGAAACTTGTCTCAAGCATCAATTCTCTAAAGCCTTTCCTTAATTTTCCCTAATTCAATAACATAAACCCTAATTACTTAATCATCCAAAATTGAACCAATAATACTAAGCAATCACCAAAATTGAACTTGGAAATTACAAACCCATACCATTACCAAGGTATCTAAACCAAAAACTCATTAAAAATTCAAAGCTAAAAAATTTCTCTTACCTTCTTTCTTCACCATTTTTGGATTTTCTTGGTTCTACAGGGAGCTCTCATGCTCTTCCATCTTTTTCCCGTTGGTTCAACTTAAAATCTTGCTTGAAAGCTAACGAAAATTGAAGCCTAACCTTTTCTTTTCTTCTTCCTCCTTCACCACCGAAACCATCTCTCTTCTCCTTTCTTTCTCTTCTTCTTTTATTCTTTTCTTTCAAAAGTTTCGGGCTTCTCCACTTAAAAATGACAGGCACCCTTGACATGTCATTTAATGAAGGTAAAATGACTCTTAAGCCCCTCCTTATAAGCCTTCTAACTTATCTCTTTAAGTAAACTTCCAAAATTGCCCCTTAAATTCTTTTTAATTCAAGCTTACTTTAGGACATTTTTCTAACCATCATATTGAAGGAATTTGCCAAAACTTCCTTCTATAGAAATGTTCCTCATTGTCTTAATTTCATAACACCACCAAAATAATTTAATTTGGTGGACTACTCCATAATCCAAACATTTCGGACTATCATTATGCTAAAACATTTTCCAGCACTTTAATTCCATCCAAAAATTGACATTCTTAGAGACTGAATTAAAATTCACTTCCTTCAGACAAATTGTAGCCGTATCTTTCTAGTTTAATTCAAATCAATAATCACTTCATTTAGATTACTAGATCAAAAGTTATGACCAAAATACTTTCAGATTTTTCTAATCCAAGACTGCACACTAAACCCGACTTCCATTCAGAAATTGGAACTCTTAGAGGCTAAATTGAAATTCAATTCCTTCATAATACTTGTATCCCCATGTCTCTATTTTAATTTTCCACAACAACCAACTCAATTGGATCTCCACAGATCAAGAATTTCTCAAAATACTAAACCATATTTAGAAAAATATCTAACTCACTTTGATTAAATCAATCTCTTTCAATTGAATCTTAAAAATTATAAATTCCCCATTCTGATGAAGATAATTGTCTTAGAAATCTAACGCTTCAAAAACTAAATCAATCGGATGTCGGACGTAAAATTTATAAAAAAAAGATTAAAAAAGGGTCGGATTAGGGGAGGAGAATAGCAAAAACAAAAGGATTTTTCATATATATATATATATATATATAACTGAAATTTCCAAAATTCATAACTCTTGGTCCAGAACTCCAAATTTGACAAATTTGGTATCAATAGAAAACTCCAAGGAAGCTCTAAAACTTCCATGAAGAACTTGAAAAATAATTCCATCTCTAAAGGGGTCAAAAATCCAATCAAACATTCTGTCCAAATAATCAATCCCTAAACAAAGACTCAACTTTGAAAATTTCTATCTTTCAACTCCAAAGTCCAAACATGTCATATTTTATATCAATCAAAAGATCAGAAAGCTACCTACAACTTTCATGAAGGACAGAAAAATCAATTTAGCCTATAAGGAAGTCAAATTTCCAATCAAATGTTCTGTCCTCTAATAATCATGCTAAAACAGTAACAGAAACTTGCAAAAATCATAACTTCATATTTTTTGGTCCAAAAATTGCATACTTCACATTAATGGAAAGATAAAAAAAATATAAAACTTTCATGAAGAACTTGAAAGCAATTTCAAACTCTAAGTAAGTTAATTCTTCAGTCAAAGTTTCTGCTAGAATAGTGTGTCATCCTATACCACATCCAAACTTCATAAATTAATATCTTTCAATTCTCACATTCACAATTAACATATGATACCTCATTGAAAAGCTAGAAAAATCTTCTATGACTTTCATGAAGTCCACTTAACTCAATTCAAAACATATCAATCTAGAATTCGCTTCAAAGCACAACATACACAATCATATACTTAAGAGCATTTTCAAAGAAAAAGTAAAATAACCTTAACTTCAGAAAATCATAACTTTCAATTCTGATATCAAAAAATATCATACTTTATGACGACAGAAAGCTTTCAACATAAGCTACAAGTTTCATGAAGATCATTTTCTCAAATTCTGCCTAAATAAAAAAGTCAACTCTCTATCCTCAAAAAGCCAACTTTCTTAATTCTTCAAATTCTCACACTTTCACTATTTATTTCATGCTTTTCAACTCCACTTCAATCAACTCATTCACTTTAACTTTCATAACTCATACAACTCTACTCAAATTTCAAAGTCATCAAAACCAATCACTTATTACTCATCAATTTCCTTTAAGCATAAATACATCTTTAACACAAACATATACTAACACACTCATTCAAGTTCATTTAATATTTCTAAATTCCACTCAAAGATCGGGGTCCCAACAAACTACCCCAATCCTTGCATCTACTCCTGTTGCTACCCCTCAAGCTTCACATGATAAAGGGAGTGAGAGAAGAAGATGCAAAAGAGTTTTGGAGAATGATAATTCACAAAGTAACAAGAGTGCAAGAACTAATTCCACTAAAAGGGTAGGAAGATCTGCAGCAATGTATGAGGCTTGGCGATATGATGCAATTGATTCAAGAGAGACAAAGTACAACAATGGAGATGAATACTTCTATTACAAAAATTTTGAACACGATGAATATTCGTTCATTATAGAGTACTGGTGCAGGTGTGAGACATCATGCTGTTATGAATGCTTTGGGAAAACTATATACTTTGCCTGGTTTAGAGACTGATACTTCTAAATTTTGTTGGATCGAAAACAAAAGCATACTAGATTTGGCTAAACGGTAGATTTGAAAAACTTTTTTCCAAAATTAAAACACAGCGGAAGCATGATAACCAAATCAACATGTTTTAATCCATACATGATACGGTTTTAGAAAAATAAATAACGTAAGATGATCAAAATTTTACTGACTCCTTTGGTACAGCTTTAACTCCTTATTGTGCTATCCTCTCCTCGCTATTGTATCCTCAAACAATCTGATTTACCACTTGTTCTCCTTGGACAACTTAGTTAACAAGATTCTTTGATAGGAAAGAAGAAGAAATATTGAAGAAGTTTTCCTTAGTTGTTGAAAGAAATAAAATGAGACTCTTCTCATTACTAATTTTGGCAAAGGAAAAAGGAGAGGCAACTTTTTGCACCACTTCTTTCTCTTAATCAAAATGAAAGAGAGATCCACAAATGAGACATAAGAAAGAGAGAGCCATAAATGAGACATTCACATTTGTTTAATATGGCTAAATGAAAAGACAAAAATAAAAAATGATACTCTCATTTTCAGTTGCAAGATGAAAGAAGGGAGTAAGAGTAACAAACACACTTACTCCTTTAATCAAAAGAATGCTAAAAAGAAAATAAGTTTTTCTATATGCTAATATTAAATAACAACCATTAAATCCTTTAATGGTAAGACCATTAAACCATATAATGAGGACACCATTAAACCATTTAATGATGATGAAGCATGATAGAAACCCATCTTAAATTTAGCAAGTCAATGCTAAATGTGCAGCTGCCTATTTAGTTATAAAATCGAAAACTACATATTTTAATTTTAGCTTTTACCATCCTTTTTGTCTTTACAAATCTTGTTTTAATTTCATTAATGTAATTAATTAAATCAAACTAAAATCCGGCCCAATATTAAATATTTACTTTGCACTTCTAATTAACACTTAATTAGAGTAGGCCCAAACTTTTAATTATAGGCTTAAAACCTAATTTAATTAACTCTTAATTAAATTATTCCTGTATTATTATTCCGAATCTAATCCAATCCTTTCTTATTTCTTTTCTTTCCGATTTACTTTGCTTGATAACATTTCCTAGAAGCCAAGTGAGGAATCTAATTGGACTTATATAATTCAAGCTCTAACAAGCCCGGGATTAATTTAATCTTATTAGAATTAATTCCAGCTTATTAACCAAATGTCATTCCACTAAAGATAATTAGATGAACTCTTGAATTACTAAATATTATGAGAACACATATTTCAAATAAGATGTCCAATTGCAAACTCTATTATGAACCATATTATAGCCATCCGCACAGTAAAGGGTAAAATTATCGTTTTGCCTTTAATTGGTTTTTCCTTCTAGATCTCCCACTTTACTCTATATGGTGATTAACACATAAGATCTTATCTTGATGTTAAGACTTGATGGGTAGTCTATCAAACTACTAGCTCCAGTTTAATCACCAATCTCCGTAAAACATCTAGAAGTGATGATATCACTATAAAACACTAGATTGATATTCTGTAAAAATCTATTATGATCATATCAAGAATTATAATGAAACACATATGAGTTAACTACTCATCATGATTGTGGTTCGTAATAAAAGAATGCTAAGGTGTATGTTTTAAGATTAAAGTAATGGCTTACTTTATTCTTTAAAAACATATGTAATTCCAGATTCATTTAATAGTGTCATTATCGATAGTCAACTACTATCGTGATATAAAACTCATCATTTCCTTGAAGAAAACTCCTTTACTTGCACGGAGATAAATCGCAACACTATAGTTTAAACAATAATCAAGTGACCAACTTGATTATTCAATTATGAATCAATTAATTTATATTCTAATAATATACATGTTTCCCATACATCTCCATGTATATATATATATTGCTTACAAAAGAATCTTGGTACCTTATGACTAGTCATATTATGCTAATACAAATAAAACCAAACTCTTTGGTTTTATTAATAATAAATATTTTCATTACAAAAAGTAACTAGAAGATTAAGTATAAGTAAATACACTTGCTTTCCAGGGCAATATATTTATATAACTCCAACAATCTCCCACTTGCCCTAAAGCAAGTTTGACATATCCCTCATTTCTATTCCTTCTAGGTGGCCATCAAAACTCTTTTAAGATAGCATCTTTGTAAATGGATCAGCAAGGTTTTGCTCTGTGGGAATCTTTACCATGTTCACCTATTATCTCCCTTATGAGATGATACCTTCTCTCAATGTGTTGAGCTTTATGGTTGCAAGGTTCTTTAGAATTAGCCACTGTCCCACTATTATCACAATAAAGTATACTGACCTTTTCTGCCTCAGGAACTACCTCCAAATCATTTAGGAACTTACGGAGCCAGATTGCTTCTTTTTCTACTTCACAAGTAACAATATACTCAGCCTCTATAGTCAAATATGGAATACAAGATTGCTTGACACTCCCCCAGACTATGACTCCACCTCTTAAAACAAATAAAGAACTAGAAGCTGATTTCCTTAAATCAACATCTGATTGAAAATCAAAATCTGTATATCCTATCCGAATAAGGTTACTTCTAGAGTAAACAAGCATTAAGTTCTTCGTCTTACAAAGACACTTCAGTATGCACTAAACCGTAGTCCAATGCTCCATTCCTAGATTGGACTGGAATCTACTTACCAGTCGCACTACGTAACATATATCCAATCTATTGCAAAGCATATCATATATTAAACTTCCAACTACCGAAGCGTATGAAATGTTATGCATGCATTCTCTTGGGTCTTATGTACTTGCTCCTTTGAAAGTTTGATTCCAGGTCTAGTAGGTGTGAAACCCTTCTTGGGATCCTACATGGCAAACTTATTAAGCATGTTCTCAATATAGGTAACTGAGACAAGGCTATTTGTTTGTTCTTACGATCCCTTATAAGTTTGATCCCTAGAACATCGTTAACCTCTCCTAAATCCTTTATTGAGAATAGTTCATTTAATCATCTTTTGACCGTAAAAAACATTTCTACATCATTCATAATGAGTAGAGTGCCTTTGACATACATAATTAGGAAAATAACCTTGCCTTTTTGTATCCTTTTATAAAAACAAGGTTCATCTAGGTTTTGTATGAACTCATAGGTTTTGATAGACTTATCAAACCTAATGTTCTAAGACCTAGATGCTTACTTAATTCTATAAATAGACCTCTACAATTTGCATACCTTATGCTCATTATCTGGCTCTTGACGTCCATTTTCTATATTTTATAATCAAAATATGCTGCTATGGCCAAAAGAATTCTAATGGATTTAAGCATGGCAACCGGAGAAAAAGTGTCCTCATAGTCTATACCCTCTTTTTGAGTATAGCCTTTCGCTACCAATCTAGCTTTAAAAGTCTTTACCTTTCCATCCGATCTTCTTTTCCTTTTGTAAATCAATGTACACCCTATGAATTTTACATCTGGTGGTAGATCTACAAGGATCCAGACTTCATTGGTATACATAGAATATACTTTTGATTCCATCTCCTTGAGCCATTTTTTTGCATCAACATCATTAATAGCCTGTGTATAAGTAATGAGATTCATTTTTTCTTGGTCTGAGATGGCAATTATGCCTTCTCCTAGACCTAGATACCTGTCTGGTTATCTCACAACCCTCCCACAACCTCTAGGCACTACTTGATGTTCAGGCTACTCTTCTGATTCAACTCTTGAATCCATTTCAACATCTTGTTCTGCTATATCCAAATCAACTCTTGATTTGGATGAAATAGCTAACTCCTTTAATACTACTTCACTTCTTCCTTTGTGATTTCTCACAAATTCTTCCTCCAAGAAGATCACATTTATCGACACAAATACCTTCATGTCCTAAGGAATATAAAAATAATACCCTCGTGTACCCGTAGGATATACTAGAAACAAACATACTTCTGTTCTTGATTTCATCAACATGGATTCAAGCCTTAGAACATGGGATGGGTAGCCCCAAGTCCATAAGTGCTACAATGAAGGCACCGCAATGAAGGCACTCAGCCACTCCATAACTCCCTAGGTGTTTTAGGCACCGATTTCGATGGAGCAAAGTTAAGAAGATAAGTTACCGCTTGTGTAACATCTCGTCCCTATATTAAGGGTTAGAACTCAGATTTCAATAATGGAGAAAATAGCAATGTGAGAGTTAGAAAAATTTGCATTTCATGCTCAGCATACATGCATGTGGATTTGAATTTTTGCACATATGAAAATAATTATACATGTACTTATTGACATTCCGGGTATAATTGAATTGTCATAGGATTAGTTGAAAATTTGTGGATTTAATATTAAATAATTTTAGATGGTAGATTGAGAATTTTAGTTATAGTGAATGAGTTGAATGAAATGGAGTAGAAAAACTATAAATAAAAATTGAAGTGTTGGGTTTTAGTGAATGGAAGTCACCTGAGAGGTTATTAGGAATAAATAGTCAAGGGAGTTAAATTTTGATATTAAACTTTCATGAATAAACTGGACTGATCTAGATAGATTTTGACAAAATTGTCTTCAAGAAAGTTGTAGATCTTTCTTTTGGTTTTCTATTGATATATATTTTGTAATTTTTTGGAGGTCCAGATCAAAAGTTATGAAAGATGGAAGTTGGGTATGTGACTTTTGGATTTATAATGAAAATGCACCGTCGTGCTTTTGAAGTTATAGGCAAAATGCACCGTCGTGTATAAGCACGATGGTGACTTTGAGGAATAGTAAAAATGAGTCTTTTTGAGTTAAATGGATTTGCACCGTCGTGCTCAAGCACGACGGTGACTTTAGTGAAAAATGGAAGTTTGCATCGTCGTGCTTAAGCATGATCGTGCATTTGAGGTTTTCCCCTATACTAAATAATATTTCTTCTTTTGATCATAACTTCTTCTATAGACCTCAAAATAATTTAGTTCTTAAACCATTGGACTCGTAAGACATTGCTCTACCTCTCTACCAAAATTCATAGCAATCTGAAATCAATTGAGAGAGTTAGAGTGAAAAATATGGACGGGTCTGACAGTGTATGTTCTTCAATCTTTTTGTCTTTATCTGTCACACCCACGAATTATTCTCACACCCATGATTTATTTTCATGGGTATGACTCCTGCACAGGCGTGACTTTCTTCACTCACACCCGTGAGTTAATTGCAAGAGTGATGTTTAATTGTCTTTTCATGCTACAGTGCTCCTTAATAGTTTACTCTCTTGTGCTAGCTAACCCATCTTGCTTCTTTCGACCATAACTTCTTCACCTGATGTCCAAATGACTTAATTCTTAGACCCATAGATTCATAAGCCATTGAATTACATCTCTACCAAAAATCATAGCTTTCTGAATTGATTTGATTGGTGATTTAAGATGAAAATGTGATGGTGCTGAAGTATGATAATTGATAGGATTAATTTACTGAACATACTTCAGTATTTTGAATATATCTAGATATGTAGGATTACAAATGAGAAGATTTTTGATTTAGAGTAAATTAAAGACATAGAAATACAAAACATCTGAAGAAGTCAAATTGTGATTCAGTTTCTAATATGTTCAATTTCTAGATGGAAATTTTGCATAGCATACTATTTTAGACAAGAGCAGTCTAAAAATATTTGAAGTATATCTTTCAAATCACTGAATCAAATTGAATGATTTTGGTGTCAATGGAGACATAAGACATAGGGGAACATGTTTATAGAAGAAAGTGTTACAAAATGACTTCATTGTTAGGGTCAAAAAGAATATGTAAACTTGACCTGAAATGATGTTTTTATGGGAAAAATCTGAAAGTGAGTAAGGGGTTATGACTTGTGATTACAGTGGTTTTATTAAGTCATAAACTTAAGTATAAATCATTCTTAAGTGAGTTTTAATAAAGGGAAGTGGATAAGTGGTTAAGAAATGGACAGGTGTCTAAGCTTTAAAGTTAAGTTTTAATAATCTTGAAAGACAAGCTGTTGTCCTTGTCTTTATCCTTCTTGAAGCTTCTTTCCCCTAGTTTTTCTTAAACACAGAGTTTCTCATCAAATCTACACCATAATGAAATCTTGGTTTTTCCTATCCATTACCACTCATACATTATTATTTCTTTGTTCTATTCCAAGAAAAATCGAACCCTCTGTCAACTTTCAAGTTGATGTACGTGGTTGCATGAGGGATTAGGGTTACTTAATTGTTGCAGATGTTGGAGCTTTAAACAAGTAAGCTTGTTATGATTTTGTATTTTTGTATGAGCTAAAGCATGCATTGTAAGTTCACTGTAAAATGGTTAGGAAACAGTAATATTCATATTTGTTAGAAAGTGAGTGGGAAAATTGGGGTATGTCATATGTGGCACCCCAGTCCCGCAAGACCCGAACCCGACATCGATGGGTGATATCCAAATTCGTGCCCCGCGAGGGTGACGTGCTAGAACACTCAATCAGTCAAAACTCAGTATAATATTTTTTAAAAAATACAATTAAATACGTGGAAATCAGTAATCAATTAGGGCCCACTTTATTTCATAAATATTTTTCAAATCAACACATTATAATCAGAACACAACTCATCCGAGATTCACTAATCACTTAGGAACCATTACAAATACAAAACATTTCCAATTCTAAAGTAATGAAATATCGCAATATATTCAATTACAAATGATACAAAAACTTACATAATGTACAATTCAGTACGAAAATAAAGAAATACAATGCAAACGCAAACTGATCTCGGTCTCTATCTTTCTCTTGCATGCAGTAAGGATACTCCTGTTTGCCTAATAGGGTATTCTTCTGAATCCTGAGAAAAATATTTGCAAATTTTGGGTGAGTTTTGCGAACTCAATGAGTGACCATCATCGATGGCTCACCCAATCACGTAGCACATAAATCACATCATTACACATTTCACACTTCACTTTCAATACAATTTGATCACTCGTATTATGCATATGCAGTGCACATAAGGCCCACTTTTCATTTGTTACTTTTTTGTAACCGAGTGCCAAAATTGTCCCATATAGAGCTCATTGATAAGTGTCCGTTATCCACTTGGGGGATATAGGGATCATTAAACGTTGAGCCTGAGGCTCTGATTCACTTTTGAGCCTTATGAAATGAAATGAAATGCATCAATCACATATGATCATTTATTCACTTTCACATATCATCGAGCCTTAGTCTGGTATTCAACTTTTATGTTGAGAAACACTTTGTGATCATGCATTCATGTCATGAAGCATTTATTTCATCTCATTCACATACAATTAGTACTTCAATATTACATTCAAGCATCAAAAACCTCAAACCTTCATTGTCCGGAATCACACAATCAATCCATATCTCATTCATAATCACTCAAGTCATAACATAAACGATACAAACAATAAGGTAAGACCATCTAGGTCTACTCACAGTATGCTCCAGATTAGCATTTGCTTCCAAATTCTGGGAACACCTGAATTCGAACATTTAACCGGCACAACCCATTTATGCAAGATACATGCATACATCACATTTTATACAATTATAAGTGTTTAATAATGCACATAAATGAAATGAAATATGCACAATGCATGTTCATGACAATCCTGGGTATTTTACCATTAATTTATCACAAATTCATTCTCATATTAAAACTCCTCTAAGTATAGTTTATACTTAGGTTTATGCCTCACTAAAACCATTAAAATCTCCATTCCTTTCTCATTGACTCACTTTAGATTTTTTTCCAAGTCACACTTTCGGGTCTACTATTTGCATTCAATCAAAAGGTGAAACTGATATAATTTGGTCATAACATCTTCTAGAAAAGTATTCCTCTATGTCTTATGTTTCTATTGACACCAAAATCACTCAATTTAGTTTAGTAATTTGGAAGGTATGCCTCAAACATTATCGGGTTATCCATATTCAAAAATAGTGTACTATGCATAAATTCCATTTAGAATTTGAATATCTTAGAGACTGAATCACAATTATACTTCTTGACACCATTTGTAGGCCTATATCTCTAGTTCACTCCAAATGAACAATCATCTCATTTGGAATTGTGCAGATCTAGATATATTCGAAATACTGAAGTATATTTAGTGGAATAACATCAGTTCATATTACTGAAGAGCACACTCACTATACCTGTCCCACTTTTTTCACTCAATCTTTCTCAATTAGATTCAGAAGGCTATGATTTTTGGTGGAGATGTAGAGAAATATATTTTAAGTCCAATGGTTCAAGAATCAATTCATTTGGGTGTCTAGAGAAGAAGTTAAAGCCAAAAGAATCAAACAGGGTTTTGTCCAAAGTCATATTGAACCTGTCTCGGGACAAATAGCATAACTCTCACTACAGATGTTAGATTAAGACGTTCTTTATATGGTTCGAAAAAGAAATTCAATATATCAAACTTTTATGAAGGCTTTAAAGACATATTATATCTTCTAAAGGGCCAAAAATGGAGTAGAAGATAAATATAGAAGAAGCAGAAGACAAAAGATAGCAAAAGACAGACGACATGTCATAACAGACGACACGTCATCACAGACTACACATCATCACAGACGACACATCATCACAGATGACACATTATCACAGACAACACGTAAGCAAAACACAGACGACATGTAAACAAAACACATATGACACGTCATCACAGAAGAAGCAAAACATAGAAGAAGCTAAAAGACAGAAGATACATCTTCCCTTATAGGGACCATAACTTTCAGCCTAGAAGTTCAAAATTTTCATACTATATATCGTTGGAAAGATAAAGAAAGATCTACAACTTTTTAGAAGACATCTTTCTCTAATTTAGCCTAGAACAAATCCATAATTTCCCTTGAATTCAGAACAAAAATTTTACATTCATCCACCAATATACTGCACCCAGTTCTCAACTTCATGACAAATTTTGAGATTCTTAAAGACAGAGTTTAAAATAGATTTCTTCATAAAAAATGGAACCATATGTTTCTAGTTTAATCTAAATTAAGAATAATCTCATTTGGATAACTAGAGAAAAAGTTATGGTTGAAAGACTGAAGTATACTCCGAGAATATTTTCCAGATTAACCACCCATTTCGTTTCACAATATTTCCTTAACACAACTCATACCAAGGCCACCTTTTCTACTTCATTTCAAATTAGTATCATCCATAAGAAAATATAGTCCATGATACATACGATGACAATAAATTCATCAGTTTATTTCAAAAATTTAACTCTAACAAATTTATCCACTACTTACTCGTTAAAAACTCCTAAAAGCTCTAACTATCTTCAAGCCCTACTCCATGCAAACTCACGTTCCACTGTGAAAACTCATCCTATGATTATAAATGACATATCGAGTGTATTCGAAAAGAAAAGAGTATATTTGTGAAACTTGAGGATAAATCTTACACATCATGAAGGAAAAAAATAATTATAGGATGAGTTCAATAAGAGTGAATCTTAACTTCATAAAAAAATGTTGGATCTTAGAGTATCTGAACATGGCGTATTGAGAGATCCAAGGAAATAGAGGTAATGAAGGACTAAGAGACTACAAAGAATACATGAGAGATTTGGAGTTCTTTAGAACTATCTATATATTGGATACTACCAAAGACTGTAAAGGGGTTTTTACTGATCTTATCCCATGATTAAAATGTTTGAGGAAAAATGTGTAAGCCGTATAAGTGATGAATGTAAAGAGAATTTTGAGGAATTATAACACCAATGATAATAATATCATTTGGAATTTGAGATTATGTAGTACACAATGATGTTTCACATCAGAGAATAGGATGAAATCTAATGCAACATAATAAAGTGATTTCATATGCATTGAGACAATTAAAGTCTTATTAGCTACTTATCTGATACGAGATTTATAACTTGTTGTTATAGTGACTACTTTGAAAGTCCGGAGACATTATACATATAGTGAAACATTTTGGATCTATATATAAATATGTAGATCATTAAACTTTGAGGTAAGTATGGAGTTTGAAAGAACCGAATATAAGGTTGAGACCATGAATAGAGTTACTGGAAGATTTTGATTAAGAAAATGAGTATTTCCCTATAAAGCTAGTGTTGTAAATTCATGCATTGAATAGAAAATTCAATAATGGTGTAACACAAATTCAGGTATTGAGGTTACAAAGCCAAGTGCAATGAAAAGCATAGAATGTTGATATGAATTTTGGGAAAATCAAAGTACTCTTGGCTATTGAATTTAAGATCAGTTTCATGTGAAAAGATTAGCAAAGCCCAAATTGAGAATTCGAAAATTGTAGACCTAATTGAGGAAAAAAAATGAATCCAAATTTGAGTTTGAATTGGAAAATGATATTTGGTGACTGAATCAAAAAGGATGTGTACCCGATAAAGATAATTGAACAAAGAGATTACTAGAGAAAGCGCCAGTAACAACCTAAGCTAGACATCCTAGTAAGAATAGGCTGAAATAGTATTTAACTGTTAAGGATGAGTAAGCAAGTGACCGAGTGCTTGAATTGTCAACAGTCTTAACTATTGGGGATATGCTTGAAAACTTATATTTTGGAGTTTATAAGATCATGAGGTTAATGTATGGTTTTAATTGAATTTAGACATATCAATCACTATCATAGTGATATTGTTAGGATACTGTATGAGGTGTTATACAACGAAAAAGGGTCGTTCGCCTTTACATTGAAATGAAGAGGACCCAAAAATGGTTAAAGGCCAGAATTGTTTCGAGATACTGTTAGTGTGTGAAATGAATCTGTAATAGAAATTAAGTGATTTATGAAAGATGAATGAATTGATGTATCAACATTGAGGTTATGGAATATTGTGAGATATACATAAGAATGGAGTGTATTAACATTGAAATGATGTGGAAATTAAAGGAAAGATGAATTGCTTATAAGAGTATCACCTTGGTAAGGTGTGCTAAACCTGATATGAATTGATCTGCAAGAAATTAGTATGAGTTAGTGTTACTAATAAAAAGATGTCTTAGATTCATAACTTGTGATATGTGCATATGCTAAGAAATAGTGATATGATCTGACAAAGATGTATTGTCAACTTGCAAAGATGTGCTTAGATAGAGATGAAGGTGTGATTGGGTTAGGAAAAAGGGGGAACTAAGCCCGACATAAATTGGTCCATATGAAGCTATTGTGAGAATAGGACCATGGATTTATAAGCTATTATTACTAATAAAAGATGTTTGGATTCACACAGTGTTACATGGATATGTTTAGGAAATATCGTTATGGTCCAGTATATGTGTTATTGAAACTGGAGATGAAAATTTTGAATAATTTGAGATATTAAGGAACTAGTTAAGATAGTGATTGACAAAATAAGTGATTGAAAGACTTAGTGAGTCTATCGACTGTGGTCAATTGGGTGAAGGTATTCGAGTAATGAGGATACATGAGAAACGAAGGAGCATATGAGGAAAGATCACCCTGCCTTATTGATCTCTCAGATATTAATTTCGAGCACAAATTTTCTTTTAAGGAGGGGAGAATTGTAACATCCCGTTACCCATATTAAGGCTAAAATTGTAAATGTGAGAGATTACGGAGAAAGTAGGAAAACACTTTTCATGCTCATTCATTTCATGATGTACATATATATGTGAATAGTGGATTCTGCACACATTAAAATGGTTATACATGCATTCATTGACATTTCTGGGTATAATTGTTCGAAAATGTGATTTTATTAGAAATTGTGGTTTGATTTTATTGAAAATTTGGATTGGAGATTAGAATTCTTGTTTTAGAATTTTTTGAGCTTTTGGGGAAATTTTTCTAAAAAAAATTGAGATAAATTTTGGACTAGAAAAAATGTCAAGCGACAGAACAAATGATAAATTGTATTAGAATTTATTGTCAAATGGCAAAGGAAATTTTGATATGTGACATTGGGATTTAATGACAAGTATTATTGAAAATTGGGAGACAATTAGAATAGAAATTAGGCTTAGGTTATAAAAATTGGACATGTGGCAAGTGATATAAATCACTTGCCAAACATGCCTTACGTCCACTAGGGTTTTAAACCATTTTTGTTTGGGTCTTCCACGTTGCTTTCCTTAAAAATCCATTGGGTGTTCTTTCTTTTTGCTCTCCCCACCTTTCTCTTCGTGGTTCTCTTCTCCTTCTTCACCATTTTTGTTTTTTTAAATCTCTACCATCTTAACTCAAGAAGATCACACTCTCCTTTAATTGCTACTAACATATTTGGTATCTTCTTCCTCATTGCCACAAGAAAACTTATCCCTACCACCTTTGAAAGTTGATGACGGTGGAGATGAAAGAGCTAAGGATTCTTGGTGATCTTGAAGATGTTTAAAGAGTTGGGAGCTAAATCAAGTAAGTAGCTTGTTGAATATTATAAGTTTGAGTAATTGAAGGATTTGTGATGATTGTTAGAGGTTAAATGGTATATGATGGTGTTGTATGTATTATGAACATGAGTGATGAAATGTATAGGTAAATGTCTTGTGTTTGTAATTGTGAATGATCTTTAATGGATTAAGAATTGATTATTGAATGCTATTGAGTTGAATAGAGTTAAGAATGAGGAGTAAATGAAGTAGAAAAGGTGGTATTAGTATAAGATGTGATGGGGAAAAATCTGAAATGAAGTAGTTAAAAAAAAGACTGGATTTTGCGTCTGTGGAAGTTCATCGTGGCGAACTTGAAGGATTTAAGTAGGATTTCTTTAAGGAATAGTTTGCCGCGGCGAACTCTGGGTTTCGCCATGGCGAACATGTGAAAATGCTGTGAGAATTCCTATCTGGAGGAGTTCGTCGTGACGAACTTTTCCTACACTAAACATGGTTCAGTATTTTGGGCATATCTTCTTTTGTAGTTACCAAAATGGACTGTTTTTTGATTTTGAGTAAAATAGAGACATAGGGCTAAAAATAATATGAAGAAATAAAATTTTTAATCGACCTCTGAGAGTTTCAATTTTTGGGTGAAAGTTGAGTATGGGGTGCTGTCTCTGAATAAAAGTAATCTGAAAATATTTTGAGTATAACTTTCACATTTCTAAACCAAATTGAGTGATTTTGTGTCATTAGAAACTTAAGACAATGGGGAACGGTTTTATAGAATAAAGTGTTTCCAAATTACTTAATTTGAATTGTCTAATTGATCATGGAAAATAAACCTGAAGGTTTGAAAATTTGGTGAAATTTATAAGAAGAAAGGAAAGTTTGGATAATGTGTGATCTTGTAATGTTGGAATAACATTAGTGAATGAATTGTTGATATCAAAGGACCAAAGGTATGAGTTTGTTTAGGAATAAAGATATTCATATGATTGAAGTTGTGATTCAAATGAGAGGAGTAATTGGGCATTTAGTTAAAGTGAATGAGAAATTGTTAATTGTGAGAACAATTAATGCTTTAATCGAAATGGCGAGTAATTGAGTGATATAGTGTGAAAATTAAAAAGATACTCGGGATTGTCATAAACATGCATTGTACATATTCTGTATACACACTTGTGCATAAATGAATACTTATAATTGTGCAATTATTAATGTGTGTGCATCGTGTGTTTGACATATTGATGTGCAGGATAAACTTTTGCATTCAAACGTTTCCAGATCATTCAAGCTAGTGCTAATCTGGAGCGTGCTGTGACTAGACTTAGATGGTCTTATGTTGGGCCCCGTTTTTGGAACCCAACCTCGGAATCATAAATCGAAAAACAAAGTGGGCGAAAATGAAAGAAATCAAAAGGGGAATTAGATAAAGCGCGTAAGGAAGAAAACGAAAGAAATCAAAAACCAAAAGTGGGCCAACTTCGGATCAAAAACCAAAGGAATCGAAAGCGCATACGAAAACCAAAGGAATCGAAAGCTTAAGGAACCAAAGAAATCGAAAGGCTCGGAATCAAAAAAAACAAAATGCTTAAGGACAAAACTCTTAACTCCGACATCTGAAAACGCATACTTTAGAAAAACGTTGAAAACTGTAAAGACACACTTGGTCTAAACCAATCCAAATCGGTATAAATTTTTTTCTCAATATCATTCAAAGCAATTTCAATTTCAAATGTGAGATTCATCCACCCTCATTCAAAGCAACTTCAATTGTCAAATGGACTTTATCAATCCTGCTCAAGCCTCAATTTATATGATTCCTCCAATTCAATCATATCTCATATCTCATATTTAAAAAAAACACTTATCTTTCTTTCTCCATAAAAATCTCCCACACACGTATATATACCCCCAATTTATATACAAAACTCAACAACTTAAACAGAAAACTTCTTCCGATACCTTACATTCGAATTCAACTCATCTCATCCATATACAAATTCATATGACATATCCATACACAAATATTCGAATTCAACTCATCTCATTCATATACAAATTCATATGACATAACCATACACAAATCCATATCTCATACACAAATTTATCTTTCAAATCCATATCTCATTAACTTCCTAAAATAAATGCTTACAAACTTTAATGGCATTCCAAGCCATGTTACATCACCAATATCAAAAGTCCAAATACAAACATACAAAAGCCCCAAAATTCTTAACATATATCTCAGATCTTATTCTTACAACAATCTAACTTAAAAACACATCATATACATAAACAAACAGATGTCTTGACTTTCTTTCATCCGATCTCCTACTCGTTACCTGGCGATGGGAATAAAGGGGGGAGGGGTGAGCTTTACAACCCGTGGGTAACATGCTTATAACAGAAAAATAAGCAAAAACTATTTTCAAAACTCATTGCCATTTCACAAAATTTCACAGTAGAAATCATCAGATGCTTATTTCAAAAAAATTTTCAATTTATCAAAATAATCGATGAGCAACTTTAAATCATGTATGCATCAAACTTATAAACACACACATGAGCACATAAGCACATCAGAATGGTTTGGGTTGGTCCAGAAATAGAACGTACAACACATTTCTGCATAACGGTCCTGTGTAGCCGTGAACTTATGGGAGTCCTCAAAGGAGCTCTAATGTCATTAACAGGCAGGCAGGAGAAGCCTTTTTGACAAGTGCACTTGACATCTTATGGGACCTAACCAAACCCACATAACCTATTTCCACACTTGAAATCGGATTGCCCAAAGGCACATTTTAAAAGCTTAGTTTTCATACGCATGTCATATTTCAAACACATTTCCATTCACAATTTCAATCAAATTCACATAACAAATTCTCAATCATTCGAAAATTCAACAATTGTAGACATTTATTAAATCATTCAAAAACAATGAATTTAACCATTGTAGCAATTTATCAAATCATTCGAAAACAATGAATTCGAAAACATTTTATCTTCTTGATTTTTCAAAAACATATTAGTGGCTCATCATTTAAATTATAAACATGGTACCCACCTCATTTTCATGCTTGAAACTTGTCCAAAGCCTCTACTCTTGCACCCATAACCTCTCTTAATTTCCTTCATCCAAGATAAAATTCCTAATTAATAGGAATTCAAATTGAACAACACAAGAGACATAATCACCAAAATTAATCTTAGAAAACTTAAACCCATACTTCTCTTAAGCTATCTAAACCAAAATCTTTTCATAAATCCAACAAATCACAAACCTATTCTTACCTTAATCTTTCACCAAATGAGAAATTTCTTGGTTCATATGGAAGCTCTCATCTTCTTCCACTTTTTTCCTTCTTGAAACAACTCAAAATCACTCTTAAAAATTGA